>CM053573.1:21162568-21266426 GCA_028646485.1 Cryptoprocta ferox
ATAGCCAATGGAGATCCAATTACCAGATCATCAGTAAAATATTTCCATTAAATCCCTGTCTTCAATATTCTATGCATGCCTTTGTGATTTCTTTTCTATCTGCATTTATTGAAATAATGCCAAGATTTGTTTTTTATTCTGGTAATGTATTCAAATACCACGATTGATTTTTGGAATGTTGAAATTCCCTTCAACTCCTGGAATAAAACATTCTTGGTAAAAATTTATTAAAATTTTCATATGTTACTAAATTTGATTTGCTAGTATTTTGTTGAAGATTTCTGCATCTATGTTTATAGGAAATTTGTTTTGATTTTCAGGTTTTTAAAAAATCTTTGTGTCAGGCGTTATTATGATTCAAGTAGCTTTGTAAAAATCAACTGAGAAGTGTTTCCTCTCTCTACTTTCTGAAAGCATTTGTGAAGTATTGACATTATTTCTTTTAACAAGTTATAAAAAATATAATAAATATAAAATTATGGTCCAGACAAGATGGCATACACTCATTTCTCCTTGCTTCTCCCTGCTTAGTACAACCATAAACCCTGTGAGTAATACAATAGCTAATAAAAAATAAATGAAATAATAGAATAAATTATTCTATTATTATTCTATTAAGGTAACAAATAGAACTTAAAAAGTGGGCAAAGGAAGATGGACTGATTTAGAGATTCCAGAACTGGAGGAATAACACAGTGTGTCTTGTGAAAAACCACCCAACAGAAAAGGTGATTCAGCCTTGCTGTTTTCCAGTCTCCAACTTAGCAAGTGGAAGTGGCCAGGTATGTTCATCACTCACTTAGATCAAGAGGGGGTACCACTAACAGCATGTGAACCAGGAAGTACTGGAAAGAGAGACTGACAGAAACTCTAGTAACAAAGATCAACTGAGGGAAGTATGGTCTCACCCCACATAATCTCAGTGGAGCAAGGGACACACACAAAAACACCAGGCAGTTGGTGTCACCAGCAGGTGGGAATCTACCAAAACAAGCATCCAGCCAGGGAGGAACTCTCTGTCTCCTACAAACAAGGGGACTCCCACCACAAAAAGGCCTCACCCAGTACAGACATTTTGTCCTTTTGGGTCTGAGTCTCCCCTCCCTCACCTAGAGATACTTGGTGGCCAGTGGGCAGCAGCAAAGTGATCTCTCCACAAGCAGGCCAGCTCCTGATGCGTTTTTTATCACCACAGAGCACTGCGACCCAGTCGAGTTAAACACCTGTTGTCCACTTGAGCACCACAAACTGTGACTCTGGAAGCTTTACTGGAAGCAAAAACAAACAAAGAAAACAAATCAAAACCAAAAAAAAAAAAAAAAAAAAAAAAAAAGAACTAGCAGACTAAACTAGCCATGCAAAGATTCTAAAAATCAGATAGTCATTGGACCCACAGCCTACAAATATAGGCCAGAATTTGTATGGTAAACCTAAACAGAGTGAATACCTGCTAAATTAAAAAAAATTAAATGGGATTCTAATCTCCCATAATGCTCAAAATTGTTCAAAATACAATAAAAAATTCTCATTTTTCTTGGAATCAGGTGAATCACAACATGAAGGAGAAAAGGCATTTGCGGGGTATCTGGGGGGCTCAGTTGGTTAAGCATCCAGCTCAGTTTTGGCTCAGGTCGTGATCTCACGGTTTGTGAATTGTGCTGACAGTCCAGAGCCTGCTTGGGATTCTCTCTCTCTCTCTCTCTCTCTCTCTCTCTCTCTCTCTGCCCTTCCCCTGCACTCTCCCTCTCTCTCTCTCAAAAAAATAAACATTAAAAAAATATATAAAAAAGAAAAGGCATTTGCCTGATACCAACCCCAAAATGAATCAAATGTTGGAATTATCTAATGATATTAAAATAATACTAATAAAAATGCTTCAACAATCAATTACACATTCCCTTGAAACAACTGAAAAATGGAAAACAGTAGCAGCGGTGCCTGGGTGGCTCAGTCGATTAAGAGTCTGACTTTGGCTTAGGTCATGATCCATGGTTCTTAGGTCTGGGCCTTCCGTTGGGCTCTGTGCTGACAGCTCAGAGCCTGGGAGACTGCTTCAGATTTAGTGTTTCCCTCTCTCTGCCTCTTCCCCCCCCCCATCTCTCTATCTCAAAAATAGATCAACATTAAAAAGTTATTTAAGTAACATAATATTAGCAAAGAAGTACAAAGTCTAAAAAAGAACTAAATAGAAATCATAAACATGAAATACAATAACAGAGAAGAAAAATTTCCTGGAAGGGTTCAGTAATACAGGGAGAAAAGACAGGATACAACCATTGAATTTAAAGACAGATCAATAGAATTCACCAAATCTGAACAGAGGGAAAAAATATTGGGGAAAAAATAAACAGAGCAGTAAGGATTTGTAGGAAAATAACAAGATTCAATATTCTCTTGGGAGTCCCACTTGAAGAATTAATATATATTATGTGTTGGATATATGTTCCCTGGTTATGTGGAGAATTTTCCAAATCATCAAGCACTTATTCCTCTTAGCAAGTTCTTCTACAACATATTTCTTTTCTCTCCCATTTTACTATATGCAGTAAGGTTCATACTCCGCCTCCCACACTCTGCTTGGAAATCTACTCTAAAAAACTTCCAAGTTCATCACTTTCCACCCAACATTAGAACACAATTTAACCAAGTACTGATTTCAACAATATCAATAATATATTCATCTTTGTCTTCTAAGGCATCACCAGAACTACCTTTAACATCCATAGCTTTATCAATATTCTGTTCATGATGATATTTGTATTCTTTTTTTTTTAGGTTGGTTTATTTTTTTTTAAGGTGTATTTATTTTTGAGAGGGAGATAGAGAGACAGAGCACAAGCCAGAGAGGGACAGAGAGAGAGGGAGACACGGGATCCGAAGCAGGCTCCAGGCTCTGAGCTGTCAGCACAGAGCCCGATGCAGGGCTCGAACTCACGAACCATGAGATCATGACCTGGACGCTTAACTGAGTGAGCTACCCAGGTGCCCCGATATTTGTATTCTTTAAGCTGATGAGAGAAAGTTCTCTGTAGCTCTCCTCTTTTTAAGCGTTAACAGTCTCTAATGACTGTATTTCTGCCAAGAGTCCCTTCAGAGAAATCTAGGCTTTTTCTATTAAACCTCTGAAAACTCTTACTAGTTCTATCCATAACCTATATCCAAAGCCATATCTACATGTTTAGGTATTTGTTACAGCAGCACCCCTCCTTCTCCCTATGAAAATCAATATTAGTTTGCTAGGACTGCCATAAAGTCCCACAGAATCGGTGAACAACAGAAATGTATCTTTCACAGTTCTGAGGGATAGAGGTCCCAAAGTATGCTTATCCGTAGAGCCATGTCCTCCCTTCTTTGCCTCTTCCCAGATTCTGGTGGTTACTAATAATCCTTGATATTAGTTGAATCACACCAATCTCTGCCTAGATAGACACATAGCATTTTTCCTTTGTGTGTCTGTTTTCTTTTCTTTTGTCTTTTTTTAAAGTTTATTTATTTATTTTGAGGAGGGAGGGGCAGAGAGGGAGTGAGAGAATCCCAAGCAGGCTCCATGCTCAGCACAGAGCCTCAAGTGGGGCTCCTTCTCAAGACTCATCCCAGGACCATGAGATCACGACCTTAGTCAATATCAAGAGTCAGTCATGTAACTGAGGCACCCAGGCACCCCTCTGCTTTCTTTTCTTATAAAGACACCAGTCATTGGATTAGGGTACACTGTAATCAATCTGACTTCATCTTAATTTAGCATTAGTTACCCAATTTCTAATATGGTCATGTGCTGTAGTTCTGCATTTCTGGGAGAGAATACTGAAGGCAGTATACTATCCATCTTATGAGTCTTATAAATATTTGATGATTGAACCATAAATTATAACACAACACTACACTCAAGATAATACAATTTATAAGTGGTAAAAGTAAAAAGAACTAAATGTAATTTAAAATGCCTATATTTCACTCCAAGTATTAAATGTCTGAAACCACATTTGCAATATTTTGTGGGAGAATTCTGATCATGAGTTCAATTTTTTTAATCAGATCCCTTATTGGGGTGTTTGGGTAGCTCAGTCAGTTAAGCAACTGACTGACTCTCGGTTTCAGTTCGGGTCATGATCTCATGGTTTTGTGAGTTTGAGCCCCACATCAGGCTCTGTGCTGGCAGTGCAGAGCCTGCTTGAGATTCTCCCTCCCTCTCTCTCTTTCTCTCTCTCTCCCTTTCTCTGCCTCTCCCCTACTCACACTGTCTCTGTCTCTCTCAAAATAAATAAATAACCAAAAAAAAATCATATTCCTTATTACTTCTTGACTTAGTTTTGCTTAGTTATGTTTTTCAAGAAATGTTTTCACTTCATCTAAGCAATAAATATTACTATAAAGCTTTCCCTTGCTTTTCATTTTAATCTATATGACAATACTAATATCTCTTTTATTCCTTATGTTGTAATTTGTGTTTGCCTTTTTTAAATTCCTTGACTAATCTTGGTTTACCAATTTTATTTAAACTTTGAAATAATCAACTTTTTTCTTTTTTTAATTTCCAGGCTTCAATTCATTAATTTTTATTTCCACTGTTATTTCTTTTCTGCCTATCATTTTAAATTTAATTTGCTCTATATTTTAATTTAATTGGGTAGGAGCTAATATGGTTGTTTGAACATTTATTCCTTTGAAAATTCTAGATATTTGGAGTTTCAATTTGTGTCTATTGCTAATCTTATGTCTTACAAATTTTGATACTTGAGGTTTTCCTCATTAATTTTCCAGTATTTTTAAATTACCCTTAGGATATTTCCTTTGACTCATGTGTGGCTTGGAAATGAGGAAATTCCCTCATTTCTGGGAATTTTCTACTTCTTATTGTGTTGATTTCTAACTTAATCATTTGGGTAAGGTAAAATACTGTTATATTGTGAAATTTATTAAGCTTTATCTGATGGGTTAGAATATGGTCTTTACCATGTGAATTTTTAAAGCATGTTTGTTTATCGAAGCTGCAGTTGTTAGGTGCAGTTTTTTGAAAATAGTATTACAGGTTTATAGTATTTCTCTGATCTCCTAGATGCATACTAGATTTTTGTCTATTTGTTTTATTAATTGCTAAGAGAGCTATGTTACAATCTCAAACTAAGTTTAAGAACTTGTCTATTTTTTTTCCTTTAATGCTGTTAGTTTTGGCTTCATATATTTTCAAATTTTGTGGTTAGGTGCATACGTATGTACAACTATTAGATCTTTCTAATGACTTTCCCCTTTATCATTATGAAAGGTCACTTTTTATTTCTCCTCTGTTATTTTTTGTGAGGTTTATTTTTTCTGATAATATAGCCATAGGGCTTTCTTATGCTTACTGTCTGTGTGATGTATTCTTTTATTTTAAACCTAATCGTGTCTAATTTTAATGTATAACTTTTGGGCATTGTCCTTATTCCCAAATCAAAGCCTTTTCATTGTCTCTGGTGTCAGGCTCTGGGGATCAATGAGTGGCTAATGAGCTCTCACCCCTCAGGCAGGATTGAATGTTTAATGTTTTTCTGCACTGTTTGACCTCTCTCACCCCTGCTCCTTTGTTCTCAATTTGGTAACAACCTTTCTGTTGTAAATCCCTTGTCTTCTAGCCTTCCCAGCCCAGCATTCATCAAAGATTTGCTGGAAGCCCTTATGTAGATTTCTGCCTCCCCAAACCTTTGAAGTGGAGAGATTTTACAGAGCCCCACCCTGCAGATTTCAGGTTACTGTTCTGAACTCTGCCTCTTGAGTTCAGTAATATCACCCGTGCTCTGTTAAGACTCCAGTTTTCTGTGTTGGGAAGATTTTCATCAGGCAAGAAGCCTGGGTGAAAATGAGGTTCACCTCCTGACTCCCGCCACCTCACTGCCACACTCAGTGATCAGTCTTTTGTTGCTTGTTTTTCTTTGACTGAAGATAGTAGTCTCGAATGTTCTGTCTAGCTTTGACTATGAGAAGTCCAGGTCCAGTTATTCTATCACCAGAAGTCTCTGATGTTTGTTGTGACTTCATTTCATCCTTTCAACCTTACTTATATTGCTTGTGGGAAACTAGCTATGACTCAATAGCTTATTAATTTCTGACATCATAACGTCCTCCAGGGGGAGCCAAAACATTTGTCTGCACCTGGGACCCTGAGGCTCTGCTGACCAGAAAGAAATTTCAGAGGAAAATCTGACTAAGAAATACCTTAATTTTTTAAGTTTATTTATTTATTTCGAAAGAGAGCAGGAAAAGGGTAGAGAGAGAAGAAAAGAGAGGATCCCAGGCAAGTTCTGAGCTGTCACCACAGAGCCCGAAGCCAGGCTTGATCCCACAATCCTGGGACCTTCACCTGAGTGGAGATCCAGAGTCGACGCCTAACCAACTGAGTCACCCAGGTGCCCCAAGAATACTTTGAAATTTTAAACCATGATAGATATCTCCAACTCAATCAGGACACACACTATTTACAGGAAGATTTCCTCACAAAAATGGCCAACACATCACAGTCACATCTGTAAAGATGATCTATGGCTTCAGAGGAGATTCAAGGCCTTAGGGAATTAGAAGGAATTTTGAATCTTTGAAGATAAATAGTGGCAAATCCACTATTTGATAAGTTCTTGCATTGGAGCTGTGGCAATGATATTGAGTGTTTGCTGTAATAAAAGAATGAGCAGGTTGTAAATGTGATCAGTGTGTATATTTTATGTAACACTACTTTAAGTTAAGAATATTTCACCATAATTCTTTTGGGGTTTAATTTATTTACATTGATTGAATTTTGCTTTTGATTTTTTTAAAACTCTGGGCCACTTTCCATATTTTTTTGGCAATGCCCTTCCCATTGTTTATTTCTTGTTATTGTTTGTTTCTTTGTCTGTTTCTCCATTCCTTGTGTCTTCCTCTCTCTTCTGATCTTTGGCTCTAGGGTTCCAGTAATTCAGATTGAATTAGATTGTGAACAGAAGTCAAGTTACTAATGGTTAAAATCTGAGCAGATGGTAAAAAAAAAATGTGATAGAAATGGAAGTAACTCCTTCAGTGTCCCGCAGTCATTTCTTAACCAGTCTCCACAATGTTAATTTCACCTTTTTTTAATCCACCCTCCCTGTGTCTACCATGTGCTCACTCTAAATACAATCCTGTTTAAATTCCTCTCCTGTATCAAATCTGTGAGTGACTGACCATGATATAGAACCCAAAATTGCAGAACTTAGGAAGAAGTTAGGAAGGCATGATGGAGCACCTCTGTATCAATTAATTTTATCTCTATCCCTGTCTTCTCTGCACACTACATGCTTCAGGCATTCTACGAAGTTGTTAAATTCCCCCAGTGACCTGTTTACTTGCAACTTCATGTTTTTATGCATACTGCTCCTCAACCTGAAATTCCACCTCCAACTGTATCCATCAGTAAAGTGCCTATTATGGTCTGAAAGCTTGTGTCTTTTCAAAATTCATATGTTGATATCCTAATCATGAAGGTTATGGGGACTTTGGATGGTGGGGCTGGTTCATAAAGCAGAACGCTTACAAATGGTTCATAAAGCAGAACCCTTACAAATGTTTGTCCTTCCTTTATAAAAGGAGCCCCATAGTGCTTTCCAACCCCTTCCACCTTGTGAGAATGCAAAGAGAAGACTATGACCCAGAAGAAGGCCTTAACCAGAACCCTACCATGCTTGTACCCAGATCTTGAACATCTAGCTTTCAGAACTTTGAAAAATAAATTTCTGCTCTTTGGTAAGCCATCAGTCAATGGTATTTTGTTACAGAAGCCCAACCCAAACAGACTAAATTAGTGGCTACTTTCTTTTGTATTACTCCTTTTTCAAGTGTCGATTTTCATGTTTAAGACTTTATTGACACCCTGTTCCTCCCTCAAGGAGTCTATAGCTCTTTATTTCGTTATAAACAATATTATATGGACATTTCTCCTATAATAAGGTGTTGAAGCTATTTGCGTAAATTATGTTTTATTCCACATATTGAGGGTGGTTCTTATATCCTTATGGACTGAGTCCCACAGAATTCCAAAATTCTAAAAGTCTGGAAATCAGTTTTATTTATTTTTATGTCCCCAGCACCTTGCAAAATGGCCTGATGCATAACAGATGACCTGGACTTAGGAAAAAAATAAATGGAAGATGGAAAGAGCTCTATTCATATATAAACAAACTAATACTGAAGTCAAATACAGTGTAAGACTCTTTCTTAATATACTAGAAATGAATCAACATTCAAACAAAATGTATTTTTTAACCATGGTTTTGTTTGTAGTCATAATAAGAAATGCAGACGAAAAATAGATATATGATTAGGAACCATTTTAATGTCTCTGGAGGATAATTTCTTTCTCATGTAGGTAGCTGAGCAGAGATGACTCAGCTGGGTTAAGAATCCTGCAGAGAGACAAAGGTTTTGGGAGATCTCAGTGTTCCTGCCATGCAAAACTCCTCTCTGCCCTCAGTGTGTAGACATGGTCCATGCTGTACACATTCCCCATGTTTCTGGGCCCGGGACATATCACATAAAAATATGTATCATTTTTTATTTCTTAGGAACAAAGAGATACCTAACACTTCTTGGCATATCCTCTAGATATGTAACACAGTGTAGGAATAAGGCCTATCCTCTTTCTCGGGGGACACTCAGGAACACATCCAGTCTGCTGGCCTGGGCATGCTTCTCCCAGTTAGAAATTCTGAAAAAGTATACACTACTGTACCAGAGGCCATTGAATAATGAGTTAGGAGGACAGTATGCACTATATTTCACCACTGTTATGAACTTTGCCCCATAAGATGTTTGTTATAGCTGCACCATGAGGCTAGTGGTGTGTTTCAGAAGACAGGCGACAATTGGCATTCAACATAGGTCATACTCTACTCGTCCTTGTGTTGTGCTTTTGTTATTTTTATTTGTTTTGCTGTGTTTTGTTTTGTTGTCTTTTGTTTTGTTTTTGTTTTTTGTTTTGTTTTGTTTTCTTGTTCTTTTTTTGGAAGTGAGAGAATTTTACTTGGCCATCTTGTCACTTAGGAAAAACAACAGGTAACCAGGAAGTGTGGCTTGGTAGCCTGTAATTCAGGACTGTAACTCACCACTGACACAGTGGTGACAGTATCCACTAGCCCATAGACCTCAGATGGAGCTGCTTCGATGTTTGTTCAGAGTTCAAGAGGCAGGGTACCCACAGATTCCACTAGCCCAGAACCAATAAGGCCTCAAAATTGGCTGGTCCGGTCCTCAGATGGAAAGATGGCAGAGAAGTCTGTCGTTAAAACTCCAAAACAAGTAGTTTATTTGAAACCAAGTTGTATTTGTCAAAAAGGAAAATCAACTTAGTAAAACATTGGTAACCAGAAGGAAACAAGAATAAAACCGCAAAATATATGTGCTTTTGGGCCAAAGTCTAGGAGACTGATAAAAAAAAATAAGGGATAGGCAGTTTGTTGAGATGGGAGCTTAGCAACTGAAAGCAGCCCTGTGTGGATAAGCTGATACCAAGACCCAGACTTGATTGTAGAATATTTTAGGGATGTGATAAGCCCGGATAAGGGATAGGTAGGACATAGTTCACTCTTCCTATCCCAAACAAAGACTTCAAAATTCCCAGGGTAACAGGGCATAGATAGCAATTACTTTTACTTTTACGCCTGCATATAAGTATTATTCTTATGACAGCTCGTGCAAGTGATAGGGATGTTTTGGTGATCGAACGTACAAACAAGTCAGTTGTTTGGAACCAATGATATCCTTACCTTATGCTTCAACAAAAGTCAATAGAACATAGCTAACTGTGGTCTCTACCTGGGAAGCCTGCCAGGATTGTACAGTTGCAATGATGTAACATATCATGAGGAAAAAATTACTTGGTCTTTTCACAGAAGAGTTAGTATAGACTGAGATGCCATCATGCTACCCAAGGTTATCTTCAGTGTCACATCCCTGACTGGCCAGTGGAAGCCACTAGTGCTTGAAGTGTTTGTGAAATTTAAAAACATAAACAAGAAAGTGGTCACTATTGTTCCATTTTACTTGACATCATAATGGTCAAGTCTGCTGCCACTATTGGCATTTGTAAATGTCCTTAGACATTATTAGTGGTTTATTTTTTATATCCACTGGAAAGAAAACCAAAGCCAACTTCCATTTACATGGGAAGACATGCTGATAACAGGCTATTAATGAGATGAACAAACCCAACTACAAGATGAACTCAGTGGATGTAGAGATACTCCTTTGCAATGGCAGTTTTTTAACAATGACCTCTACTGAGAGAACTGTTTTTATTGTATTGCATTCTATCCTGGCACAAATGACTAATTGTGACACTGAATGTAGACAAAGCTCAATTCCCTGCCATACAAGTGATCATATGGAGAGTCACACAAAGAAATATTAAAAATGTGTTCTTGCTTCTGAGACCACCAGCTACCATGAAAAAGACCCGAAATTGAACTGACCTCCTCGGATACTGGAAAAAACACATCCCACATCTGCAAATTTTATTCTAGCCTCTATACCAAGACACCGGGTAGCTAAATTTGAATGGAAGGAAGTGTCCATAGCCAGAAACCTTGAAAGCAATCCAAACAACTCAAGCCCTGTTGTGGAACCTCATATTTCCTTCAAATCCCATGAAATTGAAAATATCTGCATCAACTTCATAGTAGTTTGAAACTTTTGTCAAAAAACTTTTGCCACAACTCTTTCTGCTGCTGTATGTCTAGAGGCAGACTGTACTTGCCTCCTAAGAGAAAAAGTTCCTAAAAGGAAAAGTTAATGTTATCAATTTGATTTTCTCATTCTATAATTCAATCTCCAATCAAGGATTCATATTGGTCCTTAAAGTTTTAGTCTCCATTATCTACAGGTGTCTGCTCTCCCACTGGACACAGATACAAACTTGCCTACTAGTTTAGCTAAATCACCAGATCAATGGCCTCTTCCCCTCAGGTCTTGATGCTTAAAAATACAATATCATTTACTGATAAAAGAGTCTGCCTCCAAAGTGGACATACCCGATAAAATTCAGCAGTCATCATAATATAGAGGCAGCCTATTTCAATATCTATGGCATTAGGTATTTTGCTTAACAATATAAACTTCAAATGGTGCTGTTAACCATAAAAGCATACCACCCCAAGTGTTATTAAAAATATATATTGATAAGCCAAAAAGTAATGGCTTATTCTAAGGTTGGGCCACTGGGCTACTAAAGAACATATTTGGAATGACAAACCCAGGTGCAACAATTCACTTATAATCTTAAACTCTATATCATGTAAAAAAAAAAAAAGTACAGGAACTATCAGATATGTGCAACTATCATCTGTATTATAGCATTTTGACATACATGGAGGCTCTTACTAATGCAGTCATTATTTTACAACTATACCAGCCTCTCTAACAAGGATTTCTATAGACAGCCATCTCTGCCACAACCCTGACAATGTACCACACAGAATTTCAAGCCAAGTTGTAGAATAATGAGTATTTGGGAGACAGCATCCACTCTGCTATTTCTCTGCTAGTACATTTTCCTGATAATCCGTGAGTCATCTTTGCATGATGTGGACCTAGTTGTCTTTGCACATGACATTCCCTTGCAGAAAATAAACAGTCAAATATGTATAAGTTTTGAATACGTGACTTTCCATTTAATATATGTGAACAGGTATGGAATACATTAGTCAATCACCCCTATGTATGCAATGCTTGCAAATCTTTGGATCCAATGGGAAACTCATTCAAGTTTGGAATAATATTACATGGTAGATAATTAATTTTAACTTATCACCTATCATTAAGTTGGCTGGCTGGAATACTATATGCATTTCTAGGTTTTAATTTGACCAAGGTAAGAAAATTGCAAAGTAAATTATTCAGACACATGACCTGACAGTATGTAATCAGCTAACAAGTGTCATTGATCGATGATGGGCATTGGTATTCATACTCTGGGAAATGTCTTGAAGTACTGTATGATTCTGCGCAGCATGGAAATGACACCATCAAATATTTAAATAATTTCTTGTGACTAGTCGGTGAGAAAAATTAACTCTGACAGCAAATCTCTGTAGTGTCCATGCAGTCTTCACTGACAAAATACTTCTTGACCTTGTCAACCCTAAATTAT
This sequence comes from Cryptoprocta ferox, assembly GCA_028646485.1. Classification (NCBI taxonomy): domain Eukaryota; kingdom Metazoa; phylum Chordata; class Mammalia; order Carnivora; family Eupleridae; genus Cryptoprocta; species Cryptoprocta ferox. The sequence goes on from CM053573.1 coordinate 21,174,699, forward strand.
TCCAGGTTTTTTGAAGACATATATTTTAATTGCTAAAATTGATAAACTGAAACTACCTCTACCAGAGGGAAAAATTAAGCTATGTTGGAGTTGTATTCCTCATATTCCTCATATTCCTGGTATTTCCTCAGATGTGTCAGGAAAAACTTGCAGTTAGAACCGTCCTTGACAGAGAGTAATTATATAATAATTTCCTACATGTTAGGATGATGCTGTTTTTAGGACATCCAAGAAGACTCCCGGTATATAAATTCTGGATAGTTCCCAGTTACAGGAAATCCTATAGTCCAGTATCAAGTTTTATTGCTTTTACTGTATTTAGATTGCTTTGGAAGTGCCCTAAGGATATTTAAATTAGTAATTAATCATTATTATAAGTGTTTGGAACTTTAATTCATTGTACCCGATATAATTCATTATTTCAATATAGCTCATTGTATTAAATATAAATGAATGTTTTATGGAATCCAAAATTCTGTTCCCTTTAAGAAGCAAACATAATAGATATATTTAAGAGAGAAGGATACTCTCATGCTGTTCTTCAGAAATAGCCTGGATCTAACTGTAAATCTAAAATGTCTCCGACCTTTTTTTACACTTGCAGGTTGAAACAAGTAATTACATTTGTCTCTAAGCAATTCTTGTCCATAAAGCCTTCAGAATCCAAAGAAACATCATTATTGTTTCTATTGCTTCTACTAAGATTCTTTCCTTCTCCCTTTTGAAAATAATAGTATGTATATAAAGAGTGCCCATCTGAATCTACAGTAAGCAATTTCAGAATATTTATAAAGTCTTCTATACATTGTGAAATTCTAAAATGGGGAGGGTTAATTGCATCCAAAGAAAATAGGTTTGTTAGAAATAGCTTTTCTTTTCAATAGTCACAGTTTTCTTTGCCTTTTAGCTTCTCTTATAGTTTTTGATTCCCCTTTTTGCTCATTTGGAACAAGAACAACTATGCCAGGAGGAATAAGGTACTCTCACCATGCTTACTAGAAAGAAAGGCACCCACGCTGCATGACAGTTATCACTGGATTTACTATCTGTCAGCAGATGCTCACTGAAATGAAAATGTTCCCTGAATTCATGTTGTGCCTGTCTTCTCTACTCCCCAGCGCCTTTCCTCCTCAGGGAATTACAGGGATAAGAATCTTTCTCTCTTATAACTAATGTTTCAGAGCTCACAGAGCAATATGTCTTTGGCCCCTCTCTGGGGAGTCATTTATCTCCTCTAAAGCACATTTTTATTATTTTGTTTTAAAGAGAAAGGTTTGGGTGCACATAACCCATTCTGCTATTGGGGTTAGATGCAATTGTTTCCATCTTCCAGGGTGCCTGCTTTTTTCCACATAATAAGTGATTTATAAATGCCGCACTACGTGATTTCTGGCTTTGCTACCTATCCACTTCGAGAAAATCATTATTCATTCAAATGCACACTGCACACATAAAAATCCAGTGAAAATTATTTTTTCTGACAATATCCCAATTAGATGAGCTGGAAAGAGAGAGGCTAGTTGAAGAAACAGGGTGATACAGAAAATTTTTGTAACCTCTCCAGGATCCTGCTGCTGCATTTTGTTCAGAACTTGTGAGTACAATCTTTTGTATCTGTTTGATATTCTTTATCCTCCCCTCCTTCTCTGTTCCCTCTCTCACCGTTTTGCCCATTCCTTTTTCATTGATATATCTGTGTATTAAGGTGGATTAAAGAGTAGATTAAGGTGTTAAAAAGCTATTTAGAAGATATTTGAAATACATCTCGCCCATAGCAATATTAGTAATACTTCTACTACTATTGTTGCTACTACTACTATTACTGCTGTTACTACTACTGATATTACTATTACTATTACTGCTACTACTACTACTGCTACTACTGCTACCACTATTAGCAACACCAATAAAAATAGTTGATATAAAAAATAGTTGATATATACAACAAGCCTGTGAGGTAAGCAGGAATTACAGGTATTCTTATCTCCATTTTGCAGAGGAGAAAAGCAAGGTTAAAATATTTATCCACAGTTACAGGGTGGAAATGAAGCAGAGAATCAAATTTCACTCACCCCTTTTTAGTTCAGAAAGATTTAAAGAGGTTTGCTTCTTAAAACCACTTGGTTTTGATCTGCACTCTAGAGTGGTCAGGAATGTATTATTTGCCTAACACACCAAGGCTCATCATGGCCCTTTGGCTGTATTGCCAAGTCCATTATTAGACCGTGAGGCAAAGGAAAGGATCATTGCATAAAAGTCTTTAGGCACAATACCAGCAGAGTATGAGATTCATGGTGGGCTCTAAATGCACACTTGTCAGAAGAGCACATCAAAGGCATCAACGGCAACAAATTCCTCTTGAAAGTATTGGGAGCAACACGTAGGAACATAGACACTTTCACACAGCAGATTTTTTATTGAGATAGGTCGGCAAATTGAATGTTGGTAATCTCCAAAATACACACAGGTTGTATCCAAAAAAAAAAAAAAAAATGAAAATGAAAGAAAAGAAATCACTGCAAGTTGGTTGTTTTTGTTATCTAATACCTTTTTCTTATAAGCTGTGTTCTAAATTGCTTATATTTAGTTAATTTACCAAGCTAGGAAAAGATGATTTTAAAAGAAAAGCACATATTATAATACACACACTGCTCTTCCAACTCTGGTATGTGTCTAGATTAATGCACATTTATTGTTAGAGGGGTGTGTGTAAATGTGTGTGTGTGTGTCAGATTATTTTACATTTAATTAAGATAAGTCTTTATTCTCTTTTTTAAGTTTATCTATTTTTGAGAGAGAGAGAGAGAGCATGAGTCAGGGAGGGACAGAGAAAGAGGGAGAGAGAGAATCCCAAGCAGGCTCCACCCTGTCAGTACGGAACCCAAGGTGGGGCTCGATCCCACAAACTGTGAGATCATGACCTGAGCCGAAATCCAGTTGGATGCTTAACTAACTAAGCCACTCGGGTGGCCCGATGAGTCTTTATTTTAAAGAACTTACCACATATTTCAAAGTTCTTTCTTTAGAACAATTGTATAAAGGGAATGGGAGGGAGTTCTTGCTACATTTGGACAGATTTTGAACATCCGTTAGGGTTTAGAATACTCCTCAGATGGATGGTGGTGCATAGTTTGAAACAGCAAGTGTTGTTTTAGTATGTATGTCACCAGGATGCCCTGTTTCCTGGAGAATGAACGTATAATGCCCTCTTTTACTTATTTATCAGAGCATTTGGATTTTTTTTCAGGAGACTCTCCACATTTTTACTTAGTAATGCCAACTTGATTACAATCAACTACATCTTCAACCAAATACAGACCTAACATTACACATATGGAGCACCATGGTTGACAGCATTTTGCCAAAAGCTGCATTTCACTTCTCAATGCAGAAAATGATATGGAGGTCTAAGCACACTGAAGAGCTTATTCAATACTTGTGAAGACATGAGCATGTGGAGTATGGTTACAATTCTGACCATGTTTTGATTAAATGAGGCTGCTAACCATGCCTTATGTTATTTAGAATGAAAGAACTTTCTCAGTAATGCTACAAATTTCTATTGATGTCCCTGTCACATTCACATACCTTTGTCAAATAAGTCATAATATGATTGTATTTTAAATGGCATTTATTCTCAAGGCAATTTAAGTTGTCAGAGAGTAACACAGAGCTTAGGTAAATTTGAGAAAAGCCACAAATGAGAATATGAAGGGCCATAAATCATGTGGCTTTCAGGTGACTAAAACTATGAAGGGAATAAAAATATATATTGAAACAATCTGCCACTTCTTCCTCTTTTCTAGAGACCGTTCTTCCATAACTCCACCCCGCCCCACCCCACCCCAGCCTGAGAAAAACTATGCTAATATTGTAAATGGACAAAGATTTTAAAAGTCACTAAATTATTACAAATATGTGACCAAACACTCCCGTAATTGCTATATCTTCCTTTGTCACTGATGTTTGGGGCAGTGGAATAATGGACAACTAGCTACATCAGCATCACAACGCTATCTGAAAAGACAGTTAAAGATCACAGATGTGATTTTTTTCTTCCTTCTTGCAATGTCTTAGATGTCATTGCTGAATGATAGAATTTGCGAAACAAAGCAATTTTTGAAGATTACTTAATTCAAGTCTATTTCTGTTTATATAGCTAAGTTACCAGCAGTTACCTTACTTTTCCAAAGGCATGTAGTTTCAAACTCTGTAATAGCCCAGCAGTTTACCCTATTAATTTTTTTAAGTTTATTTGGTTATTTTGAGAGAGAGAGAGAGAGAGAGAATCCGAAGCAGGTTCCTCACTGTCAGCACAGAGCCCCAAAGCCACTAACCATGAGATCATGACCTGAGCTGAGTGGGATGCTTAACTGACTGAGCCACCCAGCCAGGGCCCCCACCCTCTAAATTTTTTTTAAGTTTCTAAGATCAGAATCAATCTTATTCTTTACCTTAGCTTCTTCTTATTGTACCTGCACTGTCTCAAACATCACTGCATTTATTCTGATTTTATATTTTTGTTAACATACCTAAAATCTTTCTACCTCAATTTTGCTATAAATTCTAGTCTAATGTCATAAATTAAGTAATGGCACCCAAAAGCAAGAGAAAGCTTTTTATTTTTCACTTTATATCATTTAGATAAATAATTCTGCATGTGTGTGCATGTATGCAATAGGATAAATAAAAAATAAATCTCAAACTTTGTCTGCAGATACAACCTAATCCTCAGGGTTTTTTATTTTATTTTTTTTTATTTTTATTTTTTAGTGAGTCTAAGTATATTAGTGATATACAGTGTTGGAAAGCAAAGTAGAAGGAAACTTTCTGACAAAGAAAAAGAGAGGGTAATTAGGCAAATAAACTGAGATCTTCAGAAAAACTATGGAATGCCTTAATGAATTAATATACTTTTTAACATTTTCTTGCTACTTTAGGTTGTTTTTTAATTTAAAAAGGAAGAAAGTATCAAGAAAAAGATGCTATAAACTAAAAACAATTTACCCACTTTCTTTTCTCTGAAGTAAGAGTTCATAAAGACATTAGTAAATTAAAAACAAAGTATAAAATTTATTTACTTCCAAACGATATGAATTGATGACTTAGCTTGCCTTGGAATTGCACTCTTTTTTTAAAATATAAAAATAACATTTTGAAATTTGGGTAAAACTTACATCTAATACTGTGATAATTTTGTTTTGCTTTGCATTGTTTCCTTAGTGGCTTCAAGTGATCAGGGTTAGTTTCTTTCAGGGTCTTTGTAGAAGGTCTTTACTACTCCATTCCCTGCCTTCTCAATATTAATTCTTTGCTCGTAGTTAACAAGCTTGTTTATGGCCTGGAAATTATTAAAGAGTTCACCTCCTTCTAGTTTCAGGAAATGTTATCTTTTCCCTACAAACTCAACTTAAAGCACTTTCTAGTCCACTTTGGAAAATATATGAGAAATTGCAGTAATTTTTAAATAAACTAATAACTTTTTCTTCTGCTTTTCACTAATATCTTACACTGACCACTTCTCTTACACTGACTACTCCTTTCCCCTTTCCACATTGGAGAAAATGGTTATATTTAGGTTAAATTTAAAATAGTTGTGGGGTGCATGGGTGGCTCAGTTGGTTGAGTATCCGACTTCAGCTCAGGTCATGATCTCACGGTTCGTGGGTTTGAGCCCCACATCGGGCTCTGTGCTGAACGTTTGCTTGGAGCCTGGAGCCTGCTTCAGATTCTGTGTCTCCTTATCTCTCCGCCTCTCCTCACTCACAATTTGTCTCACTCTGTCTCTCAAAAATAAATAAATGTAAAAAAGATTAAAAAATTGGTGTATGATGTGTATATTTGCATAGCCCACCCTGTCTGGAAGCATACTAGAAAGGAAATTCTGAAGAATGTCATCTAACCAAACTATGCTGATACAACAGCAAGTTGTCACAACTCAATACCAGATTTTTTTTTGTAGCCCTGTAGCTTTTTTAGTGTGCCAGACTCACATCTCTATCCCACAGCTATTAGAGTGAACTTGTTTCCTTGTCTTCAACTATTTTATTTTTCCTTGGGAAATCAGGATGAAGACAAAATTAAAACACCTTTTCAAAAGTCATGTGTACAACAACCATGGTGTCCTTCAGTAGTTGAATGGGTGTATGAATTGTGTTACATCCAGAAAATGAAATATTGGTCAGTGCTAAAAAGAAATGTGCTACAAAGCCATGAAAAGACATGGAAAAACCTTAAATGCATGTTACTAACTGAAAGAAAACAATCTGAAAAGGTTACATCCTATATGATTCCAACTCCATGACATTCTGGAAAAGATAAAAGTATGGAGACGATATAAAGATGAATTGTCAGCAGGGGCTGGAGGGCAAGCACAGATAAGTAGAGCACAGAGGACTTTTACAACAGTGAAATTACCCTGAATCATCTCATAATGATAGATAACATGCCATTATGCATTTGTGCAAGCCCATAGAATGCACAATGGCAATAGTGAACCCTAATGTCAACTATGGACTCTGGGTGATAATGGTGTGTCAATGTCGGTTCATCAATTATAACACATGTACCACTCTGAGGGGGATATTGGTAATGTGGGAGGGCTATGCATGTTTGGGGGTAAAGAAGGTGGAAAAAAATCTATACCTTCCTCTCTATTTTCCTATAAATATAAACCTGCTCTAAAAAAATAAAATCTTTTAAACAATAACAACTACATCAACCACAACTTAAGTCATTTATAGCAGAGGTTCTCACAGTATAGTCCCAGAACAGCAGCTTTGGAATTACCTGGGAACTTTTTAGAGAAACAAATTCTTAGGCACTCTTCCTGCCTTACTGAATCAGGAATTCTGGGTGTGAGATCCAATAATCGCCGTGGAGGAAGCCTTTCTGATCATAGTGATGCACGCTAAAATCTGAGCAGCACACTGTTGGATGATGTAATTCTACCCCTGGCCTCCTTGCAAGTCCAATTTCCAAATAGTTTGCTCCTTATGTTCTCAATATTCTATCCAAGGCTTCAACTCTTGCTTCTTCAAGATATGAAATCTTACTGTTGTGTGTATTTTTAATATCTTGTATATAGTCTTAGAATTGTATTTTCCCCACTTGCCAGAAACTTGAGTATTAGCTCCTGGATCTTCTCTCAGCTTCATCTAAATTTCATTGTAATAGGTAGATATTTCAGACTGTGTGGGACGATGATCGGAACTTGTCTAGTTTACTGCTTGTAAACTAGACAAGATGTAAACTTGTCTAGTTTACATCTAAATTTCATTGTAATAGGTAGATATTTCAGACTGTGTGAGACGATGATCGGAACTTGTCTAGTCTACTGCAGTTGAAGTTTTCATCTCTATTTTATTGTGATTTATATCACCTTTAATGTTTGTCAAACAATTTTGGAAATATGCACCAACTCTCTATCTTTCTTGGAAGACTCTCAGTGCACTGCATATTTATTAGATACTAACACCTAATGGAATGTAACTTCTTTACTTTAAAATATAAACTTCCTTGCAATGTCGTGGTTTCAGGTACACCTGAGAGCTATTTCAGTGCATCGTTATATCCACTGAAATGGAAAAGGGATCTAGGGGTTATTTCTCACTAACAGCAGAGAGGCGTGCCAGTCATGCTGGAAAGTAAAGTAGGCTGTCCCCAAGTATTGACCAAAATGTAACTGGTATTTCAAAGAGCATAGTCCCACCATGTGTTAGAAGGCTCTGAAGAACCACGTTTGTTTCTTCATATTGCTAAGTATTCAGGTCACATACTGGCTTGTCGCTGGTGTTCTTAATGAGGAAAAGTGTACTAAAAAGAAACTGGAGAAAGAAATTACTTAGGTTAGATAAAAAGAAATGCACATAAAATAACTGTGTGAAAAAACACTTTCTGTAGCAGTCACAACCTAAGGGGACATCTGCCTTAAATGTTACACACAGAAAACCACACTTTCCAACATGCTCGACAGCCCCACGACTCACTTTGTTGTCCTTTCCTAAAAACAGCTCTGCTTTCTCTTTCTAGATGTAGCCCTGGATTCACTTTCATTATTTCTTATTTGTCTCTGTATTAAAACCTTTACAGGCCTTGTCAGGAAGACTGACAATATGGACACTTTTACCACGATGTCAAAGATGAAAATATTCTGAACAATATTGGGTCTTTTTGTGCATGCACTTAGACCACTGACTGAGGATCTAGCCATAACCATGAGTAATATTTTGGATCCTGAGCTACAAATTTGTATATACAGTACCCACTGTTCTATCTTAGAAGCTTTGACATTCATAAAAAAATAAGGAGTATCCATTCAAAGAGCACCATATTTCATATTGGAAAGAATACATGTGAGACACAAAATTCACTTGAAAAATTGGGAGACAGAGCAGTGGAAGGTGAGGTGAAACACCAGGATAAGGAAAGGTAGACAAGAAAATGAGTTTTATTTTAAATGTGTTTGAGGAAATGGATTTAGAGTATTTTAAGTAACAATAAGAAATAGTGAGCACATTAACTTATTTTATAAATTATTTTACTATTATGTAAACAATTAATTAATGTTACATAAAATATTAATTAATAGATTATTCTCTTTCTTTCTCCTGTCATATGTTTCATATACACAGTCTTTCCTATTGATAGTTCCTTACAAACTTAAAAAATAGGTTAATTATTCATAAAGAATACCACAATCTCATAGTTTATCAGGGACCCATTTTTTAAAATTCACTATTTTTAAATCATTTTATATATAATAGCTACCTTTTAGGAAACAATTTTACTGACAAGAGTTGGGGTATAAGTTAAAATATCCTCTGTGTAAATTAACTCCTAACACAAAACAATCCAATTTCTCTCTTACAGGAAGTGAAATGTTCATCAACAATTCCTAAATAAAATTTGCATACTTGGAAGTTAATTAAATATAAAGGATAACATGAAAAATTTAATGCTTTTCATTAAGCTTAATACAGCATTATTTAAATCTTCCAATAATACATAAACATTGAATATATGTCAAGAAAAATTTCATAATGAAATAATTACAATTGTACAGCATCTAACACATTTTGAGAGCTTCCTAATTATAATGTGATATATCATAATCCAGTGTAAAATTTCAATTTTAATGATACAGCATGATATAGTATGATAAATATGTCCTTATAATCAGCAGAAATGGTCATGAAATTCGCAGCTTATTTTAGCTACTTGACTTTATGCAATTATCTCTCTGAGGCTTAGTTTTTCTCACACACATATCAAATTCCAAGTGTGTGGGCATGCATGTACCTGTGTGTGTACAGATCAAATTACATAACATTTCTGAAGGCACTATATATAATGGAATTTTTTTCATCTGACTACATATCTTTGTTTATACATTTAAAGAATAAAATAATAAGTCATATGATAAAATTCTGTTTTCTTAACTTTTATTTACCCTTATTTTAACTGAAATGGCACTTTGGGCTTGAATTGTCCACATGAATCTCTCCAATTTCTACTATGATTTACATACATCAACATGGCTTACATAGAAATGCACTACGGCCCTTGTTTGTCATTTTTATATTGAAAAGAAAGCAGCAAATTCATGAAATAATTGGTGTCATAAATAACAGATGCACTTGCCACACTTTTTCACTTGAATAGGTACATTTATTTTTCATCTGGTGTTAGATAGTGCTCTGCTCATATACTCTTGGGAAACAACAGAGTTATCTCTTTGTACCTAGAAAACAACTAGACTTTGATAAATGGAATGGGGCACCGCTTGTGTACCATAGATTTCATATTATTATTTTTTGTAAGATTTTTTTTGTATATTTAGTGTGATAGCAGCAGTGTTTTATTTTATTATTTAGTATCTTATTAAATGTTATTGGTTCCTGAGTACAAATTTTGAACCAGGCAAGAATTTCCGGTGGAAAAAAATTGTAGTTGCAGGAATTTTCCCAGTTAAAGTAGAGAATACTTTTACATATTACAACAAGGTGGTAAACAAAAAGTACTAAACTAAAAAAAAATCTTCATAATCCATGCATTGCTACTGCAACCTTGTTTTCCACAATTGAATTACAAGTGTACACAAATGGGTTAAAAGTCTGCAAAAATATTTATCCCCACTGTGCACCCAGTTAGCTGAGTAAGACATGAAATATTAAGACAGATGCCTCTAACATCAAGTAACTTACTCATTTTCTTCAGTATGTCATATAATTTTAACAGTTTCTATGCATGCCATGATATGAAAAACTTGAGAAGCAATTTAATACAGATAACTCTTTAGAAGAGATTTAATTATCAGATAAAATATTTTTAGATGATATTCGAAATACATCACTGATCTGTTTTCTTCTCAATTTTTTCAAATGTTTATACATCTTTTGAGAAGGACAGAGCATGAGTGAGGAAGAGACAGAGAGAGAGAGACACAGAATCTGAAGCAGGCTCCAGGTTCTGAGCTGTCAGCAAAGAGTCTGACGTGGGGTTGGAACTTGTGAACCAAGAGATCAAGGCCTGAGCCAAAATCAGGTGTTCAACTGACTGAGCCACCCGAGTGCTTCTCTGTTTTTTTGTTTGTTTGTTTTAATGTAGGATATCTGCCGATAATAAAGTAAAAGTTAGATCCCTGGTGAGTAAGCAAACCCCAAAGGGAATCATTCTCCCTGTGTCTTTTGGAAAAACTCTTGTGAAATTTATCCTGTGTAAGTCAAGAAAAAAAGGAAAATACCCAAGAATGCCTGGGAAATGCCCAAATTAATAGCTCTAAAAATCAACCCAATTGGAGTTGGGCACCAAAGGAATATACCTCCAGTTTGTGTGAATATATTTATGAAACAGAAAAGAGCAGCAAGGAATCTTGGCTTTAGCACTAGATTGAATGAAAAAACAAATCTCTTTTGCACTATTATGCTGACAAAGTAGCTCAACATAGATTTTGGAGTGAGTTCATCCTATTAAGTGAGGAATTAAAATGTTGTATGGCTAATAATGGCTCTGGAAACAGAAAAAAAAACTCATGCATTCTATTTTGAGAAATCCAGTTTTAATCCAGGCCTCAAAAAACTGCTAAAATTAATAAATGAAAAACTATAATAATAAAATAATAATAATAATAAATAATGATCAGCATAACTTAAAAAATTACCAATAAAACACATAGAAGTACAACACCATGAGTGGTGTTAGAAATAAGCCCAAAAAGATCAGTAATCACAATAAAAGTTAACAGATTAAACTTGAAAAGTGATAGATCAGAAATCACAATAAATGAACTAAACTCAGAAGTCAATAAAAAGACTTTCAGAATATTAAAAAGAAAACAATCAGTTTGGATTGCAAAGGAAACATTCCAGAGTCAAATAATTTTATTTTATATGTTTTTTATTTATTTTTGAGAGACAGAGAGAGACAGCGCAAGCACGGGAGAGTCAGAGAGAGAGGGAGACACAGAATCCAAAGCAGGCTCCAGGCTCTGAGCTAGCTGACAGCACAAAGCCTGACCCGGGGCTCGAACCCACAAAGCGTGAGATCATGACCTGAGCGGAAGCCAGACGCTCAACCAACTGAGCCACCCAGGCGCCCCACAGAGTCAAAGAATTTTAAACCATGTTTTCAAGAATACAGCCACTTGCATCTCCTGAGACTGGAGAGCGTTAGACTTCATATTCTCAACATAAAAATTTCACGTATTTTATACTAAGAACAATTTAATACTGCTCCAGAAATTGTTCTGTATGTAAGAGGTGGGGAAGGATCTTGTGATATTTATGTAGGAAAGTGAGAACTTTGAGAGCTCAGAGCATTATCAGATCCAGTCTTTATTTAAACTTTAAAATATAGGGGCACCTGGGTGGCTCAGTCGGTTAAGAGTCTGACTCTTGGTTTCAGCTCAGGTTATGATCTCTTGGTTTATGAGCTTGAGCCCCCGTGATCCTCTGTGCTAACAGCGCAAATCCTACATGGGATTCTCTATCTCTCCCTCCTTCTCTGCTCCTGCTTGTGCTCTTTTCTCTCTCGAAATAAATAAATAAACCTTAAAAATGTTTTAATAAAATTGGGGCACCTGGGTGGCTCAGTCAGCTGAGCGTCCAACTTCAGCTCCCTTCGAGATCTCACGGTTTCTGAGTTCAAGTCCTGCGTTGGACTCTGTACTGACAGCTCGGAGCCTGCTTCAGATTCTGTGTCTTCCCCTCTCTCTGGCCCTCCTATGATCATGCTCTCTCTCTCTGTGTCTCTCAATAATAAATAAACATTAAAAATTTTTAAAAAACCAATCTTTTAAATAAAATTAAAATGTAGATATTTTCTTTGTTATGAGTATTTGTATTAATTTTGATTTTTAAAAATATATGACATTAAAATATCATTTATCTAGTTAAATCATTTATCTAAATTTGGGGGCAACCTCACTTCTCTTACCCTGTTCCTGGTGCTGCTTTTTGGATGCAGCAGGTTAATCCACTCTTTTCCTGTAGGCTAAAGCTAGCACAAGGTGGTAACAATATATGTGTGTCTTTCAAAGCTCTCACAGGATATTCCACGGCAATATACAGTCATGGGGACACAGAAGACAACTTTAGAGGACCTCGCCCACGTGTTTGGCAAGGCACTTATTTCTTCTGGAATTCCTTTACATAGAGTCAATCCTCCAGCTATAATATTTAAGTTAGCATGGAATCTAGTGTTAGACTATCAAATAGGAAATATGCTAAAAGAGTGTTGATATTTTGTGAATCCTGAAAATAGTATATAAAATTAAATTGCAAGTGGGTAACAGGCCTCCATTTTCTGTTTTATTCTATATGTTATTTGCACAGATTTCTCCATTTTACACGTAGCATATGTAAGGCAACATAAGACATAAGAATTTCTACTGACTGAAAGTCATTATTATCCTCTCTACTACATATTATATGAAAAATCTGCACAAAACAGAAATGGCATTAAATATAAAAAGAGTAAAAAACATTTTAGTAAGCTACTAATGTAAAAGAAAAAATAATAAAGTCAAATATTTCTTTTCTTTTTAATTTTTATGTTTATTTATTTATTTATTTTACATTTATTTACTTTTGAGAGAAAGAGAGAGAGCGTGAACAGGGAAGGGACAAAGAGACAGGGAGACACAGAATCCTAAGCAAGCTCCAGGCTCTGAGCTAGTGGTCAGCACAGAGCCTGACTTGGGTTTCAAACCCATGAACCGTGAGATCACGACCTGAGCCAAAGTCGGATGTTCAACCTACTAGCCACCCGGGCGCCCCATATGTTTATTTTTTGAGCAAGAGAGAGAATATGCAAGAGGGGAAGGGCAGAGAGAGAGAGAGAGAGAGAGAGAGAGGGAGAGAGAGAATCCCAAGCAGGCTCCACACAGTCAGCACAGAGCCCAATGCAGGGCTCAAACTCATGAATTGTGAGATTGGGACCTGAGTTGAAACCAAGAGTTGGACATTTAACTAACTGAGCCATCCAGCCGCCCCAAACATTACTTTTTTAAAGAGAATCTTTATATAACAATAAAATCTCTGCCTTCAATTAAATAATAAGGCATATTTGTAGCTATGAAAACTTAAAATATTATATTTCTTTCAAAAAATCTTTAAGTGACAGCACCCACAAACACAAATGTCAGAAGCACTCCAAAATGCATACATATTTCGCTCATGATCTATAGGTCAGCTATTTAAGCCAAGCTTAAATAGCTGACCTACAAGGTTCTGGTCTCAGATGAATTTACTCATGTAACTGGTCATCAGCTAACTGCCAGGTGGTTGGATGATCTTGCTAGAATGTCTCCAAAAGACTGGCCTGGGCATGATCTCATGTTAATCAGCCGATGGCAAGAAACAAGCACTGTTCAAGCTCATGTCATGTTTGCTAAAACTCCATTCACCAAAAAGGCAAACTGCAGAGTCAAGTGGAAGGAGAGTACTGGAGGGCCCTGGAGGGGACACAGAGAACTGAAGTATGAAAGTTACTGATGCAACCGATCTACTATCATTATAAAAGCAACAACAAGGCCAAATCAAGAAGTCCTCCACTAGGGGCGACTGACTCTTGGTTTGGGCTCAGGTTATGACCTCATGGTTTCATGAGTTCCACCCCTGCATCGGCTCTTCTGACCCAGAAGTACTGGACCTGCTTGGGATTCTCTCTCTCTCCCTCTCTCTCTGCTCCTACACCACTTGTGCTGTCTTGGTCTCCCTAAAAATAAATAAACTTAAAAAAATTTTTTTAAACTTCTCCATTATTTGCGGATATCTTAACACATTTCTCTCAATAATTGGTAAATTCAGAAGAAAAAAATTAAGAAATAAAGTATTTGAATAACATAGTTAATATGTTTGTACATTTGTAGAGCATAGAAGCACTCACATTTTTACCCAGCAACCATGGAACATTTATCAACAATACACATACAAGGGGCTACGAAGCAAACCTAAACAAAGTTGAAATAACTCATATCATTCTCTAACTAAATTAATTCAGTTAGAAATTTAAAAATACATGATTAACTACCAAATAGACTAAGATTAAAACACACACACACTTCAACATATTTATGGTTTAAAGAAAAATTCACAATGGAAATTAGACATAACTTAGAATTATCATTAAAAAATACATCATGTCAAAATATAGAAGATGGATCCAATGGATACCTGAAAGGAAATTTTACTTGAAGAAATACTTTAGAGAAGAATGGTTAAAAATTAATAAATTGACTAATTAATTTAAAAAGATTAGAAAAAGATCAAAGTAAACACCCAAAGAAGAAAGTGAACAAACTAAAAAACCTAAAAAAAGAGAGAGAGAGAGAGACAGAATAACAAATAAAAGAGGGAAAGAAACACAAGTGGATTAAAAGAAAAGTTATAAGAAGAAGATTAAAACATTCAAACTGGATTATTTGAACAACTGACCATCTAATCTTTGGAGAAATTACCAAATAAAAAGAAAATAGTGCATATAAATATAGTAGATATGATATAAAACTTTATACAAATATATTTGAAAATATAGATAAAATATGTAGACTCTTCAAAAATTAAGACTCACCAAAAACAGATTCCGTGTGAAATAAGCAAGCAAAACATTTCTAATTATTTAAAGGTACTAAATCTGTAATTTCAAATATTTCATTGGAAAAAAAACACATTTAAATGTGCTTGCAATTGAACTTTACTTAATATTCATAGAATTGATCATTCCAATCTTATACTCTTCAAGAAATTGGAAGATGAGAGATTATCCCTAAATGAAAGACATGTGTCTGTAATAAACTAGAGATTGAAGAAACTGACATATTATCTCTGCTATAGGAAATAATTTTATATATTTTAATTTTTAAAGAGTAGAAAATGTATTATTTTATTTTTTAATGTTTATTTTTAAGGCAGAGATGGGCAGAGAGAGAGCGAGACAGAGTATCTGAAGCAGACTCTATTCTGACAGCAGACAGCACCATGCAGGGCTTGAACTGAACTGATGAACGGGGAGATCATGACCTGAGCCGAAATCAAGAGTTTGAGGCTAAATTGAGTGAGTGACCCAGGCGCCGCCTCAAATTTATTATTTTAAAATATGGTATTCAACTTACTTATTTTAACTTCATCTTATTTATATGTGAATGCACATTTACTTATTTATAGTATTTTAAGGGTCATAGCAAATAATTCAGATTGAGCAGAAATGCTTGATTTCATTCAATTCTACAAGAATGTCCCAATATGAGTAGACAATGACACAGTAAATAATGCTCTTTTGGGCATTTTATTGATTTTATTGTTTTGATATTTAGCTAATTATAATATAATTCTATTTAAAACATTAAAGACACTCTGAATTTTCAAACTGATCATACTTTGCATATTTGCAATTTATTAGGTGCATTTTTATCCATTTTAAATAAGCCATAGTTGCCACAGAGATTGCGTTTACTCAGTAGATAGAAAGTGGAGCTTTGTAATTATTTGGTTAGCTAACAATCAATAGGAGATTACAAGCACTAAAGTGAATTGAGGGTGAAGGTGGTGCTAAATTATCTGTGTGGTTATGGGTATTGATCACGTTAATAACATAACGGCAGAATCCCTACTTCCTTCTCTAGTATACATTCAATTCCACCTTTTTAGTTCATTTGTTCCTTCAAGAAATGTGGAAGCTCATAATAATCACTTACTCTTCAAAAATATGTGATTTTTAACATACATTTGTTAAGAGAGGCATCATAAAACTCTGTTTTGTTCTTTCCATTTTATCCTTATTTAATTATTTACTCATTGTTCATTCTCTTGCTCCGTATTCCCACTTTTCAATTGATTCACCTCTTCCTTCTTGGAGTTGCTTGCCTTGTTTATACTGATATTTGCCATCCTGACCTTATCATTTTTTATGCTACATTGAGGCCTTCCTGATCCTCAAGTAATCACAATTTGGTGGGACTTCATCACAAAGAAAGTGAAGAAGCAGGAATATTTTGGTTGCCACCAGTCAGAAATCCTCCAACACCTGATTAAAATGGAACGTAGTATCTTAGTTAAAATTTCTATGTGACACATAACTGAGTAACCTACTTAATACATAAGTCCTGCTATATCATACCCTACCTCTGCTCTATGACTGCAATTTTCTATGACATGTGTTTGGCTTTTTAGTTTCTCTTCCTGCTCCCCAAATACACAAGAACAAAGAAGCTGCAGATTTCTGCTTTCTTCAGGTTTTATTAGATGGTTGATGAATAGAAGCTTGGGGAAATAAAAGTATAGTAAATGGAAAAGTCCTTTGGCATGATTTTGACTTCAGAAATTTTAATATTTAAATCAATCTTGCCTTTGTTTCAATACCAGTGGGCTGGATCTCTCATGTCTCATTTCTACCTACATGGAATTAGAGCCTAAGGTGTTTTAAGAGCTTTATATTCTATTTACAGATGTTATGTCAAAACAAGAAAGAGTCTGCTTTCACTTGGTTCATAAGTAGACTGTTTCTTTTAAAACAAATTTTAAACACGAATGATAATAAAAATGGCATAACAATCATGAAATTAAGAGAATATAATGAAGACAGTGATGTTCATAGAATAACATTCTCAATCATCTGCTCTAATAGTGCTATATAGATCTCTAACTCTTAGGGTTAGAATATTCTATTCAAAATGATGTATTAAAATAAGTCTTGAGTCTTCAGCTGTCTTTGTCTTAAGATCATAAAAAGATCTTTACACTATGGTAAGAAAAGCAATATATTAGAGCTTATCTCAACAAACCTTACAGCTAAACAAGATACTATATTTTCTTCAAGAGAGAAAGCATACAATGCTCAAAACTGGATATTCTTGAGTTCATTTTTTTTTAGTTTAGATCTTGAAGATGTTATCTTTCTTATGTATTCCATTATAATTCATACATAAATGCATGGGATTCCCTAAATCCTTATCCATATCTCTGTTTTGTAGTATAGACTCTCACTGCATAAAAATCAGAATTAAAAAACTGCATCTCTGGGTCTTCTTAAAACCTTGATCATAGTAGGCTATTAATACTTTAGCTAAAATTGATTTTCCTACTGTCAGATGTAACCATAAAGGTGAATGATTTCACTACATGTTTCTCAAACTGGCAGTCTCTGCTGCCCAACCCTATTCCTCCACCCCTTCAATTGATCCACAAACAATTGCTATGATTTCTTTCTGTATACCTTTATGAATCTTTCATTTTGCATCACCACTAGGTAAAAGACAGACTTAAAATCAAACATCCAGGGGCGCCTGGGTGGCTCAGTCGGCTAAGCGTCTGACTTGGACTCAGGTCATGATCTCACAGTTCGTGGGTTTGAGCCTGGCATCGGGCTCTGTGCTGACAGCTCAGAGCCTGAAGCCTGCTTCGGATTCTGTGTCTCCCTCTCTCTCTGCCCTTTCCCCACTCATGCTCTGTTTCTCTCTGTCTCAATAATAAATAAAAACATAATGAAATAAAATAAAATAAAACATGCATAAGTTCAAATCCCAGGTCCTTCACTCCTTAGTTATGGTAGCATGAGAGGCTGACATTTTTCTTGACATCCCTCAGTTTTACAAGTCTGGGTATTCTGCAAGAAAAGAAGAGATCAATACAATGTAAAGATTGTGACATCCTAAATTTATTTTCTCATTTCTGCAAAGGTGTTACACATGGCCCAAGACTCCAAATTTAAAAGAATGTGTGTGTTCATAGGGAACATTTTTTTTAGTGCAATGAAAAATATATCAGTGATCTCACACTTGGATTCCAATATTTTTCTTAAGAATTTTGGGACAGATGTCACATACCACAGTGAATCCCTAGCCTCTGATCTAAGTAAATTTTTACTGAACTATTGAGTCTAGTCCTAGATGCCTTTGTTAATTAAGCATGTGACTTAATAAACAATAATAACTAATACAAAGTAAAATGTTTCACTGGAGAAATTGCCCTTCAACAAAGAAAATCTAGTTTTCTGAAATGACATATTAGACAAGTTATTTCTTCTAAGCCTAAGATTCCACCTAGGTAAAATGGAGATAAAAATCACAGTAAGATCTTATGAAGTTTACTAACTTGAATATAAATAAAAAAATTAAAGGGCACCTGGCTGGTTCAATAGGTTAAGTGTTCAACTCTCGGTTTCAGCCCAGGTCATGATCTCACTGTTCTTGAGTTCAAGCCCTGCATCAGCCTCTGTGCTGACAGCTGCAAAGCCTGCTTAGAATTCTCTGTCTCCCTCTCTCTCTGCCCCTTCCCTGCTTGCTCTCCCTCTCAAAATAAACAAATAAACATTAAATTAATTAATTAATTAATTAATTATTTTTTAAAAGATCTTATGAAGTTTAAATGGAAAATAACTAAGCCAGTGACTAGCAAAAGCAAAGGTTTAAGAAAGGTCACCTATTATTATTATATGAGCTCTATTTTTATTATTTACAAAACATGGGATAACTAAATGTACAAAACCTCAATGTTCTTCCTCTTGGAGAACTTTTGCTTGTCTATTATAATTTTAAATTGTACACCAGAGCAAAGAAATTAGCTTCTTCAAACGTACCCCATGGATAAACTGCATCTTAAATTATGGGGATGCATTGCTTCCAAGATATATTTTGTCTTATCTGGATTGATTTGTTAATGTGCAGTTTAAATCATCTTAATATGAATATTATTCAGATCACATTATGATAATGTATATATGTGTGTATGTATATGTGTGTGGTGTGTGTGTGTGTGTATATATATATATATATATATATAATGATTTTGTCATTTCAGTGCCATGCTTTATATTCTTTGGCGGAAGGGAATAAACAAATGTCTAAAAAAATATAAATCTTTTACCACCAAGTATAAAGATCCACACCCTTTGGACAAGTTGATTTCCAGCTGATTGCTTGCAAAGAAATTTGTGTTGCTTATTTGCAAGAGAAATTGAACAACCCTCCCACCTCTCACTGTAATGCAAAAGAATGAATCAGCTTCTCCTTTTCCAAATCACAATGTTGGAAGAGTCAGCAGCCCAGTCATCCCCCACATGGCAAAATCAGCATTTGGGAATTGAGCAATCTTTTTGAAATTTGAAAAAACAATTTTTTTTCTGAAGTTTAGTTTTTAAGAACATAAGCTGAACACTTAATCAGAGAGAACATATCATTTTGCACTTTGCATTGTTTTACTTGAAATTGTATTATAACCATTTTCCATATGTCATCATATTCAGTTTTATAATTTTATATGCTGCATAATATTCTTACTATTGATGAATATTCATTTAGCTAAAGCTACCATTCCCAGTATTTCACTCTTTTTGATACTGTAGTAATTGACATCTTCGTACATGTAATTTTTACTTTCTAAAAATGACCTTAAGTAAAAAGGACTATAATTATTAAGATACTAGAAATTTTACTACTCATATTAAAAATGTTCCAAAGTTGATGAAAATTTACACCACACATTTTATTGTTTGACAACTTATTTTTTGAATGTTGCCAAGCCCTGCCATAAACTTATCTCTGTCATTTTATTTTACCTGACCCCTAAGAGAGGCTTATGCTATTCAATGGCATTTTAAATCATCATATTTAATAGACAAAATGTAGTTGTGGCAATGAATACTTGGGAGAATCATACATAAGTTAGAAGGAAGATGTCATATCTAAGTTACAAGAAAATAAATTGCATATAATTGAATTTCCATTAAATAGTAACTACTGTGCTAAGACTAAGGAATGTTTTTAACACTTAAGTTACTATGACTAAATAGGAGTCAACTTACTTTAACTTCCATATTGTGTCAACTATTCAACTCGTTTGTTTGCTTTATAATAGCATTTCCATTAAGGTGCTCTATGTACATTATTTCCTCTTTACAATATCGATAGGTGGTAGAGGACCAGGAAAGGGGAAGCTGTAGTTGTCCAGTAGCTTAAAGTTCAGCTCTAATATACAAGTTTTTAATTAAAGTTATAAGTTATTTATTCATCTAACACTCATTGAGTGATAATATTTGTCCAATAATACTCCACACACTAGATCTATTAACAAAAATGGGGAAGAAACAGCCAGAGATGATATTATTTACTAACTGATAGTAATTTAATTTTAATGGGATATATGTATATATTTAAAGTGGATTTGAATGAAAGTTAAATTGATCTGCCTCTTCAACATGTCATGCCATAACACTGTTTTTTTAAAATTTGTTAAATGTTTATTCAGTTTTTGAGAGAGCACAAATGAGAAAGGGGCAGAGAAAGCAGGAGAAACAGAATCTGAAGCAGACTCCAGGCTCTGAGCTGTCAGTGCAGAGCCCAATGCTATGCGGGGCTTGAACTCACCAACAGTGAGATCATGACCTGAGTTAAAGTCGAACGCTTAACCCACTGACCACCCAGGCACCCCAACACCGAATGTTTTGAAAGGGCAAAAAGAGACAAGGACAGCAAGAATAATGCCTTGGGAAATTGGATTGGAAAGGCTTAGGCATGGAGAGTTCATCACTGGTTTGAAAATGAGCATGCCTTGCGATTAAATTTTCATACATCCAGATATATATAGCCATAAGCTGGCAAATGAATAACAGAAAGCTAATAATAATAACAGCAAGCAACATTTATATATTAAGTATATACTCTGCAACAAGAGCTACTCCAAATATTTTACATGAATTATCTGGTTCTAACCCACAGCAAACCTATGAGCATGATATTTTCAAATCCATTTTACAAATAAGGAAACTAAAGCTCAGATATATGAACTAATTGTGCCTGAGATGATAGTGTTGGTATATGCTAAAGGGGCTGTGCACTAAACACACTCCTCCTAATATTAGAGCCCACAGTTTTAGAGCTATGCCCGTGATGCGACCACCCTTCTTAGAGTGCAGGTGCTGACAAGAGTGACTTATCTGTGAATGTTACAAGGAAGCCTATTGCTCCTCTAGGGAAGAAACATGTTGCGGCTAAATAAATGGAGACTACTTTTATACCTTGGATGATTTTGTGTGTGTGTGTGTGTGTGTGTGTGAAAAGGTGTTTGTAGTATAATTGAATTTATCATAACTTTAAATATATGCCCATCTTTCCAAATTGCTAACTCCTACAAAGAAATGTATCATTCTGTGTGTGGGTACCATTTGGAATCGTCACTGTGAGCATTTATTTGCCATAATCTTGGGCAAGTTATAGTGAAATAAAAAACATAAACAGGCCGTGATAGTCTAGGCATGACCAAATTATAATTAAACGCATTTATTCTGCTTTATGTTTTCCCTGAGGAGATAAGTTCTGTAGGGATATTACCTAATTATTTAGGTCATAACTTTCTATTTACAAGTAAGAAAATTAAGCCGATGCCAAGTGCAATGGCAGAATGGTCACTCTTTGAAAGAGTAACAATTACCAAAAAAAAAAAAAAAACACCCCAAAAACAAAACAAAACTACCAAAGTTGACCCTCTGTTATTGTTACGATGATAGAATCATGTCATCTGGTTTTCCACTGAGGTTATGTTAGGAAAGTCAGAGTAATGATTTTTCTGTGCTTTGTGGGTCAAATAAGTCACAGAAATTAAAAGGTCCCCTTGAACTTTGGGAATTGACTGATACTTTCTGCTTTGGTTTTGAAAAATGAACATTTCAAAGTTTTCTTGGGTTGTATTATGGGAGGTGGTTGGTTATCTGTCAAATCCTGTGTGATTGGGCTTGTGAAATATAATTTTTGAATACTTTCTCTTAATATAATGTTGAAATATAAGATAATAAATTTCCTTACTAGAAAATTCATGAGAAATACCCTAAGGCCGCAAATAAAAGCAGTTTTCAGAGATTTGATCTTACTTGCCGGTCTAGGGAAAGATTTTACCTTAAGTTTGGGAGTTCTGGTTGGGTTGGATGCAATGTATCGCATCCATAATAGCCTGTTTAAAAGCCCGGTTATTTCATCATGTGTATTTGCTATTGAGACTTAAAATTTTATATTTATAAAAGAATCAGTAATTTGGAGAGTGTTTTCCTCAGTGAGATTATAAAAACCTAAAAGTGTGGAAGATTATACACCACAGGGAAAACTAGAGTGCCCCATATTATATAATACTTATAAAAGATTTTAGTAGAGTAATAAAGCTATAGTTTTACAAACCAAACCTAATGGTTGCGGTAAAAAGATGTCTACATGGTTCAGAAATATTGTAACTTTTACTTTATATTAAGTTAATGAATATCAATGAGGAAATGTAATCCCTTACCCTTTACTAAGATATATTATATTTATGATTTGAATGAAATGGGACATTATATTTTATTTGTATTAAAAAATATGTTTAGCCGAAAAATGGAAAATTGAAAGAAAAATGTGAATGTCATGCCATCCATATTTTTACACTGTATATTTCTGGTTTATGAGATATTAGAAGAACTAGGCAAATTTCTTAATTATGTTCTTTCATAACCATTTACATCAACTATTTTAGTCTGTTCCATCTGAGAGTAGAGATGTATAGGATGCAGATTTAAAATTTTAAATTCCTTTAAAAATGGAGTTATTTTATAGCCTAATGCTTATGATTTCCACTCCATTTTTCAGCTTCTAGTTATATTAACTGAAAAATAAACTAATTAAATGAAAATGATTAACTTATTTCTTTATACCATGTTCGAGGTTGGTGTGCTATTAACTCCACTCATTTTTGTATGCATAAGAAAACTTTTTTCTCTCTTTTGATAAAATTAATTGTTATTTTGGAGGTTCCCCTTTGTTTTGTTTTGTTTACTTGTTTGTTTGTTTTCATTTGTTTTTTTGCCTGATCAGGGGCAACCCTGATCGGGGTCCATGGGAGGAAAGTGCATGGGTACTGGAGACAGAAAGTTGAATTAATAATTAACCTCAAGGCTTATCACTAAGTAGCTATGTGACTTTATATTAGTTTTATAAACAAAACACTGAAACCCAGGATCTTTGTCAATATCAGATAAGAAGACGTAGATAAATGGAGTTTATAAAATTCAAAAGCACTACAAAATTGTTGATTTTGCATTTAGAAAGATCTGCGTATTATTTATAGGTTAATGAAGTAATTAAAATGGATTAATATTAACAGTTAATTTAAATTCCCCAACAAATCTACCTCACTGGATTTCCAAGTACCTAGTCTTAATGAACATGGCCAGTGCTTGGATATATTAGTCAGTTAGAGTGATCTTTTAGCACTATTCAATTTAGAACTATGCCATATTTATGTAGGGTGATTTTTCCTGCATGTTTCTGGTATTTGTGAAATTACTGCAATCCAGAGTCAATGTTGGGGCTAAGAGACCCAATCTCTATAGTAATTTGTAATCTAGTGTAGAGACTGGCAAACTTTCTATCAATTGCCAGGTAATAAATATCTGAGGTGGTGAAGAATGCACCTAATAAATGCAAGGATAGGAAACATCCTCGCTGGAAGATAGTGTCTCTTTGATATCATTCTTTTTAATACTTACTTGCTTATTTGTTTACTTATTTGTCTTCAATAACCCTTTAAAAAGTAACAAAACAAGTTTCACTTAGGGCAGTAGAAAAACATGCTGTAAACTGAATTTGGCCTAGGGGTCATACTCTGCCAATCCCTGGTCTAGTACCTTAAGACCATCTGGACCTGCACTACCTTAAATTTGCAGGTGAGAAATTGAATTCCACCTAAGGAAGGTTGACGTGGTTGCCCAAGGACTCAGTGTCATTTAAAAGACTATGTCTGATCCACTTCCTGGGTTGACACTTATTTTGGAAAATCATTCCTTCCTTATTTATTTAAAAATTACATTTGATATTAAAAAAACCTTCAGAAGTCAGTGAATTGATGTTAATTGTTGAAAGCATGTAACTTAGTAGATTTCATGATGCAATGATGTAGGATTTGTGTAAGAATCAATTACCACCTCGTGGACATATACGTAAATGTTTTCTCATTTCAATTTCAAGTGCTTTCAACAATATCCTCTGGCATAAGACAGGGACCCTATTTATGCATGCACATGAGAAAGAAGAACTAAAATGATTCCACACAGTGTCACCAAAGAGAAAAATAACAGAAGTAGGAGTAGAACACATTGTCACATCCAGATTATATCTGGATTTAACTACCCATAGATGCTAATTTTCAACTATATCCCAGACGGTGATTAAATTAATAAAATCTTTCACGTGTATTTTAGAACATCAGAGAAGCCATCTGGCTTGACTGTCACCTTAATTTTTAGTGTCTTTATTGTGAATTTTACAGTCCAGTGTACCATTTTAATGCCAGGGAGTATTGTATCATCCATATTTAATTATTAAGTACCTAAGAGCATTGACATTCTCAAACTAGGTAAGGAAAGACTGATTAATATCATGCCCATATATGCCAAATAGTGTGTTGGAAAATTCTTTGCAACTCAAGC
Organism: Cryptoprocta ferox; assembly: GCA_028646485.1. Taxonomy (NCBI): domain Eukaryota; kingdom Metazoa; phylum Chordata; class Mammalia; order Carnivora; family Eupleridae; genus Cryptoprocta; species Cryptoprocta ferox. Next base: position 21,199,641 of record CM053573.1, read on the forward strand.
CAAAATAATATTGACCTGAAATAGGCAGGTACCTTAGGTGGAAGTATTTATATAAATTGCATTATACCTGTGAGTGTGACAATTCACCAATTCACTGTGTGCATATAGACTCAGTTATAATATATTGTTAAGTTGCTTTCATAAAAATTCATGAGCAATAATTGTTGTGTGGGAAGTATAATAGATATACTCAGATCCAGGAACTGAAGAAATGTTCTGACTTGAATACAAGTTTGCTATTTGAGGGTAAATTATAGATAATGAAGAAGTCATCCAATGCTATTACTATGCTCAAAAAATTAAAGATGCTATATGCTATATGCTTTGGATACTGATTAAAATGTAAAGCCTGTCCTTTGTTGCATTTTATGATTTCTAGTTTTATTCTATAAGTGAGGAAAATATTTGGAAAGATCACCCCACTGCCACCACCACACACACACTAAGTAAGAAGTATGATTCTCTAATGTCCATAAACAGTTATCTAGCAATTTGGAAGTTTATCAATTTTGAATTTCTATTTTGTTTATATAAAATGTAGATCTCATGGTTTTTAGTGTTTGTAAAAAGCCAGATGAAAATTTATTGATTTATTACATAAAGAAAGATGTCAAAAGAGACTTGTTTGAAGTGGTAGGGGCAAAAATGAAAAGTCTGTTTTACTCTTTAGAGCCTAGTCACTTCTACTTTTGGGCAGAGGAGAACATGCTGTCGATACCGTGTGGGATTTACAAGAAGAAAGCAGTAGATGAGACACTGATGATCTGTTGGAGAGATCAAAGGCCAGGACCTATTTTTGGTCATGTCTACATAATTCCTGTAGTCCAGATTGTCCACAATAGTTCTCTGCAGATTGTGTAACAGTAAAGGTGAGGGCTGGAACTCACTGGCGTAGTAGCAATAGAGAAATCATCCGTACTATTAAGCAGCACTAACATTGATTTGCAATTGCCTTTCTTCCTCTCAGCCAAATTAGTAATTCTTTATCAAGTGGGATGGTGTCTTATTTGTCTCTGTTTCCCCTACATTTAGCACTGGGCACTTTCTAAATTCTTAACAATATTTGATGAACTCAACTGACGTAAGAAGCTACAACCACATGGAGGATAGAATTCACCATGAGGAGTTCTGTATTGCCAGAGGATCAAGGCCATATCAAGAGAAAGCAGCCAGTGCAGAAAAAATAGTCGGTCCCTGGCTCCACTGTAATCTATGGTAGAATAAGGAAACCAAGATTCATACAGGTAGTGTCAGATTTGAAGGTGGCAGCAAAACTGTTGACATTAGTGGCCCAGTGATGTGCCAGCAGGAGAAGGTGTGAAATCAGAACAAGATCCAGTGGTAATGGTGGTGTTGGCAGCATCGCCAGGAAAAAGTAAAAGAAGTTGTCCATGATGCCTAGCAATGGACACATAGTCAGTGGAAAATTAGACTGGAGTAGATGATACAGGGGTGGACCCTAAAAATCCATTAATCAAAATTGGGTTTAAAACCATCCCTAAAAGTTGTGAATAAGGAGTGGAGTAGAATTGAGATAAAAGTGCATTAGGAGCAACTGATTACGACAGTGTACAAAGACCCTAAATTACCTCACTTTGGCCCAATTAAATCAGTATTAAAGGCAAAGAAAGAATGTCTGAGAGCACTTTCCTTTCCAGGGGAAGGAAGAATCCTGGAAAGTAATAGACATTACTCATTATCAAGGACAGGAACTGGGAAAATGTTCGGACTCTAATTCATGTTTATGATTTTGAGGTTGAGATATAAATAGCAACATGAGACCCGAAAATCCTAAAGTATAGTCAGATATTAAACCAGAATATATAAAATTACTTTCTAGCAATATATTTGTCCCCAGAATATGAGAAAAAATACACAGATGTCATTTTTCCTACATTTTACAGATATTCAGCTTTTTCAGCTGCGTGATGCTAATTAGGCTTCCATAAAAAATGCAGGTAAACCTTCTAAAAGAACATTTGTGAGACAGCCGTGATTTATTCAAAAGTGGTAGAAAGTAGTCTGAGACTATTTCTCTTTATTTATGAGTTTGTCCACGCTGTCTGTATTTCTTTAACATTTTTAAAGAGTACAAACTATATGCAACAAAAATGTCAAAGCCAATATTAAGCCTAAAGTTCTAATTAGTAAGCCCTAGTTTGTGTGTTGTGTGTTTGTTTGTATGCCATTTAAATATCTAGCTGAAAAGGAGAATAACGCATGTAATTATAAAGCAATGCCATGAAAGTATCATTGAGAATCTCGGTCCACAATTACTGATCCGGTCGTGTGGTCCATTTATTTCATCATACTGGATGTTTCCCATTGATATTACCCAGATTCTGTTGCACCATATTGCAGAACAGATTCAGTACAGCAAAGGACATGTGCTAAAAGTTGTTTAAGGTTTTCTGACTTAACCTTCTTTTTATCACCTATCTCATTAGGGTGATGGGGATACCTTTTAAAAACTTTGTACACAGATATACCACTTAGAAATATAGGAAAGCCAAAGGTCACATTTCTATATTGTTATGGTGACTGTAATACCCCAAAATTAAGCATTTAAGAATGTGATCGAGTAGACAGCTGGCAGACCATTAAATTTTCTTAAGAGGTTAGTTAATATTACATGGAACTTGACAGAGAAGATATAAATATTTATTCATGACGATGTATTCACTGTGAATTGACTTTTAAATGGGGAAAACTGGTAGATTTACATAAAGATATCCACACGTATTTCCATCAAAAAAAGTTTTCTCAGTGACTTCTCAGTTTGAGAACATCTCAAGTCCCAGGAATACAGTTTTTTGTTGTCTTTTCCTTTCAGAGGGCTCTCCCCTTTTATATATAATCTACAACATAAAGCATATAAAACACAGTGAATAATTATTTCCTTTTCAAAACAATTTCTTATGTCCTACTCCCTTAAAACAGTGTTTTGTTGAATGGGACAATCTATTTTGGTGTTTCTCCACTGTAGATACACCCAAACCTCACTAATGTAGTAAAATCTTTGGCTTAGACCATTAGCTGAAGAATTAGGAGCTAAGTTTTTATTCTAAAGTAGACTGATGAATGGAAGCAAAGGAAGAGGGATGTGAAAATGCGATCTTGAAGATTGAACCATAAGTGTCAAGTCTCATCATGGGTAAAAATTTGCTGATGGGACAAAACTGTAATAAACTGATGGCCCAGTCTATCCTTATTGTCTCATTCTATTTTATTTTATTATTTTATTTATTTTAACAAGGGACTGTACCATTCTATAGAGCTCTGTGCTAAAAATTTCCTTCCCTAGTAATGAGTTTGCATTTGGAGAGGAAACTTAAACTTTCTGATTTTATCTGCTACACAAGAATGAATTATTTTGGTTTGAAACTCAGAGTGAAAAAAAATTGCTTTTTTTCATCAGGCCCCTGTAGAATATGGGGGACTCTAAACATCAGGAAGATATGGATTGCTTATGTTTTATCAGATATAATTTAAACTACCTTTCACATTCCACATGGTCAATTTTATACAGCACAGAGTGATACTTAGGCTCTAAAATAATCTCATATGTAATTTCTTTTCTCATTGTACAATTATTTGCAATCATTACCACGTTATCTCTAAAAGTAACTGGTGATAAAACTATCAAAATTAAATGAATGTCTTAACAGAGGTTATAATTTGTAAGTGGAAAAAGAGTAAACATGTTTTTGGAGTATGAGATTATTTTCATTTGTTATGCATTTCTCAGGTAAACATCACTGATTTGGCAGATGTATTATGTCATTTAGGATGGCATAACGCATGTCATCATGGAAATATGTTGTAGTTATCACACATTAAATTAGACTATCTCCCATTGTCTAAATACAGCATTAAGTAGAATGAATTCTAGACATATCTTAGAGATATTGCAGGGTTGGTTCCAGACAACCACATGTGAATATCGCCATAAAACAAAACAAGTGAATGTTTTGGTTTCCCACTGCCTATAAAAGTTATGTTCTTGCTACATTCTAGTCCACTAAGTGTGCAATAGCATGATGTCTGAAAAAAATGTATATGCCTTAATTAAAAATACTTTATTGCTAAAAAATGCTAATCATCATCTGAGCAAATAATAATCACTGATCACAAATAACTGAACAAATATAATAATAATGACCAAGTTTGAAATATTGTGAGAATTACCAAAATGTGGCACAGAGACACAAAGTGAACAAATGCTATTGGAAAAATGCACTGATTCACTTGTTCAGTGCAGGATGGCCACAAACCTTCAATTTGTAAAAAATGTAGTTTCTGTGAAGGAAAATGAAGTAATGGATCATAAAATGCCTGCATTGAAAATATCAATGGGAAATTAGTAACATTGTACACAGGATTAAATACTTCAGCCAAATCAATATATTAGCTGTTTTATAGTTTTGTAGCTAATTTTGTGGTTTTCTTGTTGTGGATTTCTAGACTGGGATTTGTCATTTTGTGAAGATCTATAAATACAGGGAAGATTTTCTGAGTTATATGATACAGACATCAGTCACCCTTTTTGGTGCTGCAAAAAGTTTAGAAATGCCTCCTGTGTTGGTGAAACGGATCATATTGAGAATCTGTCCCTACCTAAGATAGAACCTCATCTAACTAGGAGGCTTCCTAGCAGCCAGTACTCAGCCATGTGAAATGAGCTCCAACAATCAGAAATCCCACTGGAGCCTTTTATTCATTAAACTGGAGATGCCAATGGGGCATCTGGGTGGCTCAGTTGATAAACCATCCTATTTTGGCTCAGGTCATGATGTCATGGTTCAGGAGTTCGAGCCCTGTGTCGGGCTCTGTGGTGACAGCTCAGAGCCTGGAGCCTGCTTCAGATTCTATGTCTCTCTCTCTCTCTCTCTCTCTCTCTCTGCCCCTCTCCTGCCCATGCTGTCTGTCTCTCAAAATAAATAAACAATAAAAAAATTAAAAAATAAACTGGAGATGCCACGAAATGGTACCCCACCCCTCATGCCTTTTCAACGACAGTAGAAGCAGAGCTCTCAAAGACAAGGCACCTTGTGCAGGGTCTATGATGCAAACTGAGCTGTTTGTCCCCAGCTCAGCTGTTTGTGCTTTTGGGTCTAGAGAGTAGTTCTGCCATATGGTTGGAGTTATATAAACTCCAAAACAGTCTTCGGCCCTTACTGAGATAGAGATAGCAAATATCATTTCATACATTTATGTTTCTCTCTAAACCAGTTTTTTTTTTTGTTTCTTTATTCACAACCAAAAACTGAAACAAATATTTTAAAACACTGTTTTTCAAACTGATGGGTCATGAAATCAATGTATCCCTCTCATATCCAAAGAATTCAGTTCGGTCTTATGTTCCAATATCTTTTTTCCCATCTCAGTAGTACCTAAAATGATGTAATTGTGCTCATTCTAAAAAATGTGATTTCATCCCCTGGCAATATCTTGGTTTTTTCTTTATCTCAGAGATAGGAAACTCTTCGGATTATCTCTCAGAATGACAAGTATCTATTCTACAGCATTATAGAAGAATATGAAGAGATTCCTGGGGCGCCTGGCTCAGTTGGTTGGGCAGCTGACTCTGGATTCCGGCCTAAGCCATACTCTCAAGTTTTGTGGGCTGGAGTCCTGCACCAGGCTCTGTGCTGATAGTCCAGGGTTCTCTCTCCCTTTCTCTCCCCTCCCCCACTCGGTCATATCCAGCTTGTTTGAGCTCTTTTATTTTATAACATTCAATAATTTATTTCCTTTGTTGCGTTCTGTGGTCTTTTGTCTTTGTGAAAAATCTCTCAACAACCATGGAGACGTGAAACTATTCCTGGGCAGACAAAGTGCCAAAGATGGTCACAACATGAGGAGGTTCTGTCTGATGGGACAGGCTGCAAGCTAATAGCATCAAAATAACAACAGCAGCTACTGAAGAAAAGAAAACAAACATAAGCCTCTACCGACTCGCTCAGTATGAATGCAATATATGATTGAAAAATAATTGATTTTTAATATGTTAATTTGATTTTAGAGCAAGAGGTAATTATGAGATGTTTATGTATAGTCAACCAGAGAGATTGGTATTGTAGATTTGACTTTCTGGGTTGATTTTATTTATTTATTTTTTAAAATGTTTATTTTGAGAGAGATAGCATGTGTGTATGAGCAGGGGACAGGCAGAGAGAGGGGGAGAGAAAGCATCCCAAACAGGTTCCACGTTGTTAGTGTGGAGCCTGACAATGAACTCTATCTAATGAACCATGAGATCCTGACCTGAGCTGAAATCAAGAGACAGATGCTTAACTGACTGAGCCACCCAGGTGGCCTATAGTAAATTTCAACATATAGCTATGTCATAGAAATGTGATCTATAACAACTACGCAATCTATAACAATCTATAACAACCATAACGCCATTCAATTGTTCTACTGCACATTTGACAATGCTCACACAATTTTTATATGTGGCAGCAGGCGTTAATAGGGAAATAACGTGATAATTATCTCATGCATAAAATATCTAAAGACTAGACACTCCAAAACGAGAAAGAAAAAACACTTCTAAGATGTTTGATTTGTATCTGGGATATTGTTATGTGAGCTCTCACTTTATCTTCAGAAATGTGTTCTAGGTATGTCTTATTATCCTGATTTAGACATGCAAAACTGAGGTTAGATACAAGAAGTTGATTTTATTTATAGCCGGGAACACAAACCTACCTTATGAAAGTAAAATATTTTTAAAATAAAATGCAGTTGGATCACATTTGTCACTCTTGCCATGCTTCACTGGGGGAGCATATCTTCTGCCCCATTAACTCCGGGTTTGGTCATATAACTTGAATTGCTCAAATAATGTGTATAAACATGGCATAAACCACATTCAGATTATAGCTGTGAATGTACTGTGGTCCAGGTGTGCCTCCCCCCAACCACTTCCAGCTTCTGCCTTGGCCCAGAAGAATGGCTTGCTCAATGTAAGAGCTGTGCCTTCAGCCTAGGTCCTAGAATGAGAAGAAAAAACTTTGGCCTGGCTCCACACAGTCCAGCTGCAGAATATGCATTTTCCTCACTTAATATGGGTAAGAATATAATGAAAGCGACTAAGTTTTTTTTTAATTTTCTTTTGTTTATTTGTTTTTGAGACAGAAAGAGAAAGAAAGAGACAGAGCATGAGTGGGGGAGGGGGAGAGAGAGAGGGAGACACAGAATCTGAAACAGGCTCCAGGCTCTGAGCTGTTAGCACAGAGCCCAACTGGGGCCTTGAACCCATGAACCATGAGATCATGACCAAAGCTGAAGTCAGACGTTTAACCTACTGAGCCACCCAGGAGCCCCTGAAAGTAACTAACTTTAAAGAGTATTTATCACTGTGGGGCGCCTGGGTGGCTCAGTTGGTTAACCGGCTGATTTCGGCTCAGGTCATGATCTCACGGTTCATGAGTTCGAGCCCATGTTGGGCTCTATGCTGATAACTCGGAGTCTGGAGCCCACTTTGGATTCTGTGTCTCCGTCTCTCTCTGCCCCTCCCTGTTCACACTCTGTCTCTCTGTCTTTCAAAAATAAATAAACGTTAAAAAAAAAGAGGTATTTATCATTGAATCGAATGCTTATTAATATAGAACCTAAAGTAGTAAAGATTTTCTTGGATGTTTATCTTATATTAAGTAAAAGAAAATTTTAAATGTGACTCACAATGAAAAACAAAACAAATTTTTTTTGAAAATATGAGACAATTGAGAGCAGCTGCTGAATTAATGTTTCGGTGTATATAAAAATAAAATGTCTGTACCTTTCTAGATATGTAGAAGCACTTGTGATCCAGATTTTTAAAAAAAATCTTAGTAAAGAAAGAAGAAGCTAGAGCCTGAGTTTTGCTTTTCAAGAGGTTTTTGAGCCTCAAAAATGGCTTGATTGCTAATTAGCACTTTGATTTTAACTATTTATGCTGTCACTAAGGGACATATAATAAGCAGTTTACTCTGTTACTAGAAAGGACAAAATAACCATAACATTTTAGAGTTTCCTCTTCCTAATCTGTTAAACTAAGGGAAAATAGTATCAATCTTGGAATTTCTTATAGTTTAGGATCAAATTAGGAAAAGGAACAAAGTTGTATTAGAACCCATACAATCAGAGCGCTCCTGAGTAGCCCAGTCGGTGAAGCATCAGACTTCGACTCAGGTCATAATCTCATGGTTCCTGAGTTTGAGCCAGGTATCGAGCTCGGTGTTGACCATGCAGAGCCTGTTTGGGATTCTCTGTCTCTCTCTCACTGACCCTCTCCACCCTCTCTATCTCAAAATAAATAAAACTTAAAAAAAAAACCATTTATGATCACAATTTTCTATTGTGGCTGTAATCCTGAGAACAACACGTAATACTTGGTAGAGAGCGTTTGAGGGGTAGATACATCTAGTGACTTCCAGACTTTACCTGTTTCCCATACTTCCACCCCTCCAAGCCCGCTGCTGCAGTCTGTGAAGTTCACCGGCTGCTTACTCTCTTACTCTACTTACTGAAGTCACAAACCCTGGTGTCATCCTTGACTCTTCTCGTTCATCTATGTCTCTTTTCAGTGAATCGGGTTGACTCTACATTTAAAACATACCCCAAACTTGACTTCTCATCAACTTACCTGTCACCAACTTGGTACAAGTCACATAATTGCAAAATTATTGCAAGAGTCTGATAACTGGTGTCCCTATTCCTGCCCCTCCCCTCTTCAGAGTATTCTTAATACAGCAATTATAGTGCCATATTAACACATCAACAGGATCATGTTCATCCTTGCTCAGAGCCCTCCAGTGGTCTCATATCGTATTCAGGATAAAATAGTCTACAAGGCCTACTAGTAGCAAAGGGGACTTCTCAACGCCACCACTTTACTTTTCCCCACCTCCTTATCTAGTTCTGCTGCATTGACACTAGCCTCTGCAAGATTCCTTGAACACCTAGGCACGTTCTTACGTAAGAGTTCTTTGAACATACTGTCATCTGTCTGCAAAGATCTTCTCCCGTATCACCAACACTCATTCTCTCTCCTCGTTGGGTCTCTACTCATGTTCTCAGAAAGGCTGGTCCTGGACACCTCTGTTTAAAATTTCAACTACACCACCCATGCAAATACACACCTTATCATCATCTTTCCTGCTTATATTCCCTCCTCAGCACTTATTGCCATGTAGCACACTATGTATTTAACTTTTATTTTTAAAATTTCTAAGCTCAATGAGGGCATCATTTGATTTTTCTTTTGTTTTCTAATATATTCCCAGTGCTGGCAGTTTTCAGGCACTGAAGAAAAAATGTATTGCCTGCTGAATCAACCTATTGCAAATAATGGCAAAGAAATGCTAAAATTTAGTGTTGACACCCTTATCCTATAATGACAGCAAAAATGAATAAGCGATCAAGAGGGTTAAGGAGAGAAGGAGTGTGGTTTGGTTGGAGGTGCCCTATGAGTGTGTTGTATCAAAAAGAGTCTTTGTAGAAGGGGGATTATAAACAGTCAGACTTGGAAAAAATACCTTCCTTATTAAGAGACTATTCGTTGGAATTTTGGCAAATGAGAGATCTGAGAGAGCCACAAAGGGCCTTTGAGAGAAAAGAACCAGCTGCAATCATCCACTACACCGATGCGAGCTTCTACATTGCCTGCCATGTGAGAATGCGTAATTTCTAATCCTCACCCATGAACCCAACATTTGGAGAGGTGGGAACAGTAGTAAATATGCATGCATGCATGCATGCATGTGTGTGTGCATGTGTGTGTTGAGCATGGTAGGGCCACTATATCTAAGACAGGTGAATAGCCAGCCATGCCATCTGGGTGTCCTACCATCCCTAGGCTGAAGCAGTATGTAGCCAGCGGGGATCTCAAATCTCTGACTCACAGCAGGTGCTCAGTTCTATTTCTGTGCATTGGTAATACTAATGAAAGTATAAATTCTCTGCCAAAAGCTGAGGTACAAACAACATGTACTATAGCTTAGAAAAAAAAAAGAAAAGAAAAACAGCCTTAGCTGGGATATGAGGGAGGTTTCCTGGGAGAAGAAAATAAAATTATCGTTGATAATCTGGATGAGAAGAAAGAGATTTGGGCTTCAGGGGACAGAAGCTGGGATTGAGAGACCCGAATGGGTTACCCTAAAGAATAACAGGTACAGAAAGAAGAAAAATGTGGTTGTGGTGGACTGAGAACTTTGATACATTTGCTCTGAATTTCTGGCGACTATGTTCAGCTGCCTCATAAATTGGAAACCCAAGGGCTGGTGGTTGTCATATTTGAAATTAAAAAAAAAAGTAAATCAATGTTAAATTCACAACTGCACCAATGTTAGTGATTCTAGTAAAAATAGTCTATGTTGATTTATGAGTTGATCTATAGGCTGAGGGTGGCTACTGTTCTATCCATCTTATGCTAATCAGGTTTTTGATATGTAAAAAGTATGTTTTTATCTCAATTTCATGACCAATAGCTCTACAGTATTTTTTAAAGGGACATGGTTTATCTTAAATGTTTTGCTTATCAGCCTGGTATTTAAATTGGAGTAATAAAGTAATATCTGGATATCAGCAGCTTATAATTAAGAACCAAAGTGAATGGTCATTTATGATCATTCACAAAATAATTGATCAAAAATATTTTCTCTCTTATGCACCTATGTGACAATATGTGCCAGAGTATAACGAATCATATCTATAAGTTTACTTAGGGAACACGTATCATGTTTTTATAAGGAACAAGACTAATGTCTGATTTTGGACATGAGAAAAATAAGTACACTAATTAAAAATAAATTAAATCTAGCTTTATATTTCCATTAAAAAAACCTACAATACCACCCAATTTAACAATGCAAATAAACGGAGAAGTCATCTGGCAGAACAATAGAAATAAGCTAGCTTTCTATCTTTATGAAGATGGCTTTAAATAAATCACTAATGTACCTTGAAATAAGTTGAACACCTTTTTAATGTTTACGGTAAAATGCCCTTTTGTATTTTTACTTATGATTATGGGTTGTTAAGCATTATTCTGCATAAATAATTTTGTTAAAAATTTTAAGAAAAATTCATATTGTGTGCTAGCGATCCAAGAGAAAGGTGGCTACTTCAGTTATATCCCATAATAATAACATTATCTTTGTTAGGGAAGAATCCTTGAAAGCCTACGTTATTGTAGCTACAGAAAATTGCTCTCACATCTGTATGTTAATAATAAAAAGTAGAAATGTAAAATTTGAATGTGCAAATATAACTCCCCAAATTATAATAGAATTAAACATGAAGACATTATGTTTCATGCATATTTAACATTATGCACTAGGTATGTGCTGTATCCTCAATTCTGCTGGTATATTTGCATATTAAATTCTCCTTAGAACTGGTTCACAAAGACATCCTAAGGTGTGATCCAGTAGTTGCTGTATGACAACAAATTGTTAGCATGGAACATCTTGACAGAGAGTATTATTGACATGCTCACTGCCTGTTTCTTTGCATCTTTGGTAATGACTTTGGTGGCCTTAATCTTCAGCAGCTAAACTGGTTTGATCACAAGTACAAACGATAGCACGTTACGAATGGCAAGTATTCAAATCCTCTCTGCAGTTGTATCTCCGAGGAAGGCACATCAATTCTCAGGTTTGCATCAAGGGCAGTGAGTTATTCTCTGTGCCCAGTGTCAGCTCCCAGGACCAAAAGGCAGAAGATGAAGTTGAGTTGTGGGGCCTGACTCCCAAGCAGAATGTACATTTCTTTGATCATTGCTAGTATTTTCATTTTTTCTTTTTTAATACAATGGATTTTCTTCTACAATTAGTTCAGGAAGTCAGCAGATGCAACAACACAGTTGCAGTGATCTAAATCCTCTGTGAATTAACCGTCATTAAAATTGATTCATTTGTGCTTGTAAATGGGATGCTATGTCCTTTGGGAATTGTATTATTGATCTCATTTCTAACAATCTAAACACTGGAAAATCTTAATGTCATTTATCTATTATATAGATAGTATGAATTCAATTTGTTTGGACATTTTGAAAATGTACTGAATTGTTTAAGGTAGTTAGGAATAAGTTTAATAAATTCTTAAACACTACAGATGCTGATACAGTGACATTCATGAGTTTTAGTGTGAGACACATATCTTTGGGACTGAAGAGGGCTAACTTTTATAAAATTACTTAGTTTTAAAATAACATTTTGAATGTTTAAAATAGCTTTTCTGACAATTTTAAGCCATTGGATTTGTTTAACGTTTTATTTTAAAAATTTTTTAATGTTTATTTATTCTGAGAGATCGAGAAAGCACAAGCAGGGAAGGGACAGAGAGAGAGGGAGAGAGAGAATCCAAACAGTCTCCCAGTTAGTGTAGAGCCCAACACGAGGTGGACACGGGGCTCAAATCTCATGATCTTGAGATCATGACTTGAGCCTATATCAAGAGTCAGAAGCTTAACCGACTGAGCTACCCAGGGGCCTCAGATTTTTTTAACATTTTAAAATACTTTTTGTTTTATTATTAGAGGGACATAATCATTTGCTTTCACAAAATATTATGATTACATAATATGAAAAGAAAGGGTGCCTGTGAGGCTCAGTTGGTTAAGCGACTGACTCTCAATGTCAGCTTAGGTCTTGATCTCAGGGTCATAAATTCAACCTCCCACACTGAGCTCCACACTGGGCATGAAGCCTATTAAAAAATAAAAATAAATGATATGAAAGGAAATGTGAACATTCATAATATTTCAGGGTGAGAAACATAACTGAAAAGACTACATTTTCAAAGTGTTCTTTGATACTTATTAATACATTGACATAAAGTTGTGTTCTGGGTACATAGTTTTATATAAATTTAAAAAATATTATTACTTTTATGTGTAAAAATTATCAATACTTGATTCTCTCTTTTTTAAGTCACAAGATTTTTATTTAATGGAGAAGACACAATGCTGCCCAGATTTTGAAATACTTAATCTATCTGTGTTTCTCAAACAACTAAGGAAGAAAAAAAAAATTTAATTTAAAAATCTTGGTCATCATCTTTAAATATGCTGATACAGTATGTCTAGCAGAGTGCCCGGAAATCTGAAATTTTAACCTCAGGGATTAGTACTCGGGTGACCACAGTTTAAAAACACCAATGGGGATTTTACCCCAGAATATTTTGTATCTCCCTTTAGTTAACACAAAATGGAAAATATATTTATTTTATATTAAAAATTAGATAAATATAAATAAGAAATTTGTAATAATACTAGGCATTCTCAGGATAGACATCAATTGGTATTTATTTGCTTAAATGTTTTTATGAACAAACAGCAAGTAACAGAAAACCCTACTTGTTTGGCTTAAAATATAAGAAAGAAACCATCCTGCCATCAAATAAAGGGCTAGATATAGAAGTCTCCAGGATTATGAGCTTAGCATCTAAATTATTTCCTGAAGGACCAATGGACCTTTGAGAATCTGTGATGCCACTCTTAGCCTGTTTACTTGTTCTCAGGATAATTCTTCACAAAGCATAACGAACCTGCAGCAATTCCAGCCAACACTCCCAGAAATAAACAGGAACAGTAAATGTGAAGGGAAGATTTAAAGAAAAGAAAAGAAAAAAAAAAAAACATGATAGAAATCTATCCTGGAGGTTCCTGGGAGACATGACTTTTTATCTAATTGGCTAGAATTGCTTCACAAGTCAATGCCTAAATCCATCATTGGAAATAAGAATGGCCCCTAAATAATTGGTTCAGATTGATCGAGTATGAAACTCAGAGCTGGAGACAGGTAACTACTGAGTTAGTGAAGGATGAGCACAAAAATTTGATTTCTCCAGCAAAGAAGTAAATATCTGCTGGTTGGGCAACCAGCAGTTTCTGCAATGGTTCTAAGCTTCTCTTCAAATATTTTATAAAGGTTGTATCTTTTTTTTTAACCTGGATCCCATGAATCATTAATAAACCAGGTCTCCATTTTGTTTCCCTTTGATTTTTGAATGGATAAGGTAAATATGCTATTCAATTTGAATATTTTTTATAAAATCATCATTTGCAAAGTCCACTATGACAAATTTTAGATGCTCCTTAAAAGTAGCAACTGCGGCTGTCCTAAGAGTATGTAATGTAATTTTTTTTGTGGCATCACTTATTATTGTGCAGGGAGAAGGGGAGATAACAGATGAAGTCAAGAATGATGAATTACATAGGATAAGGTAATCAGGCTTTCTATTTTTAATATAATGTTTCTCAGTCCCTCTAGATCCTCCATTAGTCACTATTTTCTATATGCTGTCGATCTTGAAGGATATAAATCACTAGTTAATCACGCTGCTTTTTATCACCCCCTAATAGATCAGCATGCATTTCACACTGCACTAGACCAGCATGATAAGAATATGGAATCCAGGGCCTTTAGGATGTTGTGCTTTCTCAGCTGGTACCTATGATTGATGCTATGGTTGCTAACATGGAATTCATGCTAGCTCCTATCAACATAAGACAATTGGAACAGAAAGCTGAAGTAATATTAAAGTGATAAATAAACCTGTCATCTAAAAACCACATTTTTCTTTAAAATCTACCCCTTGTTTAACATATATTGTTAATCCACATGGATCAGGAGACTCACTATCATATACACTAAGCTTTCTTTCCCTTAAAAAGAAAAGATTTTCATTTCCTTAAGAAAAATTTCTTTCTTTCTTTCTTGCCCATGATGATATTAAATTATTCAGATTGACTAAAACTGGGTCAAGACACAATGAACAAATTGAAGTGATGAGTTAAGAATCACATTTGGGCAAGAGAAGCGATGGGCCCCCAAGCAACGGTTTAAATAAATTTTAAAATTGGTTTCACTTATAGGAACTAAGAAATTTGGAACTGATGTTATGGCTCCACCTGGATTTCAGAGCAAACCAGTCCTGCCTTCCTGACATCTTTTGTTTCCATCCTTTTAGTAGGAGTCTCATTTTCACACTTGCAAAATGTCTGCTAAAGATTCAGCCCTTAAGCTGATATTTCCTCTAAAGTAAGAAAACAACACACCAGAGGTTCACGTGGAATTGGTGAACTCTCTTGAAAGGGTTCCTAGAAACTTCTGCCTTTATCTTTTATCTTGTTCATAAAAGCTATTATATGATAGTGAGAGATGCAAAGCAAGATGGAGAAACTTTTTATGGGAACAAGGGAGGAAATTACTAGAGCCAGTAGTAAAATTTATACTTAAAAGAAGGGAGGGAATGGATATTGGGGTGTGCCTAGCTCTTATGTCACATTTATCAAAGTGAGAAAATCTTGCTTTAACAAGTGGCTTCACTGTGCAAAAAAGAAAGAATTCCATAAATAGATGAAATAAAGTTCACAATCAAGGAGAATTTTGATGGGGATGCTGATAATATCATAGACAGAAAAGGGCAAAGGAAGAGTAAAATACATGTTAACTCCTCCCCTTCAGTTTTGCTTGAACCTCATATACCTCCACAGTTTCATCTATTTGTCTTCTGTAATGATGACTCTCAAATACAAACATCGAATCTTTTTCTCCTTTCATCATTATTTTATGGACATAGACATCTACCTATCCCTGTGTTGGCGAATTCATATCAATGTGTCAAAAACTGGATCTGATGCTTTTTCTGATTTCTTAGTTTCTAGTAATGGCCTGACTTTTTTCCCCTCAAGCATGATGAAAACTCTGTAGTTAACCTTTACTCTGTATTCCCCTTCATTCACCATAGACATTAGCGCCCAGTTCTATAGCAACATCTGCAAAATTTCTTTAAATAACCATTTCATCTACCCTTACTACCATTATCTTCAGTCATCTTCTGGCTTTTTATTTTTGTTTGTTTCAAGGGATAACTTGTTTCCCCAGTTTTTCCTCTTTCTTTTGTACAGTTCTTTTTCCCAAAACCTTGTGTATTAGAGTATTGATAAAAAACAACTAACAAGACTATGAAGTCTGAGAAATCCATTGATAAGAGAGATGGGTCAAGCTGAGGGCAAAATACAAGCTAACAACATCCCCCCTCCCCCACAAGGTAGGATGTGTGTGATATTTCTCAGATACCCCTGGGTACCCAAGAACAAAAGAAAGGGGTTTAAATGCTTGCCATGATGATGTGGGAAGCTAAGGCAAATGAAAAATTAAATTCCCTTACTGTCTACAGCCCATGGACAAGTCCTTGACACCGAGAATGATCTCTCTCTAGGAGCTCAACTGCCTCAATGATGACCCTTTGCTGGGGGCAAAAGAGAATCTTGCTTTAACATTATCTTGATTCCTCCAGGAATTTGTAAGTCTACTTTAACATATAAAAATTCCTTTAGAAACTTTCTTTATCTCAACTCGCCCAAGATATAGGCTAGCAACCATACTCTAAGCTTATGGCCCCCTGATATACATCTGAAGGGTCTCATGACTAAAGTTTGACTAAAAGGTGATAAATGGCATTTTGCAAGCAACAGCTAGCCTTTCAAGGTCTTGGAAACCTTGCTTCCAAAATATCTTAGAGGCTTAATCTATCCCTAACCCCCTCACCTGAGGATGTATAATAAGTTACCCATCACAACCCCAGTGCAGCTCTTCCTGCCCATGGGTCCTGTCCCCATGCTTTAATAAGATAACCTTTTTGCACCAAAGATGTCTTCAATATTTTTTCTTGGCTGTTGGCTCCAGAGCACCCCACCATCATCCCAAAACTTCATCAATATGAAGATTCCCTCTGTTACAAAAAATGTAAAAAGAATCTATTGGTTTGTTGATGAACAAATCACATATATCTTTAAGTGTAACCATTCAAAAACAATGTTCTATTGTTACCCGTAAGACCTCTTAAAGATCTTTCCACTTTAGCTTTTTGATCCAAATTTTTGCATCTGAAGTCCCTACAAAAATGATCAAATAAATTTAGAACAGTAGACCCTAGGCACTCAGTTCCTAAAATATTTTAAGTTACTCTGTAAAATTCTACCTTGTTTAAATTTTAGAACACCTTGGAAAACTCATACTCAATACATAGTAAGATATATGTAGCTAAAAAGAGAATTCATATACATTGAAACAGTGTCAGTGTATCAATCCAGCCAAGCCACTTAACAATTAGCACTCAGAGTCACAAAATGCCAACCAAATCCAGAAGCATGTTTCTCTCATCAAACAGTCCAATTGTTTGTATTGATGCATGGTTTAGTCATAGACCAGGTGCTAGGAGATTTAAATATGAATTCATTTTCTGAAATTAAGTCTGAAAACCTAAGGAAAAAAGCTGACTGTAATTGCACATGACACGTTACAATCATGACAATCGCCAGTTGTAAATGATTCAAAGAGCAATTGACATAGGTACTGGGAAGATATTCCTTTAGCTTTACTATTTTGTATTTTACAGATGCATTTCTGGAAAATATAGAGCCCATTTCCACAACTAATAAGCCAGTGGATTTTCTCTATACAACATTCTATTGCATTGCCTAACCCCGGCAGGAATTAAAGAAACATTATTTCAAAAAACCTCTCCAATATTACAATGAAAATTGCAGCAATAGTTGGTGAATATGATTTCTGTTTTGCTTTTTCACTAAATTAAATGTCTCTGTTGCACAGCATGATGGCTTTTGTAAACTTCTCAATGTAAAATGAGCTAAACTGTTTACTGTTTACTAGAGAGTTTCTTTTTTAAGGTAAATGAATTCAATTGAATTGTAGTAAGCAATAAGTTCATCAAAAAAAAGTAAGAGGTTTATTTTTCCTATCTCTAAGGAATTTCATGCTTTGAAAAGCTGTTCCTCTCAAATATTATATTTGTTTGCTGTAAATACAGTCATATACAACTTTAGACTTTTTAATTAAGAAATGGCATATTTATTAGTGATTTGATGAATGAGAAAAAAGAATAACTTAGCCCTAAGTTTAAGTTGGCATTCTAATGTTGGGAAGAAGTTCAAGGGTAAGGGCTTTATAAAATTATCATAATGTTCTTTCTCTATACTTTGCTACTCTTACAAGGAATTTACGTATCTGAATTTTTAGCACACAGATTTAACACACAGCTGTTTAGTAATCCTATTCTGAATTTAATAGATATTTCAAACAAAAGCATTAATTTACTTCCCCATGTAAATTCCAAATGATATAGAAAAAAGCAATTAATTAAATAGATTATTTTTGACACCCCCACCCCAATTAAAAGTAAAATAGGGGCGCCTGGGTGGCTCAGTAGGTTGAGCGTCCAACTTGGATTCAGGTCTGATCTCATAGTTCGTGGGTTCAAGCCCCGTGTCGGGCTCTGTGCTGGCAGCTCAGAGCCTGGAGCCTGCTTCTGATTCTGTGTGTCCGTCTATCTCTGCCCCTCCCCTGCTCATGATCTGTCTCTCTCTGTCTCTCAAAAATAAATAAAAGAAAAAATAAATAAATAAAAGCAAAATATATGCTTCAAAGCAGTCACACTGATCATGATTTAGCATTCTATAAATTTGAGAGTGTGATCAGCAGATATTGTCTTAAAATATTAAACATTACATTTATAAAATCAGCATTTAATCTCAAATTTCTTTACTACATAAACCAAAGAATAGTTTGGCCATCGTGCTACCTAATTTAATCTCCATTATTCTGTAATTTTGCTGGAAGAAAAAGAATTTTCTGTATTTTATTGTGAAGATAAGATCCTTAGATCAAAGATTAAATATTCTGTGTGTAGGTTTTATTTTCCAAAATTGTTGGAGGGAGCTTAAATCTTTCATTGGTGTGCCACAATCTCATCAGATCTGTAATCTGAAGGCAGAGCAGCTGCTATTTCAGCAAAGTGATAAAGTTAGACAGCATACTTCAGTGTCTCAAGAAGCCTTGTTTTCTTTAATTTTTATTATATCAGTGTTTTGACATCTCAGCGACAGTCATGAACATTATGTTATGAACACATGTGAAAAAATAGGATTAAGAGTCATACAAAATATTGTTATTAAAAGTAGCATTCATCATTCTACTTTTTATGATTCTGGCGACTGTAACATCAGTTTAATAAAAATTATGTGTTTTTTTTTTCATTCAGAAAAAATAATACCGAGCATTTTTGTATGCTTTAAGGTCAACTTACTCCAGGAACAATTGAAAGTTTTCTAGGGAGCCTGCAGGAAAATGTGAATTATAATGGTGGAACTGTGACCCATGAGGACAGTAATTATATTAGCCTGCCTTGAGGAGAGCAGTCAGCTCCCACTATCAATTTGAAAGTTCCCTGACATTGGAATTCACACTAATGAAAGCATGAGTTTGTATTAAAAATTGTAACTCCTGACAGACGGGAAATAGTAGCAGGGAGCGGCGGGACAGGAAAATCAATTCAATTATAAGGGGGATATTTTGAGAATGAAATCTTGGAAATACTTGCAATTTAGCAGATGAAGATAACAAATTACAATATTTACTGAACATCTAGCGTGTGCTAGGCATCTTTATGTGATAGAAATAAGGAAAAGTGTTGTCCAAAGAGCTAGGGCAAGTACTGCATTGAAAATGTAATAATAATGGAGTCGTTTTGAAGAGTAGAGAAGATATAATCTAATAGATCAAAGTTGTAATAGCTTCCTGGCTTAGATCAACCTGCGATAACACAGTACTATAGACTGGGTGGCTGAAACATCAGGTATTTATTTCTCACAACTCTGGAGACTGGGAAGTCCAAGGTCAAAGTATCAGCTGATTTGGTTCCTGGCTAGAGCCCTATTCTTGGCTTTCAGATGGCTACCTTCATACTGTGTCCTCAAAGAGAGAGAGAGAGAGAGAGAGAGAGAGAGAGAGAGAGAGACCTATAGTCTCTTCCTGTTCTCAGAAAGATACTAAACTCATCATGGGAGCCCACCCCCATGACCTCATCATGTAACTAACTCCTTGGGGCGCCTGAATGGCTCAGTCAGTTAAGCATATGACATCGGCTTAGGTCATGATCTCTCGGTTCGTGAGTTCAAGCCCCATTTCGGACTCTGCTAACAGTTCAGAGCCTGGAGCCTGCTTCTGATTCTGTGCCCCCCCCTCTTCCTCCCCAACTCATGCTCTGTCTCTGTCTCTCTCTCTATCAAAAATAAATAAAAGCATTTAAAAAATTAAAAAAAAGTAACTAACTCCAAAGACCCCATCCCCAAATACCATCACACGAGGATTAGGGCTTCAAAGCATTATTTTAAGAGGGGGAGGGACACAAATATTCAGTCCATAGCAGTTCCTTTCACTGTGAAGACAACAAAGGTAGTGTTGATTTCATACATATTCTAAATTACTGAGGTTGATAATGAATCTTAACCTTTATCACCTTTTGGGTAGCTGCAACCTTTTCCATAGTCTTACACCTCAAATGCTCAATCAGACTAAATCTAATGAGATGATAGAGTATGTGTTTTCATGTCAGAAAAATCTGGTTCCAAATTCTGGGTCTGGCTTTTGCTGGTTGTAAAATACTTAGTAAGTTGTTAACTACTTTGACACCTGTTCTTTTCATTGGTTAAGTATATATAATACTATTTATTTAAGACTTTTTATTTTATAATATGAGGATTAAATGACTTAACATATCCAAGGCACTTTGAATGGTTCCTAGCCCAAGGTCAAAGGTTCCAAAAAAATGGTCAACAAAAACAAAGGAGAATCGACCATTCTTTTTCAAACTTAATGATGATGAAATTTAGAAGAGCAGGTGTTTCTTGGAATGAAATACTGATCCTACTGAGACCAAACAACATTGATATATATTGAAACAGAAAGTAATCCACTCCAGACCCCATTTTAAAGTGTTGAATATTATAGAATCAAATGGAATTTTTTGAAGGCTCTAAGGTACTCACATTGAAGACTGAGTTATTCAATGATTATTCTGTAACATGCATAAGTGAAAATGCCAGAGTTTAATTTCCCTGTCTTCTTTTGTTCTCAATAAAATCCCTTTGCAAGTATTTTAATTATTTTCCATTTTAAAGTTGAGGAGAATAAGTCAGAGATTAATTTTCTTGATGATATTCATACAGTCAGCAGGTAGCAAAATCAGGCCTAAATAGGCAATTTGAATCTGGAGTCCATGCTGATACAGTTTTCTATACTTATTCTCAAGATTAAGAATGGATGTTTAAAGTGGCATATTGGGTGCCTGGTTGGCTCACTTGGTGAAGTGTTTGACTCTTGATTTCAGCTCAGGTCATGTTCTCACCATTCTTGATATCCAGCTCCACATTGGGCTCTGCACTGACTTCACGGGAGCTTGCTTGGGATTCTCTCTCTCTCTCCCTCTCTTTCTGCTTGTCCCCCACTTGCACTCTCTCTGTGTCTCTCAAAATAAATAAACTTTCAAAAAAATTAAGTGGCATATCTATTCTGTTAGTTTATAATATTTCTATAATATTTGAAAATCTTATACTATACATATTAAATATTTCCATAACAGTTTTATTTTTTAAATTAATTATTGGCTTTCTGTTTAGAGAAGTAGATATATTTTCAACTTAAATCTTTGAAAATAACAATTTATGTCTAGTGGTATATACATAAGTATATATATATATATATATATATATATATATATATAAGTTGAATCAATAATATCTACCATAAAAAATAAACACCCAAAGTTTATTGTTAAATTCTCAAATACTTCCAATAAAAGTATAACTTAAAAAATGAATTTGAAAATGATGATAGAGTGATTAAACAATATATAAGATACCAACAAGTAAGTCCTCTGTATATATTTAGCATTATATTTAGCATTACAAAATAAATTCAGAAGAAACCATCTCTTTAAACTGACCCTCCACCTCATCTTGAAAATATCCAAAGACCTGTAACACTACTAAAAATAGGAAAATAAAAATAATGTCTGAGTCAACATCAGATGACCAAAATGCTTCAGATTTTCTATAACCAAATGTTTAGGTCTCTATAGTTTCAGTATCTCCTTCAGTATTCAATAAATCTTAAAGAAAGAGATTTAGGAGTGATGCACTCTCCAAATACATTCTCTACTATGATGTCATTCACTAAAGAGCAACTATTAATATCTATAATTCTGGATCAAGACCTTTTCTATAGTTTTAATTAGAATTTGGATCTACTGTTTATATTGGCAACATAGAAATTAAAACATATAATTATATTAAGACTTCTGTTTGGGGCTCCCGGGTGGCTCAACTGGTTGAGCATCCAACTCTTGATTTCAGATCAGGTCATGACCAAGGTTCATGAGTCTGAGCCCTGCATTGGGCTTTGCTCTGGCAGCACAGAACATACTGGGGATTTATCTCTCCCTCTCTCTCTCTCTGCCTCTCCCGCTCTCGCTCTCTCTCTTTTAAAATTAATAAACTTTAAAAAATGACTTTTGTTTGTAAATAGTAATTTTATAAACATATTAGGCACTGGAAATGTGAAGGCAGCACAAATACATATTGCCTTTCATGATTTTTATAGATTGAAACATTTGGTCAATTTATTAAAAACACAAGGATTTTTGAAAAATAATATGTATAGTAATAATTGTGTGTTTTATTTGCACCACATCTTACTACTGCCATGAATTTTAATATCCAACCTACTGATATTTCTTTATTAATTTGTTTAATGTAATTTCTTTAAGATAGATTGGTTAAAGAGACATGATTTCTTAATGTTTTAGACATAACAATGCAGAAAAGATGTAATAAACTAATATATGTGATTTAAAGCCATTTTTAAAATGATGAAAAGAAATAAAAAATAATAAGACAATAAAATGATGGAAATAGAACAGGGTTTTGAGAGGTATATTGTATATTATTCACCTAAATGTGTGACAATGGACAGATTTTGTAAGTTTTTTGAGTTTCATTTCTGTCATTTGTAAGCTGAGGATTAAGACACATATATCAAAAATTCAAAAGGCTTTTTGTCAACTAACTACTTTGTGTAAGTTACTTAAAATAGTTTTTAATGCTTAGTAGGCATTCAGTTTACACCTTAATGGATTCACTTATTAATTTATTTATTAATTCAAAAATATGTATTGAGTATTTATAATGTACCAGGCACTTTTCTGGGTATTAGTAACATGGAATATTGATAAAACAATGACCATACTTCATAGTTGTATTGCACACATTAGATAATAGATAGATAGATAGATATTTGCATTGTACATAAGAATGTTATAAACATGGATATCATCTTAGAGGTTTATTTGGAGTATATCTCAAGTTTCATTAGAATTTAGTGATGTAATAAATTAAATTCATCTAAATTCATATCATGTATTATATATTTGCCTGAGTTGAAAAGAGATGACTTCTCTGCAGCCAGCACAAAATATAATATTCTTTATTATTAATACATAATATTTGTAAAGAAAATACACTAATTTTAGGGGAGAAAATACTTAAGGACTGAGTTAAATTTTCCAAAGAGTACACATTAAGGCTATAAGCAATACATTTTTATTCTTTCAATAATAACCACAATAATGAATTTTGAATGTGAATTACTATAACATCTTTTACGTGTTTGAGTTAAAATTATTTTTAAAGGAGCTTAGGGTTATCAGTATGTGGAATTTTGTGGCTAACAACTGATGACCTGTGTTTCTTCTTCAAACATTTTTTGACCTAATTAAACAGTAGCAGTACTTTCCAAAATTTGAATCTCTAGGGACATTAAATTAATATCTGGATTTCAAACTTCTTTCCCCAAACTGGAAGATATAATAGCACTTAGCCTTCATTTCTACCTAGCAACTAGGCTCTGCTTCCTGGAGTTTCCACCACCTCTTTAAACAGGCAAGTTTTCCAGTTTGCATTGCATACCTTGGTCTTAGGTCTGCGTACTCTGTATGTTTATTTTTTGTGTTGGAATCCTGTAGAAACTGATGTTGAAGTTTCCTCACTTTACCTAAAGAAAAAAACCTTAGCTTTGTAAGAGATATGTTCAGCTCTTTATTTTTTGAAATTGTTCTCTTACAATTTTTTGAAATTTTTATTAACATATGGAAGCACAAATTTGGAGCTTATTCTTTCAAATAATTTATCCATATTATCAAATAGTTAAAATGGATTTATAGCCAGATGATCTCCATTCTGGGTTGCCATTATTCTTTGAGATTGGAAGACATGTGGCTTAACACAAGGTCAATCATATTATAAGGGTGTATGACCATGCTAAGGTCTAAATGTTTATGCCTTCTGAATTTATACGTTGAAACCCTAACCCCCAAAAATGATATTAGGAGGTGGGGACTCTGCTAGGTGCTTAATTCATGAAGGTGGAGCTTCATGAATGAGGTTATTGCCTTATAAAATAGGCTTCTGAGAGACCCCTAGCCCCCCTCTTCCAAGTGAGAACACAGTGAGAAGGTGCCAGCTATGAACCAGGAAGAGCGCCCTCATCATATGAGATGAGAAATGCTTGTATGTTGATTTTGGACATCCCAGCCTCCAGAACTGTGAGAAATAAAATTTTGTTATTTGTAAGCTATGCCGTCTGTGGTATTTTGTTATACCTTTACAGCATTAGTGTAGACCACCAGATGGAAGAGTTTATGTCTTCATGCAGTTTACATTTTGGTGGCAAGACCAAAACTAAATCAACAAAAAAGTAGATTTTGTTCCAATTTAAGATAACAAATACAATTTTAAAAATTAAAGGTAAGGGGTGCCTTGGTGGCCCAGTCGGTTAAGCGTCTGACTTCAGCTCAGGTCATGATCTCACGGTTCATGGGTTAGAGCCCCACATCAGGCTCTGTGCTGACAGTTCAGAGCCTGGAGCCTGTCTTCAGATTCTGTGTCTCCCTCTCTCTCTGACCCTCCCCTGCTCACACTGTCTCTCTCTCTCAAAAGTAAATAAAAACATTAAAATTTTTTAAATAGTTAAAAAAATTAAAGCTAATAAGAGAAAATGATGGGGCATGGGGATGTGTCCTGTAAAAGGGTGGGTACAGAAAGGCCTATCTGATGACACAACATGTAAACAGTGACATGGGGGAATGTGAAGGATAAGGCTTGCTGCCAGAGGAAGGATGGGAGGAAGAGCTCTCGAGGCAACTTAATATCACCCTGATGAAGGTTCAGTCACACTACTAACAATCATGTTATTCTCTTGAAAGACTTTTCCAAAGTGTAGTAGAACATATACCAAAAATCGATGTTGGAAATGGTCTGCCTAAATCTGTTTACTTCTCATGAAGAATATGTAGAGTTATTATTATTCAAGGAGAAAAGCAGTTTGGTAAATTAATATAACAGTACATAATTTGGGAGAAGATACTACTTTTTAAAATGTTATATCATACTCTGGAATGGATAATAATTGATACTAACCAAACAGGATGGCAGATTGAAACCAGTAAACATTAAATACTTCCCATGTGGTCAAATGGAAAGTCTAGATATCAGGCCCATAGTATGAAATTGGGGCTATATTTTTTGTTCATTGTTTCAACGGATATGAATTGAATGTATAATGACCCTATTTTATGTATAATGACCCCAAATTTTGGAGGGTGTGGAGAAAGAAGTATGGGAGTATCTCTAAGTTTCTTTCTTCAGAAAGGTGGAAGAAGGCAGGTGAAAAGATGTGTAACCAAACCATAACCAGGCTTTGCTGCATACATCTCTCTTGCTTTCAGGTAGAGGACAGAGTGACATCATTTTAGTGAGGTAAGAACTTAGAGGGACTGCACTGCAGATATTTCAACTGGTGTTTCCTTAAGGAAGGACTAGGGGAGGAGAATACAAACTCACAAAATGTTTTGGGGAGCTATTTGACTTAATATATCAATTAGGCAAGTGGGATTGGTCCTTTGAGAGGGATGCCAGATGTGCAGGATGTAGAGTTGTGCAACATAATAGCCCATAACCTTGGCAGTCCCTGATGTTGAAATGCCTTCAAGCATTTCTTTTAATCACAGTAGAGATTATGGGAATTTAAAAACTGTATAATTTTTTCTTACACTATCATTTCAAATCTATTTCAAAGCTCAAAGAAAACAGCATAGCACATTATAATAATTTCTTCAGTGCATTCAATGCTGATAGCCTGAAACACAAGTGTGATATTAATAAAATATTATTTAATCATTTATAGAGTATTTGTTATATAATAAGAAAATATAGTAGAATGAAAAATGTTTGGGGGCACCTGGGTGGCTCAGTTGGTTAAGTGTCATGGTTCATGAGTTTGAGCCCCGAATTGGGCTCTGTGCTGACAACATGGATCCTGGAGCCTGTTACAGATTCTGTGTCTCCCTCTTTCTCTAAAAATAATTAACATTAAAAAATTTCACAAAAAATGTTATTTCCCTCCTTATTTGAAATCAGCCCAATTACAAATTCAAATATTGGTAATATGTAGAACATAATATTTATATCAGCTTCAGCCATGTAATATAAGATGTATCACAGAGTATGTTTGCAAAACTACCTTATGGAGTGCTCAGCTGCAGAATTATCTAATATGTTAAAATGAAATGCCAGCTTATCCAACTCTCCAAAATTTATTTGTGTTTCCCAAACATTGACAATGTTGAGAGAGGGAGGGAGAGAGAGAGAGAGAGGCCAAAACATGACGTTTGGTCAACTGTAGTTTATATGATTTTGGAAGATGTATACTTTACTTCATAAAATTATGCTGTGTCTTTTGTAAATAATGTAATATAGAAAAAAGATTCAATCTTTGAATACTATGCAGAGAGACTTTAGAATTAATTAGGCATAGCTTTGTAATATTTAACAATTTTATAATCATCATGAATTTTTACCGACTTCAACAAACTAAAAAGTCAATTTTTTAGAATTTTCATCATAATTCTGCAACTGTCAGGTTTAAAATAGGTTATAACTTTATTTTGTTTCTATTCCTCATAAATATCAAAGATGCGATTTTTTGGGTTTTATTTCAATATCCTAACTTCAAATTAAATCTGAGAAAATAATCTTGTATATAATAATCTTCTTTCCCTACATTTTCTGAGAAAACTATATGGTATAGAAATGAAAGCTAACTTTTCATATATCAATCACTAATCCATAATACCTGATTTACATTGTTGTTTTTGTTTCCAATTACATATGTAGACACCCTAAAATAATTGGTATTATATTCTATAGTAATAAATAACAGGCCATACCTTTGTCCTAAATATATTTCAATTACCATGAATATTATCACTTATTGTATAATCTTTCGTATGAGTGTTTTATAGGCTTCAATATTTTTTATGTAAAGTATATACAATACATTTTTAAAACTTTGATTTTTCTTTCTGATACATTATAAACAGTCCTAATTTTGCATAGATTATTAAAGTATAGTCAGCCTGCCTTATTTATAGATTTTCCTATCTATCTAGAATAAAACCCTAGGTTAACATATATGTAAAAACACAAATTAAAATATAATGAAAATATGTATATACATGAATTTAAATATAATACCATTTCAAATAAAACATGATTGCTGACTGGCACCGGCTCTCAGACCCTTTCATTTTCAATAATTAAAATCTATCCTCCTTTGTCTTCTAAAAATCTTTTCTAGTTACAAGTTTTATAAAGAAAGAAAGAAACTGAGTAAAAATTTATCTGATTTCAGAATGATTTATCTAATCTTAGAAACATGCTCTAAGGGGTGCCTAGATGGCTCAGTCAGAAGAACATGTAACTCTTAGTTAGATCTTAGATCTAACTAAGATCATAGAATATATCATGGACTTTAGTTAATAGAACTGTTTTCATATTGGTCATCTTTTTTGAATAATGTGCCGTATTAAGGTAAGATATCAACAGTGAGATAAATTGGGTGAGGACATATGGAATCTCTACATGATCTTTGCAGGTTTCTGCAAATCTAAAACTTTCTGAAAATGAAACATTACTAAAAATAAGGTATTATTTGTATAAGGTGGAGATTTAGTTTATTTTCATTTATAAAAAAGGAGAACATATCTCATTCTGTACTAAGTAATCTTTAAAAAAGAAAAAAATAGGAAGCCAAACTATCTAGACAATGACTTAAATAAGGCAGATATTTACAAATAGGAATGTTACATTCTTCTAACAGTGGAATTATATGGTATTGGTCCTTTTTAGCCTGACTTATTTCATTTAGCATAATACCCTCTAGGTTCATTCATGGTTCTGCAAATGGCAAAATCTACCCTTTTCTGTGGCTGTGTAATATTCCATTCACATTTTCCTTATCCATTCATCTACTGATGAACAGATTGCATCCATATCTTGGCTATTGTAAATAATTCTGTAATAAACATAGAGTGCATATATCTTTCCAAATTAGGGTTTCTGTTTTCTTTGGATAAATACCCAGTAGTGAAATTATTGGATCATATGGTATCTCTATTTTTAAGTTTTGAAGAACCTTCATATTATTTTCCACAGTAACTTACCAATTTACATTCCCACCAATAGTGCATGAGGGTTCCTTTTTCTCTATATCCTTGACAAACCTTTTTTTTCCTGTCATCTTGATTTAGCCATTCTGATAGGTGTAAGGCGATAACTCATTGTGGTTTTGATTTGCATTTCCCTATTGATTAGTGATGTTGAGAATCTTTTCAAGTGTCTTTTGACAATCTGTATGTCTTCTTTGGAAAAATGTCTCCTCAGGTAGGTCATCAGCCATTCTTTAATTGAATTGTTTGGTGTGTTTTCAGTTGTGTAAGTTCTTTCTATATTTTGGATATTAACCCCTTATCAGATACATCATTTGAAAATATCTTCTCCCATTCAGTAGGTTGTCTTTTTGATTTGTCACTGGTTTTCTTTACTGTGCAAAAGCTTTTTGTTTGTATGCAGTCTCAAAAGTTTATTTTTGCTTTTGCTTCCCTTGTCTTAAGAGGCATATCTAGAAAAGAGTTGCTATGGCTGAGTCAGAAAATTACTGCCTGTTCTGTCTTCTAGGATTTTTATGGTTTTAGGTCTCACATTTAGTTTAATCAATTTTGAGTTTATTTTTGTGTATAGTGTTAGAAAGTGGTCCAGTTTAATGGAAATACAAGGCACAGCATAGGGAATATAATCAATGATACTGTCATAGCAATGTGACAGGACAGACAGTATCTACACTCATAGTGAACATAGCATAATGTGCTAAACTTGTCAAATCACTGTTTTACATTTGAAACTAATGTAACATTGTGTGTCAACTATCTTCAAAGAATTCAATTCAAAGAATTCAATTCAAAGAATTTAAAAAAGAAGAAAAGAAAGGGGCACATGGATGGCTCAGTGAATTAAGCATTGGACTCTTGATTTGGCTCAGGTCATGATCTCTGGATTCCTGGGATCAACTGTCAGTGCAGATCCTGCTTGGGATTCTCTCTCTCTCTCTCTGTTCCTCCCCCCTCTTTCTTTCTCAAAATAAATAAATAAACATTAAAAAAATCTGCATAGAAAGAAAGAAGAAAGAAAGAAAGAAAGAAAGAAAAGAAAAGAAGGAAAGTTAGATAAAATGCTCTAATAGGTTGCCAAAACTCTAAGGTTTTTATTATATTCAGAAGTTAGTTGGTTTCATTGAATTATTTTCGTAAATGAAATGATATTTTTAAATTGTAAATTAATTAGAAAGAGATAGATTATTTAATTAATAGTATCAGGGCAATTAGTTAGTTATTTGGACAAATAGCTGAGGCCCTTGCCTCAGTCATACAACAAATTAATGCCATGAGTTTAAAAAGTTAAATGTTAACTCTTTGAAATATAAAGAGGATTTGTTATTGTTTAAAAAATAAAACAATGAAAAGGAAATAATGACGGTCAGAATAAAAATCAATGAAATAGAAAACAGATAAAAAATCAGGTAGTAGTTATAAAACAAAACTAGTTCTATGAGAAAAAAGCAAAACTAGTTCTATGAGAAAATGAATAAAACTAACAAATCTCTAGCCAGATTGCTTAGGAAAAACAAAGTCATAACCCATTATTATAAGGAATCAGAAAGTTAAAACTCATGATGCTTACAAATAATTTGGGAATATTATAAATAACATTTCCAAAAATTCAAATTAAGTTCATATTTTAAATTCCTTGAATGGCAAACATGATCTACTTCACTAAAGAAGAAAGACACTTAACAAATAAAATAGACTTGGAAAAAAGTGTGTTTCATGTAACCTGAATAGTCTAAATCAACTAAAGACATTGAAATTTTAGTTGAAATTTTTTCTAAAAGACAACTTTAGGTCTAAATTGTTCTTCTAGAGAATGATAATAAACTTTTAAGAAGAGAGAACAGCACTTTTGCAAAAACTCAGAATATTTGAAGACAGTAGAGCATTCATTCTATGAGACCAGCATTACTTTAAAAACAAGATCAAACACATTGTTAGAAAACTACAGTATCTCTCTTAAATATAGATGCCAAGAAAATATTTGTCAAAACTTTAGCAAATAGAATCCAATAATATGTTTAGAAAAGGATACTCACCATGATCATCATTTTAGAAATACAAATTTGGTTTCACAATTAAAAGCATTTAATGTAATTCACCATATTAACTAAAACAAAAGCAAAAACATGATTATCTCAGAGATGCAGAAAAAAAGTGTTTGAAATTTTCCAATATTTATTCATAATAAAGACTCATAAATCAAGGAACATAAAGGATAATCTGATATAAGGCATTGTGGTAAAAAGAATAACGTCTCTTTCCCCTAAATTGCTCATATCCTAAAGCTACTAAAACTAAAAAACTAATAAGTAAGTTTAGAAAGTTTACAGGATACAAAACTAACCTACAAAATCAATTGTATTTTTATATACTGATAATGAAAAATCAGAATTAATTAATAAAATACATTTATAAAGACTTTAAAATATAAAATGTTTAGGGATAAGTCTGAAACACATATACATGACTTATTCATTAAAAGCCATAAAGCATTGTTGAGAAAAATTAGAGACTTAAAGAAATAGAAAAATACACGTTGTTCCTAGGTTAGTAGCATCAATAATATTAATATTTAACCCCCCTCCTCTGATTGGTTGGCAGATTTAATACAATCTCCAAACTCATCAGACTTTGTTTTTTTTGGTAGAAATTATCAAACTAATTCTAAAATTCCATGAATTTGGAAGGGCCAGAATAACTTTGAATAAGAATATGTGCTGAAGAACAAACTCTTGCAGAATTAAAGGGATATTGAATAGACAGAGATCTCCAGAGACCTACAAAGTGTTATCTTCCTGGAGTCATATGTTTACACTTCAAAAGGGGAGTAAACATTCAGAATTTGTTTATATATAAAAGGATTATAAACTAAGGATCTTCACCTTCTCTTCCTAGGGTAGACTTGACTCTATAGGAAAATAAACTGGTCTCTCTCCTCTTCTCCCCTTCCCTCCTCCTTCACCCACCTCCCTTCCCACTCTGTGTCTCTCTATACTTCAATATTAACCTGAACATTCATATAAGTAAAAGAATTATAATCCACATCATTATATATTAGTTCTAATAATGCACAAATTGTCATTGATAGCTGTGATAAAATGAGCTCAAGAGATAAATTTAATGTTAGAGACATGGCTAAAATATGATGAAAACTTTGTCTCTTTTTTTAAGTGTTTATTAAGACCCTATTAAGATCTTGAACTTTTCTTGGAACCAGAATATATCAGTAAAAATGACATAATATTTGTCACTCAACATATTTAAATTAAAATGGTGAATATGAACCAAGAAGACAAACAAAACAAAATAAAACTTACAATGGCTGAAATACTGGAGAGATTATACAGATGATATATGAGCACAGAATAAAATGGCTAGAAAACAGAAATACCAAGGTGTTTTATCTCTTAGGTGTAGATTTAGCTTCCCCATCCCCATATTTCCCACACCCCCCATAAGAGAAAACGAATATATGCCATGGCAAATGATGATTCAAGGTGAGGGATGTTAATTAACCCACCACCTTCCCCTCCACCCAGAAAGGAAAGAATCAACAGCAATAGCATATCATAATGGCCAAACACCCCAAACTGGTAAAATAATATAAGGAATATGTCCTCTATGAAGATCATTAAATTAGAATAGGGATAGGACATAACAGTGGTAAAACATCAAACTGCTAGAGTGCTCTGACTATTTAAAGAAGAACTGTAGGCACTTTACTGACCTGCCTTGTATAAAATTTTATTTCCCAGAATATTATTAAAACAATAAGGGCTATTATTGTACTAGACTAACTTTGAATAAGAAAGATGAATTGTCTGGTAAAAATGTAAAATGAAAGCACTATAACTTGAAATTAGTGATTCTGAATGAATGATTTGGACATGCATCCTAAACTTAACCCAGAAATCAAGTTCTGAAATTTTTTAAATCATAGAATGATTTTAAATATTTTGAAAATTGTAATTGGAAAATATAATTTTAAATGATCCAAATGAAAATGAAAATAGAAATGATTTTATGATATTAACATATATAAGATCAAATTCTAAAATTAACATACCTAAAGGTTCAGAAAAATGGAAAGACAGTTCATATGCAAGAAAAAATACAAATGTCAGGAGTCCATAATATAGTATTAGGAGACCTAAACTTTAGAATATAACTACTGCTTAGAAAAAACAGAAGACAGGAACAGAAACTCTTGGCTATATCTGGAGGGAAATAATGAACAGAGAACCCATGGTTCTGATGCTTAGAAAAAATGGTCAAAAACCAAATTGAAACATAAGATAAAGTCCTCAAACATTATTTTGAGTCCATTTTCTCTGTAATTTGGGAATGAGATAAAAACCACATTGGTAAGAAAGCATTAGGAAAATAAATTAAAATGCTAAGAAAATAAAAAGTAAGAGCCCCTTTTACTAAAAAAAAAAAAAAAAGTAAGAACTCTTCAGTTAAGATTCCTAGTTCAGACAAATTACATCTCCAGGTACTGAATGATTTTGATAAGTTAATTAAACTGATGCCAAATGTGTCTGAGAATTATGGGAAAACAAAGAGTTGGTGAAGAGGGAAAATGTAGACTGAGTTTCAGAGAGGAAGAAGATTCAGTCTAGACTCTAGACTAGACAGAGTTTGATACTGACTATGTGCAAGATGGCAGGACACCATCAGCTCATTAAATTGGGGGCTCTTAGAAAAAGAAATGATGAAAATCTGAAATGTTATAAAATAGGGATTATTGAGAACGGTTGCAGATTAAATTTAATAAAACAGTGTGCAGAGAAAGAGAGATAATAGGTATGCTATTTTCTGTGCTGGTTGTATTCATTTGGAATATTGTGATAAGTTGTTTATGAAATGCGTTAGGAAAAATGCTGATTCACTAGAGCAGTTTATCTCTAGAAGTATAAAAATTATGTGGACAATTAAAGCCATGAAATGCAGTTGTGAGAGCCAATGAAGATGTTCAATAAGAAGAGACCCTTAGGAGTGACAATTACACTGTGACACTTATATTGTGTGCTATTACATACTGTGACAATTATATATGTACATATATATAATTTTAATGTTTGTTCATTTTTGAGAGAGAAAGAGAGACAGAGCACATGTGGGGGAGGGGCGGAAAGAGAGGGAGACACAGAATCCAAAGCAGGTTCCAGGCTCCGAGCCATCAGCACAGAGCCCTAAGCGGGGCTTGAAACCATAAACCGTGAGATCATGACCTCAGCCGAAGTCAGTCACTTAACCGACTGAGCCACCCAGGTGCCCCACAAACATATATTTGAAGGGAGGACCTTTGGACAAAGACTTGGAGGTGTTCTATTTAGTTTCATGAAAAACAAAAACAAAACCCCACAAAAGTCATAGTAAGAAAATGCTTTCTAATAATTATCCCCCTCCCCAATAGTCCATTGTGGTATAACTGGATTTGAAAATATGGTTACTAAAGTTGGGTTATGACTTATTGGAGATGCTTTACAAAGGCTGCCAAAAATATGGAAATGATAGAACTGCTGACCTTAAGACTTTCTTTTAAATCTGAGGTTATAAATGAGTGATTGTGTGCTAATAGACACAAGTATTGCACTCACCAGTGCAACTTTGAGAGAAGAAAGTATAGTCCATGCCATTATTTGACTTACTATTATCAATATTTAAAAAAAATTTTGCTCTGGCTATAGAGCCACTTTTAAAGAACGATAGCTTATATTATTCAAAACTTGAAAAATTCCTAAGAAATATACTGTGGAGAATCCCCTGCATGCCAAGGTGATGATCCAGGTGACCCAATAAGTTTTACCTACCTATGAATTCTTTAGCACTGTAGAAAACTACCTGGAAGAAATAAAATATGTAGTGCATCACCCTAAATATCTATTATAGTCATTACATTGCCAAATGCAATATATTCTCTCCCATTTAATCTGTAAATCTCCATAATTAACATCTTATCCATTACAGAAGCTGTGTTTCATATATCATCCATTCACAGGATTAAGTAGCAGAGTTCCCAAGGGTAATTGCTTCATCTATCTATAAAAGAAAACAGAGCATTGCACAGTTTTACTTATAAAACATTTTCTCGCAATAAGTGGACTAACATATTTAATCTCATTATATATATATTTTTTACTTAGAAATAAAATATTAGCCAATAAACAATGAATCAAGAGTTATAATTTGAGTTATTTGCTCCACTCTAAGCACTTAATGATATTAGAAAAATTATAAAAAGACTATTTAAAGAAATAATCTAAGTTCAAAACAAACGTCTTCTAGGACCAAACAGAATACCAACCTACAGCAAAAGGCAGCTTTAAATATGCAAGTCTGTTAGTTTCAGGACCAGAAGCCAAACAGGAAGAAGGAAGTGAGGATTCTTTTGAGGTAATAGGAATTAAGAGTTTCCTTGAAATGCAGGATCTGGTTAACTCTATAAAATAAAGATATCAAATTAGTTTCCTACTCTGAAAGGAGATGCAAAAAAAGTTGTGATGAATGTTCTCACTGGAATTATGACTTCTATGAAATGGATATTTAATGAAGTGGAATGAATGAAGTAGGTACAACCATACAGCCAACCTCGTTGGCTTACTTACGCACGGATACCACTATGGGACAGAACTCTGAACCAACCATAAAAGATTGTTCTGGTTCTAATTAGGAAAACTGTTAGTTATGATATACAAATTCACATTCTAAGGAAGGGTGAGTATACACATAAACATGCAGATACAAACACATATTTAAGAGAGAAAACCTTAGGGGCACCTGGGTGGCTCAGTCAGTTAAGTGTATGACTCTTCATTTCAGTTCAGGTCATGATCCCAAGGGTGTGGGATCCAGCCCCACATAAGGCTTTCTTCTGACAGTGCAGAGCCTGCTTGGGATTATCTCTCTCCCTACTTCTTTGACCTTCCCCATTTGTTCATGCAAGCCTCTCTCTCTCTCTCAAAATAAATAAATCTGTTTTAAAAAAAAACAGAGAAAACCTTAAACAAAAATAAAAAGAACTTTTGCTTAATATGAACTTGCAACCTAAAATTTGTAAACTCAAACTGATACTAAGAAATATAACAGGGGTGTCTGGGTGGCTCATTGGTTGAATGTCCAACTCTTAATTTTGGCTCAGATCATGATCCCAGGGTCATGGGATTGAGCCTCACATAAAGCTCCACGGTGGGCATGGAGCCTGCCTAAAATTCTCTCTCTCCTTCTCCCTCTGTCCTTATCCCCAACTTTCTTTCTCTAAAATTAAAAAAAAGGAAAAATATAACAAAAATCAATTGGAAGATCAATTTACACTAAATAAAATGAAAGTAACAGAGGAAACTGAAAATAACTTTAATATAAATATTCTAGATTCTTTCAAGGATAAAAAATGGAAGAACATTAATAAAAAGAAAAATATGTATGTAGAAATTACATACATATATATAGTTATCAACTGAACATAGAAATCTTGAAAATGAGAAAATATGATCATTCAATTCAAAACAAAAAAATGGGTAGAAAAAGCTACAGGACACACATAGTTAAAGAAAGAATTAATATGTCAAAAGACAGTTCTGAGGAATTTGCCTAGAGAGCAACATGGTGAGAGAGAGAAAGTGAAAAAAAAAACAAACACACACAAGAAATAAGAACAGGTAAAATTTTAAAACAGCACGTCTAATAGGGTTTGTAGAGGCTAATAATAGAGGAAATGTCATTGACAGTATATGAAGTTAAAAATAACCTAGAATTTCCTTTGATTTTAAATGCTATGCAGAGGTCCTGGGTGTCTCAGTTGGTTAAGTGTTCAACTCTTGATTTTGGCTCAGGTTATGATCCCAGAGTCGTAGGATTGAGCCCTATGTCAGGCTCCATGGAGCCTGCTTTGTATTCTCTCTCTCTCTCTCTCTCTCTCTCTCTTTCTCTCTCTCTCCCCCTCTGCCTTTCTCTTTCACCTGCATGCTCTCTTTATCTCTCTTAAAAAATATTTTAAAAAATGCTATGAAACTTCAGACTGAGGATATATATTGAATGCTGGGAATAATAAACACAAATAAAAACATACCAAGACCCTTTTTAATAAAATTGAAGACAGCTAATAATGAAGAGTAAAGTAGTAAGAGCTGACAGGAAAAAATGAAAAAAAAAGATCCTAGAAAAAAATGATAATTAGATGGTCAGTAAGTTGTTGTGTTGTGTGTGTGTGTGTGTGTGTGTTTAGCATCAATATATGCCAGAAGCCATTTCAGTAAAATCTTTAAATTTTGCAAAAAAGAACTGTCAACAAAACATTCTCTACCCTGGTATATAAGTATTTATAACTGAGGGTAAAATAAAGGCATTTTTCAAATACATAACTAAGAAGCATGCTAACATACAACACACATTCACTTTAAAATCTACTAAAATAGATTTTGGCAGATGTCAACTTACGTAAAAGGAGTGAGCTGACAAAAAATGATCAATACGTGGTGTACCTCACTGGCTCAGTTGGTAAAACATCTGACTCTTGATCACAGGGTCTTCAGTTTGAGCCCCATGCTCAGTGTAGAAATTACTTAAAAATAAATTAAATTAAAATGATCAACACAGAAAAGACTAAAATATAGTAGTAATTTAAATATGCACAAAACAGTAATTGTGACCAATATCCACTATTAAAACTAATTTCTAGATAGAAACACTAAGGATAGTATGAATATATATATATATATATATATATATATATATATATATATATATTTCCTAAGTCTTTAAAATTTGCTAAGTTCTTTCTCTTTTATAGCCAAAGACTAGAGGCAGTGAATATGAAAATATTTACTTAAATATGTACACTAAGTGTAACTTCTGGTAGAGTACAAA
Source organism: Cryptoprocta ferox (assembly GCA_028646485.1). Classification (NCBI taxonomy): domain Eukaryota; kingdom Metazoa; phylum Chordata; class Mammalia; order Carnivora; family Eupleridae; genus Cryptoprocta; species Cryptoprocta ferox. Next base: position 21,236,922 of record CM053573.1, read on the forward strand.
TGCAATGTTTAAATTTCAATCCATCAAAAGGAAGAAAAAAGGACTCTGAGTGGGGCGTAAAACTGAGTAAAAAGAAGGTAATGAAGAATTAAAAGTTCACAAGATTAATCCCAGTGAAATTATACTAGGATTTGGAGAAATTAAAGTCACTTGCAAAAGTATATATGGGCTTGAATCAAGCCTCACTATGCAATTGGTTCATATGTGAATTATTGATTCAAATACTTAGCACAGATCATTATATATATATATATATATATATATATATATATATATATATATATATATATATATAGAGAGAGAGAGAGAGAGAGAGAGAGAGAGAGAGAATATCCGGAATTCTGTGCCCTTAATTTAGGTTCACATGTCTTTTTGAAGAAGTCAACTTTTACCTTTGTAAAACATAAATTGGGAGCTAGTGTATTTTCTTAGTATTTATATGTCAGAACTCAAAACAGTGTTGAAAGTGGCTCCGTCTAGAGCAGTGAACTGAATAGCAGTCATGGGTACAGAACATAGACATTTCTCCCTCTGAATTTCTCACCATGCAGGTGTTTTTCTTGCTGTACAATGTATCTTCCTTTTGCTACCTTCAGTTTACTCTCCAGCCTTCTCTATCTTGTCACTTCCACATGAGGCTGACCCCTGTTATGTACCTCAGTGAGCTTCCTTGAACTCTGGTGTTCTCCCTGGGCTGAGTCAGTGAGGCTCTCCGACAGGAGTAGAGAGAGGTCAGAGTATTCATGCCCCTGGTTCCCTCCCTTTGAGCTTGCTTTGAACTGACTGTATATCTTAATTGAATGTCACTGCTACTCTCAACAGATCCTATATTGTACAATTTTCTTCTATTAACTTATCCTTACTGCTCTCTTTCTTTTCTCCAGGGTTGTGGCTTGGTGAATGTTCCATTGCTACCAAGCCCAGGTCACGGCACAGTTATTTATGCTTCATCCACATCAGGTACAGAAACTCTCCTGATTTGACTGTGCCATCTGGTTCCTTCAGAAATCCCGATAGGTACACTGTTCAATAAATACGTAATTGTAAAAAGTGTCCAGGCTCTTCACGTACCAAATAGAAATGCTTGAGCTTTTACATACAGGGAGATAGAAGTTTCAGGGAGCAGTAGAAGAGGAGACAGCATTGTCATCCTCATTAAAACCTTTCTCCTTCAACATCTTAAATATAAAAGGTTCTTACATAGTATTTTAACATATAAATGTCAGATACTTGTCTCCTTAGCAGCTAGTCTCCTCTTCCTTTCTTTTTGCAAAAAACAACAAAGACTTAAGACTATTGAATGTGTCTTCCCAAACTTCCTGTAGGTAATAGTGGCCAAGCAAATCAAGACTACTGATGTGTGTCTTTCCAAACTTCCTGCAGATAATAGTGGCCAAGCAACTCCATTTTCACCAAAGAGCTGTGTGAAAAGACTGAAGTGAGAGGGATTTGGAAAAAAGATTTTCACTTTAATAAATGTAGGTGTTGAAAGAAGAAAACATCTTTTTCCTGCTTGGAGAGCTGCCAAGTTTGGATCTGATCCTTTCAGACGCAACATTTGAATTTCGACTATGAGGGAAGATACAGCTACTGCATGAGAAAGTGTAGAGCAAGAACCTGGATGGTTTAGGACTTACTGAGGCTTTAAATCAATTCTGTATAAGCCAATGTTTTGACTTCTCATTATGTGTCATTTAATGTTATTATTTTTAACATATTATGATTTATTTATTCTGTTATAGCCCAAACCATGTTTTTATTGATAAAGAAGATGACTTGCAAATGTCACAACATCCAACTTAAAATATATAAATCAAAACAATGATTTGAATGAAGATATTGGGTATTTCCAAGGAACTCAATTATATATAAACATCCCAGTTCCAAGAATAGTTGGAAGAAGTTTTACATTCCTCTCTGCTTCTGTGTTCACTGTTGCTTCCTTGCTGACGGAACCTTGTCACAAGAATGAGAGCTTAGTTTCTAACATCATCCTCCAGTACCCCTATCAAAGCTTTTATCTTATAGTGTGAGACACTGAAGAAGGTATTCTCAGTTCTAATTTTGAAATTCCACAGAAAAAGCGTATTCTATAAACATGCATCAATTTCCCAATCTACAACATCCAACGTGATTGATAGGATGGTAGAGGAGAATGGGAAAGAGATGGCGACGTTTTGCCCTGAGTACAATTAGTGGGGCTTTGCATCATAGATAATTTATAAATAATAATAAAACAGGCCAAAAGTTATTCTGCTTTTATATTGCCATCATGTGTCAACAATTCCAAACAATGTTAGTGATGAAACAGTTCTCTTTGATGAGGCAACTGCAATCACCCAGGTCTGGTATGTCACTGGGTGGTCCCATAAAAGCAGTAAAGAGCTTGCAATCCCAGAAAGTAACTGTAGCATTTTGCTACACCACGAGATTGAGTGTCTCTACTATATGGGCATTATGCTAGACAATAGGAAGAGAGTAACATTTAAAACAATATTGTCTGCTTTTATGGAGTTTACAACCTGGTGTCAGATAGACAGTAACCGCATGTAATACATGCTTTATTTAAAGTATCTTATGATTATGTAGTACATTATTATATATTTTATATTAACACAATTATATATTAGAATGCATACATATCACACTTTATACTTGTACTTAATACACAAAATAACAACAAATACAAAGTATTCATATCCTCTTTGGTATAATACATTATGACTGTCAGAAGTTTTATGACAGGAAGGTACAAAAACTGAAACAACTTGATGTACATTGGGATTCCAAGAAAGAAAGTTTAAGTAAGAGATTTTTAAGATGAAAACTAAGTTGTATGCCAGGTGAAGAATAGGGTAAGAATGTTATAGATGGCAAATGAAGAATTTGAAACAAAGGAGACCTTGTTTCTATGTATGTAACACATAATAGCCTTTAGAAAAGTGGAAGCAAATTTTAAAAAAATGTATTTCCTTCAGGAGCTGCCATCAATAATTTGCTTTATTTTCTTCATTTGAAAGACAGGGATGATAACTGTACCTAACTCATTAAGTTGTGATGATTGAATGCAGTATTTGTACTTTATGTTACTACCAATGCATGCAGACGAGTATTCTATAAGCATGTGTTAGTTAAATAAAAATGATGGATGGGTAGAGAGATAGAAGAAAGAGAGGAATAGAGGGAAGGAGAGCAAAAGGGGGAGTGGGAAGGACATAAGGAAAGGAGAGAAAGAGGCAGAAGGAGGTAGAAAGAGGGAAGCAAGAGGAAAATAGACTTCTTGTGCATTTGTTCAGAAGTTTCTAGTCTATGCTGTCGGTGGATAGATGATAGACATGATAGGTCTATCTGAACATGCTGATCCACATTTATACCTGTATCTATAGACCCAATAAGAGCAGAATTTGTGGGTCTTGAAATACGCACCCGTTTAACTCTCTACGTTGTTGCCAAACTGCTTTCTAAAGAGGTTCTTTCTCTTGTCACTTTTGTTTCCAGATTTACACTTACACAGGTAGTGAGAGGGTTTGCATTTTACTATATCCCTGCCAACGTTTGTTATTATAGGCCATTTTATTTGTGCTGGATATAAAATTATTTCTTATTGTGGTTTTATCTGTGTTTCTCTGCTTACTATTGAAGGTAGGCATGTTTCCTTCTGTGGAAAGTCTGTTGATGTCTCTCCACTGTTTTCAGAGGATTTTCTTTGCCTGAGTTCTTTCATATATTTTATATTGTAGGGTTTTTTTCAGTTTTCAACAAATTTATAAGTTTGTGATCATATTTATAATCTTATCATGAGGCACTTTAACAGAAATGTTAATTTAATTATACATTACAAATTATCAATTTTTTTAATGTTTATTTATTTTTGAGACAGAGAGAGAGAGAGAGAGAGAGAGAGAGAGAGAGAGAGAGAGAGAATGTGTGAAAGCAGGGGAGGGGCAGAAAGAAAGGGGTACAGAGGATTTGAAGTAGGCTCTGTGGGTCCAAACCCACTCACTAACTGTGAGATCAAGCCCCGAGCTGAAGTCCAATGCTTAACTGACTGAGCCACACAGGCACCCCAAATTACCAATTTTTCAAATACTATTTCATTTTTTGTCTTGTTCAAAGATATTTTAAAACTTGAAGGTGTGCCATTAATCACCTATATCTTTTTTAAAGGCTTTGAGTTATTGTCTTTCATATTTAGGTTATTTTTCATCTGGAATTGATGTGCATATAAGCCCAATATAAAGTTTTCCACATTTATAATCATTTCCACTGCCACTGGCCGAAGAGTTTATCCCTTTCCCACTAATGTGACTTTATCTCATGCGTAGTTTTAAGTATATATGGGTCTGTTTTTGAGCTCCATGTTAATTTATTTATATTTCTGGAAAAAAACATACTTCCTTATGTACTTATATATTACTTGTAATGTCTAAATAAATTTGTTACATACTTTTTTACAGTTTTGTTTTCTTTTTTTGCTTTCGAACAGCCATTCACATTTTTTTTTAGTTTATTTATTTATTTTGAGACAAACAGAGATAGCACAGGCCGGGGAGGGGCAGAGTGAGAAGGTGAGAAAGACAGAATCACAAGCAGGCTCAGCACTGCCAGTGCAGAGCCTGATATGGGGCTCAAACCAACAAAACTGTGAGGTCATGACCTGAGCCAAAACCAAGAGTCAGCCACTTAACTGAGTGAGCCACCCAGGCACTCTGTCATATGCACTTTTGAAAAAATTTTCAATTGTATTAATTAATGTAAAATTTGGTAATACGAGATAGTGTTCCAAAAAATCTATTGCTTACCAAAGACAAATGTTCATTTTTCTTACTTATAAACTCCATTCAGTGGAGGCCCTATTCTATAGTATTGTCAAGGACTCTAAATTCTATTAATTTTTTTTTTTTTTGGTTTACCCTTCCACAGATGTTGCCCTCACCCACATAAGCTAAAACAGCTCTGCAGTACATCCTTTTAAAAAAATTTTTTTTAAATGTTTATTTCTTTTTGAGAGAGAGAGAGCCAGAATGTGAGTAGGGGAGGGGCTGAGAGAGAGGGAGACACAGAATCTGAAGCAGGTTCCAGGCTCTGAACTGTTAGCACAGAGCCTGACATGGGGCATGAACTCACAAACTGTTAGTTCATGACCTAAACTGAAGTCAGACACTTAACTGATTGAGCCACCCAGGCACCCCACTGTAATACATCCTTATTCCATATAGAAAGAAGGCAAGGAAGTCAAAGTTGAGGGGCAAATCCCATTTATTTAATGGGAAAACCCTGAACTTGAATACATATAAGAAATATTTTTGAACTTCCATCTTATTGGAGAGGATTTAGTCCTATGTCCATACCTGCACACTAGGGAGTGAAGGAAATGTTATCCTTCTTTGTGGATAATGTTATACTCAGTATAAAATTAAAAAATCGACATTTGTTACCATGAAAGGACAAAAAGGGATTTTTTTATTGTTGTTAATTTATTTCTGTGGCTATCCAAATATACATGCACTAACTTCTCATTCATGATACAGACTCCTTTTATCCAGCAACAAAATCTTAAATTAACATAGTAACTAAATAACCATGAAGAATGAAAAATGCTCAGCAAGTTCCAATATGGACATTTTGTTTAGACAACTAAGAGGCAAGCAATATGTTTATACACCCCATGTTGAAATATGGATTAAGAAAAGGAACACTGTAATAAAAATTCACTTGGAAAAAGGAAGAAGTAGAAACAGACTTGGCCTTAGCCAAAGCATTTATCAAATGTCACTGCGTAAGACACAGCACATTGGAAACAACTATTATTTATGGTCTAATGTGCATCCTGGCTCTGCCTCTGGGGAATTTTCCCTTGTGTTATGCCCCAGGTCACATTTAAGAGGAAATTGGAGAATATTCTCCTGGGAGGTTAGAGCAGGTTTGGTCTATTGGAGGTTGGTTTATTAGTTATAGATGCCTCTGCATATCAAGCCCTCCGTTTCTTTGCCAATACAATTACTTGGACAACTGGAAGTCCCCACCCATGAAGTGTGTACTGTGCATAGCAACTACTTCTAAAGGGTAGGGAAGTTGAGACTAAAAAAAGTAAGGACGCTGGAGAAAGCTGACATTTAAACACTCCTTTAGTCAAGTGATGAAAGACAACAGCATCAGTGAAAAATTACATTGACTGTATATATTCTTGATATGATATGAGGAAAACAGCACTTTACCCCTATAATCTTTACCCCACAAACCCATAATTCCAGTCTGAACCAGGAGAAACACATCAGACAAAACTAAACTGAAGAGTTTACCAAATATCTGGCCAGTACTCCTCAAAACGGTCAGGGTTATCACAAACAAGGAAGGACTGAGAAAGTGTTCACCCTTTGGGGGAACCTATGGCGATATTATGATTAAATGTACTGGGATGTACTTGATAGGGTACTTGAACAGAAAGAAGAACATGAGATCAAAAACTGTAAAATGTTAGTGGGAGTGAAACCAACGTCTAGCTCGGAGCAGCAGCCTCACCACCGCCGCTGAGGGGTTCTCTGGCCCGGGTTGCCCCTACCCATCTACAACATGGGGAAGATCCTCACGAACCTCTTCAAGTGCCTTCTCATGGGGGCCGGGATGGTGGGCCTGGATGCTGTGGGAAAGCCCACCATGCTTGCTATACACCCTGAAGCTGGGTGGGATCCTGACCACCACCCCCACCATTGGCTTCAACGTGGAAACCGCGGAGTAGAAGAACACCAGCTTCACTGTGAGGGAGCATGCGTGCGCGCCAGGACAAGATCCAGCCTCTGTGGTGCCACTACTTCCAGAGCACACAAGGTCTCATCTTTGGTGGTCAACAGCAACGACAGAAGGCTTGTGGACCCGACCCATGAGTTGCTCATGAAGATGCTGGTGAAGGATGAGCTCGGGGAACAAGCATGACCTCCCGAACACTGTGAACACTGCAGAGATGACAGACAAGCTGGGTGTGCACTCCCTGCACCCCACGAACTGCTACAGGCTGCCCATCTGTGCCACCAGCACCCACGGGCTCTATGAGGGACCGGACTGGCAGTCCAATAGGCACTGGAACCGGAAGTGAGCCGTGCTCCTCCTCCTCCCTTTTGCTGCTTTACTTCCTTCCTCCCTGCTTTCCTTTGCAGTGATGCGTGCGCCCGAAGCTGTCTTCGTGGTTGGTCAGTGCGCCGCACCCTGCTGTAGATGTGTAAGCGCAACCTGCCACTGGGTTTTATTGAATGTAAATAGTTATTGTTGCCAACCTGGCAGTTTCTGGTGCTCTTATGCAATATTACTCAGCCTTTTTGTGTGTGTGTGTGTGTGTGTGTAAAAAGAGAATCAACACACTGTTGGGGACTGAGAAAGGATGTTAGTCACTAGGGGATCTCCAGGAGTCGCTGTGTGGGACCAGCTTGGTGCTCCTCCTCTAGGGTCCATTCTGTGTGCTCCCAATAGGGTCCCTGAGATTCGCTGTGTCCCTGGTCATCCCACATCCCCTAGCTTGTGCTTATACTTGTCCTCACACAGCCGCCTGGGAGATGGGCTGGGGGCTGCGGCCAAGGCTCCCGGACCACCCAGCCTTTCTCTTCCCCCAGCTTCCCTGGGGCTGCCCGCATCCTAGAGCCTCAGCCCCCACAGCCCCCTCTATATGTGCTTTTATTCTTTCAGCCTCAAGGGTCAGATTTGCCATTGAAAGAACGACCTCTACTTTTTTTTTCTTCTGTACTTTGATAAACATGAAGAAGCTGGGGCTGTTCAACTGTAGCTTGGGGGAAATCCTCAGAACTGGTTTATGTGATGTGGAACCTCTTATGGCTTTCAATGTATGAGGAGTAATCAACGGTTTTGGATACTTGTTTTCAGTTTTAATTTAGACAAATAAGCACTGTAATTACAGCTACTAGAATAAAATCTCTTAACTATTTAAAAAACCTAAAATATCAATAAAGTACTGTAGATAAAAATATATTAATAACATTTCATTAGCTGTGACAAATATACTATATTAATGAGGTGTGGACAATGGGGAAGAATGAGTACAAGGTAAAGGGGAACTCTTTCTACTCTGCTTGAAACTTTTCTATAAATCTAGGCTAAAATAAAATTTATTAAAAAATTTTAGTAAAATTAAAAAATTCATCTGTTTCCAACCAGCTCCATTTGTGAATGATGAGTCCAAATATTCCCTCTAACCATGATTTAAACCCGAAGTATTTGGTCTTCAATTTAATGTTCTCTGCTCTCTTTTTCTTCATCCCTCTTGCCCTACAACAAAATAATGGAAGATGTCGTCCTTTCCTAGACAAGGTTTGAATGTTCTTCTGCTAGGCAGCTAAAAGAACCACCCACTACTGATAATTTAAATTAAATTCTAGGCTTAGGATTTTAAACCACATAAGTACCATGTATCATAGACCCGGAAATCTGTGAAGACAGCTTGTCTGTATTTGCCCCTTCACCTGAAACTATTTTCCAAATTTCAACTGACAATCATGATTGTTACTTGTCTTCCTCAATGTGGAGAATACCAAGAGATTGAAGATCCTAAAATCTATATCTATATATTCCTGTAGTGTGAGGGCTCTAGTTCTATCAGTAAATTGAGTCATTTTTGCCAGGATATAGGATTCTTAACAGAAGGTAACTGCACAGCTACAATTTTAGTTTAAGAAAGATGCTTTCTTAGAATTTTTTTCTTGGAAAACACCTACCCCACATTTTTAAAAATATTAGAATTAGCCAATATTGCTCTCATGGTAAGGTCACTTGTACATCTAGTAATCTTGCTGGAAAAATAGAGAATATATGCTCAAGCTCCAAATCCCAAATGGTAGTTTAATTCCTTTTTATCAAAGTCAGGATGTGTCAAAATGTGTGTCAAAATGTGATTATTTGCTTTGCTTTTCCATCTTGGACACCATTAGCAAGTGCTCTTTTATAATAGGTGGGGAAAGACCAGCAATTAGGTTGCTGAAGTCAGAGCAGAGGTTTAGACACAGAGTGGGTAGATTATTGAGTAGACGGTGGAAAGGGAAATGATTCATCCAGAATTTAATCTTGTGGATGCATGATTCTGACTACTACATACCTTTTGTTTATATTGTGATCTATTTATTTGAGACTGAAGCAAAACCTGTAAATACAGTTGCCTTTTGTTAGAATTTTTTTTCCTACTCTTCTTTATTTCTTTAATTTTTATTAAAATGTCATATGTTCTACTGCTGATAGTCTTCAGAGCAACCCTAGTTTCTTCTTATGTTCACAGCCCTAATTTTGTCCAGTATTCAGACCTACCGTCTGGGACTTTGGTAAATCTTGTTGGAAAGACAAACTGTGGCAATTCCACAATGATCCCATAGTGGTATCATCATGATTGGTACATGAATGAATTCTAGTGACTGACATGTGACTGAATGCTGGACAGTGAGAAATGGGGGCAAGTCCGCAGTGGTCAGAAGTCTTTTGGCCATAGGTCATTAGCTCCTAATTCAAGAAATGCAAAGAAGTGACAGTTCTTTTACTGACTTGGTTATTGGTGTGTGATGTGATGCCTGATGCTGCTGCAACCATCTTGTGACCATGAGAGAGATTAACCAATACTCCCAAAATGTTACCATAAAAGATGAAAAGAAGCCAAGAGCTACTGAACTGCCTACTTCCGAATTGCTGCTGTGTAATATAAGAAATTTCCTTAATGCTTAAATCATTTTGATTTAGATATCTATTTCCTGAAAGTGAAAGTATCTTACCAATTACTGGACACAATTTGATTGATACACTGTGAAGTAAATAAAGTTTACCAAATTGTAACTGTGTGCAATAAGAGTCTGCTCTAATGCAGTTGGTTTTAAAGAAGGTAGCTACTTTTAAAGCCTACATATAGAAATGGGCTTCTTAGTATTTACTTGTTTGATAAATTTAAAATATTCTTTATTTAATGTAAGTATCTACATGTGTTTTGTTAAATTTAAAACTAATATAAACAAATTAAAATCCATATAAACATATAATTAATATGGCAAGAACAAGTAAATCTCTTTCTTCCCTTAAGTAATTTTTTTTGTACTTTATAAGGAGAGGGGAGATATCTGAAGGATACTGTTTTCTAAATCTCTGCATACTACCTTTAAAATATTACTTTATTTTGTCCCAAATTATATTCACATATTTTTCATGTGCATTTGGTAAGTTTTAAAATTGACTCTTACTCTTAACTCTATGTAAATTATCTGTATGATCAGATAGTAATAAAATAGAAGATGGCAACACATTCCTTAAATAATAATCACTACTGAATAATAATAAAACTAGAGAATTATGCTATTATATGTGACAGTCATAAATTATATCACCAATTATGAGATAAATATATTATGTTTTCTAAACCATATAAAGAAATTAAAAATTCTCATCACCAAAGGTAAGGCTTACCTTTGCACGAAAGTGTACTTTTTTTTATTCATTGAAACTTTAACTTTATGAGAAACACACTAAAATAATTTTGACATAGTAATGATAGTAAAGTCCATTGTGTGATATTTCTATCCATGCAAATTATTTACTCATATGTTGCTTCATTTATTTTGTATGTTTCCTTTCTGGTCATCATTCATTTTGTATCTTAAATCATTTTCTATGCCAAATCCTATTCCACAGATTGTACCTTAATTATTTTGATTGTGTGTCCTGATAACATCCTCTGTGAATTTAATTTTATGAATTCATGAATAACTATTTCTCTCTTAATATCTACATTAGTGATAAAGTTTTATCTGTTTATAAATATCTTCTTGTTAGCCTAGAATAAGAATTCACTTCAAAAATACATATCCTAATGATTGAAATGGTTCTGATATCAAAAAGCTTTAGCCTACACAATTCTGCAAAATCTCAGACTATTTTTATTTGAAATACAGTCCAGCTCATTCTGAATTTTCGTCTGAGACAAGGTGTGCACAATCACACTGATGAAACCATATCAGAGATGTTAATACATAAAATAAGAATATGTTTTATCTTTCCAGATCAAGGCACAATCCTGCTGATAAAAACTTGGGAATATATTGAGTCCAATCTATGATCTTTCAGCCTAATGTTCCATACAGTAGTTTTTATTGTAACTTTATTTCACATAAACTGTAACTGCTTGGAATGGGTCTAACATATGAAAAACTGAATTAAAAATCTTATGGTTTTCCTTAGTCAAAAGTCTGATCCCCACCCATCCCTCCAAAAAGTCTCATCCACCTACAAAAATGTGTATGACATAGTTTCTACTAACTCTGATTTTAGAAATTTGGTGAGATAAAGACCTGCTTTCTAATTTTTTTGATGTGGTTTTAGGTATTAATTATATCCCTTCTTGCTGTTTACTTTTTCTATCAAACTTTTAGATTTTCAACCTAGATCATTACCTTCACCCTTAAATCTAAACTGTGTCTTCTTTTCAATACAATAATTCCACTAAATATAGGGTTTTTTTTTTGGATGGTAGAAATTGTGATTTGAGAGATAGGTTGATATGAGTGTATGAATGCATAAAAATACTGTGCATTTTTATTTGTAGAGCTATAGTGGTTATTTATTAGACATATTTAATTTGAAGTCTTTTCATCCCCTCTATGTCTTCACTAAATTTGTCTAAGTTTTATATCAATCACAGTGAGAATTGTGATTCCCCAACAGAATGGTAGTTTTGGCAATATACTTTTATCCTGTATTTTATCTTTGTTTTGCATGTTTTGAAAATATAGTATTAGATGCATAAAAGTTTGAAATGATTTTAAAATCTGACGTATTGACTTCAGTTTGATATGTTTTAATACCTTTTTACCTGTTTATTTCATTTTTATCCTTTTTGCCTCACATTTATGATTTTTTTAATCACTTGGAATACACACAAAGACTAGATACTTTATTTTGGACTTGCTTTTGTCTTCATTTAATGTCACCTGAGGGAAAGGAAAACCCAGAAGAATCTTGAAGTTAATTTCAGTAGTAAAATGTATTTTTATTTTTATTTTTTTTAAATTTTTTATGTTTATTTATTATTGAGACAGAGAGAAACAGAGCATGAGTAGGGGAGTGGCAGAGAGAGACACACACAGAATCCGAAGCAGGCTCCAGGCTCTGAGCTGTCAGCACAGAAACCGACGCGGGGCTCGAAGTCACACCGCGAGATCATGACCTGAGCCGAAGTCGGATGCTTAACCGACTGAGCCTCCCAGGCGCCCCTAAAATGTATTTTTAATATGAAGAGGGAAAATAAATCTATATATGTTAAAATAGAACTAGAATTTAAAAATTAATTTTAAGGTCTGATTTAAAGTTACCAGACCCAAAGACATGGAAATAATTATAAATTACTAAGGAATAGTTTATGCTCAAACATGTGCTTTAATCATGTAAAAAAGTTAATATATCAAAATGTGATTTATTTTGTGTTGAAGGCCAGAAGAAATTGTAAAAATTGAATAAGTATTACTATCATAACAACAAATACCATTTATCAAGTACTAAAACAAAGACACAGTGCTCAGAACATTACATGCATTCTCTCCTTTATTCTTCATCACAACCCAGGGGTTACACACTGTTATTTCCAGTTTTGAATTATAGTTGAACCATTTGAATTTTCTATGCATTCAGTAAATTGTCAACATCATAGACAGAAAGTGCCCAAGTCATTCTATGAAGCACATGACCTAATATTTATTTATTTATTCCCTAAATAATTTATTCCCTATTTATTCCCTAAATAATGGGAAAATTGTAGCATATTGGAAGAGGTTGAAGTTGAAATTATTTTTCTGAAACAAAAATATAATTTTTTTCAAGTATATAATCCTATTCTGCAGCATAAGACTCCATTTTTTGTATGGTACTATAATAAAGATACCAGTATTCTAAATAGCATCTGCTAGCTAAAGTTTTAAAATTATATTGCAAAATTTTAAAAGATTATTTTATTTGTTTCATAAATATCCCCCTCAATCTATAGGGAAGGTATGCTTTTCAGATTATCTATCTATCTATCTATCTGTCAAAATTTATTCTGCTTCTTCCTGGAATCTTCATGAGAGAATAAGCTGAGTCCTACAATTACCTTGAAATGTTATAAATGCTTCTGGCACCATAGTATGGTGTATTTGAACACCACTAACTACTTAGCTTGAGGTCAAGTGCTATACAATGTAAAAACTTTTGACTTAAAAATGAAAAAAACAGGGGTGCCTGGGTGGCTCAGTCGGTTGAGCGTCTGACTTCGGCTCAGGTCATGATCTCACAGTTTGTGCGTTTGAGCCCCGCATTGGGCTCTGTACTGACAGCTCAAAGCCTGGAGACTGCTTCAGATTCTGTGTCTCTTTCTCTCTCTGTCCCTCCCCCATTCACACTCTATCTCACTCTGTCCCTCAAAAATAAATAAATGTAAAAATTTTTTAATGAAATAAACATAATATTTCAGCGCAAAGATCAATGCATTTACCCAGAAAACTTTTGAGTTCCATTTTTTAGTAATGATAAGTTTTTGATCTAGACTTTTAACATCTCAAACCTTCTTTCCTCACCCTCTCCCCCTGCTGTAACCATAAAACTGTCTCCACGTTCTTCACAGAGTTGTTGTAAATCGGAGTAAATCAGGGTAAATGCTCTAAAAACTGCCAAGTGATATATAGAGAAAAAGTATTAGGGTAGTATTGTTAATAAAGTAACCATTTTCAGGAATTTTCCATTTATAGTCTCCTCTACTGTCTCTCTGATGGAATTTTTGCCTTAGCCCCTTAAATTATGTCTGCTGTAGATAGCCTCTACCGTCATGACTACTTTTCTGATGCCAAAATGATAAAAATCCTGCTCCCTACCTGTTAAAATTGTAGGAAATAAACCAACATGTCAATCCTGACTTTATTTTCTATAAGGTTCCTGTATGAAGATACAGCACCTGTCATACTATCTCCCCAATAGAATTCTCACTAAACATTTTTGGTGATTTCAATATTAATATTAAAACTCCTTTTAATCTCTTAACCCCAGAACTGCTTTAATGCTTCGACTCCAATGATCTTGTCTTTCAGCCATTCAGCCTATGGCCAAGCCCTAGTCTTGTTTTTTCCAGCAGCCATACCCCTTCCTTAATATCAGCTTAAACCATTCCATTCTCCAACCACTGCCTCCTATCTTTTTCCTTTCACCCTTTATTATCACAGATTTCCAGCAATATCTTTTTTTTCATCTGAAAATCGTAGGTCAATCCATGGACTTAAACTGGTATTCATCCCCATCGTATCTTTATTTTCTTTATTACCTGATTTGGTTTCATTATAATTACTCTACTGCATGAACTTGCAATTTCCTTCTCACTCTCCTTTTCTGCATTTTTCTATGTTAGAAAGATTCCAACCTTAATTAAATATGATTTTCTACCTGTTCTGTTGCTGCACCTGAGCGACTCAAAGTGGCTGGTGGAAAACACACCCCCCGATTGACTGATCTTACTTTTAACTCATGGCCAATAACCTCAATTTTCTTTCTGCTTGAGAGCCTAGTTAATGTTCTTTGTTTATGTACAATCCAATTCTAACCTCACTATATCACATCTTGTCTTTCTTCTCAAACACCTATTTAAAAAACTGGGGTAGGGAGGTGTCTGGGTGGCTCAGTCGGTTGAGCATCTGACTTCAGCTCAAGTCATGATCTCATGGTTTGCAGTTTCGAGCCTCACATGCAACTCTTTGTTGCCAGCTCAGAGCCTGGAGTCTGCCTCAGATTCTGGGTCTCCTTCTCTTTCTGCCCCTCCCCTGCTCATGCTCTCTCTCTCTCTCTCTTTCTCTCAAAAATTAACATTAAAAATTTTAAAAAAATAAAAAAACTGGGAAAGTATAAATAATTAGAAATAAAATATAACAAATTTCTAGGATCTCTTTCCCCAACTACCTGCATTTGTACTCACATTCTGGTTTTCTTGTTGGTTTAAGTTTTTTCTTATCTGTATTACTAAGACCAAATATCAAATCCTACACTTTCACAATGAAATTATCCTCTCTCAGACCATCAATTTGTGTATTTTCTTTGTATTTATTTACCAGTTAAATTTATTATTAGTTAAAATTGAATGTAGAATACATTTTTAAATGTTTTCCAACATTCTCTTATCACCGACCACATTGCTCTCCTGTCTCTACAGTAAAATTCTCCCGAGTTGTCTACATTTTGTATATCCAGTATTTCTCCTCCTACTCTCTCTTAAACTCAGTTGTGTCAAGTATTTCAATGATTAAGCTAAAGTGTCCAGTGAAACTTGGTTGTTAAGTCAACCTGACAATTATCCACCCTCATCTTCTTGTCAGAAACAATTGGCACAATGGATCACTCCTTTCTAGAAACAGATTCACCACCTAGTATCCAAAACCTATGCTCTCCTAATTCTCCTCTAACCTTACCTTTCAGTCACTTTTGCTAATTCCTTTCTACATTTTGAGCAGTTTATTTTTTTTCTTGGTCCGTATCTCCTATCTGAAATGTACTAAATCAAAACATTCACTTCCGTGTTTCTGGATCATCGCAGTCTTGCAATCTGCATTTTTGTTTTCATTCTCCTCTGAACTTACTTCTCCTTCAATTGTCCCCATTTCAAGAAATAACAACTCCATTCTTCCTGTTGTTCCTACCAGGAACTTGGACTTATCATGGACTCACCTCTTTCTCCTTCCTCACATATTAGTAGCAAAACACTAAATGATTACTGTGTGATTAAACAGTTCTAGCTGCTATGTACACATAAATATACACATATTAACAATGAATTTCTACAATTGTAGAAATTCTTCATTTCTACAACAAAGGTAGGAAACATAATTATTCATTTTTACAGATAAGGCATTATAATAAGTTTAAGAAGCACTTGGCTATAAAACATGAAACACCCAGTTTTGGGATTTAAAACAAAGTAGTGTGTCCAGTGAACATGCTCTTAAGTCTGTCTTAGTCTGTTTTGCTTTTGAAATGTAGCCAAGATCCAATTCAATCAATTCTCAAGGTCTTCAGTTTACTGACTTGCTCTAAGCAACCACTGTCTAAATCTCGTGTTGCAATGTCCTGCTAACTACTCTACAGGTTTCTACTCTTACTCTGTATACTTCAAATTCAGAATGATATGCATTTTTAAAATATCCACATAATGTCATAACTCTCACTTCAAACCCCTAGAGTTCTCTCTCATGTCTCTTTCTCTCTAAGAAAACAAAAAAACAAACAAACAAATGAAAACACAATCTTTATCCTACAGGCATTGGTAAATCTTGTCCTCACCACTCTCTCTTTCCTTTCTAACTTCACACCCTACCACTCTCCCCCTTTCTAGCCTCGAGACCTTCTTGCCAAGTTCACTCTTGCTTTGGTGTATTTGCATTTGCTATTCTTTCTGCCTGGAATGCCTTTCCTCTGGACACTTGCTTGTCTTTCTCCCTCCCCTCCAGCAGGTCCGTTCAAACATCACTTTATTAGAGAAGCTATCGATGACCACCCCAAAGAAAATAACACCAATCTCTCAGTGCTCATTATTTGACTTTGTTTTCTTCTTAGCTGAGTGTTCTGTTACATCAGGGGAATTTTCATTTTTTTTTACATTTTTTCATTAAGATAAAATACATTTTTTTCCTTTAAAAGATGCTCTACAAATACTGTTTTAAATAAATTAGTAGTCCATGCATATACTGAAAGTATACTAAATAGTCCAGATGCCTTTGTAAATAGGCTAAAATTTAAATTAAGCAAAAATCACATGCTATGTCTTTTTGAGACAGCAACTGATGACATTAGGTGCTTATCTAAGTGAAAAAATATTGTCACGCATTACGGGATAATTTGATGTGAACTTTTCTGGAACTGGTTCACCATTTTCTATCCAAAGATAGTGGCAGAATGGAATAACTAGTCCATATCCATAACAAGTCTGGAATTAGACAACTTCCTAATTACCGAAAGCTGATTTAGTAGATCTCCTGCTAAGTCTATTTGAAAGTCTCAAGATACAGTTCAAAAAGTTTGGCATATACCCCTGGTTGGCTGCATTAATTTGCTCTCTGTTTTCCTAAATTAGTTGTCTCCCAACTGAGGTGTATGTATTTTCACAGGAGGTGAGCAAGATAATCCATCAAGGTGCAAGAAGAAAACATTTCCATAAATGATATTTAAACATAGAGAAATAGAGTAATTATATTAATATATATAATGTGGATGAATACCGATCTTCTCACTCTATCCTAACAACAGATGGAGGATTAGCCTGCAGGGTACAAAATGCTCCTTGACGGGAAGGGTGAGAGTTCAACCAGCAGGGATTTACTTTTTTTTTCCTCTTGAACAGGTTGTTATGGGTTGTGGCATACCTGTTTCGAGTTCAGTAATTTTCTGGATAGTATTTTTTAGTTTCAACAAAACTAAGTCTGAAGTGAACAAGCAGCTGAGAAAATCTCCCTACAAAGGACCATGAATCAAAGATATCGCAAGCAGTGCAAGTGCCGGCCAACAAGAAATAGCGGAGTGTATGCTTTTCTTAGAATATAACCACTTTGTCAACAACTACAGGATAAAAACAGTGCCAGCATAATAAGGTTTAAAAGAAAGATGACACACTCTGAAATGGCCCGAAAACAATTGGAAAAGTGCAGTTAATTCGCAGCTATGTGTGTATTATGCCTTGAGATAATGGTTAATGATACTGTTAAACTAACATTGTGAACAAAGCTGTTAGGAACTGAGTGCTGAGAAGTGTCAAGTTTTACTGAGCAATAAATATCAGTAATTGATTGCATTGGAATATTTTGTGTGTCAGTAAGGAATGATATATATTAAAATATCAAATCATGTAGTATTATTGTTTGTTTATATTATTCTCTTAAAACACGATTTTTTAAATTTCAATTTTGTGTTTTTTTAATAATACACATGCATATATATCAGTATATCAGTATATCAGTATAAATGTATAAAGTGTAAATGAATAGTGTACATTTATTAGGAGCATAAACTCAAAAATTTTGATAATAGAGGTACATGATTAAAATGGTTTGGCAATAACTGTCTCAGGATATGAATGGCTCATAATCTACGCGTATTTATACAAATCTAAAACCACTAATGGAATTTGTTTGTTCAAGCAATCGGTTAATTTGATAAATATTTAAAATCCATTAAACAGACTGTTTGGCAACATGCAGAAAAAGAACATGATTCCATTAATGCTAAAAAGTCCTGTATTCAAAAATGAGAATTTTGATAATGTTTTAGCTAGTTTTCTTCACAACCTGTAGTTAAATGAGGCTAATTCATAATATTACACAGACATGAGATTAGGTCTCTTTATAAAATGTGAAATAAAGGCTTCCTAAAACAAAATAAAAGTAAAAGCAGGTAATAATTTATAGTAACAGGTTAACAAATTAAAAAATAAAAAACAGTTGCGCGTGATAGGTTAACAAATTAAAAAATAAAAAACAGTTGCGCGTGCATAAATGAACTTATATTGATTTGCAACTCCAAAAGGCTTGTTTCCATATAAAAAATTGGTAAATTTAACATAAACACACTATATAATTGATATTATATATCATTGAACTTTAAATATTTTGAATACATATACTTATATTAATATGAATTGTCATTGTTCCTGAATAATAGAAAATACAAAAAATTTTACAGATATGCAATTGTATCTCTAAGGTATTACTAATATTTTTATTTGAATGTACAATATATATTAAAATTTTAAAATATAACAGTGCAATTTTTATATTTCTGTACATGCTAATGATTCATATCTGTTTTAAAATATAAAATTATTTTATAGATGCAAGAAAATCAGCTAAGTTCTGCATTCCACATAGAGTGAAATATTCAAAATTAATTTAAAATGTGGTTTTGAGAAATAATTTGTCCTTACATGCTTATTATTTAAAATTCAGAGGTATATTGAAAAGAACCCAAGAAATTGACACAAGAATAGTAAATCATGCTGTGACGCATTTTAAATTGTAATTCCTTGAAATAAACTCCTTAAATATCCCAATTAGAATCAATATGTTTATTGTGATTTTTGGCAATTTTAAGTGAAAAGAATAAAACAGAGCTATTGTACCTTAGAATAATCAAATGTGTCTAAAAGTCCTGGAGAAATTCTTACACCATGCTAACTTATATGATATTCAAATTATTGTTTTAATTCTTCAGCTGTAAAACAGTGATTAACATTTTATTTGCAGGGGTGCCTGGGTGGCTCTGTTGGTTAAGCGTCTGACTCTTGATTTCAGCTCAGGTCATGATCTCAGGGTTTGTGAGTTTGAGCCCCACATTTGGCTCTGCACTAAGAGACTGAAGCCTGCCTGGGATCCTCTCTTTGCCCTTCTCTCTACCTCTCCATCTTAAATAAACTTAAAAAATTTAAAAAAAAATATTTTATTTGCAAACTGTAGTTTTTATTTCAAAGTTTGGAGAATGTATGGAAAGAAGACTTTCCCAATGTTGGTGAAAAGAGTCTCCTGAGCATTTGTATAATTTTATTAAATCCACTGAAATTTTTCCTCCTCAAATACAGAAAGTAAAACGTAAAAGAAAAAAAAAGAATAGTAGAGAAAAAAGAAACTACCAATAAAAAAAAAAAGTTCAAAACAAAGAAATACACAATAGTTCTATTTTCAACTCCCAGACTCAATTGGTATTTCAATTAAATATGAGGTAGTCAAGTAGGGTAGTCAAATAAATGTAAGATAATGAAAAGATGAAGTGCTCTTAATATAATCATCCTCAATTTAGTGTGCAAATAATAAAGTGAGCTAACTGATGGCAAACCCAAATGCAAAGCAGTTCAGGCATTAATATTTATCATGTTCAAGGGAAGTTCCACACTTGGAGTAACATCTAAGTAGGGTGAAATTTTTTAATACCTTAAACACACAAACTGCATTTCTGTAAAAATGTTTGCACTATCTAATAATCAAGAGCAATTATAATTCACATGGTTGTAAGCATTTGACCCTTAGAGGAAACTTCTTAGTCAAAAGGCCATTTTTGCTTTGTACAGCATTTATTAGGTCATGGCACCTCCCACATCTAAAATGTTAACTAAATGGGTCAATTTTACCTCCAAATTATCTGTCACTGTAATCCTGCCTATCTTTCCTATATGTAGTGTACTGTAGTTCCTTTTAGGTGAGATGATATGATTTCTTAACTTTCTATTAAAACACCCCCTTATTTTTAATCATGGGTTCAAACCAACCACCACTGACACAAAATTTTATTCTTTAAAAACAAAGCAACTACTGCCATTCACTGTTTAAAATAAGAAAAAAAAACACCGATAGTAAGCCAATAAGCATGTCAAAATAAACTTCTGTTAACTCACTATTTCTTACCAGACAAACATGTAATCCTGACTCCTTACTATCTCCAGAAACATACTAGCCAATTTCCCCCCTGGACAAATTGTTCAAGACTATCTCTCAAAATCAACTAATTTGCAGAGCATCCTATGATCTTGCTAGTCTAAACTTTTAGATTGCCACTCATGAACACATCTGACCTGTTCCCTGCACTTGACCTTTACAAATACAAGTTAAAGATGTCTCCAATAATAGATTTTATGTACAGTCTAAAAGTATCTTCATCAAAATATGTATTTCTGTTATTGTCGTGAATTTAACTTTTTCTTATACTTGATACTTCTCCTTCCAGGACCTGGAGCATACTTCTCTTCCTGTTGACCTTAAATTATGTCCAGTTTGTGAACAGATAACTTTAGAAGTTTATGGACAGGTATAGGAAGTTTAGATGTATTTGTAAAGAAACATAAAATTAAGTAGATCTTGAATTTCCTAGAAAGTTCTAAAGTTGTCCACTTGAATTTGAGTAAATCAAGATTTTTCTGGTGCATTAGTGGCTCAGTTGGTTGGGTGGCTGACTCTTGATTTAGGCTTAGTTCATGATCCCAGGATCATGAGATTGAGCCCGTGTCAGACTCCATGTTCATCATGGAGCCTGCTTAAGATTCTCTCTCTCTCTCTCTCTCTCTCTCTCTCTCTCTCATAAATAAATAAATAAATAAATAAAATTATTTGAAGAGATTTTACCACATAATATATAAAAGGCAAAATCATAAAGTGAGTTGGAATATTACTAGAAAATTATTGAAAACTCTCTTGATTAATTACATATTTTTATGAATGAATTTTGATTTTTTTATTTGTCATAAGAAAGTAAAACAATTTATAGAATCTCTTTAAATTACACTTTATGGGGTGGTATTGACTTCAAAGTAGCATAGTGGGAGAAAGAGTTACATTATTTTAAATTAATTTTTAGAACAAATCCATGAAATCAAGTTAAGAAACTGTTGTAAATTTGTTTAAATCATAGACCCATGAGTACATCTAGTTCCCCTCCCTAACTCCTTAGTAACCAGTCAGCACAGACAGATGCTAGTAAACCAAAATAATACTCCTGTGGGAACTTACAAAAACATAGGAAGCTATAGAGTAGCTTTTTAGTAGTAGATTTTAAGGTGTCTTTTTTTTTCCATTTATATCTGAAAATAAACTTACTTCTGTATTAAATTCTATTTCCTATTGTTTAGTCATCTTGGGACATGGAAAACTTCATCTCCTTCCTAATTACTCTGTGAATGACTCATTTCTATAATCAGATCAGCCTTGTCCTTCCTTTATCTAAGCTAAACAAATCTAATTCATTTAATTTCTGTTTGCCAGAAGGTTAATTATCTTTGCCTCTCTTCTAGGACCATTTCCTCTTCTTTCATCTTTTTTATTTTTTACTTTTTAAAGTTCAATATCTAAAACTAGACACAATTATAAAAACTGATTGATGTAGGACAGCAGAAAGATTACTTTCTATTCCTTCTGTAATTGTTTTATTTAATGCTTCTCATTATCTTATTGGATTATTTTTTATAATGACATTTCACTATAGATTTCACCTTGGCCATAGATGCCATCTTCAGTGATCTTTAAAAAAATTTTTTTTCTAAATCTTATAGCATCCTTCCTCCCCAAGAATCTCTCTTCTCAATTCATTCATACATAAACAATTTTGAGGTTCTGACAGTGTCATCTACCTCTGTCTCTATCCTCTCCAACCCATCTATTTTCTACCATCAGATTAATCATCCTAAAGTAGCACTGCTTCACTACATCTTATGGGAAACCATTCCCTATTAGCTGTCATCAGGATGCTTGCAAGATGTTCCTTATTTCATTCTTGGACATGTAGGTGAGTTGCCTATACTAGTGATATCCCTCTGACAAATTCTTCTATAATACTCTCATCTTCCTCTACAGTAGCATTTATAATACTCCTCTGTAATTTTCTTTTTGTCTTCCCTGTCCTATTCTAAACTCATTGAGAACTTAGACAACACGAGTCACTACTTATCTTGATAGCCTGTGCATTTTGTACTAGCACTGAGACTTTCAATACACTTTTGTTATAAGAATAAATATGTAAATTAATTAACATGCAAATAATATTGTGAAAATGTTATTTTGATGTATTTTAATATTTCATTGTTAGAATTTCTCTCCACACCATTCTCTCCACACCATTAGACATGTCTGACACCCAATGAAATGGAATATCAGTGTATAAGCCAGTGAGTACCCAGAGGACAGCAGAAGGGTCTAATTCAGAGTTTCGACTCATTTTTTGTCATGATGAAAGCACATAGGCAGTTCTCGACACATCAGGCATATTGAGGAACAGAAGAATCCCTGGAAGACTGGGCATTTTCCCCAAAGGAGACATTTGTAAGATGAAAACAGGTTTCTTTACTTAAAAAAAATTTTAATGTTTATTTATCTTTGAGAGAGCTAGACAGAGTGCAAGTGGGGAAAGGGCAGAGAGAGAGGAAGACACAGAATCAGAATCAGGCTCCAGGCTCTGAGATATCAGGATAGAGCTCGATCCAGGGCTTGAACTCACAAACTGTGAGATCATGACCTGAGCCAAAGTTAGATGGTTAGTAAGAGGCAATAAAAATGAGTTTAATGAAACCTTCATAGGAAATAACACTTAAGTATTTTTTAGAATGCCTAAATGGTGCTATGAAAAAATTCTACTCAGGAATAGGTAAATGAAAAGACAACGTGCCCCATTGACTGTGGGGTAGATGTATGCAAATATCTTGCCCCTACACATACTCTATGTATCCACTCTAAAGCCACAGACAGAGACAGAGCGTAAAAACTTTCCCACAAAATCAGGCTTTAATGTACTGGTACAAGCCTAACATCCACCTCACCTTAACATCTGTATCTCCCTGTTACAGGTTGAATTGTATCCCTTCAAAATTCATATGTGGAAGTCATACTCCCGATGTGACTGTTTTTGAAGATAGAGCCTTTCAGGAGGTAACTGAGGTTAAATAAGATCATAAGAGTGAGTTCCTAGTTGACAGGATTGGTATATTATTAAAGGGGAAGGAATACCCCTTCCCCTTATTAAAGGGGAAGGAACAGAGTTCTTTTTTCCTCAATACACTGAGAAAAGGTCATGTGAGAATACAGGGAGAAGGTGGCAATCTATAAACTAACAAGAGAGTTCTCTTGGTCTTGAACTCCTTGCCTCCAGAACTGTGAGAAAATTAATTGCTGTTGTTTCAGCCACCTAACCTGTGACGTCTTGTTAAGGTGGCCTGAGCAGACTAATATATCCTGCTAAATACATTTTTGTAGTCAGACCAATGTCTTCACCATGTTGCATACCCATTGTTGTGTCTTTATTCATGAGTCACTTTGCCTTTCTCTTCATTTTTTCTAATCCTGCTACTATTGATCTTTAATAACTAGGTCAGCTTCTACATTCTAGATACTAGCACACATTATTCTCTCTCCATGCTAAAGTCCCAGAGCTACACAATTTCTCTCTTAAGTGAACCTATATTGCTCATGTGTATTTATTAGACTTTGCTCAGCAATTAGACTTTGGATTTTTCAGGAAAGCATGAAACAATTGCACTTCTTGAATATATCCTACTAGATCCAGCAGGAAATTTGATTAGTGAGAACATTCTTTCAAGCTTATGGTTGGCGCTGACTTTCCAGTTCTATTCCATTTGTAGTTACAAAAGGTTATTTTTTTAAGGATACATTTTAATCCCATACTAATGATTAATTTCCTTTTCAATCTCTCTTTCTTTTCTTTCTTTCTTTCTTTCTTTCTTTCTTTCTTTCTTTCTTTCTTTCTTTCTTTCTTTCTTTTTTTAAAGAAAGGCAGATGCCACATCCGCCTCCTCATTTGGATGTGTCTGGAGTCTTGGAGGCTTGACCAGCCCACATTCTTCTACAAATGGACCTGGAGAGCTTGTTTGGAGGTCCTAGGAGGGGAGCACAGCTTCTCGTATACCCTTGACCGAGGAACTGCCCTCTATTGGGAAAGGTCATCCTCTTCGACCAAACCTGCTGCTTCAGGAGGGATGCACATGGAGCAGTGAGGGAGGAAGGGACAGCCGCCTAGCCAGTCGGATCAGCTGAATCAACCCTGGCGATCGATGGGGTGACAGATGTCACAGCTAGGTCACCTTCACATCCTAATTTAATTTTCAAGTGTACTTTTCTTATTGATTTTATGTTTTGTATAGTTTCTAAAACAAATTTATATTTTTAGTTTCTATTGTTTGCTTGGTTTTTGTTTTGTTTTGTTTTTAAATTTTACCAGGTGGCCACCTATTTAAAATATACATATCCCTTACATCTGAATATCCTGATAGCATGTCTAAAATATAGGGGAAGAAAATGCATGGAGTCCAAAGACAAATAATGGTTTCTTTTCTTTTTCTTTTGAGCTTCTTAGCACCCTCTTAAAAATATGCGAAATCTATTCTATACTTCATTGTAAAGAACAACTAGAAAAATATATAAAAGTGTTTTTAAATCATGATGAATGATAGAAATTATTATTTTTTGAAAATATCAGAAATTTAAAAATTATCTTAGTTTCAACTAATTAAACACTTTATAAATAGTTAAAACTTATATTTTGTACACTATTGCAAATGTCAAAGTTTATCAAATTCATTTATTATTGTGTTATTTAGGTACACATTTTAGGTAACTAAAACATTTAACCACCCTAAATTAGCATGGCAACTATATTCATAGTTTGGATAGAGTTATTCTTCTGTAAATTTGCTCTATGGACTCTAACTAACTAATAGTGTTACTAAATCTGTGAATTTAATATTACTGTCTCTCTATGTCTTCCTTTAAAATAAAAGGACTGCACGAGATTAATAAAATATGTTAGGTGTTTCACCATGACATTGAGAGCAAAATAAAGTTTAAATAATACAGTGGCTGTGTTCCAAGGGAAGACACTTGAATTGTGAGGGGCCATGAAAACCACCACTGTCTGTGGCTGGGGCATGAAAGAATGTGTATACACAGATATACAAGAACACGTACAATTTTACACACACGCACATTTGATAGATTCTTTTTTCCTTACATAGAATATGCACTCTATCGTGCTCAAACTCAGAGCCCTGGGAAATCATTTACTTTGCCAGCTGTTACCAATCACCATTCTATTCCAGCTTACAGTTGTTACTGAAAGAAAAAAGTGTTACCCTAGAAGTACCTGGTATCTCAAGCTCGATTTACATGTTCTACTTCATAAACACCTTCATATAGTCATATCAAGATAGTAGAAACTTTTATTATATAAAATTTATTATACAATGTTGCCTTTTCTTGTTTTTCATCATTTTTTATAATGTCTACTGTTTCATGACATAGAATAATTTTAATCAAATAAGATATCTCTATGTTGTTCATAGAATTAAAACAAGCCCTCATGATTAAAGGCAAATTATAAAGTGTAAGTATCATTTCTATCTGGCTCTTAACTCTCTGATCAATAAGAAAGTAGCCAGGAAGCATAGGAGGTAATCTATTCACTAATAAAATGTAAATGAAACTCTGTGATTTATGATAGTTTTAGAATTTAATGTGCACATAAATATTTCAATTTGCTCATTTCATATATATTAAGAAACATACTAATAGATATTTGGATAACACCAAAGTCATGAAGTCTGAGGTTTTTAAACTGAATTATTATACTAATGGAAATAACCAGTGATGAAGGGCTATTTTTTTATAAAGTATCATACTCCCTAGTTTTAATTGTCTTTTACTCATATAAATTTTCCCCACTCCACTATTCCAAATCCTACAAATCCAAAATAAAGGACTTTTTTACACTTTATTTGTATCTCTCTTATGGCACACTGCTTTCTATCATAATTATACTCATGTACCTATATAACTAATTTTCCGTATTAGAGTCTATAAAAAAGTATTTGAGTACCTATGTTTGCTCTCATTTCTTTATTTTCTCCAGAACCTAATACAGTGTCTCACACAGAGTCAATGTTCCATAAATATCTCTGAGTCAGGAAATCTGTAACAAGTTGTTAAAGGGAAGTTTTCCTATCTCACTTTTGTCTGACTCATAAAATTCATGAATGTTACATTCCAAAGTAGCTTGTGAGACATAACTCCAAGAAGACTTTTTATAGTAGGTGGTTGACAACCAGTTAGAGGATTCACCATGCCTAACATATAAAAGGGTCAGATTTGCCTTGGAATTTTGTAAGGAAAGTGTAATCGGAAAGGCCTATAGATTCCATTCTACAGCAGGACGCTTTTCTCAGGTCCACAGGGTACAATACCACATGAGAAGTTTACTATTTGTCTCCTCCCATTGGAGATGCAGGGGGCTGATTTCTGACTCATGCCTGACAAAGATAAGGATAGGGGCCTTATTAGGCCAGGACTGTGTCTGGGAACTTTTGTCCCAAGCCAAAGGTGTGTGAACCCCAACAACCTCTGAAATGTTTCCAGTTCCCAAAAAATTCTACCAGAGGGTCTCATGTCCAGACAAGAAAGAAATGGAGTATATCTTCAAATACCAAAGAAGAAGCATGAACTGAGAGTATGCAAATGAAAGATCGTCACGGTCTACATTGGGAAAGTTGAATTCGAAGGGACCCAACATAGAACACATGACCACAGGCCATAATAGTACTATAATCTGTCACAAAGACATGTTAAGATAATACCTATGGTTATGGAAACCAACCTGACAACAAACTATAAAGTTAAAAAAAATAAAAATAAAATAAATTCAAGTTAGTTAAAAAAGAAAAGATAATACCTATGTTGAGTAAAACGTTTTGGTCGCTACTTTCACTTCTTCTCTTCTCTTAGATCAACTCTGGAAAGGCCAGGAATCTTATATGGAAAGGGAAATATTAGACTGTGAAGGAAGAAGGACTCCTAATCTCCTTCCAAAACTGTAGGTTCTCAGCTGAAGATAAGGGAGATAACTTCCTTTTTTCATCTCTTAAGAGCTTTCTTGAGATGTAATTGAAATACAGTAAACTGCACAAACTTAAATTGCAAAATATCATAAGATTGACATACACATGTGAACCCTACAGCATAATCAATATGGTGAACATATCATGATCCCCCCAAATTCTTCATGTTACTTTATAATGCCTTTCTCCGTCTCATCCCCACCCCACCTTTCCATCCCCAAGCAACCACTTATCTCTCTATCACTACAGATTAGTTTGCATCTTGTTGAGTTTTACATAAATGGGATCACAGAGTATGTATTCTTTTGGAGGGAAGGAGAGATCTGGTTTCTTTCATTCAACATAATTATTTTGAGGTTCATCCATGGTATGCGCTATTTCAATAGTTTACCCACTTTTATTGCTAAAATTCCATTTTATTGGCATACCACAATTTATTCATGAGGTAATGGACATTTAGATTGTTTTTGTCAATTAAACTCTCTCTGCTATGAATAAATGTATGAGTCTTTTTATAGATATTCGTTTCCTCATTTTTCCCCTTGAGTAAAACTTCGTAGTAGAATGGCTATGTCATGTGGTTGCTATATGCTTAACTTTAAAAAAAACAGCACCTGCCAAACTTGGGAATATTTTAATGTGTATATTTGTAATTTATCTAAAATGAAACATTTCAAAGTATGACATTTAGACAGTTTTTATGACTTTACGTGGTTTTAGGTCTGTCTGTCCTTGCTTAAACAATACACCAGTCATAACTAAATATGCTTTTTTTCAGCATATTATTTCAATAAACATCTTCTGACTTAGTCTCTCATTAAAGCTACAACATGTTGTTTAATTAGTTAAAAGTTGTGTAGTTGTTAATGTGGCAGATTCTTAATTGAAGAAAGCTGCTTTTAGGAAACAGTAGAACATTTTTTTGACTGTCATAGAACTAGGCAAGGCATTTGTGAGAAATTGCCATTGTAGGTATTGTGTTGCCAGCAATAAATGGCAAAACCAGGGGATGATTCGAGGCCTGCTGGATACTTTTTATGTTTCAAAATATATTTCAGACAACTGCCTCAGACTAGAGGTACCACACTGAATATCACCTAACCAATAAATGAAAATTAAATGTAAATTCAATAAAATGTCCCTGCAAAGTTGATTTAAAATAATCCAGTGTGTTTTAAACACCAATATTATATCTATTAAACTATGATTTATTAGAGACTTCGAATCCAACATATATGTGTTCTGAAAAATTTTATGTATGTTCAATTTTTAATAGACGACAGAAAGGCACTTTGTGTTATATAACCTTACATTTATTATGTTTTATTCTATTTACCAATTATCCACGCATTTCCCTCAATTTATATGCTAACTTGGTTCATAAAATCTCCTAAAGTTATTCATTGATTCAATAAAATTCCTTCAGTAATTTTTTTAAAACAGGCGGCAGGATGGTGGGGGGGAGTGCCACAAGATATTTCCAGTTTGATAAATGCAAGTCCTTTGACATTACTTTAGACCTTTTGCATTATTGATCTAATGAGGAAGAGGAATACAAGAATGGTGATTTAATATTAACTCTCAAAAGTAAGGTTTTGACTGCATCCATGCCATCAGTCTACTGGGATGATTGTAATAAATTGGAAAGAAAACTCACTTTACTAATTTGCCTCATAATAAAAGACAAAATGATCACAAACTCAAATAAGTTTCTTTTTTCAATGTCCACATACTCTGAGACAGTGTAATAGATTTCTGAGATATATATATATATATATATATGTGTGTGTGTGTGTGTGTGTGTGTGTGTGTATATATATATATATTTTTTTTTTTTTTTACTCAAGTTTTACACTGGAAGATGGAGATGCTGGAAAGAAAAAAATGAACTCCACAAGTTAAAACATTTTCAGAATTGTTCAATATTTTTATTAGTAATGTTCAAGATGGGGGATAAGATGAATCACCCTTGTTGGGTGGAAGTCTGAGAAACATTGTTCACCCGTTAGCTAAACAAGCTGATACTTTCCATTCCAGTTCCACACTTGAAGATCTCCTCTTCGTCCAACCCCTTTCTGTATTGCTATTCTTTTTCCCAACAGTGA
>CM053573.1:21266926-21390488 GCA_028646485.1 Cryptoprocta ferox
CTCATGTCCAGGTAATTTAGAAAAATGCATTATCAGAGACATTATATCTAACTAGAATTAACAATATCTAGTATGTGCGAAGCACAATTGCTGACAAAAAGTAAGAGATTAATAAGTACATATCAAATGCATATTAGTTTGGGGAAGATGGAGAAAAGGAGGAGAAACAAAATTTATAATGAATATGAAAGCAGGACACATGATGCCAGGAACTTGATGGGCCTGGGGAACCAAAAGAATGTCTGAGAACCAAATACTCTGCACAGCTAAAAGCTTGGTGAGTCAGACTTTAGATTTTTACATGGTACTTGTAATCTAATACAGAGATGATCTTTTTTGTTTGCTTTAAACATCTTTCTACATCTTTACATTAAAACGAGCATTTACAAAATGTTCTGTGGATTTAGTTTTTTTCTGAAATATGTACTGGAAAATTCTTGCTTTTGCTCTCTATCAATACCCACTTGCACAGATTTGTAAAATACTGATTAGTCAGAAAAATTACATTTCTTCTGTTCAGTAAACACCATGAAACCAGCAACTGTCCTTTAGAGCTATTGGCTTGTTAGTAAAGAAAAAAATATTTTATGGTGAATTTTGAATGAATTAAACCTATAATTTTATTTGCCCCATATTTTTTTGGAAAACATTTTTAGAAATGGTCTAAATATCTAGTTTTTCTAGAAAATCTTTCAGTACAATGATATCTGATAATTCTCAAAATTTTATTTTTAGTGTTAGATTATCACAATAGACTAGTGGATATAATCAGAGACCATTAATTGCCCTAACAAAAGGCCATGAGATATCATTTTGACCTGGAGTCCTGTCTTGATGAAGTATAAAAGCAACCTGTATCAGGGCAAAGTTATTTTAAAAATCAATAGTGGTTAAGTGTTGGATGGAAAGTGCAAATCTATAACTTTGTGAGCAATGGAGTTTTTAATGGAACTAACCTACAGGGCCAAAAGCGTATCATGTATCCCAGTTAGAGTTCATGCAGGTGAAAGGTGGAAATTTGTTTTGCAAAAAGCATATGAAAAAAAATGAAAAGCTAGTCATTTTTTATCTTAAACACCATAGAGTATTCTATTCATTAGACTTTGAAGTTTCCTGTTTTTTTTTTCTATTGATTATTCAGTGTAATTATAACCATGCATTAAACAAGGTCACCTAGGACACAACTGAATATAGTAAGATTGAATTTTAGTTTTGGAGCCTCATTCCAAAATGGAAATGAATGTGGTTACATAGAAAAATAATTCTCAAAATAATTAACATATTCCCATTCTTTCCTTTATGATGCAAATTGCCATTAAAGAGCTGTGCAAAATTTTACTGCACATCACTTAATGAAATAGAAAAGTCCTTGCCATCTAACTTTAACTTGTATAAAGAGTATCATTATAAATATTTCTCACATTCTGAATTGTACCTTAAACCTTTCTCACCAAAATTCATAAATCAGTTATAATTATCAAGCCACCTTATCATATCCAACAGTAATATTCATGAAGGGAAATAGTAAAATAATTACTCATAATTGTACACACGTGCACATACACAGAGCACAACATATCTAGTAGTCAACATTTTGGTCCCACTTCTTGAATCACCAAGAGATCAGAAACCTACTTTAGCTTTCTGCTTCATAGTAAGCCATCCTCAAATTTAAGGATTAAAAACACAACCATCTTTTTATTTCTCAAATCTATACCTATACATTGTGAAATACACAATCAAGTTAATTAGCACATCCATCACTTCACATAAGTTACCTTTTTTTTGGTTTTTTTTGGTAAGAACTTTTAAGATTTCTCCCAGAAAATTTCAATTATACAATACATTATTATTAATTATAGTCACCATGCTATATATTAGATCTTCAGAACTTAATCATTTTATAAGTGAGAGTTTGTACCCTTTTATCAAACTCTCTCCATTCTCCCCCATCCCTAGCACCTGACAAACATCATTCTACTCTGTTTCTATACATTCATTTTTCCTCTTATAAGTGATACAATGAAGTACTTGCATTTCTCTGTCTGGCTTATGTTACTTAGCAAAATAACTAGCAGGATGAATTCCTGGAAGGTTCATCCATGTTGTCTAAAGAGGAAGAATTTCATTTTTTTAGGTCCAAAAATATTCCATAATATAGATACCCATTTTCTTTGTTCATTCATCTTTGATGGACACACAGGTTGTTTTCCTGTCTTGGTTATTATAAATAATGTTGCAATGAACACATTATCTCAAGGTAGTGCAAATATCTCAAGGTAGTGATTTAATTTCTTCCAGATATATATTCAGAAGTAGGATTGCTGAATCTTAAGGTAGGTCTTTTTAAGGACTTTTGAAGAAACTTTATACTGTTTTCCATAGTGACTCTACCAGTTTACCTTCCCACTAACAGTTTCCACGTCCTCACAAACACTTCTTATCTCTTGTTTTTTTGATAATTGGTATACTAATAAGAATGAGATAAACAGCTCATTGCAGTTTTGATTTGTGTTTCCCTGATATTGAGCATCAATATACCTTTGAGATATTTGTTTATCTTCTTTGGAAAAAATGTCTGTTCAGGTCCTTGGCTTATTTTCTAATTCAGGTTTTGTTTGTTTGTTTGTTTGCTATTGAGTTGTATGAATTCCTTACATATTTTTGACATTTAACACCTTTGGATATATGGTTTGCACACATTTTCTCCCATTCCAATAGGTTGCCCTTTCATTCTGTTGATGGTTTTCTTTGCAGTGAATAAACTTCCTACTTTGATATAGTCCCACTAGTTTGTTATTGCTCTCATTTCCTTTGCTTTTCGAAAAAAAAAAAACAGTAAAATAAAGAACATTACTAAAACCAATTCAACGAGCTGATCCCTTAGGTATTCTTTCAGGAGTGTTAGAGTCTAATGTCTTATGTCAAATTTTTAATCCATTTTGAGTTAGTTTTATGTGTAGTGTTAAGCTAGGAGATCACTTTCTTTCTTTTCCATATGGAAATTCAGTTTCATCAGTGCTATTTATTAAAGAAACTATCCTTTCCTCATTGTGTATTTTGGAAACCTTGTCGAATGTTAATTGACCATATGTGTGTAGGTTTATTTCTGGGCTCTTGATTCTGTTCCATTGATCTCTATGTCTGCTTTTATTTTGATACCATATTCTTTTGATGACTGTAGCTTTGTTATGTTGTTTGAACTCAGAAGTGTTATGCCTCCAGTTTTGTTCCTCTTGCTCAAGATTGCTTTAGCTATTTGAGGTCTTTTGTGGTTCCATGCAAATTTTGGATTAGTTTTTCTATATCTGTGGAAAATGCCATTGGAATTTTGATTAGCATTGCATTAAATCTACAGATCATTTTGAGTAGTATGGACATTTTAACAATATTAATTCTTCTAATCCATAAACTCTAATATCTTTCCATTCATTTGTGTCTTCTCAATTACTTTAATCCATGTTTTATAGTTTTCTGCATACAGAACATCCACCTTCTTTACTCTATTTATTCCTATGTATTTTATTGTTTTTGGTCCTATTGTAAAGTGGGTTATTTTCTCAATTTCTTTTTCTGATAGTTTGTTAGTATGTAGAAACACAGCTGAAATGTGTATATTGATTTTGTATCATACACATTACTAAATTCATTCATTATTTCTAGCTTTTTGGTGGAATCTTCAAGATTCTCTTTATATAAAACCATGTTATCTGCAAACAGAATAAACTTTCTTGCATTCTGCTATGAATGACTTTTATTTCTTTTTCCTGCCTAATTACACTTACTAAAACTTCCGGTACTATGCTGAATAGAAGTGGCAAGAATGGACATCTTGTCATGTTCCTGATCTTAGAAGAAAAACTTTCAGCTTTTCTCTGTTGAGTATGGTGTTAGCCGTGAACTTGTCATATATAGTTCTCATTATGTTACTATATGTTCCCTTTATACCCACTATATCTCATTTTTATCATGAGATAATGAACTTTGTCAAGTGCTTTTTCTGTGTCTATTCAGATGATCATATGTTTTTATTTTGTTAATGTGGTGTATCGGATTTATTGATTTGCATATACTGAACCATCCTTGCATCCCAGGAATGAATCTCATGTGATGTGGTATAATTCTTTTAATGTGCTAATGAATTCAGCTTGCTAAAATTTTTTTGAGGTTTTTTTCTGCATGTTTGTTTATCAGGAATATTGGCCTATACTTTTCTTTACCTGTAACATCTTTATCTGACTTTTCAAAATGGGTTTGGAAGTGTTCCCTCCTCTTCAATTTTTTTTGGAAGATTTTGAGAAGGTTTGGTATTAATTCTTTTTAAAATGTTTTGTAGAATTCACCAGTGAAATCATTTGATGCTGGACTTCTCTTTGTTGGGAAGATTTTGGTTACTGATCTAATCTCCTTACTCATAATAGGTCTTTTGAGGTTTTCTATTTCTTCATGATTCAGACTTGTTAGGTTGCATGTTTCTAAGAATGTATTTAGTTCTTCTAAGTGATCCAGTTTGTGGGTGTGTAACTGTTTAAAGTAATGTCTTATGATCCTTAGTATTTGTGTAGTATAAGTCTGAATGTCTCAGCTCTCTGCTATTGTTTATCTGGATTTTCTCTCCTCCTTTGTTAGTCTAGCTAGAGACTTATGAATTTTTATCTTTTCAAAAAAAAAACTATCTCTTTGTCTCACTGAGATGTTTTATTGTCTTTCTGGTCTTTATTTCACTATTATCCACTCTAATATTTATTATTTTCTTCCTTCTACTTACTTTGGGTTTAGTTTGCTCTTCTCTTTATAGTTCCTCAAGAGTGAAGTTAAATTTTTTGAGACCCTTCTGAGTATGTTTATTGCCATACGCTTACCTTTTTAGAAATTGGTTTTGCTGCATCCCTTAAATTTGGTATGTTGTGTTTCTATTTTCATTTCTTTAAAGATATTTTTGCTTTCCCTTCTGATTCTTCTTTGAACCTTTGGCCTTTCAGGAGCATGTGACTTAATCTCTATTGATGTGTGAATTTTCAATTTTTTTATTACTGAATTCTAGTTGCATACTATTGTGGTTGGATAAGATATTTGCTATGATTTCAATCTTATTAAATTTATTAAGATTTGTTTTGTGGCCTAACATTAATCTGTCTTAGAGAATGTTTTATGTGCACTTGTGAATAATGTATTCTTGAGAACAATGTATATTCTCCTGCTCTGGATGGAATGTTCTGTATAAGTCTGAGGGTCATGTACATACAGCTACAGGAAATGCTCACACACCCATTTAAAAACTGTCTCTTTGTTTACTATGGTCCTGTGGGATTCATGAAAGCTGAGACCTGTTGGTTTTTACATAGGTAATCTGGGGGCTCATTCTTCTGATGGGGGCCTTAAAAGTTGGAGTGGTATACATGTGGACAAAGGTCCTCACAGGAAGAAGTTGGTGACTTGGTTTTATTGTTGCAGTGAGACAGAGAGAAGGCATGAAGATTACCCAATGGCTCTTCCAAATTCCCAAGAAGATCCCAACAAGCTTTTGGATGTAGGCTGATTAGAAGCTGGACCCTGAGGTAGGTGCTTTTTAAAGTTGTAGTCAATCTCCTTCCAGGGAAAGGCTAGGAGATAGACATTTTTGCTGCTTCTACTATGCTGAGCCCAGAGTGGATAATTGAAGACAGTGACGAGTCTTAAAAGTCTAGGTGTTATATGTATAGTCCAAACTCTTTACTCCTCACAGAAAACTAGGAATTTTGGGTTTCCTCTATATTGTAAGGTGTTGTGCTGGGCATGGGATTTATGGTTATCGTGTATCTCAGTTTTTCTTACCTGTTTCAATGTCGATGTTTTCTTAGTCACCTGATGTATAGGACTCGTTCAACAAGTTCCTGGATTTCTCTCAGAGGGAACTGATCATTTGTAGTTGTGTATTCAGTGCATCTGTGGAAGGAGGGAAAGTCAGGACCTTCCTATCCTGCCAACTTGGTCCATGCCCGAAACAAAATGAAACAGAACAAAACAAAACTTCCCCTCTTTTTATACATGTTCTTTGGTAGCGCCTTCTCACTGATGCTAGGCTTGGCCATGTGACTTGCTTTAGACAATGACACAATAAAATATGTGATACAAGCAAAGTTTTCCAGTTGCACTCTGCAATTCTCTCTTTTGTGACAACACCAAGGTTTTCTAGAAACTTATATTTATAGTTATGTGTGTTGAAACAAAAAATACTGTCAGTGTTTCTCCAAGTACAATACCTAATTCACTTGAATCGCCTGTAACTTGTTAGGAATGCAAACTACTGACTCACATCCCACAACAACTTACTGAGAATCACAAGGATGAAGAAAAAAAATGTGATTCTTATGCACTTTAAAAATAAATGCATAAATAGATAAATAAATAAATAATAAAACTAAATGTGTTAAAAACAATGTAAAATGTACATAAGAGCAAGTATGTAAAAAAGTTTAGATAATACAACTAATTCACTAACAGTTACCTATGTACTTAAAGTTGTCTATATGCTGTATAAATAGTCCAATTATTTTATCACCTTTAAGGTAGAACAATCCCTTGCCCTAACAAAAACTGTACCAAAGTGTTAAAGAATACCGTGACCATAGAAGAGAGATATGTCATGAATTCTTCTGGAAGTGAATCAGACATTTGAAAATAATATCATATCATTGCTGTTCCAGGGAATTGGAAATTTCAGATACTATTGATTACCGCTGAAATATTCTGTTAGCTCATATGAGAGTTCTTATTATTAGCCTACCTGGTTATCTGAACTTTGAATTATTTTCACAGACTTCATGAATTTTAGATACATATTTAATTCATAAACTTGTTTTGAACAAGCTGTGTCTAAAGTAACTCCTAAAGTAATTAAACAACTATTTGCTTTTTTAAAGTAATTAGGTTAATTGAACTACTGAGATTACCAAATGTTCAATATTTTAAAATGAGTTTATATATAATTTTTAGGTAAGAATGAACTTTTAAGCGTCTTACACACTGAGGAATATTTTTTCATTTCTCTTAAGTCATCTGTAATATTGTATGGCTGACTAGTAAAAATCATGTTAGGCAAGACATTATTGAAAAATACTGCTAATCAGCATAGACTACTAAGACAATTATTTACGCTTTTTGTATCAGTTAAAAAATATAAGGGCATTCAATAACTCTAAACAATTTTATTTCTGGAATTGTCTTAAACATGTGTGAGACTAAGACAAAAGATTGAGTAAAAGCAGACATTAAAGTAATTATGGGGGCACCTGGGTGGCTCAGTTCATTAAGCACCAAACTCTTGATTTTGGCTCAGGTCCTGATGTCATGGTTCATGAGTTTGAGCCCCACATCAGGCTCCCCACTTACAGTGTGCAGCCTGATTTGGATTCTCTCTCTCCCTCTCTCTCTCTCTCTGCCCCTCCCCTGCTTGCTTCCTCTCTCTCTCTCAAAACTAGTAAAGTAAAAAAAAAAAAAAAATTAATTAAGTAATTATAAACATGTTTATTGACTTTGAAATATTACTTATTTAGACTATATTATAATTTCACAAACCATTGGGAAACGGGTTCTGAATTCAGACTTCTTGGCTCCAGATTTGAAGCATGCCACAATATTAAGCTTCTTTAAGTCTCAGTTACCTAATGTAGACAGTTTGAGGACAAAATGAGTTATCAGTGAAATGTGTAGTTAATGCTCACTCAGTAATAGTTATTATGAGATCCTAGAGGTTTTTTCTTAGTTAAAATCTTCATATGTTTCAAGGTAGCTAAGTTTTTTTTTGAGAAAAAGAGAGAGTGCATGCATGCAACTGAGCAAAGGAAGGGAGAGAGAGAGAGAGAGAGAATCTTAACCAGGCTCCACTCTCAAGACAGAGCCCAATGTGGGGCTTGATCCCAAGACCCTGGGATCATGACTTGAGCCAAAACCAAGAGTGGGTCACTCAACTGACTGAGCCACCCAGGTACCCTAAATATATTTTTTAGTGTGGGTCTTTCCAGCTCTGTCAACGTATGTGTGACAAACACATATCTGAGTTTACATTTTGTGAACTAGGTATCTTTCATTTTATACGATAAGAAATCAAAATGACGGAGCTGTAAATATTTTCCCAAGGGCAGAAAATAATCTCATATGAGCTGTGACATCACGTTTCCAAAGGGCACTATGACTATTATTTGAAGTATAAATTTCATATTTAGAATTATTCAGGTGTTTTATTTTTTTTAAGTTTATCTATTTATTTTTAGAGATAGAGAGAATGACTATATGTACACATGCCTGCATGCACGTGAGCAGCTTAGGGGCAGAGAGAGAGAATCCCAAGAAGAGCCTGATGTAGGGCTTGAACTCACAAGCCAGATCATGACCTGAGCCAAAACCAAGAATCAGACGGCTTAACCGACTGAGCCACCCAGTTGCCCCAAGAATTATTCAGGTATTTTAAAACATCTCAAGTATCCTCCTTTTGTTTCCCGTGGCTTCCATTTTACAAATAAATACGTATCGAATAATCAGTACCTCTAACAAGCATATGGTGATTTTGATCTTCACAGCTGTGGCCACAGAACCAGCAGACACAGTGGACTACCCTGTTCTCATATGATGTGCATATTCGGGTGAAAAAACCCAAAAGGTGGAGTTCATCTAGTTTCCATTCTCAAGTGATGGTGTATTATAATAAAAAAGAACATGAGAAAGAACTATGGAATCTCAACCATTTTATTAACTACATCAAAGGAAGAGAATTATAATATCAGGTAACGAGAAGGAAAAACATGATTTTCTACAGCGAATTTGTATAAAATGGAGTAGAGTGTATTATCATGTGAGTGAGATAAGTTTTTTAACAAAGAACAACGTAGACTTCTAATTTTGTAACCTGTGACTCAACGTAAAAGAAATTCTATTTTTCATTGTCCTCAGGCTATTCCAACTAACTTCTTCTTCTAATTTAGCAGCCAAATTGGTTTCCCAAATTCTAATGCCTGCCTATGCTAATAGAATCTATAGAGTAATGTAATTACCTAATCCATTCATTATATGGGTTAAAGATAGTACAGTTAAAATGTCAAATAGAATCAGGCTATCTGAATGAGAAATATTTTCAATTGTAATTTTTCCTTTCCCAAAAGAGATACGAAGGTATAATTTCTTGCACGCATGAAATGTTTTACATTAAGCTACTGAAAATAAAAGTCTCAGGAACCATTTCAAAGTGTAAAGTACATCATATTTGTGACCTTGAACTAACTAGTTTCCAAAATTTTAAGTCCTCAGTTTCCTCATCCCTTAAGTGAGAATTATCTGCCAAATCTTCCCCACACTACGTTAACGACCAAGGAATTTATGAGTCCAGAAATTAATCAAATTGTAAGTAAGAAACTAATTCAGTGGCATTTAGCATTTTAATGGGATTTGAGGAATTACAATATTTGATTGATTGACATTGAAAGCTGAAATGTAATTGAACAGCATTTTATAGTAAAAGGTTAAAACTACAACTCAGTATTGACCATCATTTACTTGGAACAACTTCTATCTCTCCTGGACACCGTGGATCTCTAGAAAAGGATGTGACCCAGAAGCAAGATGGAATCAAAAGGGAGAAAACCTGTTCAGAGCCCATTATAATTTATTCTGTGAGAGTTTTCAATAGCAATATACTCATACAGGATGGAGAATGTGAATGAGAATAAAAACAGTAATCAACATTTTATCTGCAAAACACACACATACACACATGCACACAAAAATAGATTTGATTTGGGCAATCTCAGTGGGTCCAAAATAAAACAACTTTTCCTACAGTGTAGAAAATATGAAGATAAGGATCTAAATTTAAAAAAAACATACAGTATATATTCTTTCAACAGATATCTTTGAATGTTTAATATATTAGACATACACCTAATATACACTTGATATATATCTGTGAACAAAACATCAAAGATCCCAGCCCTTGTAAGGGCTGTATGTCCTAGGAAAGGAAGCAGTCTTTAATACTTTATTTTTCATCACTTTAATTACTATAACTAAATAGTAACCAAATATGCAAATTACATAATATTTTGAAGGCAAGTAAGTGCTTGAGAATACTAAAGAGAGACAGAGAGAGAATGGGTAGGCAGATAAAGGAGACTGAGAATTTCTGTTTGCAAACTACATTCCAGCCAGATTCAGCTACATGCAGTACAGGCATGGGACAGTCAAGAAGGTGAATTTAATCAGGTTTTTCAAAATGAGTATGTAAAACCAAGAAAGGGAAAAGTGATCGGGTGTTGTAGGCAAGGGATGATTATCGTGACTGATGATAGCATTAAACCTAGCAGGCAAGAGAAAGGAACCAACAAAGTAGTGAAGAAC
Source organism: Cryptoprocta ferox (assembly GCA_028646485.1). Lineage (NCBI taxonomy): Eukaryota > Metazoa > Chordata > Mammalia > Carnivora > Eupleridae > Cryptoprocta > Cryptoprocta ferox. Next base: position 21,277,295 of record CM053573.1, read on the forward strand.
ACTTGAAAAAAACAGTATGTAGGATTGATGAAATGTGTGTTTGGTGAGTCAGGAAATGATTTAAGTGAAAGAATAAGGGGGAATACATTTATTTTAAACTTACATCTTAACATGAAATGATGATTATTATAGATATTGGAAATATACAACATAATAAATATTCTTATCAGGAAAAGGTAAAAATCATTGGCATTTCTATAAAAACACAAAGAAATAATAAAATAATACCTTACAACAAATTATTAAGTATTTTTATTAGGAAAAATAAAGTCATTTTAATCATGTCCTAGTGAATTCAGCATTGATGTAAATGTTTTTATTTTATTTGCAGCTTAACATCCTTCACTGAGATAGCATTGTCAGTTTGCATTTGTTTCCCTTTACTTATATTGGCTGACATTTTGCAGACATGGAAACAAAGACACAGATAAGAAATGGCTAGCCAATAGATAGAAGTTATAAGGCTTAGACTCAAAGATCAACTTCTGCTGGTACTTTCCAGAAAAAAACAAAACAAAACAAAAACCCACAAATCCTCAGTGGTACACATGTTCAGTCACATCTCTTCACTCCATTCTGTGAGAAGAGCCATAGACACAGGAAAAAAATTAACTGTAATGTCAAACGACAGGAGTTCTATGCAGATATTTAAACTAATATTTGCATTATTATTTTATGTAACATTATAATAGTTATTATTTGTGATACACATATGTATGTATACACACACAGAGAAAGAGAGAGAGAGACATACACACAAAAAAAGAATAGCTAGAAAATGGATAGCTTGAGGGGATCAAATTCTGAATACCCTTTTGTTTGTTATTTGGAGGAAGAGGGAGGGACTCAAATACCTTGAAATTGACTTTTGATTAGTTGCATTTTTGCCAATCTCCAGTAGCAAAAGTGCCATTTTTCTTATCGCAAAGATGTCAATGATTGCTTTCTAACAGTTGCAGTGGTGTCCAGCTTTAGACAATCCTGAAGCCCTCCCCAAATACAACACAATATATCATTGTGCAATTTTACCACAATAAAAATCCTTCAGTGTCATTTTTTTCTCTTTGTAATGTACTAAATAGAGGTGATACTATTTTATTTCTTAATCTACAGCGTGTTTGCATTTAAAAGAATAAAGATTAATATTAGACCCTCTGATTGAAATGCAATTAAACCTTAGTGTCATATTTTGAAACATACTAAAGTCTTCAGTTTTAATTGATAAAACTAAATATTTTTATGCAGCCCAATATTTTTAAAAAGAAAAAAAACAGTCTTTTTTAGTGCATTTAAAAAATACTAAAATCATCAGTGACAAGGCTAACATTTCAGAGCATGCAATGTCTTTTGAATATGCATTGTCAGACAAACCCTAGATACCACCAAAATATGTTTCCTTAACAGTAAATCATCATCATGATTGCCATTATTGATCTGTAGAGTCAGTAACCGAATCTATCCATGAGATTCAACACCATCTATCTTGACATTATATAGCCCCATCCTCCTGCCCAAACCCATTAAACTGTCATCTGTGGGTTTACATCATTTTTATTTGAGGGGCCTAGTGAAACTTTGCACTTTACTTGTTTTCTAAAACACTTCTAAAACCAAACTATCTCATCAGGAAAATTCCATTGTTTCCTGTTAACATCTGTTACCAAAATGGAGGCCATAATAACTTTAAATGGAAGGATAACCATCATCACAGAAGATAGCATGGCATAGGTTGTGGATGTTTATTTTCACGTCTATACATATACTCATATGTATAATATGATGATAATTTATATTCGCTGGAACCTGGGAAATATCATGTAACAATGTATGTCATGGGGTACATTCAGAAATAATTAAGAATTGGTGAATACCATTTAAGTATGGTTATCTATCTCCCCCCAAAAATAAACTAGTAAAAAGGAAAAGATATTACTTATAAATTATATAGTTAATAAAATTTGCTTGGAGTTAATTTGAAGATATTTTCGACTGTAAGGGTCTTTTGCTACCTTCATTTCCAAGGATTTCGGGGATCATTAATGGATTTGTTTCACTGTGGGCATGGATATCTTGATAATGCTTGTGAAAAGTTATATCTATGTGCATTTCTGCTAACGTGAGGAAAAGGTCAATAGTTTTCAATAGAATCTCAGAGGATATCATGATCCTTAAATTATTAAGAGATACAGGATAACAAGGAGGCATACTTTTTTGATTTAAAGGATAATTACAAGAATCAATTTGCTGAAAATAAAAATGTGGCATATTTTACTTAGTTTACACTGAAAGTGATCACTGAATATTGGTTTCATATTAAAATGAAACACACAAAAAAAATAAAAAATAAAAAAAAATGAAACACAAAACATTGTACATTTGTAGCCCAATGCTCATTGCATGAAATGTGTTAGAAGTTTTCAGAAAAAAAGCAGGGCAAAGAGAAGAAATGTATATTTATATTTGGCTTATGAGTAGCTTTTTATGTTCTTGTCTATATTTTATCTTTCCCATGATTATAAAATTATTTCTTATACTTATAAAAGTATAAAGAAAGCTGCTGCAAGATAGTGCATTTTGTCCATTATATTTCATAAGTGGTGAAACTTTGAATTTTTAATTCACAGACATTGTGTGCCATTGAACACACTCATTCTAACCACTGTTCTAATTGTGAGGTAAGAAAAAAAAATACAGCTAACTGAAAATAATCTTTCCCTCTTATGGTTCACATTTCTCGCATATCAATACCTTCAGAAAAAAATTGAGGGGCACCTGGGTGGCTCAGTCGGTTAAGCGTCCGTCTTCAGCTCAGGTCATGAATTCGCGGTCTGTGGATTCGAGCCCTGCGTCAGGCTCTGGGCTGACAGCTCAGAGACGAGCCTGCTTCGGATTCTGTGTCTCCCTCTCTTTCTGCCCCTTCCCTGCTCATTCTCTATCTCTCAGAAATAAATAAACATTAAAAAAAATTTTTTTTAATTGAGACACTGATAAAACACAATTTCCTTTGACTTGATAGAAATGACAATGTTCAGTTGGAGAGAAAACAAAATCTTTCCTGCCTATGTTTGTAAAACTTCACTGTTGTTTTTTTCTCAAAGCCTTGAGAGGCAAGGTTTTAATGAATCTCTTTTTTTTAATTTCTTTTGGAAAATGTAATCCTTTACATTATGGTAATTTTCCTAGAATTTGTGAGAGTAGAAACAAAATCAATGTTTAAAGATATTTAAACAGAAGCACTGTATCTTCTCTAAGAAAGTGCGTGTAATATAGGGTGCTTACCGCATAATTATAAGTGCATTCAAAAATCATATAAGGAATACACAATGCACTAGATTTTAGGCATCAGAGAGAGAAAATTATAAGTCTATTATCTCTATCTTCTAGAGGCCCACACTGGTGAATTATATAATTATAAGCAGCTATAACAAAATGAGTTCACTGCAGTGATGGAGATATACCCTAAGCAAGATTAGAGCACAGCAATATTACAGCACATTAGAATATCAAGTGACACTTTTCCTTACAAGATTAGTAGAATGCAAAAAAGGTTTTCCAGAGACCATGATGGAAGAACCACAATGTGGATAGTTGCACATTTATCTTGAATACTACTATTCTGTGAGCTCCTTGATCACAATCACATTGTCTTGTATGACTGAATATAATACAAGACAAATATATCTCATGATACACATCATGTGGAATACATCACATGGCAAAGTACATGGCACACATTGGGTACTGTATAAATGCTTGACAGTGAATGTATCTATTCATCCAACTTTTATCATTTCCATCCTAATTAGCCCTAAGTTATTTTTCTAAAAACTGGATTTACGTTGAGCATGTTTTGAAGATGGAAGGTGAACATTAATAATAGAATGCACATCTCAATTTTTTAAGTTTTCTAACATTTTGGTCATTGAAATAGTTCTAGCCCTGATGAATTTTAGTCATAGATACAAATTCTGTACACAGAATACCTATTTTCTCTCTATATATATTTCTTAGTATACTTATATACAAATGTATAAATACAGGTTTATAGAAAGTGATGAGGAGACTGGTTATAAGACAGGTATAAGTAATACAGTAAGATATAAAATATCAGAAGGGATCTCAAGTTATTTGCTATAACAGTATGCAGCAAATAAACTTTTCAAGATAGGTAAGTTTTAGATTAAAACATCTCTAAAGATATAATTGAACATAATTACTGATTTTTGTGTTTCAATTATCCCTTGAAAATTTTCACAACAGATCTGTGTTTTACTCTAGTAGAATCCCATTTTATACTTTTTTTTTAACAATAAGCACTTACTGAACATATGGTGGACATATTTCTCACACTAGAGATTTTAAAGAGAAATAAGAAATGGTCCTAAAACTGTGGACCCAGAAGAATGCATTCTGCATGAGAGATGTCAGGACTATTTTCAGATAAACAGATATTTTTCTGGGTCTTAAATTAAAAAATAATCTTATCATCTCCACCTCAAAATCACTAAGAGCTTTAGAATAAAAACGGAGCAACATGTCAAGAACTCATAGGTGCGAAAGAATCTGGTGCACTGCAGTCTCAGAAAGATTATTCTCTCTGAGAGCTGCTAAGTGAGGGTGTTGGAGGGGATATTCAGGGACAAATACTGGACCGCGTTAATGAATTAAAAGAATTATTTTACAAGCAGAAGAAAGCAACTGGAGGATTTGTAAACAGATTCGCTTTTACAAAGTCAGGGTTCTGTGTGAGAGGTGGACTCAGGGCAAAGAAATGGAAGGCAGCCACAGGGATTTGTGCAAGGGCTAAATGAGAGAGAAGCTAGCTGTCCTTATTCAACCTTTCCAACTTCCCTCAGTAAAAACAAGCAAAGGCTTGTGTACCTTCATTTAGTTTATGACAAGAGTAGGGTAGTGGGAACAGTTTACTCTGAGGAAAGGCAATACGCTGATGGGTACAATATCTGTGAAGAAATAAATTTATTTGTTTGTTTTTTTATTATTTATTAATTTTTTTATTAGAGAAGGAGAGAGAGAACATGAGAGTGCATGTTCAGCGGAGGTGCAAAGAGAGAGGATTCCAAGCAGACTCTGTCCGCTCTGCTTTCCTGAACCATGAGATCATGAATGGCTTGAGCAGAAATCAAGAGTTGGACACTTACCCAACTGACTGAGCGATGCAGGCACCCTGGGGAATTTAAAACAATACTAACACTGACTAACTTTTAGTCTTTTTTTTTTCTTTTTATTATCACCAAGAGCCAACAATGCCAAATAATTTCAGAAAATATCTTTCATTAGCCTAAGTTCTAAACAATTGCTACACTTAATGTTCATTTTTAGTAATATCTCTGCAAGCTTCAAATTATTACATTTGTAATACCTATACTTTAACAAACATTAATGCAGAGTATCTTTATGTGTAAATTAATGCAGAGAATTTCTACAGTTATCCAGACATCTCCGAGTGCTCAGAGACTAACCTCGGCATGTTCATCTTGAGAATAAGTTACTAAGAATTTGTAATTGTTTGACTTTCTTTCAATGCATTTTGTGTCTCCAAACTCAAAATATTATATAATTTTTTTGCGGGAGATATATGCAATTCTTCTTTTATGAGTTATCTTTCTCCCCCAATGTGAAGTTTTAGATGAGGTTAATCAAAAGCAAAAGATATTCACAAACAGCCAGAATCAGCCTTAAAGGACGTACAGTGAAACACTAAGCTTTGAAATCATTCTTTGAAAGTCGGTGCATGGAAATTGTGGAGTACTCCATTAATTATGCAGGCACAAAAGTAGGAAAGTGGAATCTTCCAAAGAATACTAGAATCAAATCTCAAAGAAGAATGCCCAGAGAACTGACAAAAGATTCTCATCTTATACTGTCAAAGACATCAAAAGAAATATTGTATTGTCTTGATTATTTTCATCAAGAACTGATACTCATTCTAAATTAATGAATCGATAATGTCAATTGTCACTATCAGTCATTTAAAAATAAGTATTATAGGCAAAAAATAACTTCAGAAGTTTCTAATAAATATAATTGAAATTTATAATGTTTATTTTTTGTTTAAGATATTTTAATGCAAAAGTTATGAGAATGAAAATAAAAAATAAAATAGAGTCCCAAATAAGTGTTAGGAATCTCTGAAAAACTTGCATTTAAGAATTTTCTTAACAACTTGCATATGTTACTTCATGTGAAAGAATACTTTTGAAAATTAAAATGAATAAAAAGCATTCTTTGAGCAACAAAGAGAGAAATAAGATAGACATTTCAGCTGATAATATCTATTTGACATGAAGAAGATCAATTTTAAAGAAGCGATGGACAACTTTGTAAAAATTAAGGCTCAAAAAACAAAACTTATAATTTATCAATGAAACAGAAGAATATATAGGAATGATTTTTTTAAATTCTTTAGAAATTTTTTTGAGTTAATTTATTTATTTTGAGAGAGAGCACAAGTGGGGTAGAGGCAGAGAAAAGGAGAGACAAGATCCCAAGCAGGCTCTGCACCATCAGCGTGGAGCCTGATGGGGGGCCCAAATTCATAAATTGAGATCATGACTGGAGCCAAGATCAAGAGTCAGACACCTAACTAACAACTACAAGATCCAGGTGCCCCTAATTTTTTTTCAATGTTTATTTTTGATAGACAAAGAGACAGAGTATGAGCAGGAGATGGATAGAGAGAGAGAGAGACACATAGAATCAGAAGCAGGATCCAGGCTCCAAGCTGTCAGCACAGAGCCCAATGAGGGGCCTGAACTCACGAACTTTGAGATCATGACCTGAGTGAAGTTAGATGCCCAACCGACTGAGCCACCCAGGTTCCCTAAAAAATTCTTAGTGCAAGTAAAAAGTATTAACCCATTATTTTCCTCTTTATATATATTATACACACACATATATATGTGTATGTATATATATACACATATATTTATTTTTGTCATGATTTCATATATATGAACTTCTATAAAATAAAAATCTTGCTCTGCATTTTTCTGGCCATTATTGCCACTTGGTTTATCTTATTATTATTCCTGAAAAAAATGTGTCACGTAGATAATGTGGATGTTAAAAAATGATACACCCTTGGGGCACTTGGGTGGCTCAGTCGGTTAAGCACCCAACTTTTGGTTTCAGCTCAGGTCATGATCTCACGGTTTGTGAGTTCGATCCCTGTGTCCGGCGCTGCACTGACAGTGCTAAGCTTGCTTAAGAGTCTCTCTCTCCTATCTTTCTGCTCCTCACCTGCTCATATATGCTCTTCTCTCTCTCTCTCTCTCTCTCTCTCTCACTCTCTCTCACTCTCTCTCTCTGTCTCTATCTCCCTTTGTTGCTTAAAATAAATAAACAAAACTTTTAAAGAAAAAAATGATCCATTCTGGCTGTCAAATAAGCCAGGCATGCCACTACCTTCATTAGACCTCTAGAAAATTCATTTTAAATCTAACCTTGTGACAATCTCTAGGAAAATTCAAAAAAATTCTGCCAAGAATTCATCATATAGGTCAAATACTAAGGATACTAAGGAGTTATTATAAATTTTGTTAGGTATGATAATGGCACTGAGATTATGTAAGAAAATAACTCTTTTTTTAGTCATACAATGAGTGAAAGGCTATGGAGTTCTGAGATTGGCTTAGAAATGCCCCATCATGGAAAAATAAAGGAAAAGAAGGGAAGAAGGAAGAAACTGAAAAGAGATAAAACAAATTCAGAAAAATGTCTATCATTTTCCATCTGAATCATGTATGTTTGGAGGGCTATTACCTATTCTTCCTACCTGCTGAACAATTGGAATTTTTCATAATAAAAAATAATCAAAGATGTGTTCATCTGGATATGTGGACCTGGACTGACACATTATGGCATTATATTTTCCAAGAGATGCTGACCTTTAGCATGACTGAGTAAAAAAAAAATTATTGTACTTGCCTCAAACACCCAAGGTCTACAGTAAGAGTGTCACAAAAAAATAAAAGATGGAGAGGGCCCTTGTTGTGATGTTTAAAGGGAATTATGAATTAGTTTACTCATTAGGCCAGAGATTCAGTGACAAACTCAGTGGAAATAAGAGACGAATCCAACTCAATATAGTAATATCCCACTAAATAATATTAGTGGCTTCATTTTATCACTTTTTATAAACTAAGATCTCTTAGTTTATTAGTATATTCTTGTTTCTATTTCTGGTTCATGAAAATAAAATTAAGTGAAGTCTCACTAATTTAAATAAAGTAAATCCTTCCTTCCAAAAAAGTTAGGAAAATATTTGCAACTAGTGTGGCTTTGGAAATGGGAAAAGAACATGAATGTGCTGCAGTGAGGAAGCTAAACCCCAGCACCTCATCCATCACCCATGTAGGCATCAGAGAAGGCAGGGCAGCTAACACAAAATAGAAACTATGTTGAGTTAAGCTTAATAAAGCAATCAGTTGAGTCTTACAAGGCCAAAAACTGTAGGAAAGCATGAAAACAAAGTAGAGAACTTATGTATACGTAACTATTCAAGAACTGCCTTGAATCTGAATAGATGGCAGGAATAAGAAAAGATCAACTCTGCAGAGGTGGCCAGCAGGAATTTTGGAGTCATGGATGCACAGATTTCATGGCTGGCTCAGATATGAGCTGGCGTGAAACAGAAAGGTGTCTGGACAATACAAGACTGCTAGCAACATCACAAGCTTGGTTATATACAAGATTGGTGGTTTACTGACCGCTAAGGTAGACTTAGTATATTAGTGGATAGAAACAGCTTTAGAATAGATCAAAAATAAAGTTCAAGGTAATATGAATAATTAGAACCAGCTAAAGTTTGAGCAGCAAGTAAAGTAAGCAGTAGGATCAAGGTTTGAGGGAAGACTTGGGAGTGTTCCCAGGCAGTAGGCGAGCGAAATTTGAACAGATAAGGAAGACTATTAAAGACTATTGCAATGGTGAAGAGAAAACAGTGCAATCCAAATTCAAATCTGTTGGGGAAAAAAGAAAGAAAAAGATGGGAGAGCTTTTAAGATATGGAATAGAGGGTAGTAGTCTGTTTCTCTTTACTAATCGGTTTTACCTTAAAAAAAGGAAATTTTCTCCTATGTTCATGACAAGAAGGAGTTTTATAACTTGGAGTTAGACTGGAAGGTAGAAGCTTTATCTTCCTTCATGCTTACATTTCAAAATGATGGCTCCCAGCTTTTTGAGAAACATAGTCCTTGGTTATAAAACTGGCAAGAGACTTTTTAGAAAGATTTACATTTCAAAAGGGTAGAGAAAGAATGTTCAATTACAAATTTTCTAAAGTAAATGTTCTAAGAAAAGGGAAGTCAGAAGCCTAGAGTCAGTAAGAAGTCTGTCCCAGTTTTATTAAAGCTGAAGGAAATGATAAGTCTATCTTGGTAAGGCCATCATTACAATGGGAAACCAAGTAATAAAACTATCTTAATTTGGTAGTTAACTTTGAAATTCGTGGAAGTAGATGCCTTCTATACTTCAGAGTCTCAGTTGTTAAGATTGGCCCTAATTCCAAAACTCTATGGCTGTTTGCATTTTTCACATGATCTTTGTATTTTTTTTAATCAAGGCATATTTCTCTTTGAAAATTTAGGCAGAAGTATCAATGGTTTTCTTCACCAAGGCCTTCAATAAACCTGGAAGTCAACCAATATGGGAAGTACATGAACTAACTAAAGGATGAAGAGTAAAGACTGTGAAGAGTCTCCTAAGTGTTTACCAAATCATTCTTTTCTTCCTGGATACAAGCTAAATTATCCCTGCCTCCCTTATACTCCCTTCCCCCCATTTCCCTGCCCTACCATCTGGAAATGTGAGACAATGTGATCAGGTTTTGGCCAATGGAGTGTGGACTAAACATATGTAACTCTCTTCCAGGTCTATTTAAATTTTCTTTACTCTCTCTCTCCTACTGAGGACTGGGCAGATGAAGAAAATCCTGTGAGGAACACCCTCCTCCTGGAGAACAGGAGAACCACTTTTGGAAGAATTAAGAATTAAGAGCAAGATTTCAAATTGCAAAGAGCAAGGCATATGCATTTTCTGTGTTAAACCATTGATTGATTATTTTGGCAGTATGTGGAGTTTATAGTTCCAGAGTTAAAGTGAAAAAAGACAAGGCTGGGAATATAAATGTGAAATGTGGCAAAAAGGAAAAAAGGTGGAAATGAATAAACTCTTTATGAAAAAGAAAAAGGTCGAAACAAACAATAGCCCAAAATAGACCGTTGGAAAACACCAAAATTAAGAAGCAAAAGAAGGCTAAGTATCCATAAAGGATGAAAGTAATCTGATTATGGAAGAAAAATATAATAACATGATGTCATAGAAAATAGTGGAATAGAGATTTTGAAATTAAAGAATTGAACTACATAAATGAGATCCAGGAAGATATTGATTAAATATTTACATGATGGAGATTTTGAAATTTTATTTTCTATTTATTATATAAGTTTATTTATTTATTTGACAGAGAGAGAGAGAGAGAGCAGAGGAGGGACAGAGAGAGACGGAGAATCTTAAGCAGATTCGGTGCTGTCAGTTTGGGGCAAGATGCAAAGCTTAATCTCATGAACCAAGGAACTATGACCTAAGCCAAAATCCTGTTGGACGCTTAACCGACTGAGTGACCCAGGCTCCCAAGTTCAATTTCTTATGTAATGACAGAAGACAATTTATTCAGTGTTCTTATTTGAAAGAGATGCAGATTAATTTTGATAAAGTAAGATTAAATTATTAACATTGTGTCATATAACTCTTAAAAAAACATAGTGGTTTAATAAGAATAAAATATCATGGAGATTTGAGCAACAAATATTTTTGAAGGATTTGTCTGTGTTTCTGTTATGTCAATTTATATGCCAGATGCTAAGGGAGTCAATGAACGTAAAGTAGACAGTGTTTCTGCCTTCTTATTCCAAGGAGATCATTAGCAATTGTTTTTGCTATCCTTCCTGACATAGGATGAGAGGAAGCCTTGCTTGTATTATTAGATATTTGCTTGTATTATTGATTAAAAGAGATATCTGCAAAAATACATGTAAACTCCAGATAATAACATATAAACAAAAGAGTGATTTTAGGATTTCATGCAATTGTAGATTTTGAGTCTGAAATTATCAACTAGTAGAAATCTCTGGAGACTATCCATAAATAAGCTTCAGGGAATTACTATATTCCTGAAATTAAGGGTAAAATTGTAGGGGGCCTGGGTGGCTCAGTAGGTTAAGCATATGACTTTGACTCAGATCATCATCTCACAGTTTGAGCTCCATGTTGGGCTCTGTGCTGACAGCTCAGAGCCTAGAACCTGCTACAGATTCTGTGTCTACCCGTCTCTGCTCCCCACCCCCCTCTCATTTTCTGTCTCTTCTGTCTCTCTCAAAAATAAATAAACACTAAAAATTTTTTTTTAAAAAGTAAAATTGTAAGGGCAAGAGATTTTTCTGGAGAGAGGAGACATGATTTTCATCAAATTTGCAAAATGTTCATGACTCATAAAGATCAAAGGCCACCACTGTAGTCTATTTTTACATTTTTTGAATGAGGTACATGAAATTCAGACCAATGAAACATCTTACACAAATGCACACAGGTAGTTATAAAACTGAAACCAAAACATCTGTTAGCTCATCTACAGTCTTTTATTTGCTTCCATATATCCTTTTCAGGATCTTTACTTTTCTCTGAAGAATTCTAGAAACAGGAAAACATTTCAACTCTAATGATTTAGTTATAGTTATCCCCGGAGACATAGGATATGCGGCATCCTGTTCTTTAGGCTCTTGAAGCTGTTATTTTCTGTTGCTTTCCTCTGTAAAGTTGTTTGAAGCCATTCTAATAAGCACAACCTTCCATGTGTTTGAGGACAGATATTAAATCTGTGTGGGCCTTTCAGGAAAGATACTTCTAATTCTTCTCTTTCTTTACATGTCACATTTTCCATTATGTTGTATTTGCTCTCTTATGAAAACCTCCAAGTCTTCTCCATGCATTTTTGTGCCCAATAACCACAAATAGAAGGTATGTAAATACGCTAGTAAAATATGCAAAGCATGAAGCATTTGTGTTATTTGTTCTCTGATTCTGTAGATATGTCCTTTATGCAATTTCTTTGGCTTTTTACAGCTGAAAAAAGCATAGAAAGCATTCACATAATTGAATGCAATACTCAGAAGTGTTCCAACCCAAATTTTTGAGATTTTTATGACATTGCATGGCAGTATGGTAAAAAGACAATAGACCCTGAAGTATTTTAAGCTGCTTTGCAATCCTCTCTCCTACAATCCAGTGTATATCACTGAGTATTGTATCTTACTCCTGTGAATCCCCAACTCATTCTTAAAATGGAGGTATTAATACAGAGATTGAAGTTGTTAAACTAAATTTCCATGCCCTCCTCCTAAAAAATGTATTTCCTCATTAAAACCGAGTGTGTTGTTTCCACTGTATATTAGCATTCTTTCTCAAGGCTACTCATTTATACAGAATGAAGACACAGGACTGTTGATTACATTCATTTTATCATTTATATATATCCGATGTGGGCCTTTTTCCTCAGTTTTACATGTTAGTGTTGAATTCAACAAATAACTTATTTCAGTGCTTCTCAATCATATTTAGCTGTGAAATTCCTCTTTCACAGGAGATCCTTGATGACCAAAAGGTCAAGTAAATAAAATCTCACCTGTCATCATTTAATCATGAGTTGGTAAATAAGCAAGCACCTCATCACATCACTTTACCTTTTTCCCCATGCCACTAACCGTCCAGAGAATTTATTTTAAAAAGCACTCATTTGGGTATATATTGATAGGAGGACCACATTTGAACTCCTTATCTTCTCTAAGGTATAGATTTTATTTTCTATAAGAACTTAATGTTTCTAAGATATAGGCTGTGTGTGTGTGTGATGTGTGTTTACAGTGTGTGTGTGTGTGCGTGTGTGTGTGTATCTGATTTGTGTGGTTTATATATGTGTGTGGTGTGGTACATGTCTGATATGTGTGCATGTGGGCTGTATGTGTGTGTGGGGTATATGTATGTGTACATAGGTGTGTGTGGTGTGGTGTGGTATGTGATGTGTGTACATGTGGGGTATCTGTGTGTGTGTGTGTGTGTGGTGAAAGGTGATGGTGCTATGTGTCTATCTTCAACCTTAGCATATAATTTTGACTCCTAAAAGAATCACTTTTACTTCCCACAACTTATTACTCCATTTCTTTTGCCTAATAATTTATCTTTAAGGAACAATTATTTTTAAGTTTGAGGAGAGGGGCACCTGAATGGCTCTGCTGGTTAAGTGACTGACTCTTCATCTTGGCTTAGGTCGTGATCTCGTGGTTTGTGAGTTCGAGCCCCATGTAGGACTCTGTGTTGACAGCAATGAACTTGCTGGGGATTCTCTCTCCCTCTCTCTATGCCCCTTCCCTGCTTGTGCTTGCCCTCTCTCTCAAAAAATTAATAACTAAAGTTAAAAAAATTTTGAGAAGGAAAAGCAAAATTGTTTTTCCTACTTATAATACTGCAAACAGCCCCCCCCCCATCATGCCTGAGGAACATAGATGAAGAAGAACTGGAATACTATTATACAGTCAGTGCTTTATTAAAATAGCATACTCCATGTTCTAGAATTTCATTAACTTGCAGCTCTTTGCTTATTTTATTTATGGATTTGCTGATTTTCACAAGTTAATTTAAAATATGTTTACTAGTTTATTATGAAGAATCCCAATAAATAATTGAAACTAGTACTGTGGAAATAGATATATTTTGTAGTCTGAAATATGCAAATTACAGCTTTTGGAGGAAATGAGAATACTATCTTTTTTTCTAGATAAAGAATAGTAGTCACATAAGTTAATGTCTGAATTACAGTATGATATAGCACAAGGTAGCATAATATGTCACAATAACAACACTAGGTACAATGTGCCAGTGTGCTATAAACTTTGAATTGTTTTATTGATAGCCTAGCAATGTAAGTATGAGTATCTGGTTATATTTTAACATGAACAATGCTCCTGCAGGCATTTTAACAGTGGAAATTATTATTGTTAGTCAAATCTAGGTTTATGGATGGCAGGTAACTATAAAACAACAAAGACATGTTACTTTATAGTTTAGTGACCAATATATTCAAAAGCATTTTTTTCCAAATGCAAATAACTTCTGTATTTGTTGTGCCAAAAGACATATAAATATTTGTCAATATTGAATTTAGTAAATGCTTTATGTTTTACATATGGTTTTTTCCACTGTTCCATAAGTACATCAATGTTAACAATTTTATTCTTCATGCTATATATTTATATACAAAATACATCTTTCTGAATTAATTAGAAAAACACGTCATGGTTCTTGGAAGCTTGTTTAAATATATTAAGTACCTAGCACAGTGCCTGGAACTCAACAAGAACTTATTTCTTTCAATTTCTTTATTCATCAATTTTAAGTTTATGATTCACTTTCAACAATATTTAAAAAATAATTTTATTTACTGTCAACCCACAAATTACCAATGTATGTCAAAAGTCCCCCCCTTATCTTCATGGTTAATACTATGATTCTTGGAAAGTCGCATTCAGTTGTTATCTGTAAGCAAATTTCTCACAAAATTTAAATTAGATTTTATTTTTCTTTCATTAGTTAATCTATTCAGAAGCTTTCATCATATGCATATATACATATATCACTTTAAGTGCTGTGGTGAATATGGCAACACAGTGTCAACAAGAAAAATAATTTTCTTGTTCTCATGGGCCTCACATTCCAATGGCAGAAAACAGAATATTGAAAGAAAGAAAGAAAGAAAGAAAGAAAGAAAGAAAGAAAGAAAGAAAGAAAGGAAGGAAGGAAGGAAGGAAGGAAGAAAATAATTTCAGAGAGTACTATGTACTTTGAAAAAACACAACAGAATTCTTGGTCAATGAATGACAAGCGTCCAAACTACTTGAGTAACATGTTGAAGTTGGGAGTCCTTGATGAGGGTGTCAAGTCCTGTCATCTTATTGATAATCCGATGAAGGCGTGAGACAAAATCTTTCATGTAAAGGAAATGCAAAGGTAATGCCTTGAGACTAGGACGAGGCTTGATTCAGCAAAGAAGAGGAAATTCAACCAGCTTTAGTTTCCATTACAGAAATAATTTTCTATTTCTCTCCTTGCCACCCTGCATTCTGACCTACCATACCAGTAAAACCAAGTCAGCCTGAATCCTGACTCTCTGTCTGACATCTTCCACAGGTCTTCTGACTCACACTGACTTGATAGTCAAGGGTAGAACTCTTAACACACACATTGGTTTATGAGTTTGTAGTCAGTGTTATGGGGGACTAAGATATGGCAGTAAAGATGAAAAAGTTGGTTAGATTTGGCATATAATCATCATAACTTCTACTCTGTAAAGTTGTAGCAGAGAAAGAAACATCAAGAATGTGCCCAAGATTCTTGGTGTGAGGATCCAGATTAAGGGGTGCATTGTGAACAGTTGTAACCCAGACAAAGACTGAATCTATCATTGCTCTCCCAATTTTAACCTTTATGTCCATTACCAGAAAAATAATTCATTTGGAGACATTTTAGACTTTATTACCTGCACTCTTCACATCTAATCAGTAATCAGATTCAGTTGATTATAAGGTCTTAATATTTTTGTGCCTGCTTTCCGGATCAGAGTCATGTATTACGTGTGTTAATATTATCAGCTATATATGCACTGACCTCCCTGATTTTAATCCTTCTCTCCTTGAAATGTTCTTTCTAAAATGCAAATCCAGCTATGCCATGTACTAAATAAAGTCTTTTGTAACTTTTTATTACCTTCTATATCAAATCTAAACTTTGCAGAATGAGATATATATGTGCCTCCATCAAAAGACTTTTGCTTCTACCTCCAATCTCTCTTTTACTATGTCCTATCTATGACTTCCCACTTCAGCTATTCTAAAATAGTTGAAGACCCTTAAATCTGAATGTTTCATAATTTTATCTATGTTATTTTCCCCCTTGAATGTATATCTTCCTCCACCATTGGACATTTATTCACCTTTGAAGACTGAGTTCAAGGACATATCCTAATGAAGTTCACCTTCCCCTTATTGATCATAGTGTCTTTTGTGAACCCATTTGCAATAATGTACTCTTGTTTATCTTTAGCTTTTTTGATTACAGGAAATTGTGTTCATTGGTGACAGAGATGAGTATTATAAGAGTCTAGATGGTACAATAAGGAAGAGGTAGTTTTCATGGGGATTTAAAGACACGAATCACAGACAGACAGCCTACATCAGGATTAGCTTTATAACTCATCTGGATTCAAGGTCACCATGGCAAATTTAACAGCATGGTTTTCTATTTATTCTCCCTTGCTCTGTATGATATATTCATATTCTAACAATCTCTTTTTTTTCTTTTTGCAAAATACCTTTTATTTTTATTTTAAATGTAATTTTTTTCAGAATTTAAGGTTTTTTTAACGATGAAAGTAATGTTATTTTATTAAAAAATTATTTTAGTATAGTACAGTGACAGATGGTAGCTACACATACGGTGTACATAGCATTATGTATAAACTTGATGAATCACTGTATTGTGCACCTGCAACTAAATATATCTTACTATCCCTCAGTTTGCCCAAAGATTCTCTTTCTTGTCTTTATAAAATCCCCATCAAACTCAATATATCCTTCTCTAGTTCCAATGCTTCTTGTGAAAATCATGTTTTTTAGTTCAATTTTTGGAAAAGATAATCAGAATAATACGGCTAATCTTTATATGAAATGTGTCACAAGTCTATATAGTTCACAGAGAAGTTCCTGGATTCCTTGCTCTACAATTTTTACTCCAGATCCATAGCCATATGGTATAAACCAAGGATGCCTGGGTAAAATGGTCTATGAATCAAAAGTTTCCAAGATAAGGAAGTATGGGTGAAATGAACACCAACCCAAAATATCTCAGCCTCTATTATGAATGTTTTCATTTATCTGATACTCATGACATCAGTTATAAAGA
This sequence comes from Cryptoprocta ferox, assembly GCA_028646485.1. Lineage (NCBI taxonomy): Eukaryota > Metazoa > Chordata > Mammalia > Carnivora > Eupleridae > Cryptoprocta > Cryptoprocta ferox. Next base: position 21,294,323 of record CM053573.1, read on the forward strand.
TGGTGGTGTTTGCTAACTGTAGTCTAGCCATCATTTACAACCCTTATAGCCACCTTCATATCCACCATACAGAGTCTGATCACAAATAAAATGTATTATTCAACCCAAGGTAAGAATACATAGTGTTTTTAAAGCTACTCACCAATCTTAGAGTCTAGGATTTCCAAGTGGTATTCATTAATTTCCTACTTCACTCAAAACCCTATTCTGATATTATTTATAATTCTTGTGAATTATATGAAATAAACAGTATATATAGCCATCACTGGCACTGCTTAAATACAGTATTAGGATAAGAGCAGAAAAACTGCAATAGTAAGTCCCATTTATAAAAAGAATGTAAAAAAGATCAAGGTCAGCACAATATATTAGTTACTGGTTGTACCATTTATTCATTGCTACATTGGAAAATCACAAAACTTTGTGGACTAAGAACAACACATATTTATTCATCATTTTTTTCATGTATCTGTATTTTTGGCAGGGCTTGGATGGGATTCAGCCGGTACCTTGTCTTTAATTCAAGAGATTCAGCTGAAGCAATTCAACTGGAGCTCCTGGAATCTCATGTATACTGTTAGCCAAAACTCATGCACACAGTCTTTCCACGGAAGCTCTCTCATTTTTCAAGATCAAGCATCCCACAAAACTATGGTAGACAGGCATGGCACTCTTATCAACTTATTATACTGCATCTCTTTTGCATTCACAGTACATGTCTGATTCGTACTCTGTGTAACATTGTTGGCACACAGTAATACTCCACTAATGTTATATACATTAATAAATTACAGATTGAAGGAACCAATGGGTTATAGTCTTTGCAATAGCCAGTAGAATACTAGAAGATACTGTCAATGGAGTTCATGTCAAGTACTACTTACAATAAACTATGATGTATGCGATGAAAGTCAGAAAAGTTTCAGACTGCGTCAGGCACTTTCTACACAATGGAAAAGAAATAACGTGTGAAGCAATTTGCTTCTGTGCTTGGCTAATCAATTATTTAAATTTTTGCCATTAGACATATTATCAGGAGATATGTGTGCTCTAACCTGCCTATTAAAGGAAAATATTTCAAACTTAATACCTAATCAGGAGTCAGACACAATACTTTTCACTTAAGTGCATGCTTATGAATTGATAACATGAATTTTCCTGTATAAAACATTAAAAGACTTATGTAGGAGCTCAATAAATTGGGTTTTAGCAATATTCTGTTCAATTCAGTGTATAGTCTACATTTTAAAACATTACATGGTTATCTTAGTTACATTTGAAGATAGGCAAGGAAGAGTCAGAAAGGCAGCATGGGAGAAGCAGATCAAGGCTAAATGATATGAATAAGTTAGGAGTATTTATTTTGTGTAGGTAGGTCTTGAAAAGGGAAATAAATGACATCAGAATACAAAGAGATAACAAAAAAGTTTGCTGACAAAATGATGCACAAAACACCATATATATTTTTTCTGTGTTATTTTTCATTAAATAGTATTTTCTAAGTAGAACAAAAAATGGCCATTGGATACAAATCATAATAACAGAGAAATAATTCAGGTGAATGCTTCCTATAAAGATTGGAATTCTGTACAAAATTAGGGTTTAAACAATTCGGTGGTAGACATGAGATGGGAATTTTGATCCACAGATTATAACTGTAGGAATAACATAACACATGCATTTCCAGGAGACCTGAACAGCTTTAACTTGTCACTTATGTTTCTGCAAATATTGCCCCTCCAATGAGAGTTAACTTTAGCAACACAGTATTTCCACTGACTCATAAGACCCACGATCATGTAATTCTGGCTATAGCTACAGTCCTTTTTGAAGCCTGACCAGGTGTGTGTCATCTGCTGTGGACCTTTTCTCATCGTGAAGTGATACATTGTGCCTCAGGGGCTACAGCATATGACCTGGGGAAGGTGGTCATCCTACTGAAATTAAGTCATCCATGAAAGGAGTCAGAGATGTGGAAACTATTGCCCTCCTAGAGAGAGAGTGAGATTGATTTATTAAACTCATTGTAACAAAAATGCCATGTGCGTGCTCATTATACACCTCGCTCTGAATTTTCATATGTTTAATGCAATCTGTGATTGTCAACAATTCAACATAGAATTACCTATTTACTAACAAGATAAGTTTTCCATCTCAGTGCTTTCAAGAATTAAGAATATATATATATGTATAAATATATGTTTTTTATGGGTATTATTTTACATTAGATATCTTTCAAGTTGTGCAACTAAATTATGCATATATTAGGAAAGATACCTGATATAAAATAGCCTGTGGTTTGCCTGGGTGACTCAGTGGGTTGAGTGTCTGACTTTAGATCTCAGCTCAGATCTTGATCTCAGGATTGTGAGTTCAAGCCCCATGTTGGGCTCCATGATGGGTGTGAAACTTACTTAAAAAATAATAATAAATAAAAAAGATAATAAAATAAAATAGCCTAAATTTGACTTAAGAAGAAAAACACTTATCTGTATTTATTGTTGTTAGAAATCCTCCTTGATTACTAATCCTTGTTAAGCTTATTTTTACTAAAAAGTTGCATTTTCATCTTTTTCCTAGCAATTTGATGAATGTAGTGTTTGGCACATTTTTTAACACATGTATCTATTCATGCATTCTGGCAATAATTTTTACATGTTGATCCAGAATGCTTCAAGGGATTTGGAGGCTTCCAAAAGATTTAGACATGACTTTTTTGTATATCACACTGTCGCAGGTCATCCTGGGGGACCCCTAATAATTCGACTTCTTGGTGCGCACACCTTTGTGCAGTCCCCTTTCCTTGCTGCAGTGGGACCTGTGAGTTGTTTCTAACATGAAGGATATGACAAAGGTAGTGAATTGTCATTCTTATGATTAAGTTAGATAAGATGACAAAAATGATAGGACATTTCTTTCATAGTTTTAGCAGCCTTCAAAGAAAGATTCTCCCTTCCTGGGTTTGAAAGTAAGCTAGGATTTGTGAGAGGGTCTACAGAGAGGGCCAAGCGGCAAAAATATTACAGATAGTTTCTAAGAGCTGAGACCAGTCACCGGCTGATAGGTGGCCAGCTAAAAACCAAGAAGATCAGGACACAGACACGGGAGATAAATTCTGCCAATGACCTGAGAGAACTTGGAAATGGGTTTTGTCTTAGTAAAGCCTCTGATGAAAATGCAACCGTGGCCAGCACCTGGGGCATATCATAGGCTGCTGTCACCCAGAGAATCCAGTTCATCTGTAGCAGGATTTCTGATTAACAGAAAATGTCAGGTATTGAATCTATATTATCTTAATATAACATAAAATGTATTTTATATTAATTTGTGGTAATTTGTTATGCAGCATAGAAATTAATACACTCATATATAATGTGCCTGATGCTTAATAGAATACTTCAATATATCAGAACCTTATGAAATCATGTATGATTAAAAAACTTTATATCATTAAATATTATTTAGCATTTTATACAGAGATATTTAACAAGGAATTATTTTATTTCTATAGTTTGTGGCATAGACCTATTAGAATAAGCACCAACACAGACAAAGAAAAAGAGGTATTCTTCTCCCCTCATTTACTGTCCTTAAATGCTATAGTTCTAAAGCAGCATTGTAGGGGTACTTGGTTGGCTCAGTCAGTTAAGCGTCCAGCTTTGGTTCAGGCCATGATCTCACGGTCCGTGGGTTCTGGCCTGTGTCTGGTTCTGTGCTGACAGCTCAGAGCCTGGAGCTTTCTTCAGATTCTGTGTTTTCCTCTCTCTCTGCCCCTCCCCTGCTCACGCTCTGTCTCTCTCTCTCTCAAAAATGAATAAAACATTAAAATTAAAAAAAAAATAAAGCAGCATTGTAAATCAGAATCATCTGTGAATGCTGTTAAAAAGCCATAACAATAATTAAGACTGATTCACAACCTTTTAATATTTGTATGACTAAATGAATATCTCCATGTTTTCTTTCCTTAGAAACTCTGGGGAAGGAGCAAGTAGCCAGTACCTTTCTTCAAACGGAAATGGCCTTTTTAAGGACTGTAAAGACAAATCTGATGTACTCTCCCAATTAACATCTACTATTTTAAAGGCCCTCTAGTTCCTATAAGAGGAAATGTAGTCTGACATTCAAGGCTGTTCACAGTATGACTCCACTTACCCCCTGCATTTAAGATATAGCAACATGTTAAGCTCTTTGAACAGCAACAGAAAGTAATCCCATTTGGTCTATGTTTCTTTAGTTCCTTCAAGCATGACTCCCTGAGCTGGGTCAATGAGCTGCCCTTTCACACTGCAATCATGTACTGAATTCATTCCCCTTTTAGGACCAAGAATATTGTGCTGTGATGATTTGTAAATATAATATCTTTTTGGTTAGACAACAGTGTTCTTGAGTTCATGGTCAGTGTCTCATTCATCTTTCTGTGCTTATGCCTTATGTGTCAGTGCTTAGTAGATATCCACATATTTATATATAAAATGTTATATTGCAAAACCCATCTAGTAATACATAAAGTAACACAACGTTACATAGAGTAATACAATAGAGAGCTACTGAATCAATAGATACAAGAAAATATTTAATTTACATGCCTTCACACAAATAACAAGTCCTTCAGATGAAGCTTTTATTCCATAAAAATTTACACAAATGTGATGGTTAATTATTTCTGTCAATTTGGCTAGGCTATGGTTCCCAGTTGTTTAGTTAAACACCAGTCTAGATTTTGTTGTAAAGATAGTTGTGGATGTTAACATTTGCACTCAGTTGACTTGAAGTAAAGCAGATTACTCTTCACAAAGTGAGTGTGCCTTTCCAGTTAGTTGAAAGCCTTAAAAAAAAGACTTAAGATTCCTGAAGAAGAAATTATTCTTCCCAAGACTGCAACATGCAAACCCTGCTTGAGTTTCCAGCCTGCTGATTGATCAATGGATTTTGAATTTAAGCCTGCAGGATCAGCTCTTTTTTTTAAGCTTTATTTCTTTTTGGGAGAGAGAGAGAGAGAGAGAGAGAGAGAGAGAGAGAGAGAGAGGCAGAGCATGAGTGGGGGAAGAGCAGAGAGAGAGGGAGACACAGAATCCGAAGCAGGTTCTGGACTCAGAGCTGTCACCACAGAGCCTGATGCAGGGCTCGAACTCACAAACCACGAGATCATGACCTGAGCTGAAGTCAGACACTTAACCGACTGAGCCACCCAGACACCCCTGCAGCATCAACTCTTAACCACAAATTTTGGACATATGAAAATAAGTCCCCATAATTGTGTGAACTAATTGCTTGAAACAAGTCTTTCTTTAGACAGATGATTGATGCTAGATAGATAGATAAATAGATGGATGGATGGATAGATAGATAGATAGATAGATAGATAGATAGACAGAGAGACAGACACATACATTTCTTAATAGTTCACTGGTTCCATTTCTCTGGAGAACTCTGATATACTGAACAAATTTAATTATTGATGGTTTAGTAATTACCTGATTTAAAAAAAAAAAAACTATCATTTCAGGGATGCCTGGGTGACTCAGTTGGCTAAGCATCCAACTTCAGCTCAGGTCACAATCTCCCAGATGATGAGTTTGGGCCCCGTGTTGGGCTCTGTGCTGGCAGCTCAGAGCCTGGAATCTGTTTTTGTTTATGTGTCTCCCTCTCTCTCTGCCCTTCCCTGCTCACGCCCTGTCTGTCTGTCTGTCTCTCTCTCTCAAAAATAAACATCAAAAGCAATTTTTTAAATTATAAGTTCAACAGGAGATGTAAAGGAGTCTTCCTAATTCTTTTACTTTGAACCTTAAATAGGATTTATCCTTTGGAATTTTTTTTACATCGCTTTTGTCAGTGATAGCAAAGTAAAAACATCATATTCATAAAATATGCTATGCCCAAAAGATGAAAAATATATAAAGGAAGGTTCTTAACAACTTTCCTTATGTATCCTTGTTAATGTGTAAATCCAAGCCTTGTAGGTTTGGATGGAAGATTAGATGATTTAAGGAAATCATAATGAGATAAACTGATTTTAAAAATGTTTTTGGTTGTTATGTGGGCAGAAATATTTTTATGCCATTGCAATGTGTTCTTTGGCAGAATATCTCTGTGAAAGGAAAGAAATTATTCTCTTAACAGATATATGTATGTAGTATTCCATTGTATAGATAAACCACATCTTCTTGATCCATTCGTCAGTTGATTGAAATTTAGGCTCTTTCCATGCTTTGGATATTGTTGAAAGTGCTGCTGTGAACATTGGGGTACATGTGTCCCTATGCATCAGCACTCCTGGATACCTTGAGTATATTCCTAGCAGTGTCATTGTTGGGTCATAGGTGAGTTCTATTGTTAATTTTTTGAGGAACCTCTGCACTGTTTTCCTGAGTGGAAAAACTCTTTACATTCCCACCAACAGTGTAGGAGGGTGTCCATTTCTCCACATCCTCGCCAGCATCTATAGTCTCCTGATTTGTTCATTTTAGCCACTCTGTATGGTATCTCAGTGTGGTTTTTATTTGTATTTCCCTGATGATGAGTGACACCAAGCATCGTTTCATGTGTCTGTTGGCCATCTGGATGTCCTTTTTGGAGAAGTGTCTCTTCATGTCTTCTGCCCATTTCTTCACTTGATTATTTGTTTTTCGGGTTTAGAGTTTGGTGAGTTCCTTATAGATTTTGGATACTAGCCCTTTATCCGATATGTCATTTGCAAGTATCTTTTCCCATTCCGTCGGTTGCCTATTGGTTTTACTGATTCTTTCCTTTGCAGTGCAGAAGCTTTTTATCTTGATGAGATCCCAATAGTTCATTTTTGCTCTTGATTCCCTTGCCTTTGGAGATGTGTTGAGTAAGAAATTGCTGCGGTTGAAATCAAGGAGGTTGTCTCCTGCTTTCTCCTCTAGGGTTTTGATGAATTCCTGTCTCACATTCAGGTTCTTCATCCATTTTTGGTTTATTTTTGTGTATGGTGTAAGAAAGTGGTCTAGATTCATTCTTCTGCATGTTGCTGTCCAGTTCTCCCAGCACCACCTGTTAAAGAGGCTGTTTTTTTCATTGGATACTCTTTCCTGCTTTGTCAGAGATTAATTGGCCATACATTTGTGGGTCCAATTCTGGGTTCTCTATTCTATTCCATTGGTCTATGTGTCTCTTTTTGTGCCAATATCATATTGTCTTGATGATGACAGCCTTGTAGCAGAGGATAAAGTCCGGGATTGTCATGCCCTCCCATTTTAGTTTTCTACTTCAATGTTACTTTGGTTATTCGGGGTCTTTTTTGGTTCCATACAAATTTTAGGATTGTTTTTTCTAGCTTTGAGAAGAATGCTGGCACAATTTTGATTGAGATTGCATTGAATGTGTAGATTGCTTTGGGAAGTATTGACATTTTAACAATATTTATTCTTCTAATCCACGAGCATGGAATATTTTTCCATTACTCTGTGTCTTCTTCAATTTCCTTCATAAGTTTTCTATAGTTTTCATCATACAGATCTTTTACATCTTTGGTTAGGTTTATTCCTAGGTATTTTATACTTTTTTGTGCAATTGTGAATGGGATCAGTTTCTGGATTTCTCTTTCTGTTGCTTCATTATTGGTATATAAAAATGCAACCAATTTCTGTATATTGATTTTGTACCCTGTGACTTTGCTGAATTCATGGATCAGTTCCAGTAGGCTTCTGGAGGAACCTGTTGGGTTTTCCATGTCACCTGCGAATAGTGAAACTTTGACTTCATCTTTGCCAATTCTGATGTGTTTTATTTCCTTTTGTTGTCTGATTGCTGATGCTAGGAGTTCCAGCACTATGTTAAACAACAGTGTTGAGAGTGGATATCCCTGTTGTGTTTCTGATCTCAATGGGAAAGCTCTCAGTTTTTCCCCATTGAGGATGATATTAGCTGTGGGCTTTTCATAAATGGCTTTTATGATGTTTAAATAAGTTCCTTCTATCCCGACTTTCTCGAGGGTCTTTATTAAGAACGATGCTGTATTTTGTCAAATGCTTTTTCTGCATCTATCGACAGGATCATATAGTTTTTATCGTTAATGTGATGAATCACATTGATTGATTTGCGAATATTGAACCAGCCTTGCAACCCAGGAATGAATCCCACTTGATCATGGTAGAGAATTGTTTTTATATGCTGTTGAATTTGATTTCCTAGTATCTTGTTGAGGATTTTGCATCCATATTCATCAAGGATATTGGCCTGTAGTTCTCTTTTTTTTGCTGGGTCTCTGTCTGGTTTGGGAATCAAAGTGATGCTGGCTTCATAGAATGAGTCCAGAAGTTTTCCTTCCATTTCTATTTTTTGCAATAGCTTGAGAAAAATTGGGTATTAACTCTGATTTAATTGTCTGGTATAATTCCCCAGGGAAGCCATCTGGCCCAGGGCTCTTATTTGTTGGAAGATTTTTGATAACTGATTCCATTTCTTCACTAGTTATGGGTCTGTTCAGATTTTTTATCTCTTCCTGTTTGAATTTTGGTAGTGTGTGTGTGTTTAGAAATTTTTCCATTTCTTCTAGGTTGTCTAGTTTGTTGGCATGTAATTTTTCATAGTATTCTCTGATAATTGCTTGTATTTCTGAGGGATTGGTTGTAATAAATCCATTTTCATTTGTGATTTTGTCTATTTGGGTGCTCTCTCTTTTCTTTTTGAGAAGCTTGGCTAGAAGTTTATCAGTTTTGTTTAGTTTTTCAAAAAACCAACTCTTGGTTTCATTGATCTGTTCAACTTTTTTTTTTTAGATTCTATATTGTTTATTTCTGCCTTGATCTTTATTATTTCTCTTCTTATGCTGGGTTTGGGGTATTCTTGCTGCTCTGCTTCTAGTTCCTTTAGGTGTGCTGTTAGATGTTTGATGTTTTTTAATGCCCAAGTGCTTTGAAATCAGCATTGACTATCAAAACAAAATGTGAGAAACATGTTTAATTTTAAAATTTTAGGAACTTAGCTAAAAAGTTAAAGAAATAAGGTGAAATTAATATTAAACATGTATTTCATCTAATCTAATATATCCAAATGGTATTATTTCAACATGTAATCAATATTAAAATTATTAACACATCTTACCTCTTTGTTTTCAGTATGTCTGTGAGGTATGGTGTGCAGATTGTATATTATAATAGCCACATTTCAAGGGCCTATTAAACACATGTCGTTATTGGTTACCTTATTGGAAAGAAGAGTTTTAAATTTAATATTTTACAATCCTTGATTAAACAGATAAGCTAATCACTAATCAAATGCAAATATTTTTCCATTTGATTTCTTAGGAAATATTTTGATATACTCTTAGCCAGTGACTGTCAACAGTCTGTGGTGGTGGTGTGGTTTGTTGTCTGACCTAACCTCTTTTCACACCTTTACAGCTTCAACTAGAGTCTTTCCAGTTTATTCTAATAGGTTATTGTATATTTCTATATTATTCGTTTTAAACAAACTCTCCTTGATAAAAGATGACAATAATAATTTCAAATAACAATACTTTAAGCCAGTGATCATAAATGCAACAAATCACCAGAAAACAAACAAACAAATATGGATAGCATCTTTTTGGGGCCTGTACAATATTTTTATTATTATTTCTCACATGAACAGCTAAAATTTGTTGTTTCTTTAAAAAAAATAAGAAATGCTGGTTTACACATTCCTTGCATGCCCATCCCTCAATCATCCAGAGACTCCTCCACACGTAGAATCTTACACTAATCCCCAATACTTACTTGTGACATCTATCAGATTCCTGCGAAAAATAAAATTTGCAATTTGTGCTCTAGCGTTAAGGGTAGCATCCAAGACCAGACACCTAGGATATCTGCTCATATCAAGAGAAAGCCTGATACTTTCCTTGAGGTTTTTGAAATACACCAAATACTATAATCCATCAAAAAATCTCAAAATATATCACAACCAAACGCAAATCTCATTAATAAGCAATTCTGGTAGGTGTTTCAGAAATAATATTTCGGGTACAGGAGTATATCAGAGATATTGCAGATTTGATTCCAGAATGCCACAATAAAGCAAGTCAAATGAATTTTTTTTTTGGTTTCCAGTGCAGAGAAAAGTTATATTTACACTATACTACAGTCTATTAAGTATGTAATAGCATTATGCCTTAAAAAGCAATACATCTATCTGAATTTTAAAAATATAACCAGGGGCGCCTGGGTAGATCAGTTGGTTAAGTGTCCAACTCTTGATTTCGGCTTGGGTCATGATCTTGTGGGTTCATGGGTTCAAGCCCCATGTCAGGCTCCGCGTTGAAAGCATGAAACCTGCTTGTGACTCACTCTCTGTCTCACTCTCTCTCTGTCTCTCTCTCTCTCTCTCTCTCACTCTTTGTGCCCCTCTCCTACTCTCTCTCTCTTTCTCTCTCTCAAAATAAATAAACTTTTAAAAAATTAAAATAAATAAATAAAAATACCAACCATTATCTGAGCTTTCAGCAAGTCATAATCTTTTGGTTTGTGGAGGGTCTTGCCTCAGTGTTGACGGCTACTGACAGATTGGGGTCATGGTTGCTGAAGACTGGGGTAACTGTGGCAATTTCTTAAACAAAACAACAATGAATTTTGCTGCATTGATTGATTCTTTCTTTTACAAACTACTTTTCTGTCACACATGGTGCTGTTTGATAACACTTTCTCTACAGTAGAACTTCTTTCGAAATTGGAGTCAATCCTCTCAAACCTTGCCTCTACTTTATCGACTAAGCTTTGTAATATTCTAAATCCTCTATTGTCTTTTCAACAGTCTTCACAGCATGTTTGCCAGAAGTAGATTCCATCTCAAGAAACCACTCTCTTTGCTTGTCCATAAGAACAAACTCCTCATTGGTTCAAGTTTGATCATGAGATGGCAGCCATCCAGTCACATCTTCAGGCTCCACTTCTCATTCTAGTCTCTTGCTATATCTGTAGTTACTTCCTGCACTGAAGTCTTAACCCTTCAATTTGTAAGAAATACAATATCTGCAAAGCATACAGATATGCCTATATATGTATCAGATTTTAAAGAAACACTAAATGAAATTACATTATTTACCACTAGCATTACTTAATAAATTGAACTGATAAAAGCCAAAAAAATGGTTGATATACTAAGGTTATCTTAATATAAAAGGCCCCTGTATATCTGAGACATTACTAGTCAGATGATTAGTAAGGAAACTCACTTTTGACAAATATAGAATAACAAAGAAAGGATTCATTCTTTCATCTGAAAAACATAAAAATCAGAACAAAATACAGGAAAGCATGTTAAAAAAAACATTGGAGATTCAGCAATGAAGGATAGCAATCCACGAGATAGGAAACAAACTGGAAAAACACTACCATTCTCCTAAATTATTGCCTTGAGCATGCTGGCTTCACGGCCACGAGACCTGTACAGTTGCACAAACACTTGGAGGAAGAATGCCTGCTGTCACTGTCTTGAAATTCTTAATAATATTTGAACAAGGGCTTTTGTAGTTTCCATTTATACTGGGCCTGGAAGTTGTGTAACTGGTTCAGGCTTTGAGACTTTCTACACTGCAGTGCAGAATGGGGGGGTCCCAATTAATGGATTCCTTGAGTGGATGGAGTTGGGATTGTGGGGAGGCAGTAGTAGCTGGAATTGACAAGGCAGAATACCGAGGGGGAGAGGATGACACAGACAGAGAATTCTAGGAAACTGCAGATGATGGCCTCTGAGTATTTAGGAGGTATGTAACAAATGGTACAGGAGGCTTGGGAAGAAAAACCTGAAGGGATCAGAGTAAATGATGTTTGGAGACCTGGCTAAGAATAGTGACCATTCTCACTTGCCAGAATTGTAATCACCATCATTCATGAGGCACTGGGTTGAATCTTGAGACAAATGCTGCTCTGGTCCAAGCTAACAAAATTTAAAAGCAAATGCCCAAAGGATCAGACTATTTCCAAGTAACTTCAATCCACTTTAGAACAAAGTACAAGATTATCTATAAGAGTGCACGTGCACACACACACACACACACACACACACACACAAACACACACACACACAAATGCAGCATCCAGGAAACTACAAAGCATCCAATACAAAGAAGTAGGAATATTATTTTTTAAACATACAATGAAGTAGGAATATTATTTTTTAAACATGTTTTATTTATTTTTGACAGAGAGTAACACAGAGTGCAAGCAGAGGAGAGCAGGGAGAGAGGGAGACACAGAATCTGAAGCAGGCTCCAGGATCTGAGCTGTCAGCACAGAGCCCAGCACAGGGCTGGAACTCACAAACCATGAGATCATGACCTGAGCCAAAGTTGGACGCTTAACCAACTGAGCCACCCAGGCGCCCCAGAAGTGGGAATATTTTATACATACTGAAAAGAACAATCTACCATTTGAAATTTACATAGAATTGATACATATGCTACAATTAATAGATAAGGACATTAAACACAGTTATTATAACTATATTTCAGATATCCAAACATTGAATATTATGGAAAAATGAGGAAAGAATGAACATTTTTAGAGACCATGGAAGATATAAGGAAATGCACAAATCAAGCTTTCAGTGCTGAAAACCACAGTATTCAAAAAAAAATACAGTGGGTGGGATTATCACCAAATTGGACATTGCAGAACAGTAAATTTAAAGTCACAGCAAAAGAAACTTTCTAAAACAAAACACTAAAACAAAAAATAATAGCAATATAAAAATAACACAGATGGCTGACAACTTCTTGGGATCAAATATGTAATGTAATTAGAGTCACCAAAGGAAGGGAAGAATATGGGGACAAAAGCTAAATTATGTTTCACATTGCAAATTAATGCTCTTACAGGAATGTAATATACATTAGTTCTGCTGACAACTCTTGCTCAGATCTGGTCATATGGTCTTCCAAGAACACCAGTCAGAGTATGATGTTTCCTAAAGGCTGCTAATATTTTTTTTAAATTTTTTTAAATACTTATTTATTTTTGAGAGAGAGACAGACAGACAGAGAGAGAGACAGAGACAGAGAGAGGATGAGCAGGGGAGGGGCAGAGAGAGAGAGACAGAATCTAAAGCAGGTTCCAAGTTCTGAGCTATCAGCACAGATCCCGATGCCGGGCTCAAACTCACAAACTGTGAGATCATGACCTGAGCCAAAGTTTGATGTTTAACCGACTGAGCGAACCAGGCACCCCAAGACAGTTAATATTTAGTGAACAAGACAATGACTACCACACTCTCATTCTTTGTTATCATCTATATAAGTTCAAAGCATATTTTCTTAGTGCATTATTTAGGGAGTTAGAGTAACACTAGTTGCTATTACCAACAAATTCTACAATGTTGGTAGCTTAACATGATTAGAAATTTTTTTTCACATAAAAATCTATTGCAGATGTTGCATTGATATAACTTGTTTTCTTACACTTAAAATTTCAAGGATTCAGGGGCACCTGGGTGGCTCAGTTGGTTAAGCAGCCGACTTAGGTTCAGGTCATGATCTCACGGTTCGAGGGTTTGAGCCCTGCATCAGGCTCTGTGCTGACAGTTTAGAGCCTGGAGCCTGCTTCAGATTCTGTGTCTCCTCTCTCTGCCCCTCCCCTGCTCACGCTCTGTCTCTCTGTCTCTCAAAAATGAATAAATGTAAATTTTTTTTAAAAAAATTCAAGGATTCAGGCTATTCTTCTTCATTTTCCTAAGCCCTCACATCAGTCTTCATCCAGGCTTAAAGAAAAAGAGAGAGTGGAAAAGGCATTCATGCTTCCTAATTCTTTTGGCCTGGAAATAACACATAGCATTTCCAATCACATTCTACTGGCCATGGCCCCAACTTATTGCAAGGAAATACAGTTTTCACATGACAAGTTTACAGGGTACATTTTTGGTTAGACAGCTATCTTTTTTTTAAAACCAGCAACAAAAGGAATTATTTGTTGAAAGACACCAAGATACCACAGTGAACTTCCAACTTAGAGGAAAGATTGGACAATCACAACACAGGAAAGTTAGGGCAGGAGCTGGAGCACTTAATAACTCTCCTCCTATCTTTGTTTCTCTTTTCTGTTTTTGTTTGGTGCCTTTCTTCTGCTCTGACTTCAAACCACCAGTTCCACATGGTGGAGAAAGAGTCTCACAGAGTACAAGTCACACTTGATAACTCCTCACATTAGAGAAGGACTGGCTTGTGCTTATTCTTATTCCAAATTACAGAAGTCTTGAGGAAGGGCTGTACTTGGTCCTTGGTCCTCAGGGACTTAGCCTGGATCATACTATTTGACCAAAAAACAAGGTATATAAGTATATGAGAGCTCTCTTTATGGACTACATTTTTTTAATGTAGTGCTTAAAAGGGAAAGTTTCCAGAAGTAAGAAAAATGTTCATGGTCAGAGCAACCAATAGAGAACAGTCATTTTCCTATAGTCTTTTCTCTTCTTTTAAATTATTTCTCCCCCGTTAGAAATTCCAGATCTATACCTGCCCCCCCCAGCATTCCCAGCTATGCAATTCCATGGCTGCAAGTGATTTTGTCAAGTTCTCTACCCCAATTTCCTCTTTCCCCTCTGTCATTGGGGATGGCATAGCCACTCCTTAACAGAGGGACTGGAGGCTATTGGGCAAGAGCACTCCAGCTTCCTGCTATTTTAGTGGAGACTATTCACATCTAAGTCATGTGTTACGTCCTTTCCTTTAGCTCCCTTAAATTTGAAGTTTAGTATTTCCACCCCTGCTCTACCTCCTACATTCTCTCATCACCTCCAGGGCCATTTATTCTATTGTCATGCCATTTATTATATTTTCAAAAGCTTTTTATCTTTACATTCCTTTTGACATAGTCTTATCCACATGATGTATCTGTAGCCTATCTAGGAAATGGCACTATTATCTATAGTGATTATGGATGCCAAACTGGGCTGTGCTTGGACTCACCCAGGGACTACTGCTGCTACCACAACTTCTGAATTAATTATAAGGGATGCGGCTTGTACATCAGACTTCTTCAAAGTTGTTCCAAGATATTCTAATATGCAAAAGTTTGAGAACCATTGATCTATATAATTTCTTAGCTAGAGGCTGATTCAACCTTTATTTAGTTTCTAGCTGTACCAATCACATGCATTTAACAACAAAAAAGTCCCATTAACTCACTTTTTGACTATCTGTCAAATTCATTCCATGTATACACACTACCACCTCTTTATTGGAGGAACTCCTGTTTTCTCAGGATTATTTCATTAACAAAATTAACCTTACTAACCTTAATCTGCTTCCTGGTCAGTAAACGGTGCAAATTGTCATCAGACTATTCTTTAAAATCACAGAGCATGGAGGCCGCCTGGTAACTCAGTCAGTTGAGCATCAATTTTGATGCAGGTCATGATCCCAGGGTTGTGAGATTGAGCCCTGTGTCAGGCTCCGTGCTGAGCGTGCAGCCAGCTCAAAATTCTCTCTGTCCCTGTCTCTCTTTCTCTCTGTCCTTCTCTCAAAAAATAAAATAAAATAAAATAAAATAAATAAATAAAATAAAATAGAATAAAATAGAATAAAATAAAATAAAATAAAATCACAAAACAGATATTTCACATCTGCTCAAAACACATTTGGAAATTCACTATTGTGTTCCACATGAAGTCCAAATGCTTTACTGGAGACATTACACTATATTTAATCTGGTACCTGCCTAGTTCTTCAGTGATCTATTTTATTACTCTCCCTCTAGCCCAGGGTTCACCAACCTAAGCCCTATGCCCTGACTAGTGTAAACCTTCTTGGATTTCAACACCTGGCTATAACATCAACTTCTCTATCCAACTTTTTATTTTTTACTTTTTACCTTTCAACTGTGCCTCCCCCCACGCTCCACCCCCCCCCCCCCAGCAACGCACACAATACTCCAACATGAATAAAATTGTTATTCTCTACTTTGGTGCCATGAATGAACTTTTGGTCATTTTGCATGAGATCTATATGCTTTGTTGTATTGCTTGCTTATAGGTTGAGTTTCATTCTGTACAGTGTAAGGTCCTAAAAATCAGGGACCATACATTATTCATCTTTGTATTGCCTTTGTGTCCACTGAATTGGTCATAAGTGGATGAATAGACACTCTCCCCTTCAAAATATTAATTCCATTTAACAAGAGAAAATATACTTGTGGAAAGTAATCGTTTACTAATGGTGAAATTTAAGACTAGGGAAATACTTTGTGAATGATGTCCTCCAATTAGATGATAGTCTGCCCTTGTCCAAGCATAAGTAGCAAGTATACTTCTTTCAATAAGGCCACTTTATAACCTTGATGGGTTTCTCCACATATCTGTTCTAGAACAGTTGTCCTCAAAGTGTTATCCTGGAACTAGTTTGCCACCTGAGAATTGATTAGAAATACAAATTATTGGGTCTCCTCTTTAGTCCTAATTAACTGCAAACTGAGGGGAAAGACCCAGTAATCCATGTTTCAAGGACTCCTTCAGAGATTTCTGAGGGGCCAAAGTTTGAGAACAACTGTAAAGGGCAGGGAAAGAGCTAACATTTGCTACCAGACTAATTTTGTTACCCTTTACATCATGTGTGGTGACTACAAGGGTAAGCTGTGAATGGGAATTATAGCCACATGCATCATCTGGGTAGCATGAGGAAGTGGCTTAATCTTTTGAACCTAAGTTTTCTTGTTTATATAATGGAGTAAAATATTGCTTACCTCAGGAGTTGCTGTGAATATTAAGTAAGTTAATCAATAGAAAATGCCTAAAACAATTCATGGAGAAAATGCTTAGCACAATGCCTGCTCAATTTAGATGGGTTTTTTTCTTTGATATTTTGCTGCTATTTCTACAGTTATTGCTGCAAAGCCATGTGTAGTATACTGATGCCATTATTATTAGTTTTACAATAAAACTAAAAATAAGTAGTTGTGATGTGTTGTATTTATGATCAGCTTAGAGCGATGGAACAGGCCAGAAGAGGTAAATTAATAGGATCACAGGGATTACAAAGTGAAACCAAGATTAAGCTATAAGTCAGTTTGATCACACCAGAGAACAAAATTTTCACAGTAAATATTACTACTTAAATAACTTACATTTCAAGAGAAGTCAAAATACTTACTTTAAGAAATGTTGAGGGGCTCGTGGGTGGCTCAGTTGGTTAAGCGTCCAACTTTGGCTCAGGTCATGATCTCATGGTTTGTGAGTTCGAGCCCTGTGCTGGGCTCTGTGCTGACAGCTCAGATCCTGGAGCCTGCTTCTGATTCTGTGTCTCCTTTTCTCTCTGTCCCACAACCCCACCCCCACCTCACTCGTACTCTGTCTCTGTCTCTCTCTCTCAAAAATAGATAAGCATTGGCCAATTTTTAAAAAAGGAAATGTTTAGTGCCTAAATGAAAAGGAAGTTCAGTCATTTGATAAAAACTGCAGAAAGTGTTAAATAATGCAAGGATAGTATCTTTTTGGAGAGTAGTAACTCAATATGTCAAAGTGAAATCATGGTTAAAAGATGTCAATAAATATACAAATTTCATGGGCCTATTGATATTTTTCTTTTGAGATTATTTGTACGTATGAATGTCAACCCAAACGTGTGTAAAAGAAATAACATATTTCCCCCAATTATTTAACTAATTTTATATTTTGGGAACCCATAACATTGGGGTTGAAGACTTTCACTCATGCCATATAGAGTGCTTACTCAGTGCCTAGAAGTTGTTCTGTTCAGGTAACCCTTGAAAAAATCTCCTGACATGAGAATCATGAGATTTTCTTCATTCCGTCTGGTCTTGAGTCAGGGATCCATTCAGCTCATCATGGAAACATTCCCCTTTCCTATCTGCTAACTTTATTCAGATTCTCTTGTTTTTGCTACTACTTTCACAACAAACCTAAAATTATGGACATCTCCTCTGGCTTCATTGTCCACTTGGGAATGGAAATCCCGGGAAGGTTATCTGTGATCCTTATCTGCTTAATGCTGAAAACATCCACTCCTCAAAACAGTGGCTATAAAATAGCCTAAATACTTTGCGTGATACACCATGAGCTACTGAGAGAACAAAAAATTATATTAATATTTATCAAGCACACAAAAATCAACCACATTTATAAACGTGATATTACAGAGCTTAAGTCATATGCCCTTCTTAAATTCACCTTCAGTCTGTAGTCACCTAAGCCTTTTAGCTTTCCCTCACAAGACAAATGAATAAGTGACCATTCAGCTGATAAACTAATTCAATTCACTGGAACATGAGCTACACACAATTCTAACATCTATAATGTGTTTGGCAATGATGAGAGAAGTCGGTATGCACCAGCACAGATATTAAAATTTTTACCCCGGAGGAAGATGAGGAGAAAAATATGGCGCTCAACTGTTAGTGATTAAAGCTCAGGAAGTATAGACAGAATCAATAAACATATCTGAAACTTGGAAAAAAAGAGAGTATCAGTAATAGTTCATACATCAGTGGGGAGTTAGGGGGGAAAACAGGCTCAAGAAGAAAATGTGACTTCAAACTGATAAATTTATTTTAAATGAGCAGAAAGAAGTTCAAAATTGCATCAAGCCCCAGTCTTAGCTGTTGGGAAGAATTTACAGTGATAATTAGCTTTGGGTCCCAGCACACTCATCAAACACACCCACATATACATACACCTATGCACACCATCCTTTACTTTATTTATTTTTTTTCCTGCTGTGGCACTTCTTTTAATAGGATCAGAGCCTACTTGTAGATAAGAACAAGTTGAAGTAAACATCCGCCTTTAGGAGCTATTTTTTTTCAACCAGGGTAGATTTATTTCTTTAATTTAATATTTTTTTTTCAATTTTTTGTTTAATTTAATTGTCTAATTAGTTAACATATATGGTAAAATTGGTTTCAGGTGCAGAATGTAGTGATTCATCACTTACCTATAACAGCCAGTGCTCATCCCAAGTGTCCTCCTCACTTCCCACCACTCATTTAGCCCATTCTCCCCCTCCTTCCATCAAACTTCAGTTTGTTGGATAGTTAGTTATAGCGTAGGAGTATCTTATGGTTTGCTCCCTTCTCTCTTTATTTCTGATATATGATTGTAATAACGCTTAGGCCATAGACAGTTTTGATTATGTAGGTTTATTTATTGCAGCAAATAATTCATACATTCATTTCAAATTTATCTTAATAATGAAGTTGATATTTTCATCATCTATGGAAATGAAGTGGTAGTTTATCAGACTGAACAAGCTAACTTCATGATTTTAAACTGAAATATCTAATCCCAGTGGTGAGCTACCTCATACTGCTATTGACCCAGAAAGAAAACAAAAACATTAACAGAATAGATGCTTACTGAGTATTTATTTTTAAAGAAAATATTTAAAAACAGTGAGGAAGAGAGAAAGGTAGAGAGGGAGGAAAATGGAAATAAAGAAAGAAAGAGGAGAGAGCTGAAGGAAGGTGGAAAGGGGGGAAAGAAAGAATGAAAAAGAGTTTTCAGAAGGTCTAGTGAGATAAAACTTCAAACCTCCTCCTTGACACTGTTCTATTATCATTAATTATTTCTTCCTTCAATTTAAACATTACTTTGTACTATGGTATCAGCCAATTTTTCACAGTAGAAATGAAGAATTCTGGGTTTTTTTTCAATAGTACCATATTCGCCCATTTAGTGTAACCCCAGAAACCACTTCTAAAAACTCACTTTTCTTAGACGCAGATTTCAATAGCTTCTCATGAACTATTGATACCTTCCTCTAATAAAGCATCCATGTTTCTTCTAAAAGTTTGTTTCTACCACCATACTTAGATTCTTACATTCACTTCTTTAATACTTTCAAGGCACCGGACTCCCTATAGACTTACCCCAAAAGGAATTTAAAAACTGTCAGATTAACTTCCCTCAATACTTCTTGCTGTTACTTCTTTCAACAGTTCTCTGTTTTCTGCAATATTGTATCCAAATGTGTACCCGCACACTATTCACAGTCTGTTCCTCTATTTCATTTCTAAATCAATCTTCCACAATGCCTAGGCATAAAAAAAATCCATCTCTATGTGATTTGGTCCCTAAGTACAACTCTCATATTTCTTTGCCATCTTTGTTTTTTGGGTTCCCTACTGGGAATATCCTGGCCCCGGACCTATTCAGCTCCGGCGTGTCATGTTCAATATTTCTAGTTAACATTTTCTGGAGGACTGCAATCACCTCCACGTTGTAGGTGACAGCAACTGCAATCACCTCCACGTTGTAGGTGACAGCAGCTTGCAGGATCGGCAGACAGGCATTATGGTATAGTGGTTAAGAGCATGGATACTGAAACCGGTCCAAATTGCACACATTTCTGGCTATAGTACTTACTCTCTTGAACAAATTACTTGGCCACTCTGAGTCTCAAGTTTCTTCAATGTCCAAAGGAGATAATTACTATATCAACCTGATAGTTATATTGTAAAGAGCAAATGAGTCAACTTATGCAAAGTTCTTTGAATAGTACTGAGGTATAACAGATGATATTTCAAGTTTGATATAATACTTATGATCATTATCATTACTATTTGAAAATAACCAGTGTTTTCTGAGAAATTGGACATGATATTGATGATTCACATAATTCTCATAACCCCATTTTGTGGACAGGCACATGGAGCTTAGGTACATAAGTGACATTTTTAGGACTTGCAGCTGTTAGGGCTAAACTCTAAACCCAATTCTGTCTCACGCTCAAGTTCTGTTATTAACCCCACAGTGTGCAGACTTGGCATCCGTTTCTAATAAACGGTTTGGATTTGCTTATTGACTTCAGCATCTGGTGAAAAGTAACACTCAATATAGCAGAAGGCAAATTTTAAGGCTCTTCTTAGTCTTTTGATTTCCATAACCCAACACTTAGTCTTTTCTTTTACTTCTTGTTTTCCACACTAATTGTTTCAGTGACTTTCTGCAATATTGTTTCTGGTTTTTTTCCAGGTCTTTAAAGATTTGTGGTACTCCTATCTATGTATTAATCTCATCATATGTTGAATTAATATTTCTAAAGCCAGATTATAAGATAATAAAATGTATAAAAATAGCTGGTTTGCAAGCAACATAAAACTAACACAAAAATAGCAACAATTTAGTTTACAGGAAAAAAAAATCCAGACCTTTTCTGTAAAAAATATCGCCAAATACTGGAACGTGGGTTCTGTGTATAAAGAAAGGGAAAGAGTGAAATGTTACCCTGAGTGTATTCCCATATGTGCATTCGCTATGATGTTTTCCTTACAAAGGGATTCATTTGTTTATGTGTAAATCCAGTGTGAAAAGCAGGTCTATAAAATGCATCGATCTATGTCATCCTACTATTATGTGGCTTTAGAGATCCAACTATCTACAAATATAGCCAGACTATCTCAAGAAATCAGACCATGTAACGTATAAAGTGAAAAAGGACAATATATAATTTGAGAAACCTTAACATACTTAACATCAGTTAAACCTTTGAAATAATATTTTATTTCAAAGATTATTATTCAAACTCTACTCCAAAAAGAGATTTCACTAAACAAAGTATAAATATTTTTTAACATTTTTATTTATTTTTGAGAGACAAAGAGAGACAGATCATGAGCAGGGGAGGGGCAGAGAGAGAGAGAGGGAGACACAGAATCCGAAGCAGGCTCCAGGCTCTGAGCTGCCACCACAGAGCCCGACGCAGGGCTCGAACCTACGAACCATGAGATCATGACCTGAGCCGAAGTCAGACGCTCAACCGACTAAGCCACCCAGGCGCCCCAGTATAAATATTTTTTAAAAATGATATTTAAGGGGTGCCTGGGTGGCCCAAACATCTGACTCTTGCTTTGAGCTCAGGTCATGATCTCACAGTTTGTGAGATCGAGCACCACATTGGGCTCTGCTCTGACAGCATGCCCCCCCTTCTCTCTGTCTCTCTCTATCTCTCTCAAAATAAATAAATAAACATTTTTTAAAACCCAGATATTTAAGAGGACTAAATTTTCAATGGTCACTCTACATATTTTCATTCATTGCCACAAAGAAATATTGAACTTTTTACATACCATTTTGCCCTCCTTTACCATGACGTGGGCCCTTGAACCACTTCATTTTTTCACCAACATTCTTTTTAGCTGTATATACTATTAAAATCTTTCTGTCACTTACAATCTTTCCATTCTTTCAAACAATCTTAGTCCCATCTTAACTTGTTATCCGTATCATGCTGTTCTTTTAATATTAAAATTAATGAAAAACAACATAAAGACAGACACTTCTTACTGTCCAATTTATGAATACCTGATCTTTTATTTAACTGTTTTATTAACTCATGATGCATTAGTTTCTTATCCCCTTCACAAGATTTTTAACTATCAGAAAAAATACTTATGATGTCTTTTGCCCTAATAGATTAAGAACTACAGAAGAACTGCAAAGTAAGTTTTCTCAAAGACTTTATTTAATTAGGATAAGAATTCCTTTATTTTTCTTCATTTCCAGTCATATAATATTGAATGGTATAGGCAATACCTAAAAAGAATGTATCAGAGTTGAATTTTATTTCCAAACTAAAATATGCAAGAGTTATAAAACAAGGTTTTTAGCATTTAAATGGCAATCTGAATCCAATTGGAATCTAAAGCATTTGTATTTCAAGTGGTAATTTCTAAAAGAATTGTTAATCATAATTATACTTAATTTATAGTATTTCTGTATCTACTATGTTTTATAATCAATTTTATTTTCTGGTTACGGGTCTCATCTACTAACTACATATTTTTCTATTTTGTATACCCTGATACTCTGGGGTCTGCACCTGGCATGACCAGAGAGGGACTGTCTACCCCAGGGTTAGCGATTCCTGAGAAATAACAAACAACTTTCCAGGAGTGTGCTGTTCACATGCCAACTAATCCATGCTCTGTACCCCCGTACTCCCACATTTGCTATCTGGCTTTTCACTCTAGGTTAATAGTTCCCTGTCTTAATCACCCCAGGGCCAGGAACCAGACAACTCAAGACAGCCCTTATACCCCACAGCCTGCAGACTTCTCAAACTTGCCAATCCTACACCTGCTTATCTGCCTCACCCATTTTTTCTCACGGAAACCACAACAAAGGACCTTGACAGGTTTTCTTCCCATTCCTTCTGCCTCCTTACTGATCCTAGTGTTTCTCCATGGGCATGGCATGTCCTGCCATCTTGGGAGCTGCGGTTAACAAATTATCTTTTCAGGGACAGTTCTCTTCTGATTTTTGTCCTTGCCAAACCTGAAAAGAATAACACCTAAATTTTACAACAATTAAAATAAGGTGGTTTAGCCTCAGACTGCTCTCAGCTCAGAGGTTGAGACTTAGATGGATTTTGGATATAGATTTGTCTCTTTGATTGGGTTGTGATTTTGCGTTTTGGGCAAGAACTAGAATGGCAATTCCTTTTTCTGATGACTAGAGCCTAGCATAGTGTAGACAACATGGTGGTATATGAAAACAATTTATAAATTATAAAATATCATAAGCCATGAATTGTTACTACATCAAATAAGAAAATACCAACAAACATTTTATCATCACCTGAAATATTATAAATAAACAAGAATCACTATTATAAATAAATAAATGTAGGTCACATGTTTTCAGTTTTAATTATTTGTAGTCACCCTTGCTTATTACGACAATTTATAGACAAGTAAATAAACATGCCTAAATTTCAAATTTTTAATGAAATTGATCACTTGACCCTCTGGTAGTATATGACTAATTTGCTGTGTATACATAATGACAATTTTTATTAAAATCTAATGGCTTGACTTAAGCTAACATAGGATCACACCTCAGCTAGAATCAAAGAAAGAACTCAGGTGAATAAAAAGTTAACCTATTTATGAGCATGTATTTCTCATTTTCTTCAGTCCCTTAATAAAAAGCAGTTAGTATTCCCATATACTAACTATCCCATATCCCCACAGCATTACATGTCCCATATTCCCACAGCATTACATTTTCCTTCCCCCATGTCTTTATTTGTAAATACTTAAAACCTCAAAATGAGTGTATGCCTGTCCTTCACCAACCTAAATCCGTTAATTTTTAAATTTTTTCAATATTTATCTCCTTCCACTTGAATGCACATATGCAAGCACACACATGCAAGCTTACACACACACAATACCATACATGCTGAAATATTAAAAATAACCCACACAATTTACTACCAAATACTCTATGAATCTACTATAAAATAAAACCCATATTTTCTTCTACCTTTAAGATACTCATATTGTTGAAGACTTAGGTCAGGTGTTTTATATGGAGAAATAAGCGGACCATGCAAATGAGAATAAGCAAAATCTGTTTATTCAGAGCTTGTTGTACAAGGGAGTCAATCACCATCATTTGTGTTCTGGAAGATTCAAAAGCAGCAGATGAATGAAGAACCATTATAGAAAAAAGAGAAAGCTTTAAGTGTGCCCCGATTGGAGGCATTTATCTGAGCAAGCTGCTAGCTGGGGTACCTAGAAGGGAGGTATACTGTGTGACTTGTTATGTAGCAGGATTCTTGCACGGAGAGTCGGGGCACCAAGGCTTTTCTTTCCAAGAAGGACCTTTATTTGTGCCGGCACCGCTCAGTTGGGTTTGTACCCTAAGAACTGAACCCTGATTGCCACATGGCGTAGTTGTTATGTATTTTCTATTTCTTTGTCTCCCATATACGGCAACACACAAACATGCAGTCTGATTAAGTGGTCTCATGTTATGACGTCTTGAGGGATGTTGTCATGTACATATAGAACCAGGTTGCCTTGAAGGTTTTTTGTTGTTGTTTTTTTTCCTCACCTTAGGGAGGGGACCCTACCACAGTTAGGGTACATATTTGGCTTTCTCCTGTTAACCTGGAGTTAAAAGTGGGAGTACAAATTAGGGAAGCAGTTTTTAATTAGTTTTAGCCCTTTGGGGGCCAGATTTTAGAGGGGTATTGACTTCCCAGGTTGGTTGCTAAGAAATGTTCAGAATAATGTTCTACAAGTCTTGTAGACATATGGTAGGTTGACTGGTTATTGTAGATAATGAGTTGACTTCTTGAGCATATTGTTCCAGATTGTGGGTCAAAATTCTATTTTTTTGTGTGGTCTATACATTATCCATTTGTATGTTCAGTCTCTCATGAAATATCGCACATATGGATATGTGATCTGTCCTTATGATTACAACCTCATTAAACTTTGTTCCAAGTAGCATTACGGTAGTATGTATTTTTGTTGCATAACATATGTAGGTGTGTATATAGAATCAGCGTGTCCCAATATTTGTTAAATTAAATCTTTTTTTTTAACATTTATTCATTTTCAAGAGACAGAGAGAGACAGAGCATGAGCAGGGGAGGGGCAGAGAGAGAGAGAGAGAGAGAGAGAGAGAGACAGAATCCGAAGCAGGCTCCAGGCTCCCAGCTGTCAGCACAGAGCCCAACATGGGGCTCGAACTCACAAATCGCGAGACCATGACCTGAGCCGAAGCCGGACACTCAACCGACTGAGCCACCCAGGTGCCCCTAAATTAAATCTTTTGGATAAATTGTTCATCAGATTTGTCCATGGTAAAGAATTTTTTTCTCTTTGCAATCATTAAGTAATTTGTAAGGTGATAACTTTGAGATCTTATAAATATCTTACAAATATACTGATCTCCAAGAGCATTTTACCCAATCTATTGATGAGTATTACATTGATGGTGGCAAGGTAATGATCTTTCCAATTCTATCATTCTTTCTCTGCTTATTAGCTTTGATTGTTCAGTAACTTAAGAGCTTCCCCTTTACTCTCCTCCCTTCTTTGTTAACATATCATTATGGATCCATGGAAACTTTTGTCATTCAAATTTTAAAAATCCATTAACATCAATCATTTTATTATTTCTTTCTTTCCATGCTTTTTTTTTCTTTAAATACACAATCTGTCCTAAATGTGTCTTCTGAAAACACCTTTGAACCAGACTCTTGCCCTTTTCACACATGTCCATCAGAATTTGAACACTTCTTCGCTTTTTGGAACAACATATTGCATGCCCATATTCTAGTTTGCCTCACTTAAATATGAAATCAGCCATTTCTCCAAGGAAATGCTTTTTTTTTCCAGTGCTTTAACTGGAAAACACTATTATTTTATAATTAATGCAGGGAAAATCAACATAATACTTTCTACTTTGTTGAAATATTTTTAAAGAAAAGCTAAATTAAAAATATTAATAATCTTGGGGTGCCTGGGTGGCTCAGTCAGTTAAGTGTCCGACTTCAGCCCAGGTCATGATCCCGCACTTCGTGGGTTCAAGCCCTGCGTTGGGTTCTGTGCTGACAGCTCAGAGCCTGGAGCCTGCTTCAGAATCTGTGTCTCCCTCTGCCTCTGCCCCTCACCTGCTTGCACTCTGTCTCTCTGTCTCCCAGAAATAAATAAACATTTTTTTAATTTAAAAAACTTAATCATCTTTACATTAAACAATTCTGCAATGACCAAATAATCAGTATCAGTATCATGTGTACTTCCAAACTACTTAATTTTTTAAGTCACTGGTTTATTGAATGATATTGATCTCCATTCTTTTCTTTGCATATGTAAATTCACATGAGTATCCATGGACTAAAGTGATAAAAAAAAAAAAGTAAAGACTTGCAAGAGACAAAATTATGTTAAATCAGATGTTTTATTGACAGTGACTTCCTTTTTGCCATATAACAGTAAATAAAAATGATAATGTCATTTTTTTTTCAAATTTCTGTGTATAGGTGACAACAAATGCAGGAGAAGAAGGAAAAAGTATTTTATGTAATTTTTTAACTACTTCAGGCAAGGAAAATATTTGCTAGTTATTATAATATGAAAGTTTTTGGACTTAATGAGTAAACAGAAGTGGAATTTCTCATACCCAGCCACAACTAGAAAATAATTAAATTTACTTATTTGACTACTCTGTAATGATGCAGGATGATCTGAACTATATATATATATTCTGCCTGATACATGATGAATGAGATATAATTTAAATAACATGCACCACTTAGTAAGCTTATAAAAGAAAAGAAAAGCAGCATGATTTACAGGCAAGTTTAGAAATCAATTAAAATTTGAATAATTCATTAAAATAACTGTTCAATTTAAATGTGACCTTTTCTATCTTTTATGTCAAATAGATCACATATTTCCAGCATATTGAACTATGAATAACTCATGTAATATTTTTCCTAAACCCAGAAAAATTTGTGTTTAAGCAATACATTACTGGGTTTCTATGGAATGAGCTTAAAATAATTTTCAGTTAGATTAATGCAGTTATCTTCTCATTTATATTTAAAATAATTACTTATTATGAGAGTTTTCTATATTATTTCCAAGCTTTTTGTTCCCTTTTTAAAGAAAGACTCTTAAAAACTTTGAAAATGTTGAGGGCATTCATCAGTATGATTTGACTTTAAAAATTGAATGCGTGCATTTCCTTTATATGTTTTTTACATCAACCCTAAGATCATTAAAAAAGTTAACAAAAGTTGTATATATTAAAATATAAAGCCAAATAATATATGTTATCTTCAAATTGGAAAAGGAGAAGAAAATAGAAAAAGTAGAAACTCCATCCAGCCCTGTTTGATAACATATGAAACATGTTCATTGATTTAACAAACCTCTATTTAACATATTCTGAAAATGGTTTAGAAGGAACAAGGAAGTGTGTTAATGATGATCATCAGAAGAATCACAATGCGTATTTCCTATATGCTGGACACTGCTGTTTAACTACCTAATCGATCTTATTGACATACCTACAGGAGAGACCATTACTGGCATGTATTACCTTATATAACCTCATATATTAAATATATAAAATTAAATAATACTTAATTTAATCTCAAAAATGAAGTTACAAAAGGAACAGAGAAGAATGCCATGACAACTCAAGAAGCATTAGTCAGGAATAAGAAATTGTTGCAGAGATGAGAAATGATTCTAATGGAAACCAGATTTCAGGGGTTTGAATAATGAGTGAATGATGAGCTAGTGAAATTGACAAGTTCTTTACATTTTCAAGAGATTTGTAGAGAAAGAAAATAAAAAAGATAAAGAGATATTAAAGAGTTGGTCAGAACTGAAGAAAATAATAACTCTTGGGATAGAACAAACTAGAACAAATTTGGAAAGAGCGGAAAGAACTAATGATGAAAGATGAATTAAAACATAAAAGTGGGGAAGGGATGGCAAATAGACTGTGCTCCTTGAGACTTGAGTGATAGAGATCAGAACACCCCATTTTCTCTTCCCATTGGAGATTATGGACAACCTTATAGATAAAGGAAGTTTCATTAGAAAATATGGTGTAGAGATATAAAAGTTTTTTGAGCTGGATGGCTTCAGAAAGGTAGCTGGTAAATTAATCTATTGAGAATAGGGAATGAAAGCAGAGTACTGAGAAGAAGAAGTGGTGTAGACATGTAAGGAAGTGTATTACAATGTCAAGATGAGAACCATTTTCAATAAAGATTGTGACATCTATTAGCTTTCTGTCAAAAGCACTTTTAGTAAGAATATAGTTTTTAATCACTTCAATCCTTTAAAATTAAAAAATAAGGATCATATTTCACTATAATAATAAAATTATTATATATTCTTTTAATTGTTGTACTAAATAGGCAGTCAATGGAAAAATCAAAGGTAGATTGAATGGATTCTCATATGGGACAGTAAAGGATTTCTCTCTTCATAAAATGATAAATGGAAAGAGATTTTTAATAATAATTTCTGTAATCTATATTGGAGCTCAGAGAATGTAGTAAAGTCAATCACTAAATGATTTATCACTGATTAATGTTTCAGTGCCCATAAGACCTCACTGTGACTCTATCTCATACTGAAAGTTATATATGTGACATATGAACTTTTCAAAACTAATTTTTCTAATTATTTCAGTTCCGTTTATTTTCACCTTCAACTTGTGTATCTACTTCCCACCTGTTTGAGTGTCCAGATAAGCTACATAGCTCTTGTGGGGAAACAAAGTAAGAAAATCGCTTTAAAAAAGAGGAAAAATAGGGGCTCCTGGGTGGCTCAGTTGGTTAAGTGACCAGCTCTTAATTTCAGGGCAGGTCATGATCCTAGAAATATGGGATCAAGCCCCATGTAGAGCTCTGCACTGATCATGGAGCCTGCTTAAGATTTGTTCTCTCCATCTCTCTCTGCCCCTTCCCTGATTGTACTCGCTCTATTTCTCTCTTTATTGAAAATAAAAAAATAAAATATAAATAAATACAATAATTTAAAAAAAGAAAAATTAATAACTGAATTTTGCTCCTTGTAATATTTAATTTCTTTACGAGTTGTGGATTACATAAAAGTACTAAGAAAATGTAAGCCTGAGATTTCTAAATTTTTAAATGAATCTAGACTTACTGTAGTGCTTTAGCCAAACATATGTTTGTTGACTCTCCTAAGGAATTCTTGTAATATCTAGATACAAATTATGTAAAAGAATTAGAGGGATGAGATTAGGGAAATAGCACCTAATTTGTTTGTGCTGAAATCACAGGTATATTGTCCTTGTGCAATGATTATTTCAGTCATTGCTTCAGTGCAGAATTATCCTATATACTAAATACATATCTACAATATATATGAAAATCCTATATAAAAGTTTTAGCTGTAACACTAAGGCAACAAACAGACACCAAATGAAATGAAATGTTAGTATTCATTTATAAGCAAAATAAAAATTCATGCTCTAAATATATTATGACCCACAAAAGCAAAGTTCACAGTGTTTAATTATGATACAACATGGAGTTTTTCTATAGTTTCTTATGCTTGCTATAACACATTACCACAAACCTCATGGCTTAATACCATACAAATTTACTCTCTAACAGTTCTGGAGGCCAGAAGTCCAAAATCACTTCATTTGGCTGAAACCAAGATGTTTACTGGCACTCTCTCTTTGGAGGCACTAAAGGAGAATTTGTTTCCTCGCCTTTTCCAGCTTCTTGAATAGTCTTCCTTGACTCATAGACACTTCGTCCATCTTCAAGTCAGTGTCAAAGCTTTTTCTCTAACTCTGCTTCCCTTTTCTTCTTTTGCATGGCTCTCTTATAGTTTGTGGCAAATGTTTCTGTTAAAAGGATACACGTGATGACATTTTGGGCCCATCTAAAAAACTCAGACTAACCTTCTCATCTCAAGAACCTTAAATTAATTTCATCTGAAAAAAATTTTTTTGCCATATAAGGTAATATTCACAGGCTCCATGGATTAGAATGTGGATATTTGGGGGTGGGGGTCCATTATTTATCTTCCCACAGCATGCAAGGCACACAATAATCTCTAAAGTATCTAGTGTGTGTGTGTGTGTGTGTGTGTTTATCCTTTATGTGGTGTGTTAAATGGAGACTGTGAGGAAAACATTTAATAGTTGAGAACCTGAATACTGAAAGTAGCATATAGTGTCAGAAAAGCATGCTTATACAACTCTGTGGAAAACAAAGGCTCAACACAAACCCTAAGACCTATCACTTACTTCTCCCACAAATCTTTAAAAACAGATAACTATGTGGGCTTCTCCAGGTCCCAGCCCCCTTCTGTCCAGGACACTACCTAGAAATTGTTTACCCTTGACCCAAAAAATAGAAATACCAATGAAGGCAGAGTATCATGAGATCAAATCAAAATCAAGAACCAAGTGGCTCCAAAATTCAATAAGAATAGTTTCTGGAAAAAGTTATTTTAAAAATTCTTAGAATATGGCAGAGAGAAGGTTTTATCTATCCATCTATATCTATATCTATATATCTATAACAAATATATATATCTATATATATCAAATATATATGTATATATTTGGTAATTAATCATTTTTCAAGTATGTGTAATATGACAATGTATTAATGGGGCTGAGCTAATGTTATCTGTCAGACTATAATGTCATAAAAGGTAAATATATCTTATAATAATACTTTGTTAAAATCACAAATCAGTAAGAGCAGCTGGCATATACTTAACTTTAATTTCAAATAAGAATGGACAATAATGTTTTGCACACAGAAACCTGGGCATATTTTGGCATGGGCTTGTTGTGGCATGGCAA
The DNA here is from genome assembly GCA_028646485.1 of Cryptoprocta ferox. Taxonomy (NCBI): domain Eukaryota; kingdom Metazoa; phylum Chordata; class Mammalia; order Carnivora; family Eupleridae; genus Cryptoprocta; species Cryptoprocta ferox. The sequence continues at coordinate 21,325,382 of CM053573.1, forward strand.
ATAGGCAAATTTAGTTTTGCTCAAGTTCATATCCAAGACATGAGGCTCCATGCTTATTTGCCATTAATTGGGCTATTACGTACTGTTGTCTTTGATAGTTAAGGCTTCATGTGTTTATATAATATCTTTTCAACTAGAATTGTTGCTCCTCATGAGATAGAGCATAGGTATAAGATATAAAAATGCACAACAATAAATATTCTGAAAAAAATGTTTTCCCTTTTGACAATAGAAAATCCAAGAGTTCAAAGTGAGTTGTGTTCTAAAGTCACTCAAGCAAATATTTTTCATCTATCGAAATGCCTAGCATAGCACTTGATACATAGAATGTCATCAGTAAGAATAAATTGAATAGAACTCATTAGCAACTTGTAAAGAATAATCAGTACCCAGATAAAAAAAAATTACTTTCAAAACAAGCAAAAAAATAGTGCTCACCATCAGGAAATTCTTAGACAAACTAAGATGCTGTCTTGTTTTGCTCTGGAAAATAATAGCACTCAGTCATGATTTGAAGACTGTATCCTCCTCATTTTTCATCTACCCTTTAGATTCATGACTGGAATTCATGGAAATCACTCAGATTTCTAACTAGGGCTTAAAATAGCTTCTCAGAATAAAGGAAGGAAGGGAGATGTTACAGAGACTATTCTATCTGGGCACATAGCCAATCAAAATAAAAATACATATCTGAGTATAGTTTTAGATAGGTATAGTTTTGAAACTAAATTCTGGACCCTGGGGATATAAGAATGCATAATCTTTGTAATTAGTGAAATGTATAAGACTCAAACTTCTCTCTTTTTTTCCATTCCTTTAATGCAGTTTGGAATTTGTCCATAATAGTTATAGCTGGAGAGGCCATCGTAGACCGTGAGAATCCTTGTGAATAGAGTCTTTCTTCACAGGTTGAGTTGCACATACTGAAATGCAGTTTGGCATGCAAGATATTTATTAATAATCCCTTTTAGATCATCCACAGTGGAAGGTAGGTAAAAGATATAGAATTGGACAGAAGGAAAATTGAACTGAGATGGGGATCCCATAATAACATCCAGCAATCTCATGACATTTATGGATAGAATTGTTCTTCATAAATAGTCTCAAGATGGGTCAAGTGGTATGGTCATTATACTCCTGTACTGATCAGTCACTGGCGGTGAGTAACCCTGGGAAGGCATGAGAGCTTGGCAAAGACAGCTTTTTGCTCCTGAAACAACTCCTTAAGTGTTTGGCAACTGTGTGCTGACAGCTCATCAACAACTGGGAAAACAGATCCTTCAGTGACAGGGGTATTATGATGTCCAAAGAAATGGCATGTTCAATGAGTAATAAAATAGTGAAGTATCATGAGTCCTGGACCCCTGACAGAACTTTCCAGGCTTGGACTGTCAACTTCTGGACTTTGACAGACAGAAAAAATTCAAACAATTCCATCTATTCCAATTTTTCCCCATTTCCAGTTCAGTACTCACAGGTGATAAAAGTAGTCAAAAGTAAACCTGAAATATATGTTAGTATCAAATAACTGACAATGAAAGAATTGGAAAAGGTAAATTGGACTTAATATTTTTGACAAAATGGAAGAAATCTTCACGCAAAACCTTGAGTTTAAGTTCCAGGCTCTAATCCGCTGAAGATAACCAGAATGTTAATTGCATAACTGAAATTTTACTAGAAGTGTGTGTGATCAGTGTTCAGTTTTGAATCATTTAACAGAAGGAACTCTGGAATGTAGATGATAGAATATCAACTGTGCTCATTAAGTCTTCAGATAACATTAAACTGCAAGAGGGGAAAAAGAAGTAGCTTGAAACTAAGAGAATATGATAACAATTTAAAGTGACCTCCAGGAGTGTAAAAGCACACAGAACAAAATGCATTAAAGATAAGATAAGGGAAATATAACTGGAGTGGAAAATAAATTTCAAAATGCAAAAGTGTAAGATGTGCAATTGTGGCAAATACATAGCTAAGTGTCACAGTAGATGACAACCTAACCATGATCAGTGGTGCAGCTCCAGGGAAAGCAAATATAGTGCTGAATCCTGAGAAGACATGGTGCACTCAAACAATGCAGTGATTTCCAAATTATGTTCTCAGTGCTTTGGCTGTGTTTTGTTTTTCTTTTTCTTTTTGTGTGTGTGTGTTTGTTTTACTTTTTGTCATTGTTTTGTTTTGTTTTTGTTTTTTTGTTTTTGTTTACATTCTACATCAAGGAGCTTTGTAGAAAATGTAGCGCAGATTCAGAGAGGGAAATATAATTTGTTTACTAGTTAGTCAATAAAGGAAAGTTTGCAAAGGAAAAGTAAATAGAGTGACCATACTGATGGTGACTGAAAGTTGAGTTCTGCAGATGATGATGTCCAGGCCATCTCCCCCAAACTTTACCGTTTGGAAGGCAGTGAGAGCAAACAGTAACATGATGGACTTTATTATGAGGAATGAGTTTCTAATAGTTAAAACAACAACAACAACAAAACAAAACACCAGCATGAGATAAAAAGACAAAAACTAGAACTGATTATAGTTTTCTTGGAATGATTTAAATAAAATTTTATTGAATAGAAAATGATGAAAGAAATACCTTTTTAAATCACCCTCATTCATTGAAAACATTGTTTTTTTCCATTTTTTAACATCTATTTATTTTTGAGAAACAGAGAGAGACAGAGCGTGAGCAGGGGAGGGGCAGAGAGAGAGGGAGACACAGAATCTGAAGCAGGCTCCAGGCTCTGAGCTGTCAGCACAGAGACCAATGCAGGGCTTGAACCCACGAACTCCAAGATTATGACCTGAGGTGAAGTCGGACACTTAACCAACTGAGCCACCCAGGTGCCCCTTGATAGTATGTTTCTTAATATTGGTCTGACAAACTGATTTAAAAAAAGCAGTATTGTTCAGTATAGATATTCATATAGAGAAAAAATTGATAGCATTGTGGAGAAAGAGAGTGACTAACACTTAGGCAAAGGTGACACAGGGGAATGAATGCCAGCCTCGCAGTGATCTTGAAAATGGCAACGAAGGGTGTTGCCAGTGACTTAGTGGTTTCTCTGTTGGGAACCATGCCATTCAGTGCTTGGTCACCTTGAATTCTGTTGATGATTCTGTGGATATACACTATCAGTTATACAGTGGAGAAACACACTTAACTGGCTAATCAACATGCCCAGACTCATGTACCTGCAATATATACCAAAACCCATGTTTGTTGGACACCAAAATACATCAAAATACATGTTCTTAAGCATAAATAATACAAGAGTATCTGTCTCAAAAAAAAAAAAAAAAAAGGAGTGTCAGGGTTTTTTTCTTTTTTTTCTTCTATATCTCTAATGTTAAGCATATGGTATTTACATAAATATTTGTTGAAATAATATTAAAAATGAAAAAATTTGGAAACTTAGATGAAAGATGCTAATGAATTAATGATAAGATTATCCTTTTGTGATTTTAGATTGGATGATATACGGACTAAATTGTGTTCCCCTAAAATTCATATGTTGAAACCCTAATTGAGAAGAAGTTCTTAAAAGTACATTTAGAGTCAAAACCATTTTATTCTAAAAATCATTAAGAGTATTTCCAGATAAAGCAGAAGTATTTCCAAGCTAACAATACCAGAGTTGACTTTGGTCTTTATTTTTTAAACACATTGTAGAGAACGGAGAAAAAATAGGTTATTTACAGAAAACAATATACGTGTCTATACTCAGAGGTACAAATCTGATGACAGAAGAGACTTAAATACACACTGTCATCTCAGAAGCAGTTCCCAAAGAACTTATTTGTTTGTTTGTTTTCATGAATTTTAAGAATACCTAAAACCCTTTTCCATCCTTGATCTTGGGAGCCAAATAGTATTTTCCATGCCCACATCACCAATTTTATACTCTACAACAAGGTGTCCATCCTCAGACATGTTGAGTGTTACCATAGGAATGAGTGGAGGGCTTTTGGAAACAAGTCAGATACCTTAGTGCAAAAGTTAGCAGAACCGGCTCCTTTCATCTCGGTGGTAACAGCTTCCTCCTCTTCATGGACATTACTTGTTTTTAACAACTTATTTCTATTTCCAGGTTCTGCATGTGCTAAAGGAATAGACAGGGAAATTCGTTGTAATATTGTCATTGTTTTGTTGTTGCTGTTGTTGTTTTTAATCCGGGACAGGAACAATGCTTTTAAATTCCCTCTTTGTGTTTTTTATTATTTTTTTGCACTTATTTATTTTTGAGAGACAGAGTGAGACAGAGTGAAATTGGGGAGGGGCAGAGAGAGGAGATACAGAATCTGAAGCAGGCTCCAGGCTCTGAGCAAGCGTTCAGCACAGAGCCTGACGTGGGGCTTGAACCCATGAACCCTGAGATCATGACCTAAGCTGAAGTTGGACTATTAACTTACTGAGCCACCCAGGCACCCCTGTGTTTTTATTTTTTTGATATATAGTCTTCTGCTGATGTTAAGCACATCTAATTTGTCAATATTCATGTAAGATTTACAATAATTGCACGTATCCAGGAAAATATAGCATGGAAGTAGGACCATAGAAATTTGTTGGGATGGGAAAACAAATCTCTTCATTATCATTTTTTAATGATTATCTTTTGCTTCTTCTCGTTTCTTTTTTTTTTTTTTCTTAATTTGAGAGAAAGAGAGCATACAAGCTGAGGAGAGAGGCAGAGGGAGAAAGAGCATCTTAAGCAGCCGCCACACTTAGTGAGGAGCCCAAACAAACATGGGGCTCCATCCCATGACCACGATCCTGGGCTTGTACTCTGTGAGTAAATCAAGAGTCGGATCCTCAACCTACCGAGCCACCCCATCATCCCTCATTCTTAATGTCACTTTATGATCTTGGTGGAGAGAAACTGGTCTTAACTTTAAGAGAACTATCCTCATATCTTAGGTTTATTTAAGTAGGAATTTCATTAATACAGAATTTTAAAAATGTAAACTGGTTTGTCTTTACTTAAAATTGTACAGTGAACTAAAACTTGTGAAAAACATAATATCACCATGACATTCCTTGATTAGCTTTTTGAATTGCTTACTTCTAGTTGCAAAAAGTTTAAAAAAAAAACTAAATAACAAACCACATTGAATTTATTTGAAAAAAACAACTGAAGGGTTATAAGTAATTAGAGGATTAATGGATAGTGGAATATATAGGGGAAGCTCTTACTTTCTCCAAAATATAAATTTGTTGATAGAGATTTGGTTTTGTATTGTAAGCCATTATTTGATCTTCTGTGCCACTCATGCATAATTTATTTTCTGAAGAGAAAGAATTTCTGTTATGATGTGATATATGATCCATATTGTTAAAGATGTTCTTCACATTTCCTGCAGAATAAATATATAGAGAAAAGACTTTTTGATCATCAATGTCTCTGTTTGTTAATTACAACTACAAGAAAGCATATTTGACTATTTAAAAATGTAAATCCCCTAACAGTATATAACCTTAGTTTAATTTTTAATTAGGTAGCAATATTAGAAATATTTACTATTTTCTGTCTTTAAGTATTAAGCTTCTCTGAAACTGTTTTTCTTATTTTTTGAAAAGAAAATCACAGCAATATGGTAGGCAGAACTGATGTGAGAAGTATTCCTTTTGCTCCAAAGACATAAAAAACTGCATAAAAAACAAATTATAATTCATAACAAGGTCATTAACACATAGCAACAAAATATTTACAATTTTGCTCCAAAAGTAACAAAACAGGTGACACTTAGTCATATATAGTATTAATATGTTTCAACTTATTTGGTCTCCAAAATATTTACATGTGTTCAGTAGTGAGCAGTGCCATGTAGGTGAAGATTGAAACATATTTATTAATAATTAAGCATTCATTAAAAAATACAATGCATATCATGGTCTCAGAATAGAGATTTCAAAATACCATTTTTAAATGAGAGATTATACAGAGACTGCATATTACAAATATATTAGAGAATTATAAAGCCTGAAATAGCATTTTTATAGTCCAAGTAAAATATCTTAGTGTAAAGTAATTTTAAATAGCATGTTACGCTACACTTACAGGTAAAGCAAGACCAATTTAATTTCTTGTTAGCTGCATAGCCCAGGCAAATCAAGCACCATTTTGTGAATATCATTTACAAAGGGAAAATATTTTTTTTTACTTTTTTAAAGCCACAACAACCAAATTGTTACTCAGAAACAAATCATATTTATGGAAAATTCCATTTTTGAAATGTGCATTTGATAGAACCCTTGCAGTTGAACTTCACTGAAGTTTTTCAACTCTTAAGTTGCATTATTTGAGCCTCTGAATCTTAATAAGCTTTTATAGATACATTTTTTGCTGTTTGAGTAGCACTCTCCATCAATGTTAATGAATATTTTTACAACATAACTTGTAAAGAACTGTGCTGTCCATTAAGTTAGATGGGACTTTTAGCATCATCTTGAAAAAAAGATGCATCAGCTGTTTCCAAGCACTTTGAAATACGAGATATATAACTTATAGACTACAAAATGAAGTTGGCAGAACTCATATAAAAATGTTCTTGATATTCTCATATAGAGTTTTCTAAGACTAGTACCAATGGAGAGGGCAAAGGTTAGATAAAAAAGGAAGAAAATGTTGAAAAGTCTGAGGAAAAATAGGAAGTAGCACTTGGTAAATATGTTTGCAGCCAAAATGTGTGGAGAGCAATATTGAGCAAAGCTGTTAAGGATATATAATTTTTTTGCATATTATAATGACCTTGAGACAAATAAAGGGAGAGACAGACTGAAATTATGTGCTAATACATATATATGATAACCTTTTGCATTGCTTTTTCTTCTCAGAGACTTAAGGAATATTAGGAAGAATTTTAAACATGACTAAATTGAGACTTTTTCTTGCTGAAACTTTTTCTTGCTGGAGGGCTCTGGGAAATAAATTTATATTACAGGAAGAAAATAAATATGTTATTAGTTCCCTCTGTGTAATAAAATGCTACTTTTTCTGTATTTTTTAATATAAGTATATAAAGGGAAGGAAATTTTCCTTGAATGTTTTCACTGTACAATATTAACAAAATATTGTATTTGAAAAGTAAGAATAATTTAAATAACTCTTAACATTTACCAAACTGAACTGGTATAAACCAGTAATTTAATAAACTTTTTATCATGCCATGTTTTATGAGTCTACCTTCCAATATTTAAATTTAATAGCAATATAGTCCAGAACGTAAAAAAAAAAAAAATTTAAACACATGTAATAGGCAGTTTCTTTCCCTCAATAAATCTACTGGCAAGTGAATTATGTTTTTGTGGAAGAAACTGAACTTTCTCTGTTTCAGAGGCTTTGGAATAATACATCAAAAAAGTGATGGGAAACAAGTGTCTCCTGTGACATAAAATTATGGCAACATAAAATACATTGTGAAGTCATCCTCTGGACATCAGTGAAAAAATATATCAAAATGTCTTTGTGTGTTTTCTGTTTCTCATCCTGCCAGAAACACATCCTCCTATAAACTACAAAAATGTGAACAAGTTTCAATTAAGCATGTCTTAGATTTTATGTACATTTCATTATTCAACCAGTACTCAGATGCACATTAGGGATAGTCAGTATATTCTGCCAATATTAAAATTTAGACCAGATGAAAATCTGAAACCTAATTAGTAGTCTCATTTTAGAATTGACAACTAAATCTCCAGTCTCCTCAAAGTATTTCTATTTCAAAAATCTTTAAATTGTTTTTTTAATTCATCATGGCAGCCTGGTTTTACCATATGTCAAGATAGCACATAATAGTGGGCATTAAGTTAAGGTCATCCACCACAAAGTACGTTTGAATTCTCTTATTAAGCTTTTTTTTTTAAGATTAAGTGACTATATATTTGCAGCAACTGAGATAATATATATGATAAAATACAGGTGCATAATTACTTACCTGAGATTAGAAAATCCAAAATCGCCTGAAAACGGGAAATATTCTTGTAACCCAATGGGGGGTAATACTTGACCTGCTCTGTATTCACTTAGGATGTGACTAGATTTGAGGTTATTTACAGTTTTTCTTTCCCACTTAGTGTGAATATTCATATGACTTTCTATGAATCTGACACTATGCTTGACGATAGACCTCACTAGGTGCGTTAAATACATAATATATTGTGCATACTTCTGTCCAAAATATCTCTAAAATTCTAAATTCTAAAATATATCTGGTTTCAAAACCAAGTTGACAATAAACTATAAAAGAAAAAATGCAATACAATAAAATATATCTGGTTTCATGGGTTTCAGAAAAAACATTATAGATATGTATAAATATTTAAGGACATCAGTTGACTTGCAAATGTTGAACTATCCATGTATCTCAGGGATAAATACCAACTGGTTGTGATGTACGGTCCTTTTAATGTGCTGTTGGATTTAATTTGCTAGTTAGTATTTTACTAAGGATTGTTGCTACTCAGTTCCAAGGATATTGACCTGTAACTTTCTTTTCTTGTAGTGTCTTTGCCTGGTTTTGGTATCAGGGTGATGCTGAGCTCATAAAACAAATGTAAAGTGTTTCCTCTTCTTTTATTTTTGGGGCATTTTAAGAAGGATTGGTAATATATATTTTTTTTAATATTTGGTGGAATTTACCTCTCTAGTCCTGGGCTATTTTTTTGATGGGAGTTTTTTGATTACTGGTTTAATTTTTTTAAATTAAATATTAAATTTTTTAAATTAAATTAATTAAATTAAAACAGGTTTTTTAATTTGTTATTGGTCTTTTTAAACTTGCTATTAGTCTGTTCAAGTTTTGCATTTCAGCTTGATTCATAAAGAGTGGTACACACATGCGCACACACAGAGGTATATTATTCAGCCTTTAAAAAGGGAATTCTGCCATTCATAAAAACATGAATAAACCTGGAGAACATTATATTAAGTGAAATAAGCCAGATAGAGAAAGCCAAATATTGCATGATCTCACATATATGTAGAATTTTAAACAGTCAAGGGTACAGAGGCAGAGAGTAAAATGTAGCTGCTAGAGACTGAAGGAAGGGGGAAATGGGGAAATGTTGGTCAAAGGGTACAAAATTTCAGTTGAGCAAGGTGAGTGAGATTTAGAGATCAACGTTGTGACTATAGTTAACAACTGAGTTGTATACTTGAAATTTGCTGCGGATAGATCTTAAGTGTTATCACCACACACACTCAAAAAGAAAGACAATGGCTGGCTCAGTCAGTGGGGCATATGACTCTTGATTGGGGTCATTCGTTTGAGTCCCATGTTGGGTCTAGGGATTACTTAATAAATAAATAAATAAATAAATAAATAAATAAAACTTTTTAAATGCTTATTTATTTTTGAAAGAGAGAGAGAGACAGAGTGCAAGTGAGTGAGGGGCAGAGAGGGAGGGAGACACAGAATCTGAAGTAGGCTCCAGGCTCTGAGCTGTCAGCACAGAGCCCAACGCAGGCCTCGAACCCACAAACCACGAGATCATGACCTGAGCTGAAGTTGGACCGTCAACTGACTGAGCCACCTGGGTGCCCCAAAACTTTTTTAAAAAAAAATAAATAAAATGGTAAATATGTAAGGTAATAAAAAGTTAATTAGCTTGATTATGATGATTATTTCACAATATATATGCATAGCAAATCATCAAGTAGTACTCCTTAAATGTATATAATTGTAAATTGTAAATCATATCTCAAAAAGAAAAAAGATGTATGGGTAATATTCTAGAGTAAGTAAATAAAAGGAGTCTTAAGTTTTCCTCATATCCCTCCATTCTGGACTCATTGTACAAGATCAGAGCTGTGAAAGTCTCTCTGACCTTGGACCTACATCTCCTACATCTCCTAGAAATTGCATCTATCTGGATGACACTGTACTCACTGTTTCACTTTTTGGGCAGTCCCATTATCCATTTTTGGCACCTGGGGTATCACCAGAGACTCTCTTCCATAGTGGCAGAAATGAACTCCTGTGGCAATAATTTTGTTGGAAGCAAACGTTTCCTTGTTCCATAGGCAGAACTCCCCATAAAATACAGCACTCCGGTCTGACCACCCTAGCCTGAGCTGGGGTTATTTCAGGAGCCACCAAAATGATGAACCTTTATCCACTGTTATGCCTTTAAATTCTCTTCTTAATAAAACAATTGGTCAAAGTCATGTCATTCCTTTTATTAAAATCTTACTGTGGTTCTCATTTCCAACAGAGTAAAATACAAATTTCTCCTGATAACCCAAAGGCCCCATTCTGTCCAGGCTTACCCACTGCTTCTCTGACCTCCTTTTCTACGGTACATGCTCTTATTCACTCCAGCTACACTGGCCTCTCCACGGCTGTTCCTCTCACACAGCTTAAGAGTTTTGTACTGACTACTTCCTCTGCCCAACATGTTGTTTTCTAAAATGTCCACCCGGTGAACTTACTCACACCCTTCCATTCTTTGCTAAAATGTCACCTCTTAAATGAAGATTACTGACTACTCTTTTCAAGTTTCCTCAGTCTCTATACTCATTCTCTGCACTCTAAATGATCCTTAATCTGTTCCATGTCCTTTTCCATGGTACATATAATCTTTTGACATAGCATATTATTTATTTAGTTAAGAGTCACAGTGATAATAGAGGATTTTGTCTGTAATGCCAAGTTTACATGATAGTTTTTGTCATACGAGAGACACCCACTAAATAATTGTTACAGAATGACTAAAATAAAGGGATTGATATTGATTTATTCAGCCTGAATTCAGAGAGTGTTGTATTATTAGAAAAAACATTGAGTGGGGCGCCTGGGTGGCTCAGTCGGTTGAGCCTCTGACTCTTGATTTCGGCTCCGCTCGTGATCCTGGCCCAGGTCATGATCACAGGGTGGTGGGATGGAGCTCCACATTGGGCTCCACACTTAGTGGATTCCACTAAGCACGCCACACTTAGTGGGCTGCTTAAGATTCTCTCTCCCCTCTACCCCTCTTCCATGCTTATGCTCTCTCTAAAAGAAAAACAAAACCAAAGAAAGAAAAAAACACGGGATGAAGAATTAGGAGATCTGGGGAGTTTTTCTTCTTGTTTAGTTTATAATTGATTTGACTAAGTTTGGACAAGTTACTTAGCATAGGCTTTGTTGATGTAGTCTATTACAACAATAGGAAAGAAAAGGATATTGGATGAATTCATTTTTAATCTACTTTCCTTCTCATTTTCCACTCTCTCATTCTATGGGTATTTTATAGTTTTCCATAAAAAATATAAGAATCAGCTTACATTTTTGTTATATTTGATTGACATAATTATATATTTTGATATATTTGATTGATATAATTATGATTGTTCAAAAATCAGCTAATAAATATTTGCAAAGCATGGCATGTAATAGGGATTGAATAAATAGCTGTTGAATAAATAAATGTATGGATGGCTGAAAATTTTCAAGTGCATAATTTTAAATATTCAAATGATGTTTGTGAGTATATTTGGAAAGAAATTCTGGGACTAAATAGAAATGGAAGAGACACTGCCAACTCTTCCATGATCTGAGGATTGAAAAGGGGCAACAATATAAAAGCCATTGATGGGTTACATTCTACTAAGTGCAATGAGAAATGATCCTTGTGGGATTATAGAAAGGATACTTATGGAAGTGTGCCATGCCTGGGAAATTCATTCTTAGTCTTGTTAGTCTTAAAAATGTATCTGTAGTGGAAAATGGATAATGGCCTTCAGGAAATAAAGGATGACCTAAGCTTTCACAATCTTGTTCTGATGAGAGTAAGAAGAAACACTGCCAACAATTAGTCCATGTGCTGTATTTCTGAAAATGTTGCAGTCTCTGTCTTAAAAACAGATGATGACATAGTAATACATTAATTTGTACTTTCTCTACAAATCTGAAAAAATAATTGAATTCCACACACCAACAATTCATAACAGCCTCAAAAAGTTAGGCAAAGATTAGTTTAGTCATATTATTACATAATTTAAAAAATTAATTGGAGTTGTCAAGGTTTTAATCAGAAATATCTTGACTCAGAATTAGTGGTTTGGTGCTATTAATAATTATGGTGTAGTAAAAACAACCACTAGAGGTAAATACACACGGATGTATTAAATCCATTCACGTAGGAGCAATATGTTGCTTTGAGAGAAATTAGAAAGAATTTTGAAAGTATTTTTTTTCGGTCTCATATGAATGATAGATTATATCTGAGTATTTTCTAAAAGTTAAGGGTTGAAAAACAAAAACAAAACAAGTTCTTAGTAAACCAGGAAGGAACATCATCTACAGGACACAGGAGTGACAGAAATAGATTAAGAGGGTCCTTTGAAATGGTCAAATCAGGAAGGAGGAAAAATTCAAGGTAGCCTGAGGCAGTAAAAATGCAGTGGAAATTAGAAACAAAATTTGAGGACAGCCAAGGCCATAATTCTAAGTGTTTATCATATCAAAGGGACATAAGTAGTGGGACATAAAACAATACCGTGGAAGCAAAATGTCTGTGTTTTAGAGATTCAGAAAGGGCAGCAAAGGGAGTGATTCTGACATAGACATGGGCAACCTGAGGATAAAATTTAAGTGAAACAGGATGCCGTTTCAGAGGGTCTGTCATTGGCCATCTTACAAGGCAACCTAAAATACACATGAAGAGCTGACCATACCCTTCCACCACCATCGTGGGCTTGATACTGTTATTGCTGTGAGCTTCTGGGATTCAAACCCTTGGGGACCCTGTAAAGAACTGTATAGGGAAGACTTTAGAATTGTCCTGCATAGGACAGGAGGCTGGGACATTTATCCAGACTCTCAGCCCTAGGAGACAGATTTTTGCTAGTGGTCTTAGTGTCCCAGAACTTCTGTATGGCACCTTCAGGAGGTCTGAGTGACCTGTTAAACTTTAGAAAAAGGCTTCTTGGGGCACCTGGGTGGCTCAGTCGGTTAAGCATCTGGCTTCGGCTCAGGTCATGATCTCACGGTTCGTGGGTTCGAGCCCCGTGTCGGGCTCTGTGCTGACAGCTCAGAGCCTGGAGCCTGCTTCCGATTCTGTATCTCCCTCTCTCTCTGACCCTCCCCTGCTCGTGCTGTCTCTCTCTGTCTCTCAAAAATAAATAAAAAACATTTATAAAAAAAGAAAAAGTCTTCTTGTAGAAAGACAGAGAAATGTGACACTGCACTTTTCACGTGGGATAGCCTACAGGATATTTTCATTGAAGTTGTGCTGAAATCAAAGGTGTGCAGCAGTGGTGTGGGGGCTTAAAAAACATATGCTACATTGGGGCATCTGGGTGGCTTAGTTGGTTAAGCATCCGACTTTGGCTTAGGTCATGATCTCCTGGCTCACCAGTTCAAACCCTGCAACAGGCTGTGTGCTGACAGCCTGGAGCCTGCTTCAGATTCTGTGTCTTCCTCTCTCTCTGCCCCTCTCCCACTTGCGTTCTTTGTGTTCTTTCCCTTTCTCTCTCTCTCTCTCTCTCTCTATTTCAAATGTACACAAACATTAAACAAAATTTTAAATTTGTAGTGTAAAAGCATACACTACATCAGGTTAGCTTAATATTTTATTTTTTAATTTTGTAAATCATGTTAATTAAAACATAATCTCAATAAATTAGGTGGTCAGTGACATATTATAAAGCGCCAATCTACCATTTCTATAAATAATCACCATTCAAGTGCATGCCTATATCCCTTTACACATAACATGCTTCATACACAACAATAGTTCATTCACTTATTTTTTCATTCATTCAACATATAGGTATTGAGAGATAACTATAGTCAGGCACCTTTCAAGCAGGGCAGATAAGGAACTGCTCTCCTGGAGACTTTTGTTTTGATGGAGAAGCGGGTCTCAGGTCTTATATTATGCCAAAGGGATAACCTAGTGAATAGTCAAAGATTGACAAGGCCATGAAAAATCCTGTTTTCTTAAATAAAAGTTAATATATCTCATGTTAAATGTTCTGTATTTACCTATAAAGAACTCTGAGTGAGCAGGTCATGAAAATATATTTGATAGGATGCAACCCCATTTAATTTTTAGCTATTTCATACAGTATTTCAAATTAAGTATATTAAATTAAGTTTAAATAAAACACATTTCATGCCAATAGCTTGAAGACAATTGAAAGTTAGCTCCTTAAATTAAATTTGAATATTGGTTGTGCTGGTGATAGTAATAATGACATCACCAGCTGACAGACACTTGTTCAACAGATAGCGAGGCTAAGAGAATTTATATACTGGGGCATCTGGGTGACTCAGTCAGTTGAGCATCCAACTTCGGCTCAAGTCATGATCTCACAGTTTGTGGGTTCAAGCCCTACATAGGGCTCTGTACTGACAGCTCAGAGACTAGAGCCTGCTTAGGATTCTGTGTCTTCCTCTCTCTCTCTGCCCATACCCCAATCATGCTCTGTCCCTCTCTCTCTCAAAAATTAATGAACATTAAAAAAGTTTAAGAAAAGAATTTATATATTAAGAACTTTGGAAGAGGTTAAATGAAATGAAAGCAGAACAAATTTAAGTTAATAATGAGGTTTAAAAAAAAGATCTGTAAAGCATAATTCCTTAGTCTGACATGTTATAAATCAGTCTTCTTATATAGAGCCCGGGTATACTGTGGTCCAGAAATAAATTTTGCAAAGAAATTAGTACAGTAGTTAGACATCACAAAATCTGGGATGCAGAGAAGCTCTGTCATTCCAGGTGTGCTATTGACGGATGAGTCATTTGCTATGCCTCAGTTGGTTTATCAAGCAAACATAATTTTTACATTCTAAATGTCATCAAAAGTTTCATAATTAAAGTGTTCTCCAGAAGTTCTCTGTTTCTGTGAATAATTCTTGGAAAAAAATTTGGTCAAAACATGATCTATATTGGTGGAAATTTGTTGATTTGAACATAAGCTACAAAATAAGTTTTACTTTGCAACAAATCACATACAATTTAAAGCTAAAAATTATCACGTAAGCTTTTCTTATTTGCTTTCTCAATGCTTATGATTCAAGATTTATAGATAGGCAATATTAGAAATACAAGACCAGGTCAATCAATGTGGTTTCTATACTCAGGATGAAAAAACATGCATCATAACTTAAAAGAATTGGAAAAGATAAAAATGATAAAGCACACTTTAAAAATATTTCCAATGTATTTTCTTAATAGCTGTGAAGGGAGAAAAAAAACATATCTAAGTTCATACATAGCTTATGTGACAAATGAAACATGCTTTGAAACCGCAGTGCGCTCTCTACTGTCTTTTGGGATTTTAAGAATTCTTGGAAGAAATATGTTTACCTTCATTCTGAGTAATGGGGTTGTCTTTTTTTATGTTTGTTTATTTATTTACCTTGAGACAGAGAGAGAGCATGAAAGGGCAGAAGGAGAGGGAGTGAGAATCCCAAGCAGGCTCCAAGCTGTCAGCACAGAGCCTGACATGAAGCTCAATCCCATGAACCGTGAATTATGATCTGAGCTGCAATCAAGAGTCAGACGCTCAAACAACCGAAACACCCAGGTGCCCTTAAGTTTTTATTTTGATCCAGTTCATTAACATACTGTGTTATACTCATTTCAGGTGTGCAATATAGTGATTCAACCCTTCCATACCTCACAAGTACACTCTTTAATCCCCATCACCTAATGAACCCATCTCTCCCAGCCCCCTTCTCTCTGATAACCATCAATTTGTTCTCTGTAATAAGTGTCCTGTTTTGTTTCTTAAATTCCACATGAGTGAAATCATATACTTGTCTTTCTCTGACTTACTTTCTTTCTTAACTAGCTCCATCCATGTTGTGGAAAATGGCAAGATTTAATTCTTTTATAAGACTGAATTATATTTCACTGTATGTATACACCATTTCTTTATCCATTCATCAGTCGATGGACATGGGTTTCTTCCATATCTTGGTTATTATAAATAATGCTGCTATCAACATAGTGGTGCATGAATCCCTTTGAATTGTTTTTGGATTCTTTGGGTAAATACCCAGTTATGCAATACTGGATCATAGGGTACTTCTATTTTTAACTCTCTGAGGAACCACCATACTGTTTTCCACAGTGGATGCACCAGTTTGCATTTCCACAAGCAATTCACAAGTGTTCCTTTTTCTCCACATCTTCACCAGTATCTGTTCTTTCTTGTGTTGTTGATTTTAGCTGTTTTCTTGATGGTAACTGATGTTGAATATCTTTTCATGTTTCCGTTGGCCTTCTGTATGTCTTCTTTAGAGAAATGTCTGCTTATGTCTTCTGCCTAGTTTTTCATTAGATTATTTGTTTTTTTGGTGTTGAGTTTTATAAATTCTTTATATATTTTGGTTATTGACCTTTTATGAGATATATCATTTGCAAATATCTTCTCCCATTCTGCAGGTTGCCTTTTAATTTTGTTGATTATTTCCTTCATTGTGTGGAAGCTTTTTATTTTGATGTACTCCCAATAGTTTATTTTTGCTTTTGTTTCCCTGGACTCAGTAGACATGTCTAGAAAAATGTTGCTATGGCCAATGTCAAAGAAGTACTGCCTGTGTTTTGTTCGAGGATTTTTATGGTTTCAGGTCTTGCATTTAGTTCATTAATCCATTTTGAATTTATTTTAATATAAAATATTTTAATAATGTACATTTAATTTTAAAATAGTATTTTATTATTAGATATTATGTAAGAATTTTTTTATTATTTGCACAGTAGATTTCTGCATTATTTTAAGAAATGTTTGTTGAGAGGTCCGTGGGTGGTTCAGTCAGTTAAGTGTATGACTCTTGTTTTGGCTCAGGTCAGTAATCCTTTGTGTTGTCCTAGGCTTTGCTGGACAAATCTGAAAGCTGAACCCACATTATGTATTAGGGAAAATAATTTAAATGAGTAAAACTTAATGATGAAGGATTATCTTAGGTTGGATGACAAAAGTTTAAGTAGCCGTCATTCATTTTAGGCTTTCTCTTACAATCTTATAATGATGCAGTGATGTCAGAACAGGGTTGTCTAAATGTAGGGAGTTTTAAGATTGATGCAATTAAAAGCCAGAGAAAAATTAAGGGTGTTATGAGTAAATTGACTGACAGAATTCAAGATGGACAGAAAAAAAGACAAATGAGACTGGAAAGAAACTGATGAACTCTGAAAAATGGAACATTTTGAATAATACATGGTATGATGAAGGAAGTAGCAGATGCATTAGCCATGAACGTGTGATAAATGGGAAGGATGGTATATAATAAATGGAGACAAAATTTTAAAAGTGTGAAGTCTAGAAATGGTTCTATGTCTCTGTATTACTTAGTGAGGGCTGCCATAACAAAATACCACAAACTAGGGGCGCCTGGGTGGCTTAGTCAGTTAGACGTTGGGCTTTAGCTCAGGTCATGAACTCACAGCTGGTGGGTTCGAGTTCTGCGTTGGGCTCTGTGCTGACAAGCCCTGACAGCTCAGAGCCTGTAGCCTGCTTTGGATTCTGTGTCTCCCTCTCTCTCTGCCCCTCCACTGCTCATGCTCTGACTCTCTCTGTCTCTCAAAAAATGAATAAACATTAAAAAATTTAAAAAAATCACAGACTAGGTATCTTAAACAATAGAGCATTTACTTTTAACTATTACACAAAATAACTATCCAATGATTTATTTCCCTCATGAGACTCATTAAGGATTTACATAATAATGATTTTACTTGCTATTTGAATTATAAATAATATGATTTTAACTAATATTTTTGTCATTTGCAAAAAAAAAAAAAAACTACAGCCTAAGCTTTCCTACTTACTGCATAACTGGTTCATAAAAATTTAAATATAAATTAGGTAGGTAAAGTTTTTTTTGCTTTATATCTTTCTTCCCCTACCAAATCAATGATTTCCCATCTGGTTTTGTGTTTTATTGTATACCTTAAGAAAAGTTCCCAGACAGTTCAAATAATTTATTATTCTCTGTATGATTAATTTTTAAAATATTATCTTACAGAAATATGACCTGAGGCAAGCCATAAAACAAATTTAGATATTCATAAACACCAACTAACTTTATTTATATTTATATTACACATCATATATATATTTCTAAGATTATCTATACATATGTATATATATATATTTCTTAATATATATAAAGTAAGGAATTTATATTCGAAAAAAACTCTTCAAGATCTTCACACTTTTTGAAGCCCTTTAAAAGACTTTTAAGTATATACTTGTAGTATTTTGGGATATATTCTAAGTATACACCATGAATTTTATAGATGATATTATATTCCTAAAGGAAGTATCTTTAAGCAATGTGAAAACACAAAACACCATATAAATTAGTATTTTTCATATTTTGCATCCTTGTCTTCTTCATATGCCAAATTTCTTTTTCATAACAAATTCACGATTTTGTTGTAATATGTTGTAATTTATGCTGTTCAATTCTTAATTCTTTAGGTCCTGTGTTCATAGGCACATCTGGACTCTGCCAATATACACAGCATCCTATTTTAAATAGAAAAAAGTGATTTGGCATAGTTCACACAAATAATGATCTAGAATTGAATGGATTTTAAAATTTTTGATTCAGATGTGCAGCATCTTAGAGGTATGGTGTTATAAAAAAGAGTATTTTAGAAGTGTTATTTATATGTTATAATATCACCACTGATCTTTGAATATAAATAATAATTAGCCAAATGTTAGCATCCTCTGCCACTGAGGTCTAGTATTTATGTTCTCTAGAGAAATGGAACCAATGGGATTCTATTTCATATAAATATAAAATGAGGTTTATTATAAGATACTGGCTTATATAGACTAAGAAGCCCCACAATCACCATCTGTAAGCTGGAGACCCAGCAAAACTGGTGGTGTAATTTGAAGGTCTGAGAGTCAGAGAACTAATGATACAGACTTCAGTCCATGTCTGACGGCCTGAGAACCAGGAGGATGGAGGGTGGCAGAAAACCAATGTCCCAGCTCAATCAGGCAGAGGGTGAATTCAACCTTCCTCTACTTTTGTGTTCTATTCATGCCCTTAGTGGACTGGATGATGCCCACCCACATTGGGGAGAGTCATCTGCATTAGCCAATTCACCAGTTCAAATGTTAATCTCCCTCCAGAAACACCCTCATAGAAGTACCCAGAAATACTGTTTAGCAGAATATCTGGGTGTCCTGTGTTCCAATCATGATGACACATAAAACTAACCATCACAGGTCTCAAAAACATACTTTATCAGGTCAAGATGATTCAGTGAAGATCTTAATTTCTTCAGAATTCTGAATCCGAATCAAGACTCTAAGTATTTTATCTTTCTGGTATTTCTGATAGCCAGTAAACAGAGCTTGTGTTTTTTCCCCATATAGTCTAAATTCTATAAAAACAAAAAAAGCAATGTATAATCACAGTCTATTTCAGAGAAGAGAATGTACTGAATTTCATTCTTCATTTATACTTCCACCTGCTGAAATTGCAGCAAGGCATTAAATCAAAGACTTGATATAGGTCAAAGTGATATAACTGTGATACCACAGTTAAAGTTTTGTTTAACTATACAAGAAAAGAATGATTTAATCCACCTTTGAGTTATCAACCCTTTGTAAACATAGTTCTAGAATGTTTTTAAAGGCTTATGAAGTTATTCCCATACTCATGTAAAAACAAAGATCAAGTCTTTGATAGATTTTTTCTTTTCTTTTTTAAAAAAAATTTAATGGTTATTTAGTCTTGAGAAAGAGAGAGAGACAGAGCACGAGTAGGAGAAGGGGTAGAGACAGAGGGAGACACAGAATCCAAAGCAGGCTCCAGGCTCTGAGCTGTCAGGACAGAGCCCAATGCAGGGCTTGAACCCACGAACCATGAGATCATGACCTGAGCTGAAGTCAGGCACTTAACTGACTGAGCCACCCAGGTGCCCCACTGATGGATTTTTAATTTTTATTTTACCATTCCCGACAACATATTAGATATGAAACATTGTATTGTCCATTATGGGGCCAAATGCATTTGTTACAAAGGGACTAACTATTTCTTACCCTAAGAATTTGGAATTTGGTGAGAATGACTAAAGTGTCCTTATTTTTCAATGTTTTTATGAAAAGAATATTTTTTATTCCCTCAGTACATTACTGGTACAAGCTTAGCTTAAACTCTGATTCAAAATTGTCCAAAGGGCAGATGGTGACAGACAACTAGAATTTCATTAAGATGTTGAGGAAACTTCTGGG
The DNA here is from genome assembly GCA_028646485.1 of Cryptoprocta ferox. Taxonomy (NCBI): domain Eukaryota; kingdom Metazoa; phylum Chordata; class Mammalia; order Carnivora; family Eupleridae; genus Cryptoprocta; species Cryptoprocta ferox. The sequence goes on from CM053573.1 coordinate 21,345,567, forward strand.
ATAAATTCACCCTAAAGGATAAGCTAGCCATAGTGAAATTGGCCTAACTAAGCCATTGGAGGACATGGTCATCGCCTCTGTCCTCAGGTTCTTCTCTAGGTTCGAGGGAAATTTTAAATTTAAATTTAAATTCAGAAATAACTATTTCCTTAAAATTATTTTGAGACATTGAGGCAGAAACAGGAATACTTCAGTATATTTTAAGCCAGAATAAATGGTCTATTGTGTCAAACGCAGCTGAGATGTCTAATATGATATACTAAAAAGTACCCTTTGGACTTAGAGACTAAAGCTTTATTTGACATTCAACAAGCCCCTCTAGAATAGAATACACAGAGGAAGTGAATAGTTCTTCCAAAAAATCTTGTGATGAAAGCAGGATTCTATCTTCATAGATATTAAATGATTATATTGACCACAAACTTCTGCTCTGTTTTGTTGAATGTGTGCCTGATTGCTTTAACAATGGGGAATATTGAGCCATGTTATATGAACAGAGAATTAAAGAGTAGAAAGAGAGAAATCAAAGGTCTTGGTGAGACGTTAAGTGGCATGATGAGGTGCTGAGAAAGAATGCAGGGATAAAATCCGCAGCAGGTGTAGAGGGCTTAGTTTTTGTCACAAGTAGATTCTGTCCCATTGTAGTAGGAGAGAAAAAGATGAGTACAGATACAGAAATCCCTATAGAACTGGGGGTTGAATTCTGAGGCACCTTATGTCTTCAATATCATCTGTAAAGTAAGAAGTGAGAGCATATAGAAAAGTTTTGGTGTGCAGATGAAGAAGGAAGTGGAAATGAAGTTCATATATTTGAAGAAACAGTGAATAGATGGCAGATAGCTATCTGAAAACAGACACAATGGTATTTCCTATCTTCTATGTTTTTCAGCACTGTGGCATTACCACTTTTCCATTAAGAACTGAAATCTATTTCTTTGACTTTCTGAATCTGCAGACCAACTGACTGCTTTCACTAATAAAATACAGGCAAAAAGATATTGTGTCCATTCCTGATGAACACCTTACTTGGACATTCAGTTTCTGATTCCTGTTCTTGGAAGCCAGATCCTGATAAGAAGTACAGATGTCCTGAGTCCAGCATGCTATAAGAAAGGAAAGCCGTGAGAAGGGGCCATAGCGAATGAGATACCATGGAGAGAGAGACAGGGAAAGAAGCACTAAAGTACCAAACATCAGAGTTAGATACTCACGTTGAATGTGCAGCACACTTAAGAATTCAGACTAATCTATCCTGGGATGTGATCTGTCTATAACTAAAAGAGATGATTACTCAGCTGAGCAGAGGCTATAAGACATATTAATGATAAATTATTAATTATTGATTTGAACCACTAAGTTTTGGGATCATTTGTTACACGAGAATAGATAATTGGAAAATAATGTAGAATATGTTGTTTAGGATTGTTCCAGACTGAGTTAACCAGAAAAATAGTGTAGGAGCTATGAAGCAGAGTTTAAAGCCTAAATAAGTGTTAAACTAAACTTATTTTGGAAACCCAATGTGCAGTTGAGTAAATCCAGCCAGCTGTAATCATGAGCTAAGTGTGAGCACTGAACACAAAGAAAAATGTTTGTTCATAATCTAAAGAATGTTTATTCAGGGTGAGTACAGAAAATGAAGTCATTCAAGGAAGTAAAAGATCATAATAAAGAATTATTTAAATTATTATTTTAAACTAAAATGAATGTTTCACTGTCTTTGATTGTTTCACCACTTTTACTCAAACCGTTCTGGAGTACTCTCACTCTCCATTATCATCACCACCATCACCACCATCGTCATCATCCTCTTTAACACTCCAAAATATGCTTTTCCACAGAATCTAACCACAATTTCTCTCTATTAAAATAGGGGTGGAAATCACTTTTCTTTTAAGCTGGTGTATGGTTTCTAATCTTCCTCAAATGATTGGGATTAATTATAGATCATCTTTCGTGGGAGGATATGTTCTCTCAAATGGTCTGATTTGGCACTGAAGTTCCTTTTTGTTCCTCCACAAGTTGACGCTTTGTAATTTAAAATCCAGAAGACTGTACTGAATCTTGAAATAGCGGGCAGGCCCTTGTAAGCCCTTGTAATTCCTCCTAAATAAATGTTCTTTTATTTATGTAGTTTCTTTCTTCTCATTCTTCCCTTCCTCCCTCCCTTCCTTCCTTCCTTCCTTCCTTCCTTCCTTCCTTCCTTCGAAACACTTCCTATACTGTTATTTAGGATTAGGATTATACATGAAGAAATTAGAGAAACTATCAAGAGCAAAAAATGAACCTTCTCTAGGTTTGCTTTATTTCTTTTAAGAAGACTTGAGTACATGAAATTGTTGATGTTCTCAAGCAAGCAACTTGACAATGATATGTCACACATATGTCACACCTTACATTTTCACCACACTCCTGAACTGTGAGTCACAGTTACAACTGCCAAGAAAAAAAGAGCACTTTAAATTTTAAGAACTGACTTTGTGTGTTTTCTGTTTTCCTGGCTGCCAGAGACGAACTGCTAGTCCTTTTTTTATGCCAATGGAAACCAAAATAGATTGAGACTCATTTATACTGATTGTGCCAAAGGGGAATGATGTGAGAAGCTGATATAAATGAAGTTGAAATGTTCTTTCTAGCTTTATTAAAACTTAGGAAAAAGGAATTTTCCTAAGAAAATTCAAGAATCACATAACAATAATCATGTTGAATTAACTTTTTAAATGAATTAAAAATTGACTATTCTCTGTGTCCTTCAGCAATGCACAGCAGTGCATTGATGGAAAAATTTTAGCACAGCCATTCAAAGAAGTATGTAGAATATACTCACTGGATAAAAAAGATGTGACCTCACTTTTTCTATTCAGTCAGTCATGCAGCCTACACATAATTCTCTAGTTTAGCCATTCTATTAAGCAGTGCAGTCATGTCCAAAAAAGAATAAAATATAAGGGAGGTGATTTGTCTTCTGAGGTAGTTTAGCCACTAGAATTTATCCCCTCCATTTTATAACACAATCCTGATTGATATTCAAATTTACTTTTATTTACAAAATAGGGGATTAGACAAGCCCACATTTATATTCTCTTTTCATTTACAAATGCCCTATTTAGTCATCTATTATTGTCTAATATTCTTCCATAAGACAAGGACCCCATATATCATTATGTTATGATTTCAATACTATCCATCCTCTAACCTGTAAAGACTTAACATCCATGCACGGAAAACATGAGACTCATACTATTGTTGCAAGACTTTTTACCTCAATACCTGGGGCTCATTGTCTCACCACTCTGAAAAAATGAAGAGGTAGACACAAAATGAGCAGCAGGCAAAAGTTTATTAGAGTATAAGACCAGAAAGAATAGTAGGAAAGCTCTCATTACAGAGAAGGGGCATTTGAAAGTGAATGCCCGTGACTATATGCAAGGGTCTTTGTTTTATAACTTTCTGGTCAGCCCTTCCTTCCCTTTCCCCTAGTTCCTTCTCAGGTCACCCTTATTGGCTTGATAGGTGCTGGGCTGTCCATTCTTGATTGGTTTGATTCCATTTTATGTGGGGTAGTCTATGGTCCTGTCATTCCTGTGGGTCATATGTTTTATGGTCTACTACTTATTTTTAGCAGGTCTTTTGTCAAATTTCTAAGGGAAACCTGAGGGGGAGTAAGTGGCACCTGTTACATTCTCATGAGGAATCTTATACCTGAGAGAGTATGCTATGGTCAGATGCTCCCAAAATATGGGTTTTTCCCCCCGCCCAGGGACTCTAGGCCCTATCCTTTCCCTCTCTGCCTAAAGAATCCTATCTTTTCCTGTCATACTATCTGTGTTGTAGTAAAACCAGAAATGCCTGATATACCATTCCTTTCTGCTAGTAAATTGTCTTTGAAAAATTTTAGACAAACACATGGGCATGCACGCTGATATCGATTACAGTCCCTTTTATCCACCATTTCACTTTCTGAGGTTTCAGTCAGGAAGCAGATGACCTTCATCAGAAGGTCAATAGTAGCCTAAGGCTATGTCACAATGCCTGTGCCCTTCACCTCACTTCATCTCATCCTGTAGGCCTTGTGTCATCTCACATCATTACAAGAGAAGGGTGAGTACAGTGCAATAAGATATTTTGAGAGCGAGAGAAACCACTTTCACATAACTTTTATTACAATATCTATTAAATTTGTATGGAGTTAGATGTCACAGTGATAAAATACTCTTGTCTCTTAGGTTACATATTCCTAAGAAACCACAATAGATAATATGATCCCAGTATTTTACAGCTACTCAGAATTAAGAATGTCAGAGAACGTGCAAAAAGCAGATAAATAATAATAGAATTAAGATTCAGACCCAATCAAGACCAAATCCAATATGACCTCCATGAAAAAAGAAGTAGTAATAAGAGAGTAATAAACAAAGTAACAAAGAAAGTAATAAATCCTATCCTTTTTCAGAGAAAGAAGTTAGAATTATTCCTTTTTGAGAAAAACTAGTTAGAATTATTTTTTTAACCTAGGTAGATACATGTAATTATACATAATTAATTATGAGGTGTTAAGTTTTATTCAATTCAAGAACTTTCTTTTATATAATTATATATAATAATGGTTTCTAAATTCTTTTCTTGAAAAATAAAAGAAACTGATATGGCCAAGGAGTTTTTCTATCTAGACCTGCATGTTTTACTTTATTCCTTTTCCATATTAGCTTTGAAATTTAATGATAATAAAATTTACTGAGTAACAAAATCTCATCTTAAATGTTGCTGTCAGATGAAACTTAAGACAAAATATTAACCAGAGAAAGAAATTTTTAAATATTCAATACTAAATATTTAAACATAATTCTGTAGCATTTGGATATTGTAATTCTTGTAGTCTTTCTCTAAGATGTAATAAAACTCTCCCAGTTAAAATTGTGATTATGCACAATAATGATCAATAATTTAAAAAATAACATTTAACAAAAGTATATTTTATTTTTCTACATTTAATCAATTAAATGATAACATTCAGGAAATGAACAATGTTCAGAGGATATTTTATTTTGGATTTTGAATTTATTCCTTTTTTTTTCATTTCTTTATAGTACATCCTGCTAGCAGAATAAGTGATTTGTTGTTTGTTATTGTTTTTCTTGGTGGGTTAAATGCCTTAGCCAGTTATAATTATCTGCATGTTTTTTAAATGTTTATTTATTCATTTTGAGACAGAAAGAGAGAGAAGGAGAGAAAAAGTAGCTGCTCAGGCAAGCTGGGGAGGGGCAGAGAAGGAGGGAGGGAAGGACAGAGAAAGAGGGAGAGAGAGAATCCTAAGGAGGTTCCATGCTGTCAGAGTGGAGTCAGATGCGGGGCTCCATTTCACAAACTGTGAGATTATGACCTGAGCTGAAATCAAGAGTCAGACCCTTAACCAACTGAGCGACCAAGGTGCCTCAATTATCTGCATATTTAAATCAGGTATATTTTTATCTTAAAGCTAATTTTTAAAGAGCCCTTAGTAGAATTTAACTTGCCTTCCTATTTTACCTAGAATAGCTCTACATAGTAGAACATAATATAAGTGACACATGTAATTTTAAATTTGCTCATAGTGACATTAAGAACATTAAAAGAACCAAGAAAATCCATCCATTAAGATATTTGCATGAACCAGTATATTCAAAATATCATCATTTCAATATGTAATCAATATAAAATTATAAATAGGATATTGAACGTTTTATACTTTATATGAAATATATTGTGTGTTTACATCTCAGTTTAAATTAGCTACATTTCAAGAGCTCAGTATTCACATATGACTCATGGATACCATATTGGACAATGTTGTTCTCGAAAGCAAAATGTGTCTTTAAGTTACTCCAAATAAATGCATAAAAAGTACTTAATTAAACTAAGTGTTGAAGTATGCTCACTTTCTCTAAATGTTAACACTGTTTTTAAATTTTGTAATGGAAAATTTCCCCACTAATTGAAAAGCAGAATCAATAATGTAATAGATCTCCTGTGTGCATCACTCAGCTGCCAGAATTATCCACTTATGGTGGTATTTCTTCTCAACTCATGTGTCATCAATATCTCCACCCACTCCAACCTCTATTTTTATTATAAAGCAAATTAGATACATCATAACATTTCTTTCATATGGTTAAGTATGCCTGTATTTTTTTTAATTTGAGAGAGAGAGAGAGAGAGAGAGAGGGAACAAGTGAGTGGAAGCAGGGGAGGGGCAGAAGGCAAGGGAAAGAATCCCAAGCAGGCTTCAAACCCAGAAGGGAAAGGATGCAGGGCTGGATCCCAGGACATTGGGATCATGACCTGTGCGGAAATCAAGAGGGGGATGCCCAACAGACTGAGCCACCCAGGTGCCGGCTTAAGTTTGTATCTTTAAAAGGCAAGCCTTTTAAAAAATATAACCACAGGATCTTTAATACCCCTAAAATATGTGCAAATACTTTTAATATTCAGTGTCAGTATTTAAATTGCAATCATTCTATAAGTGTCATAATTTTTAACAGTGCTTTAAAATATATGTAACTTGCTGTTGTTTTTTTTAAGTTTCTTTTCCTCTACAGACTCTCATCTTTCTCTTCTTTCTCTCTCTCTCTCTTCCTTCCCCTTTTCTCTCCTTTTCATTCATTTGTTGATTAAACTATTGTTTGCTTTTGTGTTATTTACATTTTGTTCTGTTTTTAAAGTTTTTGTTCTGTAGCATTTCCCACATTCTGGATTTTGCTGACTATATTGCAGTCAAGTAATGAAACTGCTTCCTCTGTTCATGGTATACCCTATGTATTGGTAGATGAAATCTAGATTCAGGTTTGAGTTTTTAACCAGATTATTTTATATCATAAGACATGCTATTCCTAGGGGATAAGCCCTTGTTTCTAGCTCTTCTTAGTAAAGTGTTAGAACATTTTTGTTACTGTTTGCTGATTTTCAAGATAAAGCACATAATGAATTCATGGTAATATTAATTTAAAATGCCAGAGTATAGGAATTTTATTTAATCTATTTACCTTATATTTGTATCTCCTTTATTATGGGAAGCTCATTTTTCTAGGACATCGGGAGTGATAGAATTAAAAAATTATATAATTACTCAATGTCTATACTTTACAATAGATACAGCTATCTCAGAATGGAACTATTAACACCACTTTAAGCAATGTGATTTTTGAAAAAAATTAATATTTTTACAATACTTATTTTGGTTCTACTACAAATATGTAGTCGAAGTACAGTATTTTAAATCCATTTATCATAATTCCCACCTGTGTGTATATGACCAACTTTGTGGATATTTATATGCACTTGTTACATTTTACTTTTGTTTGTATTATTTTGGAATTTGAATTTAATTTTGTTTAATATGTATATGAAATATGTGCATGGCTCCAAAGCAAAATTTACAAAACAAGGACTATTTAAAGGATCTCATTTTTACAGAAGTCCCCTTTATTTTATTTCCTTCATTATAGAAAACCCTTATTTTTTATCTTACTGTGTTTTTTATGCTTTGCTTATATAAGCAGATATTTTTGGATACTCCACCTTTCTCAGATAAATGGAACCATACTATATAAATCACTTCATGATAATATGTAGACATGAAATGTTTTGACTTCAATTCAGAAATACTTTAACCAAAAAAACACTTTTTGCATAGAATGGAAGATTATGAGACTATTTTTCATATTTTGTATTATTTATTATAAACCTTCTGAGGTAAGAACTTAACATATATCCAGAAAGATGAAAACTTTATTGTCTTTTTAGGAAGGGAAGGCTACCTGGCTTTTATATATCATAGACTTTTTATTGGGATACGTCGTTGAACCCAGGGCAATCTTTCAGAGAAGGGGGCAAAGATGTGACAGAGCTGCCTGTCACTTAAGGTGGAAAAAATGGCCATTGTATCTGTCTCATTTTGGAAATTGGAGTGTGATTTCTAAAAACCTCTTAATTCTTTTGAGTTTGAGAATACACCTTTTCCAGCAGGCAGTAAAAATTGCCCTCAGCAAGATGAACCCATCTTCTGTAAGTATCTTGTATTCAATTAAGCTTTGCTTTTTAAAATAGCATTTATTAATATGTCTCATTTAATGGATGATAGATCCAAATGAGAACATTTTGCTTTAAGTAATGTAAACCAATTCAAAATTGCCATTAAGTTGTGAATTTGAATTGCTCTAGTCATGGCTAATTACCAAAGAACTAGTTTTAAATTCTTTCCATTCGTCTTCTCTCTTAAATTTACAAAAGAGAAAAGATGTTGATGGCTGAGGTAGAGTGTCATTTGCTCCAATCAGAGAATTTTGTCAGGTGTTTATACTTACCCCCTCCATAGAAAATTTACATGTCCCAAATGCCTGGAAACAAACCTACTAGAAATCATAATCATCACATTGCACATCTGGGAATTTTAAGTGTGTCTCCTCTAACCAAAAATGATATTACACACACACACACACACACACACACACACACACAGAACTAGCATTCCTGTAATAACTCATTATGAGGTTAGAAATAGATTGATCCTATGTATGCATGGATTTATGTATGTATGCATATGTATATATGTATGTATGTATATACATATATACATATATATATATAAAATATAAATTTAAACGTCAACTATCCCGTCAATTAGACTACATATATTAAAAGTAAGCACCTAGGAATTCAGTTCTTTCTCTAAAATAAAATATTCTTGTTTTGTATTTTAGTGCTCAAGAATATGAACAAGGACTTAGTTAAAACTAAAGGAAAACTTCCACCCATATCCTAGAGTGTTGCATGCATGTGATCAGAGCATATGTGAGCAAAGGTCACTACAGTGTGAGAGAGTAAAATGTTCTGACAGAGAGATTTAAGGCATAAGAAATGCAACTTTTCTTTAAGCATAGATAATATTGACCTCTATTGAGTTTTATATCATCCAGTTACAGAGATATATAATTCATCTTCACAAAAGATTGGTGTATTGAGACAGGGACCAAAGGATAGCATAGATAATGATGATGAATCATGTTTTGGAAAATCCCATGAGCTTATATTGCTTTTGAGATAACCTGCTTTTCCAACTTCTTGATTTTGGGGAATCCAACCAAAGGAATGACGTTAAAGCACTTAGGAGCTGGATTCAAAAGAAGAGCAATGATTCGCTGAAAGTGTATGCATGGGGTAGGCAATTGCATGTTGAACAGAGTCTCTGTATCTAACTTTATTGCAAAAATATTTACCAATTCCCTCCATATTATAATTGTTAAATTATATGTGACTCTTCATTACTATGGATAATTCAGACCTGAAATGTAATTCATTTCATTCTTTATATGCACCCGCAAATGATTAATTAAAGATTTTATGATATACAGGAAAAAATACCTCGTGGCTTAAAGATAATCATAACAAAAGAGATCCACTGAAATTGATGGAAAATGTATGAGTCAAATAACTTATTCCTTTCCATTCCCTGTTACACATTGTCCTTCTAGCAATTAAGCCCTTTTTCATTTAGCTCTTGCAGATATTGAATTCTAAATATCGAAGAAACCACATTTATTGAAAAAGGCAGCACTTTCATTTTGGGATAAAAAGATTTAGTTTATAAGAGATGAAACTTTAATCTGAATTTCTCTTTTAAGGGTATTGCATTCCATTATCTGGAAGCCCTACATATAAATGTGGGATGATAGATTATTTTTTCCACACTCAGGATGTTTAGAGATCCTTTCAAAAAATGTTAATTTACTTTTTAGATATGGAGATTTGATTTTTGTAGTGTTGTATTGTTGAATTGTTATTTTAAGGCTGAAAATTGTTTATCAGTCAACCTAATTTTCCATTTCTCACCTTTAAATGAGGCGTCACCTTTCTTAGCCATTATTTCCAGATGTGTGGTAGGTGGCCAAATTCCTATTTATAGGAACTTTACTATGCCTCACCCAAGGAACACAGAGGCATTGACAATTGTCTTCACTGTCTCAGCTCCTAGTCTGGTCTACTAAAGTAAATAGGAAATGCATGGATTTTATTGGTGATCCCAATCCATCTTACCAACACTCTCTTAAAAGTCCCAAGATCAGTGGGAAATGTAGTTTCTAATCAAACCACTCCATAAAACCTGTGTGTGTATAAGGCTGAATTAAGAACATATAAACTACAGCCCTAATTTTTAATTTACCGTAACTATTTTAATTTCAATACTATTTAAATTTTAAATTTTAAAACTATTTAAATTTTAATTTACTGTAACTATTTTAATTTACCAAAAATAGTTACAAGTGAGACTGAAGAAAAGATTTAACCTACAGTCTCTTGCTCGATATCCAGGGTTTCTGTTCATAGTCTCCTCGTGTACGTGTGGACCATGCTTAGTAAAAAGCGAATGCCTTGAAAGATATGAGGACATTTAATTTCTCATTCCATGTTTACCTCCTAGTGTTGAGCATCTCAGGATTAACTTTGGTCCACTTTTTCCTTGTCTATTAATATTCATTCCCCAGGCATTTCACCCTTCTTTTCTCAGTGATAGCAACAATGGCTTTTAAGCTCAAGGAATAAACAAATCTGTACCTCCATTTTGCCTTCTTATTTGCTGTTTTGTTTTGTTTTAATCTCATGTGTCCAACTTCATCACATGTCTTTTTGTAAATGTCCCACTAATGTCTCCAGAGTAAGAGCTCAATATTTGCTTTTCTTCTTAATTTCTATGCAATGCCCAGTAGTTGTGCATTGTCACTTAACCTTTTTGTTGTCCTTTACCCTGAATAACCCAAATATGCTAGTTTCTTGGTCTAAAGGCATTATTATCTCTTCTCACCATTGTCATCTTATGCCAGGACTTGGGGAAATATAAACTAGAGACATTTACCACAGAGTGATAAAAACGCACATGTAAAAAATAACTTTAAAAGATAACTTCAGGGGCACCTGGGTGGCTCAGTCGGTTAAGCGTCCTACTTCGGCTCAAGTCAGGATCTCACAGGTCCTGAGTTCTAGCCCCGCGTCAGGCTCTGTGCTGACAGCTCGGAGCATGGAGCCTGCTTTGGATTCTGTGTCTCCCTTTCTCTCTGCCCCTCCCCTACTCATGCTCTGTCTCTCTGTCTCTCAAAGATAAACAAATGTTAAAAAAAGATAACTTCTATATTTCCTTGCAAAATTTACACCAAAAAAGCCATGAAATAATTATATTGTACTACGAAATTAAATATATATATATATATATATATATCACTGTTCAACTGAACATATTGCTGAACAATTATGCTCATTAAGAGATCTCTTACTCTAGGATATTATATGTAGATCTTCCATATTCCTCTCTCAGATGGCTCAATCACATATAGCTCGCCTTCAGAAGCAACTTCTCAGACTGTTTGTAAAATAGCTACTCCTTTTAAACAAAAAAACGAGGAAAAAAGAATTTTAGCAGCATATTGCATTTCTGGTAACCTCACTATTTTCATCTCTCATTTTGTAGATTTTACTGCTTTAATTGTAATCATTTCTTACCACCATCACAGCCATCAGCCTATGTATACAATCAATCTTTCAAAATCTCCATTTGTCACCCCACTCACTGATCTTCCACCCAGCTCCCTGTTGTATCTCTAAGTTGTATTTAATTTCCCTGAGTGTGCTTATCTCAGACAAAAAATTTCCTCAGGTTCATGCTGTATCTATTCTTCTATTTTACTTAGGTTATTATTATCTTCTTAATTTGCTTTCAAGCTTTCTTTTGTTGTTCACCATATATTAAATTCTCTTAGCCATTTCTTCTTGGTTCTGTGATTGACAAATGAATAGCAACTCCTTCCAGTAGAGGCTAAAAAGGAGGTTAATCTCTTTTATAAATCTCTCTATCACTTATAATGGAGGGTCACACATGAACTTCATTGAGGAGATTATTTCTCCTTCAGTGCTATTGCCAATAACCCATTTTACTAAGACATTGAAATTGAACACACTTTTTCTGTTTTCCATTCCTCTCTTTTTCTGTAGGACAATATTATGTAGCAACCAAGAATTGGACTTAGAGTCATGAAAATTGAGTTTTAATCTCAGTTCTGCAACTGAATAATTTTTTTGTCTACTCTTAGGCAAAGTTATTAAAACACTTTGGGCTTTAGTTTTCTCAATCATGAAAAAATAATGTAGAGTTGGTAATATTTAATTTTTCTTCCAGTTTTAAAACATATTGAAATATTTTCATATATCGTATTATGTCAGAGCTGGAGTAAATCTGTCAAAAGCAGATTTCATTCTTCTTCCCCCTGTTCATGTGTAGTACATAGGACATGATAAAACTTCTTGTGCTCATGAAATATTTAGTAATTCAAAACTTAGGGGAAATATATCTTGCTATTGTTAAAGTCTATTTAGCTAATTAATTATTTTCATGAAATATTTAGTAATTCAAAAATTAAGGAAAATATATGTTGCTATTTGTTAAAGTTTATTTAGCTATTTAATTATTTTCAAAATCTGAATAATGTGCAGAAAGACATATCACGAGATTCAGTTTGACCTAAGTAGACTAATGCTTGGACCAATTATCAATATAAAAGTACTGGAGATAATATTAGTTTCCAGAAATTAAATAAATGTTTTTGATAATATAGTTATTCAGTACTTCTAGTACCTAGCTAATAGCTTATGCTCATTATATATTTGATTAACTATATATTTAAAGAAAATATGAGGGAGCCTAGGTGGCTCTGTCTGTTAAGCATCCAACTTTAGCTTGGGTCATGATCTCACAGTTTCTGAGCTCAGCCCTGCATAGGGCTCTTGGGCTGACAGTGTGGAGCCTGCTTCAGATTCTCTGTCTCCCTCTTTCACTGCCCTTCCTCTGCTTGGTCTCTCCCTCTCTCTCAAAACTAAATAAACATTAAAATTTTTTAAAAAGAAAATATATTTTTTGTTTGATTCACAAATTTTATTTTTATTTTTGTTGTGTTTTTCCCCAGAATATGTGTACCTGCACAAGCAATATAAATAGATTTTGCCCAACCTGGCAAAAAATGTTTCACCAAATAACAGAATTATCAGCATATCAGAATATCAGAATTTTAAAGATTTCATGTTACAATAGTAATTTCTTTTTTTTCAGTCCTTCATCTTTTTTTTTAAATTTATAGTTTATTGTCAAGTTGGTTTCCATATAACACCCAGTGCTCTTCCCCACAAGTGCCCTCCTCCATGACCAACACCCCCCTTCCCCTTTCCCCCTCCTCCTTCAGCCCTCAGTTTGTTTTCAGTATTCAAGAGTCTCTCTTACTTGTCTCCCTCCCTCTCCCTAACTCTTTTTCCTCCTTCCCCTCCCCATGGTCCTCTGTTAGGTTTCTCCTGTTAGACCTATGAGTGAAAACATATGGTATCTGTCCTTCTCTGCCTGACTTATTAGATGATCACAGTTATACCACTGGATTTTTGTGTGTGTTAGTTTGTTTCTCAAATGTTCAATGCAATTTACACAAAGTATTATGTGTAAATTTAAATAATCTGAGTGTTACTGAGAGATAAAATAAATCTGTAGACTTCTTCATTCTATATTCATATATTCGCATGTTCTACTGCCAATTTTTGAAAATACATTTACCTTTGAATATATTTTGATACTTTTAACCAATCCTTCCCCAAAATCTTATTTAGTCAATCCATATAAATAAATAAATAAAGACTTCTAAGGTTTAATTTTATGAAGGTGGTATTTATTTCATTTCCTGAAAAAATGCACCTTGTAATAAACCTGAATTTCAGAAAAAAAAAACTGTATTTTCCTTCTATGCTACCAGAGAGCTAGGCATTCTTGTTAAATATCATATTTTAACTTCCATTATGGGCCCAAACTAAATTCCATTGTGAGTGTGTATAATAAGATCTTTCCCACTCACATAAAATATAAAAATTCAGTTAATGTGCTGTCAAAGTATATTTTCAAAAAGTTAAAAATGTGATTTTCATCGAGGTATAGATGTAACACATATCAAAGATTTATAAACTTTCAAATGAGGGAGCCAGCAGGATTGTAAAGCTGCTTCCAAGAGCACTTGAGGAACTGATTATGTATAGACAAAAATAAATAAAGAAAGAAAGAAACCCATAGTATTGCTAGTTTAGGTACAAAATTGGTTAATGTGTGTGTGTCTTAAAGCGCAATTAAACCATATCTTTTGAATTACTTTTTCTTACAGACAGAAATATATAACTTAGTGTGTAATCTTATAGCCTCTATCTAAATAGTAACATCAAACTAGTTATATTCTTCTGCAGCTGGAGTCCTTAAAATGTTGTTTTCTGTAACTCTTTATGATATCAAAAGTTATTGAAAGCTTACACAAAGAAAAACATTCAAGACACTAATGAGTTTTGCTTTGGTACCTTATAGCTACTGAAATTTAACATAATTGAAATTAAACCTAACACATCTTTAGACATGTTTATTATTTCATTTAAAAATAGTAAATCCACTGAGCATTAACATAAATAACATATCTTATTCTGGAAAATAAATATATTTCCATTAAAAAAAGTAAAGACTGGTGGCAAGTGTGATGTTATGTTATACCTAATTGCAAGTCTTTTCAATATTAGGAATAAAACTGCAGGATTTTTATTTCTGCTTCTGCATTCAATAGAATGCAATATATTATTTTGAAGTATATGAAGAAAATTCGGTCTCACACAACTATGTAGTAGGAAAGGTAAGTAGGAAACAGAGATGTTTGGAAGGATTTTGGGGAGGCCTTGGGACCTCCAAACAAAACTTGGAGAATCAAATAGTTCTTAGATAGACCTGCTAAAACATACCCAATTATAACAATAAAATAACATTATAGCAAATATTCAATTTTGCCTTATTTCCAGGTTTTAGATCATTTTAATGCTATATTTTTGACAGATCATATTGTTCTGTCATCTTCAATCAATGTCTTTTAATGTGTAGACATGTTTTCTTAAAACATTAGTCAATTAAGAATAAAAAAGGAAGACAGGAAGAGAAGAAAACTCATAATATATGGAAGTGTAAAGCTATGAAAAAATGAAACTACTAGTTTCAAGAGATATTTCTTCCCACTCTTGAAGAAGAAGAAGGTGGTGATTCCAGTTTCTACCCAAGCATTATACCCAGTTTAAAGGAACCTGTCAGAATCTAAGAAATGAGAAAAGTATATATTTGATTTGATACCTCAAGTGATCTATCTACAAAATCTGTGGACTAGGATAAAAGCAAAATCCTCCAAGGACAAAGAAGATAAGGAAGCTCTTTACTCAAACTGAGCTTCCAAAGGCCTGTAATAGTACTGTTCAAGTGACTGGGTTCAGCATCACACTTAGTCCCAGGAAAACTGAAGTAGACAACAAACGACCTTGTGCACCCTCTTTCATATGATTTGCATTATTTACTGTCATCAAGGAAGCATAGTAATAACCACTGAGTGAGTCATTAGAAGTCAATACTAACAAGTGGTTCAATGAGTGATGCAGCACCACAAGTAATGATGTAACCAGCATAAAATAAGTTACGTCAAGAAACTGTGAGGAAACCTTTATATAGATTTGATACAAAGCCGTGGCTTTGTGCTGTCCTTTCTCAATGTGGATGACATGAAAATAGCCAACAGCTCTACATTTGACAATAATACAGACACACACACACGTGTGTTATATATACACATACACATTTAGATAGTCCCTTTATGAGCATAGGGAAAGATGTATCTGAACACCAGAAACATCTTCACGGACACTGACAGAATGAATAATAAGCAAGAATGCCAGTGCCTCTTCTCTATTCATTATTTTAAAACTTTATTGATGAATTACTATAATTTACATTGGCCATATATAAATAGGGCCCAGCAAATATTTGTGGTATATTTGTATTCTATATGTGATCTTGACCTATTCACAGGTCTGGTCTTCAACTCTTACAGCAAGTTGGCTCCATAAGGCTAAATGTTAAGACAGCAGGTTCATGAGAAACCTATCTACAGCCATCAAGTTGAAATTACCAATAAAAATCCATTTAAAATTAATTTTACTATTCCAGGACATTTTTCACCCAGAAAGATGAGGTTGCATATAACATTATTGTTTATTTAGGTAACTTGCCCAGTATCTTTTTATCTAAATGCTAGTCAGAGTAATAGTCTTCTTCTCAGAGCAATTGATTGTTGTATTTTTAAAAATTATTTCAGAACTCTTGATTCATTCTGAGTGCATTTACATCACAAAATTTGATTGTGAGTCTTATTTTTAAATCCATTTTAAATAAATCTAAAATTCTTATAAATATCCTGGCTTTTATATGTCCATCAACTGATGAATGGATAAATAAGATGTGGTTTATATATACAATGTAATAGTTCTTGGCAATGAGAAAGAGTGAAATCTGGCCATTTGCAGCAACATGGATGGAACTCTTATACTAAGAGAAATAAGTCAGTCATAGAAAGACAGATACCATATGTTTTTACCCATATGTAGATCTAGAGAAACTTAATAGTAGACCACGGGGGAAGGGAACGGGAAAAAAAAAGTTACAAATGGAGAGGGAGAAGGCAAACCATAAGAGACTCTTAAATACAGAGAACAAACTGAAGGTTGATGGGGTGGGGAGGAGAGCAGAACGTGGGTGATAGGCATTGAGGAGGGCACTTGTTGGGATGAGTAATGGGAACTGTATGGAAGCCAATTTGACAATAAATTATATTAAAAAGTATATCCTGGCTTTGACCCCTCCTCACTGTATACTATCAAGATTACAGAATGTTTCTTACTATAGTAAGAAATACATTTGTGGTGACTTAAGTGGTGTCTTTGGGAAACTGGCTATTGACATACACTCACAGCTAAAGTTCTTAAATAAGTATGTGAATGAATAGATTAGAAAATATTTATCCTCTTTGAAATAAGACAATTTTAATGAATGTAAAGTTATTTTATTTTATTTATTTTTTAAATGTTTTTTAAATTTATTTTTGAGAGAAGGGGCAGGGGCAGAGGGAGAATCCTAAGCAGGCTCCATACTGTCACTACAGAGTCCAGCGTGAGGCTTGATCCCATGAACTGTGAGATACTGACCTAAGCCAAAATCAAGATTCAGATGCTTAACTGACTGAGCCACCCAGGCACCCCGTATAACAATGATAAACTGTATTTTACAATATTTATTAGTTACTGACTACCATAAATGACTTAATATAGGGTCTTTGAATTTTAAAAACAACATTTATAAGACAGAGGTGTCTTATGTACTTTCTAGTTTCATACCTATATGTAAAAATAATATTGTTATAAGGAAAGAACTACTCTAAAAAAACTTACTGCCAAATGACAGAAAAACAATTCCAGACAAATGGGTATATTAAAGTTTATATAAAACTCTTTATTGCATAATAAGAAAAAATAGGTCCTTTATTATGCATACCAAATAATTTCAAATACTGATCTTTCTTCTTTGAAGCTACTTTAAGAATTGATTACTAAAGTTCATCTTTTCATTTTAATATCATGTTAATCAACATCTTAAAATGTAAAGCATTCAAAATATCACTTCTTCAATACTAATTTTTCCTCCAGTAGACTTTCTAATCTAAAACAAGTTTAATATTCCTATCTCATAGATTGACATGGTTTAGTCTGTCAAATAAATGTCTGTGAAATGTCAAGTCTCACTTTTGCCCACAGAAAGCTCTGTAGCATCCATGATTTTTAGCTTCAGGTTTTGGCAGCCATTATGGATGTAAGGATGGCTGAGACTCATTAAGTGCCCTAAGGTAATTTATCCTCCAATGAAATTCCAAAAAAGTACACAGGAAATTGTAACATAATTGGCTAAATATGAAGATTAAAATGATTATTTGGAACTTGAAGAGGAACAAGTCTTGGAGATGTAAGGTAGAATTCTCACTAAACACGACTTAGAAAACTAGATGTGATTTGAATATTTTGTATCATACAGGAGTTTATGTAATTGACAACTATGGTTTGATTGCCCAACAATGAGGGAAAACCTCCCATTTAGAATCAGCAAAACACTGTGATACATGTAACTAAACCATCAAAACATATCTTTAACAATTTTTACTTATTTAATGTTTTATATCCTTTTGATTATTTTTTCTTATTTTCAAAATTACTGTGACTCACTTTGTTTTCAAATATGTATTTAAATCTCTCAGATGTATACTTTCCTGTTATTGAAATTTCCCTTTTAAGAAAATGAGTATTTAAATATTTTTTTCAGATGTAGATTTACCTTATTGCTTCAGTCCTCTCACTTTCCAAATATATAGTTAGATCACTTCCCAAATACATATTACTATGCATTGTAATTTCCTTTGCTTTTGAATGTAAGGACTTTTCCTTCCCTTTATAATCTCAGAATTGATTATTGGAAATGTGGGGAAATTTTGAACTGCACTCATAACATTAACGTGTTATAACTGGTGTGATATCTCCTTCTTCTGTATGGTACTCAATCCCCCTTAGTTTTTCCCCACGGAAGATTTTCATTAAACAATAAAATACATGGTTCAGGACATGTGCTTTCATTAAAGATTTATTTAAAGATTGTGCTTTTATTTCTTTAAATCTTGGCTATACTGGGGGAATTTTCCGGCTCCCAATCCCATCAACTCAAGATTGATTTCAAAAAAAACGGAAAGTATCAGCCTCTATTGTAGTCAAGATTCAGATGTATACCATTCGTTTGTCAATCAGAAGAACTCAGGAGAGACTTAAATTTGGAAGGGACTACAGTTGAACAGCATGGATTTGAACTCTGTGGTCCACTTATATGTGAATTTTTTTGATAAATACAGTAAAGTACTATAATTGCATTTTCTCTTCCTTGAGATTTTCTTAATAACATTTTCTTTTTTCTAGCTTATGGTCTTATAAGAATACAGTATAAAATACACATCAGATACAAAATATGTGTTACTTGACTTTTATTGGTAAGGCTTTTGGTCAATAGTAGGCTGTTTCTAATCAAATTTGGGCAGTTCAAGAGTTGTATATGCAGCTTTTCAGTGGAATAGTGGTCAGAGCCCCTAAACCCCACAATGTTCCAGGGTCAACTGCAGTTGGAGAAAAGAAACACACGTCCAACTCTCAGCAGTGGTAGTGATTGTAAGTTTGAGTCCTTTCTTATATCAGCTTTTGTGACTATGGAAAGTTCTCTGGCTGTTAGCCTGAGGTGGCTTAAAGATCCTTGCTGGGTGGGTCCCTCTCACATGCTAGTTTGCTTCATCAAAGAACAAGTTGGGGAGGCAATTGGAAGAGTGTATTAGATATACAGAGGTTACAGTTTTTTCTAAAACATCTGGAAAGTGACATCTCAAATTTTATGTGTACTGATGGTTAGAAGTAAATGACTAAAGGGCAGGATATTATTCAAGACTGAATGTCAGGAACAGGGATGATTGTTCGTTCTCTTGAAGTCTGCTGAAACACAACTAGCCTTTAAACAACCTACAGATGACCTTTCTTAATCTTAGTCAAAAAATAGCTTAAAAATACGTATTTATGTTGAAAGTCATGGAAGGTATTGACATATAGGTAAAGCAATTGCTTTTTTTAAGGCATTCATCCAGGGAAAGATTCGAACTTCAACTATCTGTGTGGATTGTACAATTAGAAATTAATAACCTAAGAGTTATCACATGAAATAATAAAAAAATTGTAGTAGATTAAAAAGATAATGTATGAAGTGAGATTTGGAAACTTCAGAAGACATCCACAAACTCTCTTTAATTACTGTTTCAACACAGATACAAAGACATTTCTATTTAATTGTGAATATTGTGAATAATATTTGGCTAAAAATAGTTTATGTTATAAAATGAGACCAAGAGAAGAAATCTTTGATAACAAAAAGTAAAACACTATAGCTTGGTGAAGAATTTGATCACAACTAGGAAAAAATTTAAGACTTCTTTTTATTTGACTGACAGGTTTTTCTTTTCCACATTTATAGCAAGCCTATGACATAGGCAGCTTAGACTTTTGACTCCCCAAAACATCATCAGAATAGCCTGTTCATCAACCAAAGCTGAGTTCACAACCTGCTGTATTAAGGGCAAGTATCAACTTGACAGGGTTTGAGTACTTCCCGAGAAAAGGAAAAATAGGGACAAATAGGACAAACTCCTTTAAATAAGTTAAAGGAGATATTTTTACCACAAATAAAAATGTGCAAATTTTATTAAATAATTATAGAATTATTGAAAAGGGTTCTTATTCCTAGGGAAAAAAATAAACTCAGAATTTGGGAAATGAATGATAGGAAATTGTAACTCAACCCCATATAAGCCGTCAGTCTCCATTACATTTAGAGAGACCTCAGAGAAGCAAGTCATTTCTGAAACAGGAGTATTGAACAGCAGGGGTAAAGGGACTCAGTTCTATCTTCCCAGGACTTCTAGGACTATTGGCTCTAGATCTCCAGAAGATCACCAGAGCTGATCATGCAAAGGTGAGCTTATTGTCTGCTACTATAAGGCATCAATTTGATGCATCTTAGTGGTGTGTCCAAATAATAATAGCTGTTCACTGCCTGTGAGTAGAGATTTTAAGGTAGACCTATCAATGTGGACATTGATTGAAATGAACAAATTTTATGAAATAATTGTTTTTTAGGATTAATGGACACAGTGAGAGTCTTGAAAGTGAGTGTGAACAAAGATTTGTTCCAAAATTTAGTGATTTGCCTGTTTGAACAAGTTATTGTTCAAGGGGGCTTTTGACCCAAATAAGCAAATCGCTGTCCTAAAAAGTGAAGGACTTGAGCAGGTTGTCTTCAGATAAACTGATTTCTGAGAAGTTCCAGAAACAAACAATGAAATTATTTACTGACTTACAGAGTTGTCTTCCAGGGAAAGAATTTCCTGGAACAAATAGTAAAATGTAGGCAGCTTTAATTCTTGGTCTTAACAGACATGCTGTGTCTGCAGGCAGTATTAGTTCTCAGTATTGTTATGCCACACACTTGTAAACAGGGAAAATTAAGCGTATAAGAGGTTTAGTAAGTTTCTATCAAATATTCTAGAATAAGTCCAAAGGATTAGGGAGGAGGAAAAAAAGAAAGTTTTAATTACTACTAAAAGTTAAGATTATTCTGAAAGTAAGAAGATATCTATTTATTGGCCTTGAGGAGACATTTTATATATTACTCACATTTAGGTTGGTCATGATAAAAGAGACAGAAGAGCAAGAATTTGGGTTTTTAGATAATGGATGTGAAGCAAAATGAATGAACAACTTCTGTTTCTCAGAAGTACATGTCCTAAGGGTAAATAAGTTGGGGTAGGTACATTTTGAAGATTAGGTTTACCAATAAATGGGGTGGTTTAATCCCTATGACTATAACTTTGGCAACATTAGCCTTGAAGGAAACATATTAACTACTTATACAATCCAAAGTCATACAATTATGGCACAATCTATATGAGCATACAAAAGTAACTTATTAAAAAAAAACAATGCTTTCAAGTAGGGGTTGTATGGTCTTATAGATTGTTGCATCACACACACACACACACACACACACACACACTAGATGCTTGATGTACATATCTAATAGATATTTGGTAAGTAAATAAATACGCTATGATGTCTCCAGCTTTGTACATTGATAGTTCTTCATTATTCTAGTTGTATCCTTTTATTATGCATAGGTGCATACGTGTGTGGGGGAAGTAAATATATGACAGCTTATTTTATTTCTTGTGATATTTAGAAGGCAGTGTAATAATGGATACATATTCTGATGAAATAAAATTATTTCCTATTCTTTTTCTTAATAAGGAGAAGTAAGAGAATTTATTATTTTCATTAAGGAAAAATGTGCACTGAACATTTTGTTCTAGTTATTCTTTATCCAACTTTATTTAAATATTACTACTTATATACATCGATTGAAAAATTCTATGGTCATAATCAAAAAGCATTATAGGGCTGTAGGAACTGACAGACATAACACTTCATCTACTGGTTTATTAATTCAATGTATTTAATAATATTTATTAATGATTTTTCTGTGCCAGATGCTGTTGAAAACAACAGTTTAATTTTAGGAGTCTTATATTGGCTCAATACAATGATATATTGTTAGATAAAACAAAACAGAAGACAATCACATATAAATATACATGCAATGATTTTATATATATAAAACATATACAGATATGTATGTTATATATGTACATACAAATATTAATACATAAATATATCATTTGTATTTCATCAGTAGGTCTGAAAAATACTTTTACCTGTGAGCACTAACATTCGAAAAATGGGAGAAATTATTTACCTTTCTTTTTTTACTCAGTTGAGAATACTTGTATGATTTTTACTTTTACAATAAGCATACATTATTCAAAATGAAAAATAATGTCAAATACTACTGTTGAACAAAGTTCTTATTTAGCAAGAAATTTCTTTTAAGAAATACACTAAAATAGTGTCAGTACTAGCTCTAATACTAGGACAAGTATTACATATGTCTAATTATTTAATTAAATGATCTTAAATATGTCATTACTTTTATTTCATTTATTTTTATTTTATTTTAAAGATAGAAAGATTAAGCACAAGTTGGAGAGAGGGGCAGCAGTGGAGAGAGAGAGAGAGACAGAGAGACAGAGAGAGAGAGAGAATATCTTAACTGTGGTTAGATACCATGACCTTGGGACCATGACCTGAGCCAAAATCAAGACTTGGATGCTCAATTGACTAGGCCACCCAGGTGCCCCTGTCATTAATTTTAAAGCAAAAGCCATAGATTTTCCAAACATATACAGGTGCTTCATCTGTAAAGTGAGGCCATTATTTACTTCAGTATAAAGCAAAATAATGTGCAATATAAAGTTCAATGTCCTTTGATTCTAAATGACAATCAATAGGAATACCCATGAGAGAAAAATATGAAGAGGAGGGAAAAAGCAAAATAAACTGATAACCTTATGCTCACTAAAGTTTACATATAAAAAGGAAGAATCTTCAGATTTAAAAGTACACCTTCATTTTTATCCATAATTGTATAAGATTTTTTAAATATGTACACTGATTGCAATTCATATAAAGAATAGGGAAAAGAGACAATTGCTCAGGTAAGGGAACCAACTTAAATTCTCAAATAATTTTTCTTAAAGCAAAGTCCTTGGAAAACTAGAGGCAGAATAATTAGAGAGAGTTTATTAAATATGCTGATTCCTGGACTGCACCCAAGAACTATTGAATTAGAAACTTGAGGTGAATCTTAATAATTGGCATTTATTCTTATACTGATGACATCGGAGAACCACCTAGAATTGGTGTCAGAATTAGGAAAAATTGGTAGCCAGTAATAACTACAAAATAAAAGTAAGAAGTTAATTGTAGACCTCGCCATCTATGATTTAATATGATTTTTAATGAAACTGCCGGGAGTCCCTTTTCCTGCATCTCGATGACCACTGACTCTAAGTGATGGGAATTTGAACTGATAACCTTGGAAAGAACGTAGCAGTAATATCGCCGGAGTGAAGTTAATGAGAAATTGCCAGGGTAACACAGAAGTAGATTTTAGGCAATGGCAGCACATCAGGGGCAGTGCAATGTGTTCAAGTAGTTCAATGGGACCATAAGAAAGTCTCACAAGTTACAGTCACTCCCATACCAACTAATATAAAGTTCTCAAATATAGTGCAATTATATTAGCTTTCTTAGCATTGACTCTGAAGGGAAATATGGCTGCCCCATTACATTTCAAGGTAAGGTGTTAAAAGAAAAAGTGGGTATTCCCAAATTCTCCACTGTGAGCCTAATCAAGCAGTGACTTGTTAACCCCTTAAGCAGAAATGACAGAAGTACAAATCCAAGTCAAAATCTTTTCAAAAAAAATTGTTTTTTACATTTATTTATTTTTGAGAGACAGAGCATGAGCGGAGGAAGGGCAGAGAGAGAAGGAGACATAGAATCCAAAGCAGGCTCCAGGCTCGGAGCAAACGTTCAGCACAGAGCCCGACGCGGGGCTCGAACCCATGGACCGTGAGATCATGACCTGACCGGAAGTCAGATGGTTAACCAACTGAGCCACCCAGACGCCCCAAGACAAGACCACATTTCCTCAGCAGCCCGCTTGAAACAAACTATTTCAAAGGATTTCATATCAAGTGAGTTAGGGAATGGTAGATTTGGGGGGAAAATTGAGAAGAAATTTATATGACATTCTCTCACTGGAGCAATACATTTACGATCTGTTTTTGGTAGGGTCATTTTGTTATTTCTTCCACAAATACTTTAAATGCCGTATAAGGCAGTGACTGTCACGTAACTTTACCAAAGTCTCAAACTTGAAAATATGATGGAGATTTTGATCGTTGCACAAGCAAAGAGTGTATGTATGTGTGTGTGTGTGTGTGTGTGTGTGTGTGTGTGTGTGTATATATATATATATATATGAAATGTTCGTATTTTCCAGAATCTTTTGGAATCTCATTCATGGATCCTGAATTTTTAGTTTAGAGGACATTCCTGTGAAATTTGTGTAAGAAAGTAACAAATATAAATCGATCTTATTAAAGATTCGGCTTTTCAAAGTTGGAAAAGTAAAAGGTGTTTTATGATTTTTTTAACTGTCAATCACACCATCGCATTAGGTAGGTTGTTCTACATATTAGTCATTTAATTTTATCTGTCAAAAGGGAAAATATGTGGGTAGTCACTTGAAAGTTCAAGCAAATTTAAATGAATTAAAGGTTGAAATAAGTAATTACTGTCATTGGATAAAAGGTTACTGAGGATTAAACCTGACCACTCCATCTATTTTATAGTCTCCAGTCAGTGAGGTGGCTGTATATCATTGCCACTCTTTTTTAAAAAGCTGACATAGGCATTAGTATGCTGACATTGAAACTAATTTTACAAGATATTTTGAATGTAACTAAGCATGAGACCTGAGCTCTAAAGATATCCTGTTCCTCTTTAATTCTAAGGACGAACTTCTGACAGGTTAAGTGCTGTAAATCTCCTCCAGATGCTGTCATGACTGCCTTCAGATGCCACTCAATGTCCCCAAAATGCTGTCAAGAAAGAAAGATCAATTACGGGTAAACATAAAGGGAAGGTAGCAAGAAAATCAAATTTTTCAAAGAATTATAATGCTGATTTGAATTTCATAAATCCTTGATGACAGAATTAATGATAGTTGAGAAGGTCAATTATGAGCTCAAAAGCTCTTTGACAGCAAAATTTTTAATAATACAAATTTAAGGAAACATAAATAAGTTATATTAAGCCTAAATAATGACATGTAATGAATAAATTCATAGTTTGTTGAGCATCTACTATGTGCTGAGTATATTTTATTCACCAAGTTTAATCATCCCAAATGAACACAACACTCCCTTTTATACACTAGGACCAATCTCCTTCTCTTAGGCTTATGAACCTGAGTCTTGCATTTATAAAATAATTGAGCATAATCAATATCTCTGATGAACAATCCATGAGATATGTCATCTTCAAAATTTTCCTGAAATCCTTTGCACCAGTAAGTATTCATATGCAGTAAAGTTATCAATTAGAGCCTGTAAGTGTACTGATAAAAGTTCTTAATATTACTAGATTAAAAAATCAATTCTGTTTTGTATTGCCTATAACTTTCATTTCCTACCTATTTGTAAAAGACACTTACCAGCACATTAATCTATTCCATTTATTGGGGTGCCTGGGTGGCTCAGTCCTTTGAGCATCTGACTTCGGCTCAGGCCATGATCACACAGTTCGCGCGTTCGATCCCTGTGTCAGACTCTGTGCTGACAGCTCAGAGCCTGAAGCCTGCTTTGGTTTCTGATCTCCCTCTTTCTCTGCCCCTCCCCCAGTCATGCTCTGTCTCTGTCTCTCTCTCTCAAAAATAAGTAATCATTTAAAAAATTCTTTGAAAAAGCTGAGTATTTATCAGCATGTTTCAACTTGTTTTTTTCTAAAATATTAATTGTTTGATATCTATGTTATAGGTTTTTACTTTTCCCAATGTATATAAGGGAGTACTACACTCATAGTATTCCTATGATGCTTGATTTTGAATGTTTTCATAATGATGATTTTGAATTATTCTAAGTGAAATAAGGAACTAAATTTTCCCTTGAATTCAAAAGAAAAATAGTTTCTGAAAGCATTACATAAAGTTTAAAAGGCCCATTTTAATGTATGTATATATGTGTGAATGTTGGAAGGTATGTATGTGTGTGTGTGTATTCATCCATTTGTTATTTTATTTTTTACATTAAATGTATAGATATGTGCTTTCACTCCCTTTTCACTTGGCAATTGCCTGGGAAGCTTCAGAATAAAAAGAAATCATTAAAAAATTGCTAGAAGAACATATACATTTGGGTAAAAAAAAAAAAGATAAGGGGCACCTCGGTAGCTCAGTCGGTTAAGCTTCCGACTTCAGCACAGGTCATGATCTCATGGTTTGTGGGTTCGAGCCTCACATCTGGCTCTGTGCTGATAGCTCAGAGCCTGGAGCCTACTTCCGATTCTGTGTGTCTCTCTTTCTGCCCCTCGCTTACTCAGTCTCTCTCTCTCTCCCTCTCTCTCAAAAATAAAATAAACATCAAAAAGGGGATCACCATGATGCTATCATAAATAGTAAAGCAAATACTTTCAGCGTTTTATCAATATGCTATGTGATTCTAAATAAAACCAATAATTGAGAATTTGCCTTTATTACCTCTTTCTTACACATCTTTTTACTTGTATCTCAACCCTGTCATATAACTTTTTTCCTAGATATAGGCTATCTAGATTAAATATGCTAGCTAGGACACTACTTCAGACGCTGGTCTATTTAAGGAACTCCCTCTGGTTTATTCTCTCACTACTCTCACCAGATCTAGTGCAGTTTTCAAACATGGCTCCAAATTTTTTGATAGTCGCTCCATCAAGAGTAGTATCTGTATCTCCTCCCCTAAAATCTGCATGGGCTTGTGCCAGCCTCAACCAATAGAGTATGGAGGAAGTGGTGCTGTAACACTTCTGAGGCTCATTTGTAACAAGTCATGCAAGTACCGCCTGGTTATCTTATTTCACTTGCTGTCTGGATGGTCTCTCTTGAGATGCACTCTCTCATAATCAAAATTCCATTCTGGGAGAAGTTCAAGCCTCAAAGACCAGCATCTATAGGTGCTTTGATCTATCTTCCTTGCTGATCCCAGCCTTGGAGTCGTCCGACTCAGGCATCAGACATGTGAGCAAGGAGCCTCCAGATATTCAGTTTTCCCCAAATCACTGGAGTCTTCCCATTAGAAACAAGTCATTTCCTCTGTGTCTGATTCTCATTCAAAATGTAGAAAATGAGCAATCATAGGGAAATGGCAGTTATTTAAGCCATTAAGTTTTACATTTGTTATACCTCAATAAATAATTTGAACACTTAATAGCTGCTCCTAACCCTAACTGAATGACTGATTATACGCTGTTCTTCTTTAATCAAGATGTGTTGGGGCGCCTGGGTCGTTCAGTCGGTTGAGCGTCCGGCTTCGGCTCAGGTCATGATCTCGCGTTTTGTGGGTTCGAGTCCTGGGTCAGGCTCTGTGCTGACAGCTAGCTCAGAACCTGGAGGCTGTCTTTAGATTCTGTGTCTCCCTCTCTCTCTGACCCTCCCCTGCTCATGCTCTCTCTCTCTCTCTCTCTCTCTCTCTCTCTCTCTCTCTCTCAAAATAAAACATTTAAAAAAAGATGTTTTTACATGAACAATTCAGAATTTGGGATTATCATTGACTGTTTCACCATGAAAAGAAAAATAGATACTGATAATCCATCAAGGGGAAAAAAAACTACAAAACTGGTAGATCTCTTAAAACACTCCACTGAACACAGTCCCCATAGCTGACCTAGAAAGAAGCACTTTCTAGGTCAGCTAGCTTGTCAGGGACAAATTGGCTGGACCAGTGCATTCAAAAGAGAACTCTACCCCATTACAGTAAGATGAGCCACGCAAACCTAAAATGATATCATAGCTCTCATAACATAGCAAAAATAATCTCCTGTTAAAGTAAAAAGAGAGAAAGAAGACAAGAATTACTGCTACTTCCAACAGATACTGCAAAAGCTGACAAGATTTAGTTAGTAAACACATCATAATTTTCAGTCTAGAAAATATTTTGTGATTCTATAAATGCAACTTACATTCATATTAATAAACATACTTATAGGAGAAACTAAGTTGTTTATAGTTAAAACACAAATTAACATTTTTCAAATAACCGTTAAATTAATCCATATATTAAAAAAGATATACGATTAAATCTTATTCAGTATGACATCTTTAACAAAAAACAAATCTTTGACTTAAATGTCTGTAGTTGGATTTTCACATACATGCAAAAAATTATAGCACTAATTAACTAGATGATCTGTAAATATTTTGATTTTAATCAGTTTTATCTAAACTATTAGTGGATGAAGGATTTTTCCCCCACCCCAAGGGATTTTATATCAATTTTATTAATATTGCACTTCAATAACACTTATTTGCTTATAATCCACTTTCATTTTTAGTTGACTAAATTTCTGTTATATAGGATACTGCTGTATGTGTGTAACTACATTTATATAATTATGCATGATCGACACTAAGGAATCTGCTATAATCAGAATGTTATTAAAGAGTGTTACATTAGGGGCCCCTGGGTGGCTCAGTTGGTTAAGCGTCAGACTTCAGCTCAGGCCATGATCTCACAGTTTGTGGGTTTGAGCCTCGCATGGGGCTCTGTACTG
This sequence comes from Cryptoprocta ferox, assembly GCA_028646485.1. Taxonomy (NCBI): domain Eukaryota; kingdom Metazoa; phylum Chordata; class Mammalia; order Carnivora; family Eupleridae; genus Cryptoprocta; species Cryptoprocta ferox. The sequence continues at coordinate 21,374,358 of CM053573.1, forward strand.
ACAGCTCAGAGCCTGGAGCCTGCTTCAGATTCTGTGTCTCCCCTTCTCTCTGCCCCTCCCCTGCTCATGTTCTGCATTCTGTGATGGTTTATGTGAAAGAGCAACGAACATAATGGTAATATTTCTGTAAAAATGAATCCGCCATGAAGATAATAGTTATTTACAAAAAACATATATAAAATCTAAAGACTTTGTCTTGCCATTTTTTTACACTACCCACAAATACTGCATTTATTTTATTTTATTTCATTTACATGTTCAGTTCATTACAAAGTCTCCCTCCTGAAGAGTTTGTTAAAAGTTATCTTGGTAGGCTGGATTGAAAGATCATTTAAGTAATATTTCTCAATGCTGCACTCACAATCCTCTATTGGCCTTCATACACAGCCTCTGTCTTAATTCATTCTAATACTTTCTTCTGGGGTTGGCGGTAGGAAGAAGAGAGGGGATTCCCTCCAAATTCAGTACACTGTCCAGGGTATTAGAGAAGGTCCTTAGTGTCCATGTCTTCCTGAGTGTCTAGGCCTTAAGAGTTGACAGTCACTCTCAGCGAGTCTGGTCACGTGTTTCCCATGAATTCCATCACCTTCTCAAGCACATTGATGATTTCAATGCACTAAACCCCCTGCAGGCATGTCTGAAATCCCAGATTCTGCAAATTGGGCTTCTTCCGGGGGCTTTCACCATGTAAGTCACCCTTAGAAAACGTATTTAAGCCTATTCACTTAAAGTACTTTATACAAAGACATTTACAATTTTACCTTTATTTATATTGTACATATTCTAATACAGCCTAAAATACCTTTTAAGGACATGTTCTGGCTGAAGGTCAAAGGTAGGTGAGGCAGCATCCGAGTTGGGATTGGCAACGCATGCAAATTTTGAATCTTATCAAGAGAATAGCTGGTTAATTAAGTAAGTGACACCTTGGCACTTACTGCAACTAAGTTCTTGAATCCAATTCTCATATGGGTCAATTAGCATCACCCTATCCTGTCCTCCAACTGCAGCACTAATGTCAACCAGACATTTTATGAGTAAGTGTTTGTTGCTTCTTGGTAGCTAGGCCAAGGTAATATGAATGATTTCATGTCAACCGTCAAACTTCCAAGGGAAAAGAATTCAAAACTTGTGCTCTACTAACATATGATATTATACCATATTTCATATGTGACATTCACGCTAGAGATACTAGCTTGCAGATATGATAGATACCAGATTTACACAAAAGCTTAATTTGTATTCCACATGGCAGTTGAGAGCAACAAAATATTTTAACGAAATGATTTTATCAAAATCCCCCTTTTAATCAAAAATTGTATTAAGTATATTGAGCTGAGATTCTCTCTCTCTCTCTCTCTCTGTCTCTCTGTCTCTCTGTCTCTCTCTCTCTCTCTCTCTCACACACACACACACACACACACACACACACAACTGAGGAGTTTATTAAACCTAACTGGGAGTAATTCACCATTCTGCAAGATTAGATAGATGACTAAAATTGATCTCTAGTTTAGCAGTGCAATTAGGTCATAATCTAGATTACCTGATTAAGTTCTTATTAAACATAAGAATAGGAAGGAAAATCAGGTATCATGAAAAGTATATATCTTGCCATTTGAAGAAACTACCAACATAAATGGAACAAGATAAGTGTATTAAAATCTCTATGTATGTCAATAACATACAACCCCCCGGACCTTGGAAAATATGCTCACGATTCATATCACTGAGGAATGGACATCAGGCATTCATTGGGAAAATTAAAATTAATCTTACTCTGTTACATTCCTAAGAATAAAGTAGAACTGTAACTGTAGAAATACCAAAAGTTAATCAAATTTGCAAAGCTGCAAATGGCAACACTATCATACTATTATAGAGACATTTGTTGCATATTGTACAGAGGACACATAATTTTCAAAGGTGTAGCATATATGGGGGTAAATTCTCTAGATTTGCAAGGAAACTAACAATGCTGTTGAATGAATGAGGATTGGGGAAAAGAGAAGAATATATGTAACACAATACTCATTAATATCTACAAATACTATCCCATAACCCATGATGTCTTTGAGAAAAGTTTTGCACTTGTAAATCATACCTTAAAATAGAGTGATTCATTTATATAGTGATATAAACCAAAAGATAATAGCTTATATTTAAAATGGGGAAAATTAACACCTAGGGTATGCATTAAACATATGTTTTTTTTTTTTTTTAAGTCACATGCTTCAATACAAGGGAGAAAAGAAGGGGAAAGAATGAGTGTCACATTTCCACAGGCACTTGTAGGATTGTGATTTAGGGTTCTTTACAGTGTACTCATGTTCACACGCTTGAGCTAAAAGAGTATGTGTACCAGGATTGTGGGCTATTTAACTAAAACATTTGAGGTGGCAAAAGTAGGTCACTGATACTTAAAAGTCACTAAAGAATTTGAGATTCATGAGATTAAGATGAATTTATAATATTCTGGATGCATGTGTATGTGTGTGTAGTTGCACATGAGTCTGAGACTAAGTCACATGGTTTCAAACCATTGAGGCCTTCAATGGAAAACATTAGAGAGCCTCACCCTATCATAAAATTTCACTTATTTTATTACTCATCAACCTTTATTAGTCATCTTTTTAACTCCAGAAAACATGGCCATATTTGGTGGTCTACTGGGGTTTAGGCAGATTCATATCAAGGAGAAAATAGAAATTCTAAACACAGAGAGAGTAAATACCCAACACTGAAATCGTTTTCATTTATTCAACCTCTAGCTATTGTGGCTCCACTCTTCTGCAGGCACGAATTCCAAGTGCTGAATATTACCAGTTAGATCAAGTCTCTGCTCGCCTAGGGCTCACATTCAAGTGGGATGCGACAGACTATAAACACAGGCTAAATCTCTAAAAGCTAACTTTTAGAACATAGGAACAAACATAACATAACAAATAAACATAACAAACATAAAAAAGCACAGAAGGAAAGGGAATACAGGAATGGAGATGCATATGGGTGTGCGAAAGGCCTTTTGAATTAGGTGAAAATTGAGCCTGGCAGAAGCCTCAATACAGTGTGTGTGCAAGTAAACCCAAGGCACAGAGAAAAGTGAGTGAAAAGATCCTGAAGTAGGAACGAAGTTGGCATGTTTGAGAAAAGCAGAGCAGAGTGGGGAAGGGAAGGGGTCAGAGGAGTGGGGATAGACTCGCACCTGACATGAGGGATCTAGAGCAAGAATGCAAGTGGGGCTCAAGAATTTCATGTCCAATATGTAAGATGTATAAATCAGTGCAGCCCAACTCCTGAATAAAATACATTCTAGCTTCCTACATTGATAAACTTACCATCCAAACAATCAAGAAGTCTGTTTAAATTTAGAATTCTAGGACTCCTTAGTGTTGTCACAAACGTACGGTGACACAGAGAGCCAGGTAGGGAGACCAGTTAGGATCTACTGCAGTAATGCACATGGGATGATGGTGTGGTAGGGCTGGGTTGTATAGGTGAAGAGCAAGATGTAATAAGATTCTGGACATGTCTCAAAGGTAGATTATATAGGATTTGATGATGGGCAAGATATGTGACATCAGATGAAAAGAGAGATCAAAGATAAATGCAAGAATTAGAACATAAAGGAATTATAAGACTAAAACTACCCTTTCCTTTTTAGGATGGGGATTGGAAGGTTTTTTGGACACACTAAAATCTGAATGCCTCTTACACATCCAAGTGTGTATGGTGAGTAGGCTTCCAGATGTATTAGTCTGGAGTTCAGGGGAAAATTTAGGGCTATGGTTAAGTATTTGGGAGTGCTCACTGAGCAGGTGCTATTTAAACCTGGTGTATTCACCCTGTGAGCAGTGGGTGAATTTGTTGGTCAGAACATGTGGCTGTTCTCTTCAGTTTGCTCATATTCTCTCAGTAAAATAAGAAATAAGATTATCTTCTGTGAGTAAGGATGGTGGGGGAGCTTTGGAAAGTTTGAGAAGAGGGGGCAAAGTATGAAATCACCCAGGAGCATGGATTGGAGAATGGAAGAGGGGAATATAGAATTCCCACATAGCACTAAAGGCTTATCTCTACAAACAAATGCATCAACCTGAGAACAAATGCTATGTACTAACTTCCTTTGTGTGTCCACAATATTGATAGCATATCTAGCATATAGCATTTACTAAGATTTTATGGAGTAAAATTAAATGAAAATGAGTGCTTCATCATGAGATTTATCCCTGACCTAATAGCTAATGACTCAAGCTTATCTAGGATCCAATCATTTACATCTTTACATGTAAATCTTTACATTTGGTTTCCTGATTTCCCTTCATCACTAATGCTGGGACTTACATGCAGAGCCCTGGTGTTTGACAGTGTTGCACTCCCTTGTACACGATTTTTGTTTTATTCATTGCTGTCCATCCTTATAAAGGAAGTTGCAAGCTTGGGTAATGGAGGCCTGCCTTTGCTTAAGTCATTTCCATGGGAGTCAACTGAGGTGATTCTAGGGAAGAAAGCTCAGCAATTTTAGATGCTTCTTCCTGTGATTGCACTGTTGGTCTTAATCCTTCCGGCCCTTCTAGTGTTCTACTTTCTCTTCCCTCTTTAAAAGTGCTTTCTCTCCAAATATCCTTGCAAATGTAATGTCCCTCTTTTGTAGACAATTTTAGCTGAGAGAAAGCAAAACTAATAGAGAGAAACTTCTATTTTTCTGCTTCTTTTTTCCCTCTCTTCCCTTGCATCACCTCAAGAATTCATTGTGTGCTACCAGAAACCTGAGAGCAGCTTGCCTAGGGGTGAGGGTATAATAATTATCTTTAATATGTACCCCTGGGTTCTTTTTCTGAGCACCCCTGGTGATGCTAGCTCATGACCATTGAATCAAATTGAATTGTAATTTTAAATGTCATACTGAACTTAATTTAATGTAGCAATTAAAATGACTTATAGCTCAATCATTTTTCACTGTTCAATTTAGATACCCTTCCTTGCTCTCCCTTGTACTGAGTGCCTCACACATTGCCCTGTGCTTAGCAGAGAGGAGAGTATTGAGAAGTATCATTCTAGATCTTTTTCCTCAGGACATTTACAATGTTAATGGGGAGACAAGAAATGTATGCTTAAGATTTTTTAAAACCACTGTCAAATTTCTCTATAATAATGAAGTCCAGAGAATTACATTTTTTGGTGTAGACGAGTTTAGTTAAAATGGTGTCAGTTAAATGGTGTCAGATGACGGAAAAGCATTCAAGTGGAAAAGTCCTGCAGGCAGTTGAAAATGTAGGACGGTTGCTAAGAGAATGGTGAAAATGAGAGATAAAGATGAATTATTCTATCTCATAGAAGTGGGTGGGTTTTTTTAAGAAGCTTAACTATAGGGAGAAAAAAGTAGTAGAGCATTGAAATGACTGAACACATTGGAGAACTTTGAGTCAAGCCATGGATTAGAAACTGATTCCACATCTTTCACCTGAGTGTTTTGGTACAAATCAGTTGCCTTTTCTGAAACTCCGTTTCTTCATAAACTGGGGAACATAAAACATTTCTTCCTTTGCAGCATATAAAATAAGTGCAAGTTGTCAAGTTATAAAATAAGTGTTGACTATTGATGCCATCACAAAAGCAACAGAAAAATCTGTTAGTCAAGTAAAGTTTACCGGTCCTACTACAGAAAGAGAATCTGAGTCTTTACAGGGTCTCAGATGGGGATGGTCAGAGGAGGACCTTTATAGGTTACTGGGGTTTGAGATAAAGCAGATATTTCAGATTACTCTAGATTATTTCCCTCCTTCAAAGAGGAAAATTAATTGGGTTTGGGAAAATATTGTGACATAATTTAAAACTAATGGAAACAGTGAGTTGAGGGTCTTGCAATGTAAGTTGGTGTTTAATGAGCAAGGTTTTTGGCCAGTTTACAGCCTATTATCTGAGGGGAGACTTGTTTGCTCAAACAAGCAAATTCCTTGCTTGGAAAAAATAGCTTGTAAGAATTTCCTGAATAAAAATGAACTTGTTCATTGATTTACATCATTATTTATCTGGGTAAAATTTATGGACAAAACTGATAAGTCATGCCACTTGCTTTAGCTCAGTGAGACTGATTTTAGATGTCTGACCTCCATAAATGTAAGATACTAAATTTGTGCTATTGGAAGCCACTATGTTTGTAAAACTTGTTACGACAACAGTAAGAATGTAATACAACTGAAACTAGAAGTCCCGAGAGATTTTTAAACTTCTGTCTATATTGGGTATACTCAGTGCTTGTGGAAGGATGGAAGTGTTTGAGATCAGGAGGATAGGAGGGACACATTCCTACCAATGTGTTTCAAACCCGACTGCACTATAGAATTACCCAGAGAACGGAAAATAAAATGTAGTAGGCAGAATTCTAAAAATATTCCCACAAACTTCCCATCCCCTCATTATTTGATCAAACGCCAATCTAGATACTGCAATGAAGGGGCATTATAGGGGAAAGTAAAATGAGGAGATGGTTTTGAACTATTCAGGTGGGTTCAATGTAATCACATGGGTCTTCTGATTTGAAGAAGAAAGAGAAGAGTCAGATGGATGTGGAAGAATAGGCAAGAGAGATAAAGCATAAGGTTGGTCAGAGGGATTTGATACATGAAAAGGACTCAGTCCAGTGATCGAGTTAGGTGGGTCATGAACCAGAGAATGTGAGAGGACTCTAGGATCTGGTAATAGTCCACAGCTTAAAGCCAACAAGGACACAAGGATCTCAGTTCTACCTATGCGAAGAATTGAATTCTGCCAACAATCTGAACGAGTAAGGAATTCATCCCCAACATCTCCAGATATGAACACATACCTGCTGACACCTTGCTTTTGGTCTTTTGAAATTCTAACCAGAGGGACGAGCCAAGTCTTGCTGTACTGGCTTATCTGATCTACAGAACTGTGAAGTAATAGATTTGCATTGTTTTAAATCACTGTTTGTGGTCATCTGTTATGGCAGCAGTAGAAAAGTAATACACAAACAAAACAGTACCTGAGTCCCATCCCAGACGAATTTAAATAGAATCTGTCGGTAGGAGCTTGGGCATATATTTTTTTTCTTGCAAAAATTCCAGGATAGTTTGTACAGTTGGAACCAAATTTAAGGTGATCCACTAGTCCTGCGTTGGCAGGATTTTCCTTGTTTGAGAACTCAACGTCCGACATCATGAGAAAGACCTTAGTGTTGGACAACAGATACAGTTGGTCAACCCAAAAGTCTTCCTAAATGAAGTTAAAGCCATATGGAATATATAGGAGATGCTTTTGTAATTCTACCTTTTAAACTCCCTGAAAATTCCTGTGCAAATAGTTTCTTTCAGAACCATATCAAGAATTCTTGCCCTGTCTTCCTAGAAGATGGTCCTGTGCACGTTGATCTTCTATTTCTCCCAGCATTTTCATGTCGCTGCCTGGAGCTGAACTAAAACTTTCACCAAATACACTTTGTGCCCTTTCAGGAAATTTGGTATTGTCGTTCATGCAGTTGTTATCAGCTGTTAGGGGATGAAAGTGTACTGAAACTTTACTGTGTTACAGCTATACTAATGTTGGGCATTTCTGCAGATAACACCTTGATTATGCTAAGAAGCAGTATTCCTTCACATTGCATTGAATCCTAGTTCATACATTTGTGAATTGTTTTTACATGATTTGAAAGAAAATCAATATTCAGTCTTAGCATGCACATGTGTGCAATATCTGTACAGTATCATTAGACTGTATTTATCTGTTTTCAATTCTTGGTGACTCAACTCTTATTGTAGTTTATCTGAATTATGAATACTTACTCATCTGTATTCAAACAATTTGTCCTCAAAAAATTATTTTCTATAATGAACAACAAAATATTATAGAAGCAGCTAGTTCCAACTATGCATAGCATAAGTGCTCCCCTCAATAATATCATTCTTCACATTTTATATTAATTTTTTTTGCCAACCCATATTGAAAGAGGCAAACAAATTTATTTACTTTTACTGCAGATTTTTCAAGGGAACACACACACACACACACACACACACACACACACTCAAACACTGCAAGGCAAAATTACTTGATATTTGCATATCAAGTAATTCTTGATAAGTGCATCCTTAGCATAACAATGACAAATACATTGATTTAAAAGTTTACATGTTTACATACTAAAATAAAATCCAGGGGAAAAATCATAAGTTAGAGTAATTAGTATGTCAAATTGCTGACTTTGTGTTGTGTAATCTAAATAAAACAAATAAAAATATAAAAGTAAGCTCTATAAGGACGTACTATTAGAATTTTTCCATTTAAAAATGACAATAGTTAAGGAAATTAGAACATCAAGTGATTTTTGCTAAAGTCACCAAATAAAACTTTGATTAGAGTAATTGTAGGCACAAAAATGAATACATCAACCTTCCTTTTTGAGCATGCCTTATCTTATTTTTGCTTTATCACATTCTCAGCTAGATCTCAATAATCATTAAGTTTTATAAGTTTATGCAAGTCCTTAAGGCAAAATATCTGCTTCAAAAATTGTTATACTTCTTATTAAATATTATATTTTTCAAATTTATGTTCCATTTGTATATTTTATGCTTACTCTGAAAAACTGAAACATGAGGTTTGGAATTATATTTGTCTTTATGTCATATCCTTCTTCATGTATAAATAAACATGATCCTTTTGGCTAAATTGATTTTTAGCTCAGGGAAATATAAATATAGAATGGATATGAATATCCTGTATTATTTTAACCAAAATCTCTCTCTAGCCTCAAGTAAGATTGATTGAATCTTGTCTTTTTTCAAACGAGTTCCAAAAATAACTCAAAATTTATTTTTTGAAGGACATTTATTTATTACACACTCATATCAAATCTTTTCCCAACAATTCAAGAGAGTTTCTTTTCCCCACCTTAGAGAGCATCATGAAAAGTTAATGTCATCTGACCAAGATAGTTCACACTTTCGAACACTCTCTAAATTTAGTATTTTATATTAAGTTGGATTATCCATGTGTCTTTCCACAATGACATGTTCAAATGACCTGAAACTATTCAGTTTGTTCATTGTGATCAGCATGGTCAGTTTGCAACACTGAATCTAATATGAATAAATTGGACTTTGTTAACCCTATCCCCCAGTTTGGTTATTTTAATAGCAGGGCTAGTGAGATGTTGAAAAAAGTAATTATATAAAGCAACTCATTGTAGTGGACATACATAGAGTGACCCCTTATGTGTTATGCCCTTGAAAATCCACTTACCTTGAGTGTGGTGGAAACTCTTAACTTGATTATACCAATAGAATATGGCAAAGGTTATGGAATAGTCACCCCTATGATTATGTTATGTTATATAAGATCCCATCTTAGCAGACTAAAGGCCAGAGAGACTGCTAGTATTGAGAATAACTGTCATGATGCCACAAGTCTGTGAGAGGGCTTGACAAAGGTCACATGACAGGAAACTTTGGATGGTCTCTGGGAACTAAAAGCAGCTCCCAAGAGCCAGACAGCAAGAAAAGCAATACTTGTACAGCAGCAAAGAGATGAATTCTACTACTAATCACATGAGCCTGGAAGAGGATTCCAAACTCCAGAAAGGAATTCAGCCTTATTGACACCTTGACTGTGAAAATCCTGAGCAGAGGACCTGTCTATGTAATGCCTGGACTTCTGTTACACACACACTATGAAATAATACACACTTACCAACTGCCAGATTCAAACTTTATCATTTTGCCAATCTGTTATGCATAATATGATGTCTTACTGTTTTAATTTTCATTTGTCTAATTATAAATGAATTTAGACATCTTTTACATATTTACAAGGCATTTTAATAGAAATTTTTACTGAGGGGTACCTGGTTGGCTCAGCAAGTTAAGCGTGTAGCTCTTGGTTTTGACTCAGGTCATGATTTCAAGGTTTGTGAGTTCGAGCCCTGTGTAAGGCTCTGTGCTGACAGTGCAGAGCCTGCTTGGGATTTTCCCTCTCTCTCTCTCTCTCTCTGCCCCGTCCCCACTCTCTCTCTCTCTCAAATATAAATAAAGAAACATTAAAAATATATTTTTAGAGATAATTGTAGATTCAAATACAATTATTGGATCTGTAATGTCCAAAATTTATTATGTTTCAAACCAAATATACTAAACATATATTGTTATTATTTCTACTTTATAAATTAAATATATTAGTTATATTATATTTTGTTAGTTAAATACACATTTGTCTTTTCAGTGTATTTGCTTTCCAAATAAACAAGCAGTAAAACAAGCATTAAAATATGCTTATTTATTTGGAGAGCAAATACACTGAAAAGAAAAATATATATATATTACATTATAACCACATGAATATGTTGTCCTGAGGTTTCTTTCTATATTCATCAATATTTGGTGACCATATTTCCTCAGTAAATATATACAATTTATTTATTTATTTCAGGTTCTCTGGTAGCAAGCAACAGAAACAAGTACAGTACAGTAAGCAAACAAACAATATCAAATATATAGACTAGCTCATAGAACTTACAGGGAAGCTAAAAAACACGTCATATTTAGAACAGAAAATGGATAAGCTTCAAGGATATAACTAACCAAGACCAACGGACACTCAGACTGAGGTTTCCCTGCTGGGATTAATCAGCTTTCAGTGTTGAGTGCCTGTGTCACTCCACTCAAGATCCAAAAGGACATCTTGACACTTCTCATCAGGACTCTGCCCATTCTGTGGGTGTCGGGAAAAGGGGTGGCAGTATGAAAAGGCTAATTTGTATGAATAACCAGAAAGAAAAGATCAAATGGATGTGATTCCAGCAGCTACAACAGATGCCTACTACATCTATAATATTATTTTAATGACTTATTAGTATTCCACTTAATGGATTATTTAATCAATCACTTTCTGCTGGACATTAACTGCTTCTTAATTTTTGTCAGTTTATTCAACATTGTGATTACTGGACTAGCAGCCAAGGCTTTCTAAGACATCCCAATGTGTTGGTTCAATGCAATATGAACTTTTTTCAGCTAACTGTCCATCAGAAAGTTTATATTAATTTCGGTGCTTGGGTGACTGAGTCAGTAAAAGCATCTGACTCTCGACATGGGCTCAGGTCCTCATCTCTGGGTGGTAAGATCAAGCCCCCATGGGGCTCCTCTCTGAGTATAGAGCCTGCTTGGGATTCCTTTTCTCTCTCTCTCTCTCTCTCTCTCTCTCTCTCTCTCTCTCTCTCTCTCTCTCATCAAATTAAATAAATTTTAAAAAATTTATACCAATTTAAACTTGAACTCCTAGTTGAAGGAACTATTTTCTATGCACACAAGACACTTGAATTGTTTCATTTCATTGCCGTTTTATTTGCAGTTCTTGGATCTCCAATTAGATTTGTTTAAAAAATATATGTGCTATTCATGATAAGTTTTTATTTTGTGTATTGTCTGGCCTAACTATAGGCTCAATTTTTCAACTAGAAAGTTTGTCTATTATTTATTGACTTATAAGAGGTGTTTAAATGTTTTTTTAATGTTTTATTTAATTTTGAGAGCAAGAGAGACAGAGCACGAGCAGGGAGGGGCAGAGAGAGAGAGAGAGAGAGAGAGAGAGACGAAGGGGGACACAGAATCTGAAGCAGACTCCAGGCTCCAAGCTGTCAGCACACAGCCTGAGGCGGGACTGGAACTCACAGACCAGGAGATCATGACCTGAGCCCAAATCGGAAGCTTAACTGACTGAGCCACCCAGGCTCCCCCTTAAATGTTTTGTTTAATGCTTTGTATTTTATATATACAGCAATTACTTTTAAGACTTTGTTGCCTCACTTCAGAACTCCCACTTCTGCCTAAATTGCTTACAAAGAGGGCTTTCCCCTAGAATGTATTTGTGCTTAATAGCCCTCCACTGCCACATTTGCGATTCCCTACTTACCACCACAAGGAGGTGCAGAGGAAAGCTGGCTCTTCACCTCCTCCTTAGCTTCTTGCCTGAAATACACAGACATTGCCATGAGGTGATCTGATAGGCATTTCAAACTCAAATGTCCCAAACAGAACTCTTGATTAACTAACTCTTTCCTCATGAAATCACTCCATTCGTTTCAAAAATATTTTTGTCAAGGAGCGCTTGCCATGGTTCTCTATCCACTCCTCTGAACTACAAGCTAAACTTGAGATGCTATTTTGAATCTCTTCAATGGCATGCTGATTTTTCTAAAGTCATATTTTGATTTAAGACTTCCTATTCAAATTGAGGCTCAATTGTGGAAAACATGTAATAATAATAAATTAATAATTTCCGCTCCAAATACAGTCTAACTTATGTAACAACAAAACTCTTCATGTAGGTTCTTGAAGCCCCAGCACGCTGTCTCTGATCTGGCCTTCATACTTCCGCAGGCGGTGCATGGTCCTCTCTCCGACTGGAGATACCAGTCTGGAGAAGTGGATACAAGTGTGGGGACTGTACCATGCAGAAGAGGTGTCCTGTGATGGGAAAAGCTTCCACCGCTGCTGCTTTCTGTGTGTGGTTTGCAGGAAAAATTTAGATAACACAGCAGTGGCAATTCATGATGAAAAGATCTACTGCAAATCCTTCTGTGGAAAGAAGTATGGACTCCAAGGCTATGGTTAAGGCCAGGGCGATGCCACGCTTGACAAGGACCGGGATGAGAGGCAGGACATCAAACCAGAGAGTGTTCAACCTCACAGGCCTAACGTACAACAAATCTAAACTCTTCTAAATGTTCTCAGAAATACAGAGGTGCTGAGAGGTGCTCCAGATGTGGGGATTTAGAGCATGCTGCCAAGAAGATCATTGGAGTTGGAAAGCCCTGGCACAAAAACTGTGCCGAGCGTGGGAAGAGACTTGAATCAACAACTCGGACTGAGAAAGAAAGTGGAATCTATTGTAAAGGATGCTATGTGAAGAAATTTGGGGGCAAGGCATTTGGCCATGGCCAAGGAGCTTGGGTTCCTGCTCAGTACAGGTGTAAACCCAGAAGCAAGATCGCACACTGAGATTCTGCACATCATCCAGGCACAATAACCCAACACTAAACTACTGTGAAATTCTGCTAGCCCATAAGTACTGTATGTTGCCCCATACATGGATAGGCTGACTGACTAGTAAATAAATAAATGTTTTATTTATCAGCATTTTCAAGAATTGTTTCTTTTACATTTGAAATAAAACTTAAGCTTGAAAAGGAAACCTCAGTGTAGCTTTACTGTCACATAAAATCTACTTCTCTTAATATTTAAAGTATACATAAACTTGAGGTTTTGTAGGTTAAACATTAGGTCATCAAAATATTCACTTTTTCCCCTGATTCTTATTATATATATAAAGGTAAATTAGGTCACAAATTTAAAATGACCATCATAGATATTATTTTGTAATGATTTAGCAGGATAAAACCAACTGTATTTTGGCACTCTAACCCCATAAACTTGTTTATCTATCTGTCTATCTGTCTATCATCTATTATTTTGAGCGTGAGAGAGACAGAGAGAGAGCACATAGGGCCTTACCTATGGGGGCAGAGGAAGACAGAGAGGGGCAGAGGAAGAGAGAGAAAGAATCTTAAGCTGATTTCATGCCCAATGTGGAGCCAGACACAGGGCTCGATCTTACCACAGGAAGTAATTGACCAAAGCCAAAATCCACAGTTAGAGCCTAACCCACTGGGCCATCTAGGCACCCCTACTCCCATAAACACTTAATCTGAATATAGACAAACTACAAGGAAGTTCCACTAAGCTGTAGGTAAACCTGATACTGACAGAGTGTTATTAGCGGAGCAAACTCTATTCTTGAACTGATTTATAGATATTTAAAGGTATTGGAAGCACAATGGCCACAGTCAAACCAACATATGAATTCCAACTTTGAATAGTACCTGCTTAAAAAAATATATAGATGATGGGGTGCTTGGGTGGCTCAGTTGGTTAAGCATCTGACTCTTGGTTTTGGCTCAGGTCATTATTTCACAGTTCATGGGTTCAAGCCCGAGCACAGAGCCTGCTTGGGATTTTCTCTTTCCCTCTCTCTCTGACTGTCTTCTTCTCTCTCTCTCTTTAAAACTAAATAAATAAATAAACAATATGGATATAATAATTTTCATTGTTGAAATAAAATATAAATTCTGACATTTAAATGTTAATAGAAAGTTCTCATGTAGAACTTTAGATCAAACGTCTATAATTTCAGGTATACAAAATGAACAACTGTATTTTTAAATTATTTATTGATATTGTAATATGGAAATAATAGGCAGTGTTTTTAAAAATTTTACTTCTAAAAGATACCCTGAAAATAGTAAGATTAGAATTATTAACAAAATTCAATCTATTTTCACAAAAAAGAAAACATATGGGACTACAGAAGTCAAAACAAAATATATACTTTTTTCATACAGGTTTTTGAATACGCACAAAGGTATAATTCTTAACTCACAAATAAGCATTAATATCACAAATATTTTTGAAAGGAAATACTGTCTCATTTCTTTCTCTGGACTAATCTGATATCTCTCTTGCCCTAAGCTTGGGAAGTTCATTATATAGGTCACGGTTTTACTATAGTTAATGGTTGGCTTTGGCTTTCGTGATTTCTTATAATTGTAACAGCATTGGTATTATTTCAAGCTACACTACAGAGTCTTGATAAAAATCATGGACTTTTTTTTAAATCATTGATCATTCTTTTCCTCCTTTACTCTCTCACGTAACTTAACCGTACTTGGTTCAGAGTGTGAACTGCAAAGTAGCAAGTAAACCAGTTTTGAAATCAGAAGGTCCAGATTTATGCCTCAGCACTTTTTTCCTAAAAAAGTGACCTATGGAAAAAACAGTATGGTGCAGTGCATTGAATAGGGGCTTTGGAAGCAGCAGAAATGCATTCAAACCCAGGTCATATCTCTTTACAGCAGCATAAACTTGGCAGGTTACTTAATCTCCTTGAACCTTGGTTATTTTTCTGTAGAACAGTGATTGATGTTTTATGCACATCATTGCTCTGCATCTTAACCAGAAAAACTTTCCGAAAGATTGGACTTGGAGAAAAGTTCTCAAAAAATGGCAGATGTTTGCTACTTCCCTGACCCCCTGTACTACAACTGCTCATCTTTATAAACCTCTTTTCAATGCTTATTTCATTGTACCCAAACACGCTATTTCAATCCCCTGAGGATTTCAGCCCCAATCTTGTTCCCTTTAGCACACAGGCAGTACCTTTTGAATTCTCATTTTCTAAAAAGGAGACATTTGTGTTTCCATCTGTCCCCCTTACAACCTTCCCTAATTACAACTGTCATACTCAGCTGGCTGTGCCCTCATTTCTATCTCATTAACTTTGGGAAGGTTTGTACTCTGTACTAAAGCCGTAGTTATGTTTACTGGACAGTGTCCATGAAATGATTCTAAAAGAATGCATACCAACAGAAGACACTTGCTTTCCCTATGACTATGAATATTTTTCAGAATTGAGCAGAGGGTGAGTAAGGATTTTACTTGTTACACTTGGGATCTAATGTCACTGATGGAGAATGTTGATGACACCAAGGATAAGTTATATCACTGCTTTTGATACCACACACAATGCCTTTAACTTATCCTCAAGACTTTCGGAGTGTTCAGCATATATCCTTTCCATCAATGCCTTATTTTTACCAAGAAATACTACTCTCCAGAACCTTCGTTTGAATCAAAAAACCAGGGAATTTTCTACTCTGCTTCCCTGGTTTGTTGTTCCTCTTTTTCCTATATTCATTAGTTCCATTTTCTTTGTAAAATGTTCAGTCTTCACATATTATTTTTTTATCTTCACTGGATATATTGTTTGATGGAATATGGAAATGTGGATAAATAGCTATTTTTTTCAGAGATCTTTCCCCCACTGTCTTCTAGTCTCTTGTTCCTGATAAAATACCTGCCACCAGTTTGACAATTGTTACTGTTTACTGGTCTTTTGTTTACTGCTTGGATCCACTGTGTCCTCTCTTGGTCCAAAAAGTTGGAAATCCCATAATGTTATGTATTGCCTAAGTCTTTTTGTAGTTGTTCCATAATTATTTTTAACAATCACTAGGCCTTTTCAGTCAGAGGCATAGATCCTTATTCACCAATGAAAAAAAAA
>CM053573.1:21390988-21472912 GCA_028646485.1 Cryptoprocta ferox
TAACATTCCTCAAACTTGAAAATCACTGAACACAAAGATTGTTTTTATCTTCTCTGTTCAATCTTAGCTAAATATATTCAGTTAAATCCTATATTGTTTTCTCTAATATTTAGCCTGATGGCACTTTTTCAGAGTTCTAATATCAAACCAAATGGAAAGAGCTATGTTGTTAGGTGACTGGTTGATATTTCTGCTGCCTTTCTTCCAGTGTGCCCTAATCAAAGACCTGTTGAAGAGTAAACCAGTTTGCTGCTTCTGGTTAAGAACTCTCCCTAATCTCTCTTATATCCTGCTTCCCTTGCTTCCATTTTAAGGTCTATAGCATTTCTCACTTGTTACTACATGGAGATAGTAATCACTTTCAGGACAAGCTTTAATTATTGATAAAAGAAAGTCATTTAAAATAAACTCTTTCTGGGGTGCTTATGTGGTTCCGTCTATTAAGCTTGGGACTCTTGATTTCGGCTCAGGTCATGATGTCATGATCATGAGATGGATCTCGGCAGGCTGTGTGCTGAACATGGAGCCTAATTAAGATTCTCTCTCTCTCTCTTTCTCCCCCCCACTCACATGCAAGGTGTTTCTCTCTCAATAAAATAAAATAGAACTCTTTCTTTGTATTTCTTAGCTGGTTTTGCTATTAAGAAACTGGTGTTTACATACCATTTTTAATTCAGGAAATATTCCCTGAAACTACCGACTTAACTATCTAATACAAAATGGCTGAGAAAGAGCCTGTAGAAATTTCATATCTGTGGAAATTCACAAAAGACTAAGCCAGGGGGCACCTGGATGGCTCAGTTGGTTAAACTTTGGACTCTGGCTCAGGTCATTATCTCATAGTTCGTGAGTTTGAGACTCGCATCATGCCAGCTGCTGTCAGCTCTGAGCCCACTTTGGGTGGTGGTCTGCCCTCCCATCCCTCCCCTCTCTCAAAAATAAATATACATTAAAAAAAAGACCAAGCCAGCAGTGAGCTTCCACCTTAACAGTTTAGAAATACTGCATAGACATTGTTTACGAACTCGGAAAGAGCAAAGCAGTAGTTATGGAAACCCTCACCCATGATAAGTTATAATGGCAAAACTTGAAAGAGAAGCATAGTAGGAGGTTTAAAGGAGAGGAGAGGTCAGTTATATGGGGAATGACAGGGAAGATGTGAGGGTAGAATATGCCTTATTTTCTTCTCTCAGTATTTCAGTAGGTGAGTATTTAACAAGATAAAATCTAATCTTATCCTGAACTCTGAAGTTTTGTTTCTGATGTTTTTTATTCATTTATATCACAATTTTTTATGAATTCTATTCTTTAATGGCCATTTTTGTAGTCTCCCTCAATTATTTCAATACCCATTAAATATGTCATTTAAATGCCTATAATTTTTTTAGGTTTATTTATTTATTTTGAGAGAAATAGAGCATGAGTAGAGGGGGGGCAGAGAGAAAGGGAGAGAGAATCCCAAGCATACTCCCCACTGTCAGCACAGAACTTGATGTGACACGGGGTTCCATCTCACAACCTCAAGATCATGACTTGAGCCAAAACGAGTCAGACGCTTAACTGACTGAGCCACCCAGGCTCCCCATGTCAAAATACTTCTACCTAGGTGTCAGTGCCTTGGAATTCCAACACCCACTTTATTATATTACATATTTTTCTTTCCAGTAAGCTTTAGTCAGACTAGAAATCTCCCCGACACATGTGCACAGGAAATAGCAAAGAGAATAGAATAGTGGCTTCAAATTTATCCTAAATTCCTTAGGAAAGCATGAGAACTATTTAAGAATTATATGAAGAATCTTTATGTGAAATATTTTGCATGTTTATAACAATGGATGAAGAAAATCATTAGTGAGATTTTAATTTCAGTTTTTTTGGACACTGAGTGCAAAAAATGTATTGTAGAAAATATGCATTGAATAAAGCTGATATTTTAGAGTTACTTGTAACAGTCCTTTCACAAATTCCATATAATCACTTTTTATTTTTATGATGTGACCAAAAAACATTCATCTGAATGTGCCAACACCTTTGTTTTATCTCATTTCTTTTTCAATCCAGCTGTGCTTGTTACATCAGTAGCCACCTCAATTGGGCAAAAGTGATAATTGTATAAATATATAAAAACTACAGAAAACCCCATACTTTAATAAATCATCACTAAATAGTTAAATGTCTTAAACAATTAAGAAATGCTTAATAACACATATGTCTAGATTGTCTTAAAGGAAAAAAAAATCATACTATCATTAATCTAAATTAAGTTAAGCTTTAATAGCATCAATTAAAAAAGCATTCTTGAAAAAAATCAAGTTAAGTCTCTTCAAATACAATTATAAACCCACAGCATTTCTCTCTTGCTGGAATGATCTGCAATTTCATAACAACCATGTTCTGCTCTATAACATTTCTCCCTTGAATCACTCATAGCAAAATTGGTACAGCAGAAGGGATTTTGTTTATCTCTATAGTATTGTTCTATCCTGCTTTAGGTCATATTTAATTTCTTCACACCACTGTTTGAAAAATCAACTTCTGACTTCAAGGGTAGAAGAACAACCCTGAAGGATTCTGTTTGTTTTACAGCTCTGTAAGACATGTTTAATCTTCAGATTCCTACAAGTCCAAGATGACAATGGAGTACAAAACACAAGGGTCTTACGTCTTAATAATAAGAGTGCTGATATCATAAAATCCTTGTTTTTCTTAAAAACATAAAATATTTATTAAAATCGTGTTTTAATTTTTGCACTAGCCAGTGTGGTTCTACAAGATAGAGTTTCCAGACCAAATTTATCTTTTAGTTTGTTCTCTTTTCCCAGAGGCAGCTCTGAAAAACTGTGCTTCCCTTATAAGTCAGCCTACATAACTGGAGACAAGTGATGTAAATAATTTGCCCTGCATAAGTAAAACTAAAAGACAGCATGTTAAATCTTTTTAGTTCCAATTACTAGGTAACACTGCTATTAAATTATTGAGCTCAAGGTTTCTGGAATAAATTTAGAATTTATACTTGGTATGCAATACCGTTTTTGAAACGTGAAATCTACATCATTATTCTGTCAAGATGTAGGTTTAGTGATTGAACATGTATATGATCAATTTCTTGCTCTAGTTGAACTTCAACCTTATGAGAATTATGGTATTGGCTTAGGTTTCTTCTAGAAATATAGTATGAGAATCTGGGCCAAAATTAATAATCACCCTAATTTTTAACTTCTCCACAGACCCATCTATCTCATCTCGCATGCAACACCCTTTAACTTCAGGAATTCTCAAAGTTCAGAAAAGATATATGTGTGCATAAAGAAAGGATTATGGAGGACATAATAGCATGCTGCAGTAATGCAGCATCTGAATTAAAATAACTTCTCTTTCTTTTCCTTTTCAATAATATCTTGACATATTCATGATTATTTTGAAAAATTGTAGGGTGGGGTAAATGAATCGAATGTAGAATTTATATGATGGTTGCCTGGTAAAACTGTTGGGCATAGGAATCAGGTAGGAGCAAACCTACATGGATGTGTGTTGTTGTTTATCAGTATACTGAGAGGATACTTGTATAGCAGTCTTTCCAATATCCCATATTTCTCTATAAGAGATAAATTATTAAGACAGTAAACCATAGGTCAATGGAAGAGAATGGATTCTGAAGTCAAACTTGTATGTGATCACTGGATCCATCATTGCCAGAATTATACATAATTCTTAAGAATCTTTGAACTACACTGTTAAGGGTGGAGTTAAATCATTACTCACATATATCGTGGACAACAGGGTAGGTTTTCAGTATGATTTATGTTTCTTTCCTGTTAAACTCTCATTTGCTGAATAACTGTCAGATACCATGAAAGAAGCTGGGCTAATTCATTCAAAAACCAGTTGCAGAGTCCTACTGAGTCTCTGGTTTTGAATTACATATGAGTATGGTCTGCTTTTGTCTGCAATTAAATATGGATCTGATTCAATCTTTGCCACCGAAGCTCACAATGAAACAGGTGTTAGTATGTTCTTGTCAGATCATCTCTGAAATGGGATAACAATAGAAAAGTAGAGTGTTTGGGGAATGAAACACTGGATATCTTTTCACTAGAAACACCTATCTCACCATTTGTATTAAATATTTTTACACAGAACATTTTGTTTTAAAGATTTTGAAGGACAATATAACAGCTGTAAAAGTTGTCTTTGTAAAGACAAGTAAGTAGGTTATATATTTAGGGGGGCAGAGGCTTTGCTTATAGTTTTGCCTTGCATGATACTCAGCGAGCGTTGATTGTGTGATTGACTGTCCAGAATCAAGAATTGAAATGGAGTTAAATGTTTTTGATGATGAATGGGTTCCGGCAAAGTGCTTTACTGATTACGTTTTTAGTACTAATGAATTTCCACAGTGTCTGTCTCTGTTAGTCTTTTTCGTTACCAGACACACCATCTGTGTTAAAGTCTTGTGAATTTTTCTTTGTGCTGCAGCTTCTCCCACTTGCATATAGAGTCCCACCTTTACAGCCACCATGACTCTACCGATCCACCAACTATATCCCAATGAGATAAGATTATGGCTTCATCGATATAAGAGAAACTGCTCCAAATGCTAACCCAGCTGAGTGGATACATTTGACTGACCTTCAAGAAAAATCTCTAAAAGAATTGTCACTGTGGTAAATCAATAAGTCATGGGGGAGTGTGGGGAATACTCAAGGGATAGTTACAGTCATCGTTTGCTCTCTATCGTTAGATTTGCTTTCAAAGATAATTAATTTTTGTTTTTCTCTTTCATCAGTGTCGATATAAACTTTCAAATGTGTAACATCTTATGGAATCACCACAACACTAAATTTGTAATGAAGCAATGGCTACCCCAGACCTCTTGTGCCCTGCTTCTAGAAAACAAGTTAGCAGCTCAGGGGGGATCTGCTATTTCCATCAACAAAACATGGCAAGAAAAAAATCTAAGCGTACTCATTTTAATTTCTTATACTCTTTTCCTCTCCTCCTTTCTGTTTAAGTACCTTTTTAATTAAAGTATAATTAGCATACAATATTGTATTAGATTCAGATGTCCACCACATTGATTCAACAATCCTATACATTACTCACCATGATAAGTGCAGTCACTATCTGTCACCAAACATTATTAAAATATTATTGACTATATTCCCTGTGCGGTAATTTTCATCTCTGTGACATATTTACTTTAAAACTGGAAGTTTATACCTCTTAACCCCTGGATTTATCTGTATCTTTTTCTAACCTTTGTCAAGTTCCAATTAAACACTGCATGCCTCATGGAGCTGTTGTGATTAAATGGTATGGTGCAGTTAAAATTCTTTGCCCAGAGCCCAGTATATAGTAAATGCTTAGTTAATCCCACTTATTGATCAGTATTGTTGCACAATACACATGAAAATTGAAAGTTCAACTGTTTAGATTACCACTGTTAGGGTGTTTTCTTTATGATGTGTTATTATGACTTGAATCTTTTCATGATAAATATATCAGGATTTCAAGCTACATACGATTGCTTAAAATTTTCCCTTTTCAATAGCAATTATAAACATTTCAATGCCCTCACACATTTAAAACATAATGTTTATGCAAAGTATCAAAATCTAGTCCCCCAAATCAGTAAGTTGCCCTTCAAGTTTTATTTTTAGAGGAGATCTTGGACTATGGTATATCAATTACTATCTACCCCTTTTGGTGGATATCCATTTGAATGAAAATCTAATCTGTCCACCATTACAGTACAGGTCATAAGACAAGAAAACTACCTCTTTCTTTTAGAAGTGGACCACAGATCTTTGCTTTTTTCAGTTGCGTGTAACTTTCACTTGATAAAGAATGCAGCTGATGTTTAAAAATTGCCCTAGATGAAAGGTGTTAGTGTGGGCAAGGTGAAAATCAAGAGCTTGTGAATGCATTATAGGCTTACAGAATTTTTGGAAACTATTTCCAAGTATGTGTAATGCATATTTTCTAAAATGAATAAAAGTTTGAAATAAGCTTTAAATAAGATGTTAAGAAGATGTAAGAAGTGTAGCTACTTTCATCTTAATCAATGCAGCTTGTGATGAGGTAATGAAGAGCAGGCAATCAGTCAGAACCCAATCTACCCAAATGAAATCTCGAACAACAACAGAGGTTGTTTTTTCACTTTAGTTTGTGTTAAGGGAAATGGGCAATGTGAGTGCTGTACCAATTTAGTGTGCTAATGAAATCAATTCATCAAGTTTTAAATTATGTAGGAAATTAAAATAAGAAACTGTTCTGTACACAAAAGAGACTATGCCCCAAGAGAATATCCAGCCTTGGGGAGGTGGGGAAAGCCCTAACAAATTTAGGTAAGATAAAAAAAAAGAAAAGTTATACATCCACTGCTTTTCAGACTTCTCTCTCTTCTCTTTCTTTCCTTCATTCCTTCTTCCATGCTTGTTTGCTTTCTTTCTCTTTCTTTCTTTCTTTCTTTCTTTCTTTCTTTCTTTCTTTCTTTTTCTTTCTTTTAATTTCCCTGTGAGTCTTCAGAATTTCTATTTAAAAGGGAGACTAGGAATGGAAATCTGGAAGAGGTAGCCAAAAGATCCTTTGTGAAGCTGTTTTGCTAACCAGTGTGGTGGGATTCCTCAGATCAGTGGTTGACCACCTAGCTTCTGGGCACCACTGAAGTATCTGGAGGCATTTAAAGGTATATGAATACAGATAGTTTGAGGGAATTAATTTTCAAATTAAAGAATTACATTTTTTATATTAAATCTTTCCTAAGAGTCTTTGGCGGAGCTTTTGGTCCAATTTTCCACTACTGTATACTTAAATTCTCCAACTTTTAAAAATAAAATACCTCCTTCCCAGCACTAAACCTATAGTGATAATTGTTCTAGAATATTACAAATCTATGAGGTATCATTAAAGAGACCAATTAGAATATTGTTACTGATTTTGAGAAAATGAAGAATTCTAATGACAAGATAAAAATAAATTTGAAAGGCTAGTGGTTTTCAACAAACTGTCTTAAGTCAAGTTGATAGAGTATTTACATAAATTGTGAGCTGATAGGTCACTTAAGAAGGATAATTGTTGAAAAATTATAACAAGATGTTTGCATACATCCTAAGAGGAGTTCAAATAATTTAATAACATTGCTAGATTAACACTCTTTTTTGTTTCACAGAAATTATTATTTTGTTTCTTTTTTAAACTTTTATTTTTTATTTTAATTCCACTATGGTTAACATACAGCATTATATTAGTTTCAGGTGTACAATTTAGTAATTCAACAATTCTATATATTATTCAATGCTTATCACCACAAGTGTATCTCTATCTCTATCTACTTACTTATGTGAGAAAGGTATTTCAATACTTACATGTATAAAAATGAACCAAAATATAATAAGAATAGATCTGTAGTAAACTCTGTCTCATCCTAAGTGAGATATATAAGAGAAATAAGTGATTCATTCATAGAGAATAGATTTAATATAATAAAAAAAGTCCAACATATTTCATAAAGTGATATGTTTTACATAAAAACCATATGTGTAAAAGTTGTTTATGAAAAATGAAGAGGGGCGTCTGAGTGGCTCAGTCGGTTAAATGCCCAGCCCTTGGCTTCAGCTCAGATCATGATCTCACAGTTCGTGAATTTCAGCCCCACATCAGGCTCCATGCTGATGGTACAGAGCCTTCCTGGGATTTTTTCTCTCTCTCCCTCTCTTTCTGCCCTTCCCCTGCTCTATCTCTCTCTATCAAATAAATAAACTTTAAAAAACAAAAATATGAATAAATTTATATAGTTACTCAAGTAGGTACTATTAATTATCATCATAATTTATCAGCAGTAATAATTATTATAATAATAACATTCCTGAAGGGATTTTTCAATATTTGAGAGGTTTATGGCCACAAAATAAATTAAAACAATAAAAATCTTCCTGACAAAAAATATATCACCTTATGATAAAAGTTAAGTGTGGGGAGTTGAATGGAATTGGTTTTACAAGGAAAAAAAATGTAAAATTTCTGATGGTTAAACAAAACACTGTTGATAGATTTCTAAAATGGATAATAGTGGATATCAAATACTATAGTATTTTTATTCCATTGAAAATGTTGAAAGCAGTGATGTGACTGCTTCATTTTAAAATGTCAATGTCTACCTTACATTGGAAATGAAATTCTTGGTAATTATTAAAACTTAAGATATAAAGCATAGCTGTCTGTTTAGAAGTGTATCTTATGTATTTCATTTCTGTAAACTCTTATGTAAATTAAAGTCAGGTTAAATATTGATTGGCGTGGTTTAGACATACTTATGGAAATTTGAGGGCTAAGAAGAGGTCAACATCGAAAATACTCATTTGCCCATTATGAAGTAGAATCTCATGGGTTCAATATCCTTATTTACACTGCTATCGTTTACCAGTCTTTAAAGAAGTTACGTATTTTATAGATTTTTATAATATATTACCTTTTAAAAAATTGTTGAGTAACAGGTCTTTCCATGAATTATTTCATGTAAACTCTCAAGAGGCTTATGACAGCACTATACTGGTCTCTGGTTTAGAGGTGGAGACATTAACATTCAGAATGAAGAGGAAATGTTCCATGATCACCTACCTATGAATGGAAAAGTTGAAATTCAAATCAGAGGATTCGGACCATGGATTATGCCATGGAGTTTTATCCTTTAGTCTTTTATGTCTTGGCATTTCTCAATTTCTGAGTCAATAAAATAGAAAAAAAAATCTGCTCATCTTAATTAAACTAATTTCTTTCTACTTACCATCTATATATAAGACAATAGTTATAGAACTAAGAGCCAAATTTGGCCACACTTTCACTATGTCACAATATCTTTCCCATACATTTAATCTTGGAGCACCTGAGTGGCTCTGTCGGTTAAGCATCCAACTTTAGCTCAGGTCATGATCTCACAGTTTGTGAGTTTGAATCAGGTTTGGGCTCTGCACTGACAGCGAGGAGCCTGGGGACTGTTTCAGATTCTGTGTCTCCCTCTCTCTCTGACCCTCCTTGCCACTCACACTGTGTCTCTCTCACTCACTCGAAAATAAATAAACATTTTTTTAAGAAAAACTATGGTCTCGTTTATAATTATGCTCAATTATTTTGTTCTTTGATATATTGGAAAATAATTATTTTCTAAATAAAAACAATATTAATATGTTTCTATATGTGACTGCAGATTACATATATCTATGGTAAGGAGGGACAAAATTTAAAAAAGGTTTACAGTAAAGATCTAATGAAACTGCACATGTTAAAATAAGAACTCTCTTACCTTTTTTACTGAAATTTCTTTAAGAATACGCAAAATAATTATTGGGTTTGAGAAATTTTATTAACTTCCTATGAAATATTTATTATATTGCAAAGATCATATTTTTCACAAAATTATTTTCTGAAAGCCAAAGTCAATACAATGAGATATGTAAATTTAGTTGTTTATCACTCACCTTGTTGATGACTGATGCAAATCTGGAAGGAATGCATAGGAATTCACATACTCTTTAACAAGCTTAGAATATTATAAATTCTAACTGCAAAAGACTGATTGTGTCTCTCCCCGACACCACAATTCAAGTATTGAAATCCTAACCTCCACTGTGGTCACATTAGGGGCCCTATGGAGGTGATTCGGTCAGAAGGGTGGAGCCCTCATGAATAGGATGAATGCCCTCATCATAAAACACTCAGAGAGCTCTCTCACCCACTTTCTTTCATGTGAGGATTCAAGAAGATGGCAACTGACAGTCCCGAAAAGGATCCTCACCAGAAACTGACCATGTTGGTACCCTGATCTTGCACTTTCAGCCTCCAGAACTCTGAGAAATAATATCTATTATTTACAACCACCCAGTCCATGGTACTTCATTATAGCATCACCAACTAAGACAGTAACGATATTTGAAGAAAGGTAACAGAAGGGTAAGAGAAGCATCAAAGTCCGCACAATTTTCAGTCTTTAGCTTAACAATTACTGTGGCATAGACCCAATTTGTTTTCATTTTGTTTCATTATGCTAGATATCCAAACAGATTTTTTTTAATTTCTTTATTTTTTTTTAGTTTTTTACAAATGTGGATGCTCAGAGTGCTAATTTAGGCCAAATAACTTATTAAAGATGATTTGGTAATTTTTGAGTCTAGACAATAAATGAAACTCACAATTTTTGACTTACCACCTGTAATTTCAGCTACCCTCAGACATGAAAAGGTATGAAGAAATTAATAAATTTTGGTTAGGTTTGATCTGGTCAGAAACTATTGACCCATTTGTCTCTGAACTACACTTTCCACATTCAATATATCCTAAAAAGTACTAGATCACTGAGGAAGACCAAGAGAAACAAGTATTCTTATCATAATCTATATATTAAGCATATGTATATACATATATATGTGAATATGTATATATTTATATATTCATATATATTCATATATACACATAACCTATATACACCCATATACTTACACACACACACACACACACACACATTGGTTAATTGATGACAAAGAGGATACTGTAATTTTCTTAGGCATTAGTAAAGAACATTGCACTAAATCTAATCAGGAATGGGGTTTTTTGTTGTCATTGTTTGTTTTTTAGCAAAGGATAACAGCTCTTTTGACTTGCTGAGACTGCCAGGCCCACTCCATACCACCATATCCTATTAACCACAAACACCATACTGAAAAGTATTTACTTATCTAACTCCTTTGCTCATTTCTATTACTATTTACTAAACTCAGCCCCTTAACATTAGCTCATCACCCCCAAACCCAAGTCTTTCTTCAATCCAGATGCTTAGCATAGACACAATGACAACGTTCAACTTTATATCTTTTACTGACTGTCCTTTTCCTGTGGCAGCACATTGTATAAGGTTAATTACATTTGAGGACAAAAAGAATAATGTGGAAGAAGGAATCAAAAATTGGGGAAAGCAGTTAATGGGTTACTGCTATAATCTAGGTAAGAAGTGATAATAATATGAACCAGGAAATGAAGGAAATATTTAGAAAACAGTATATTCTAAAGATATTTAATGAGTAAAATAAATAGAACTTGGTAATTAATTAGATAAGGAAAGCAAGAAAGAGGACAGCTAGAAAAATCTAACTCTTCTGAACTTGATCACTAGAAGGTCAGTGATGACATTTTAACTCTGGGCCACAAAAATTTGTAGATGGGAGTTCATGGGTTCCCTTTTGGATGGGCTGAATTAAAGATGGAGATATGAATTGACTATTTGAACACAGGAGTACAGATATTCAAGAAGTCAGTGCTGGAAGTCATAGAGGTAAAGGAAAAAAAAAGTTAATATGGGAAAAAATGCTTTGAAAATAGTGCAGAATTAACAGAAAAAGACCAAGTTGTAAAGTCTAGGTATAGGATGTATGAGACCAGATAAAATAAGGTGGAGAAGTGGGAGGAAAACCAGAAGAGAGATATTGTCATAAAAGACAAGGAAAAATATGTTTTAAGAAGGAGAGCTTTAATGAGGATCAAATATGGGACCCTATCTCCAATGTTTGCTAACAATTGTGATAGTATCTTCTGCAGTTGAGTGACAATGTAATCCAGACTGAAACAGATTGTTTAGAATGGAGATAATGCATATATATATATAACCTCTCAAATATTTGACTTAAAAAATGAAGAGATAACAAAGATGCGAAAGACCAGGGCATATATATAAATATCAATCGTACAGAGCTGGTTGGAATGGATAAGTTACTTGAGACCTCATGATCACAATTGAAATAAAAGAGGTAATTAACAAGGTTGGGGCAGTGGGTCAAATTTCACCTTCTCCACTTTTCACTTGCTACTAGTCCCTACCTTCTATTTTAGCTGAAATTTGTGGAATACATCTGCATGTCCTATAAATGTGTACAGCACTCTCAGCCTTGTGTTCTGAAAGGGAAAGATAATTTGAAAAGTATCAGTGAGTAAATGCGGATACCCCAATGCAAATAGAATGCGGCAGAAACACGAGGATTAGAAACTTTGTACACCATTTTAATAGAATTTTTGTCAAATAGTGTTAGCATGGGTAAAAAAAAAACTAAGGTTATTTGCTTCTGTTAACCACTAGTTGTTACTCTCATCCATTAATTATGCAAGCACACACCCACACACACACATTTGCCTGCCTGCTACTACAGCAATAAAATAGTAAAACAATGAAAATGATACATAAGCACATTATGAAACAGGTTTCAGTAATGTCTGGCACTTATATTCAAACTTTCATTCTAAATGATTGGTATGTTCTTTACATAATATATGCATAGCAGGTGTTTCAACCTCCAAAACAGAAGCTCCACTGAGGTAGAAATAAAGTAATTTTTCTGCTTCAGCAACTGGGAAGATATATTTTAAGGAAAAAAATAATTTTTGCAACTAAAGCAGAAATGGGGAGGCACGATAGGGTCAGTCCTGACAAGCTAACTTTCAAAGGCTTGTATAGCTGACAAGGGTCATTTAATCAAATATTTGCATGTAAAGTTAAAAAAAAAAGACTGATTTGAATGTATCTGAGTACATAAATATTCAAAGTAGCATAAAAAATTCACATGACTATATAAATCACTAACTTATTATCTATATATTAGGCTGTAGTTTATTTTGCTGCAGCTGTAATTCCTGGTGAGGAAAAAAATCAGAGCATGGCAAAATAATCTGAAACATTCATTTATAGCCTGTTTTATTTTAACTGAAATGATCGGTTGGATATTGCAGATGAAGTATTACAGCTAAATGCACTCAGGTTTGTAACGTATTAGCATCAATTAATAATGTGTTTTACATTCAACATGTTAGTCTATAGAACTTCAAACTAAGATTTTAGAATTTTTCAAGAAAAGAACAGAAATATTTTAAGGGTTTAGATTGGTTTTACCTGTCAGGTAACTCAGAACTCCTTATTGAAGCTGATAAACATGATATTGTGGTTGGGAAGTTTAGATATTGCCTGGGTGGCTCAGTTAGTTAAGCATCCGACTTTGGCTCAGGTCATGATCTCACAATCTGTTAGCCAGAGTCCCGCGTCGGGCTCTGTTCTGACAACTCAGAGCCTGGATCCTGCTTCAGATTCTTTGTCTCACTCTGTCTCTGTCCCTCCTCCACTCATGCTTGCTCTCTCTCACTTTCTCTCTCTCTCAAAAATAAATAAACTCTAAAAATAAAAAAAAACTTAGAAGTTCAGACATTGCTATATTACAGGTATCAAGTAACAAAAGAAATAAACTTTAAAGTAGATACAATATACAGTTTTAAGATTATATACATTTTTATGCCATAAATACACACACAAAAAAGCTTTACTTTAACAAAGATACTTGAGTCATTCCTTTTTTTTTGCACCCCGCTGTGGTCCATCAAAGGGTTGAAATAACTTGAGGGACCAAGATGAAACTTCTTCTGCCCCACGTCGCACATCAGCAAACTGAAACTCAGGTAACTTTCATGTCCTTGAACATACTTTGCTTGACTGGAAATATAGTGCTGTAAAGCCAGTCAGCCAGTTGCCAAACACAAAGCCAACTCTGAGTTACATACTTACTTCCTGGTTCCTTCTCTCCCCAAACAAGTTTGACAATGTGGCCCCAGCCAATCAGATATTTTCTAATTGTCTCTTCCTTGTTTGTTATACTTTATCTTCTACAGGCATCCTTCCTGCCTTTCTCCCCTTTTGCAGTTCTCAGAATGAAGACTGCATTTTCAGGAATTGTTAAATAAAGTTCGTTTGCATCACCTACAGTTTTGTTTAATCATTTTTTAAACAGAAGTGAACAAATGCAAATGAAAATAGAATTATTCACTTTGTTATCTTGTGTCTTACTGTAATAGTAAAAAGCAGCTAAGGGCTACCTATTTGTCCATCCTTGACTTGAAATCTACACAGTAGCTTTTACCCCAAGATTTTCCAATTAGAATAGGCATCCATGGAGTTAATAAATAAATACAGTCTGTTCTCAGTCTTCTTATTTTTTAATTTTTTAATGTTTATTTATTTTGAGAGAGAGAGAGAGAGACCAAGTGGAGGAGAGGCAGAGAGATAGAGGGACACACAGATTCTGAAGCAGGCTCCAGGCTCTGACCTGTCATCACAGAGCCCGACATGGGGCTCCAACCCACAAACTGTGAGATCATGACCTGAGCCATAGTCGGATGCTTAACTGACTGAGGCCACCCAGGTGCCCCTGTTCTCAATATTCTTGATAATTATAAAGTCTCTGTGAACACTGATTTACCAAGTTTGGAACCATTGTTCCTAGGGAAAATATGGAGTTAAGGGTCTGTGAGACTCTGGTCACACCATGTTCATCAACATTATACATAACCTTTTTTTAAATGTGTGTTTCTGTTTAAAAACACTTTATTTAATATATAGTGTTCATTCATTAATACTGAACTCAAGGCCAACTACAGCATATCTCATTCTTGAATGAAGCTTATCTAACACATGTATTTTATCAGTAAGGCATATAATAATATCTCTAAAGGCATATCTCCTTGCCTTTAGGTAATTCAGATCACACTTTACCACTATGTTCAGTGGTCATTATAAACAACTAAATCATCATCAACAAACAAAAATAAAAATATAGAAAACATGGCACTAAATAGACCACAAAAAGGATACTTGTCTAGAGTGTGAATGCTGACACTAAAGCCAGAGTGGCTTTGTTCCATGTCAGCTGGGCAAATCAGATTTTTTGCTGTTCTGGGCATGTCTGTGAATGACCTTGAAAGTGCTGGCAATACTGATTTTGGGGTTATATATAAATTTTAGCAAGTCGGCAAATTTGCAAATAGGAAATCTAAGAATAATGAGTATCGACTGTATCTCCTTTATGCTGCCAGTTCCTGATAAATGGCTCCGATGGCATGGCCAGCTAGAATTTGGGGAGTTGTCAAAAGCACTTGAAAAGACCTCAAAACTTTAGAAAACTAAACACATACAGGTTAAGAGTAAATTTCTCAGAGCTGTATCATTGAATGTAGACACATAAGACCATAGCAAATAAAAATAAGCTGCACATCTAGAAACTTTTTCTCTAGTTAAATTAGATGTGAGGTTTTGTTTTGTTTCATTTTGATGTTTCTTTGTTTCGTCTTTGTTTTTGCTTTCATTGGGAAGGAATTAATGTATGGAAGGATTGATCTAAAATTTGCATTTCTGGAAAATAAATAAATACAAAATGAAATTTGCATTTCTGTCCATTAGCAGGTCTGTGGGTAAAATCAATGCCCATTGTATTGAATTGGGGTTGCCAATTCTAGCTGATTAATAGTGAACCTATCTGGTAGCATGGGGCCACTACAAAGACTACAAAAAAACTTTAGAACCCATTATTACTCAAGTTTTCACATTTCAAACTCCCAACAGCTAAAGTTGTAACATACCACGGTCTTCTGGGGTGAATAATACATTTTTTAATGTTTATTTATTTTTGAGAGAGAGAAAGAAACAGAGCATGAGCAGGGGAGGGGCAGAGAGAGAGGGAGACACAGAATCTGAAGCAGGGTCCAGGCTCTGAGCTGTCAGCACAGAGCCTGACACGTGACTTGGGCTCACAGACTTCGAGATCATGACCTGAGCCAGAAGTCGGACGCTTAACTGAGCCATCCAGGTGCCCCTGGGGTGACTGTTTTCTAAAGGCAAATGCTTACTAACTTATTAAGGTACCTGTGTATATATGCAGGCCACTGATTTTAAGGAGATACTTAAAGTATAGACATCATTCTATAATCAGTTTTCAAAGTGATTGATGTACCCTTATATGTGACTATAAAGCAGTCAGGGATGTTACTAAAACCTATTAGCAGAAGCATGAGGACCTGGAAGTAATTTCTGAGTTATTTATAATTCTTAATAAAAAATGAAATGCAGGGACTCTGGGGAATGTAAGTGGTGAATTTAAGGGACAAAAATGAGTGCATTGGAGGATAACACTAAATACCAAGAAGTGACTTTAAGAGATAAAAGAACCTTTTAAATTTTTTTCAAAGATTCATTGAAAAAAAAACTTTTCATATTCCAAAGAGAATACAGAATATAAAACTCAGAGATCTGGAGGCAGGAACAAAAGAGATCAAAGTGAATGGGGCAATTTCTAGATAATCAAGGTAGTTTGACCACATGTGGTTATCTCCTCTCCCACTCAAAAACTAAAATATAGAAAAGTTTTTAAAAAAGTGAAAGTCAACATGTACAAACCCTAATGAGATTTCAACATGTTTTTGTAAAAGGCAGCAGTAGAGATGCAGTAGCAGACTTAGCAGAGGAAGGGGAGGAACAATTCAGGAGCAAAATCACCCCATCAAAGCCTAGAAAGTTTAGCATTTGAGGACATCAGCTACCTTGAAACCAGGACTGAAGACATGAAGCTTGAAGTTGAGATTGAAAAGAGAAGATAGAGAGTTCCAGAAAGATCAAGAAAGGAAATCGAAGTTGATAGTTTATCTGATATATTTGAGCATTTGGGAAGCAATATTCCTAAAAATTATTTGACAGGCTTAATGGAGCAGATAAATGAAACCTATCTGATTTAAAAGAATGCATCATACTTAAAACCCTATGTGACACAGTGGAGAACAGTATTGACATAAGCTAAATATTCACATAGTCCAAATAAACACTGACTCATAATGTGACCAAAAGATTCTATTTGAGCAGAAGTAGGAGTGGGTGTCAGCTTGGCAGGATGACAAGAGATGATGTCTGAAATTGAAAATTTAAGATGAAAGAGTATAAACATTACATAGAAATATGGAGCTGAGATATAAAGAAACAGCTGGAAGATATGAAAGTATTTTTCTCTAGCACAGAAGTCTGGGGTAGAGAGAGGCTAACCAGACACAGGCAGACAAAAAGGCAATTTTTTTCTATAAACCTTGGTAACATTTACGTTTTTACGAATTCACTTTAATGTGTTGCTTCTGCTAAAATAAATGTGAAACAAAAACGATAATTAAAGCTGGGAGGGGATATTGGTAATTGCCTTACAGTTTGTAGTATTCTCACCCATACAATTTTACAGGATCAGAGGCAGGATGATATTTCTGATATTCCTGATATCTATAACTATATCTATATATGTCTATACAACTAATATATATATTATATATATATATTATATATTCCCTTCTCTATTGGTTGTTTGTATTCCTCTTTATGGGCTTCCTTCATAGTTTCAGTTCGGTGTTCCATTGCTTAAATATGAGTGTCGTTAAGGTCATCTACCAACTGCTACCTCTGTTGAACAGAGTCCTTGCCCTTTTATAAAATTGCATCTCTTTCCATACATGAAGCCACCCTATATTATACAAAATAGGCTTTAAACTTCTCACTATGGATTTTTGCTCTCTACATTTTCCCTGTCTTAAATATCCTTTTCATCCTTCCCTCCAAATTGAGTCTAAATAGCATTCAGGATTCTGTTCAAATCATTCCAAGAAGTCCTCTTGGACCATTTTAGTCATCAAATGAATACTCCTCCTGTGTGAATCAGGATCATGTAGAGACTGGTTTCATGAATTCATTTTAAACTGATTTAAGAATAAAAGGAGTTTTTCAACCGACACCCCTGGAAAAGTCCAGTGGTATAAAAGACTTTGAGGTATAACTAGATCCAGGAATATCCCTCTCTTTGCATCTCTCAATACTATTTTTTTTTTTTTGCCTTAGCTTTATTCCCAGAAGGGTCTTCTAATTGAGTGGCCAAGGTATCAGGAGGACACCCATGGTTTAATCCTACTAGTCTATAACCTGCACAGAAATAGTTCCATCTACTTTGGTCCAGTAAATCAGGAAGCAGATTTTCATTGGCTCAGCTTGAGGCAGTATAACTAGCAAAAAGAATATGCTAATTAACCAGGCAGGAGTCGTGTACATACAACTGGGCTTGGGGGTTCATTGTTATATCACATGGTCTGAAGGGGCAGGGGTATATTCCTAAAACCACCTGAGTTTATAAAAACAGATTTCCACCATAGACCCCTCCTCTAGCCTCCTATACTTTTGGTCTGTAGCCTCTGACACTTAGCATTTACTTACATTACTAAAACTGCACTGTATCTACCCACATATGTTTATGAATGCATATGTTTTCTCATCTAGACAGTAGTTTAAGCCTTTATGGAAGGTTACATTTTATATTTATTTTTACCCAGAGACCGAGTCAGTGATCTGTGCAAAATAGGAATTCAATAAAAATTTGTAGATAATGCATAATTATAGGAAAAGACGTGCAATAATTAATCAGCATATCTTATGCCAACTTGTTTGTGAAAGCCTATGATAGGGAGATGTTTCAATATGTATCACATCACTCAGTATAAGGATCAGTTATGAAAAAATGCTATGTACACAGAGGCTAACCTATTAGCTGTGGCTCTATTCTCCTAAAGACCAAAAATTGATTTAGTTTTTCGAACTGCATATAAACAGGCAGAAAATAATTCTGACCTTATGCAACAACAGAGCATGGTATTTGTGAAACCAAAAGTTTTAAAGAAACACATCATCTAATAAACTGGAAATGGTGGTGACATTTTATAGCTTAAATGTGAAAGGAAAGGGCATTTCATCAACATTCATGATGTTTTAAAAACAAAGGAAATTACATTGTATAAATGGCATTAAGTAACCTACCAGTGTTTCTCCACATTGTTGATTATTCATGAAGCCTCTAGATGGGTCTCTGCTGGCTCATACACTGCCCTGCCCTATTCCATCCTTTCCCCCTTTGTCTGGCTCCTTCTCACTTGGTTACATCAAAGCAGCCACTTCATCCACTAGCTTGACCTGGGCCACCTCTATGGCTTCTGAAGCCTGCTCACGGCTCAGGGTTCTCTGGTTCTTTAGCTGAGACCAGAGACAGTTCAGGGGTCTCTAGTTCTCTAGCTGAGATCAGAAACAGTCAGGGTTCTCTCATTCTTTAGCTGAGACCAGAGACAGCTTCTTATACCAGGCTCTGCTGTGCATGAATCCAGCTGAGAGTTTCACACAAGCAGAAAACCCTTAGATTCTGTGGACTGTTCTTTCCCATCTAAATCTGTGGGCATACACCTGCAGGAAAGGTATCAATGGACCTGGAGGGGACAGAGACTCAAAAGCTGTCTAGTGTGAAATTAATGGTCAAGCTGAAAGACAACTTGTAGAAAATGGAAAAGTTACCTCTAAAGAGCATGGAGACTGCGAGGTAGCTACAAAGAGCACAGGGGCAGCCATATACGAAGGGCTCGCAAGGCATACAGAGTGTTGCCATTGTTCTTAAAGTGTGGTTTGGGGACCGCTACCTGTTCCAAGACCGTTTCATCGGCAGCTGAAAGGTCAAACCGACTTATTTTCATAAAAAGTACAGTAAAACCTTGGATTGTGAGTAACTCATTCTGAGAATGTTCCTCAAGATAAGCAAACATTTCTAATAACTTTTAACTTGATAAACAAGTTATATCTTGCAATATGAGTAGTACATGACACTGAAGGTCACATGATCACAACTGAGTCAACTTTTTTTTTTTTTTAATTAACATCCAAGTTAGTTAGCATACAGTGCAACAATGATTTCAGGAGTAGATTCCTTAATGCCTCTTACCCATTTAGCCCATCCCCCTTCCCACAACCCCTCCAGTAACCCTTGGTTCTCCATATTTAAGAGTCTCTTATGTTTTGTCCCCCTTCCTGTTTTTATATTATTTTTGCTTCCCTCCCCTTATGTTCATCTGTTTTATATCTTAAAGTCCTCAATATGAGTGAAGTAATATGATATTTGTTTTCTTCTGACTAATTTTGCTTAGCATAATACTCTCTAGTTCCATCCACATAGTTGCAAATGGCAAGATTTCATTCCTTTTGATTGCTGAGTAATACTCCTATATATATATATATATATATATATATATATATATATATATATACCACATTTTCTTTAACCATTCATCCATCAATGAACATTTGGACTCTTTCCATATTTGGTTATTGTTGATAGTGCTGCTATGAAAATTGGGGTGCATGCACCCCTTTGAAACAGCATACCTGCATCCCTTGGATAAATACCTAGTAGTTCAATTCCTGGGTCGTAGGGTAGTTCTATTTATAATTTTTTGAGGAACCTCCATACTGTTCTCCAGAGTGGCTGCACCAGTTTGCATTCCCACCAGCAGTGCAAAAGAGATCCTCTTTCTCTACATCCTCACCAACATCTGTTTTTGCCTGAGTTGTTAATGTTAGCCATTCTGACAGTTGTGAGGTGGCATCTCACTATGTTTTGATTTGTATATTCCTAACAGTGAGTGATGTTGAGCATTTTTTCACGTGTCAGTTCTGAGCCAATGGTTCTTAAAATTTGCATTGATATTAAAGAAGTATTTAAAAATTTATTTTTTTCAGTAAACAAGGAGAAACTTGACATAAAGTAACTTAAACAAAGAGCTTCAAATACCTTAATTCAACAGATTGGAAGGAATGATAGTGAGTGGAAACATTCAAACTTTCTTTGGTCTGCAAAGTAAAAACTATGCATTTTGTAAAAATGCTAAAGAAATGTTGAACAGATACTATACATAAGTGTTTGATAAAGACTTTTCATTCACACATTTTTTTCACTGTATTTTTATACTTTGACTTGTCAGTAACATATTTCATGAAAATTGAAAAAGATCCTTGTCCTTTCTTCTTTCTTCTTCTCTTCTCTTTTCCAACATAGACACATAGATAGAACCTACAAGAGAAAAATTAAGAAAAACATATTTCTCTTACAACATTTGAGTAAACAAATAATAACTTTTGAATATAGTCCTGTTGGCTCCACCTTCTTTCATTAATCACCCTGAACTAAATTTGGATGACTCTTTGTCAACTTAGTGCAATATGATTGTTGGTGTCTAATGGATGTTTCTAGGTTGTGTTAGATTGAATTTAATGCTGGATACTCACTCTCTGCAAGAAGTGGGAGGCAAATGACAGTGTTTCATCCCCAAGATTTCTGTGTCATCCTCGATACTTTGCCTGGATCACTTTTGGGGTTACACTTTGCTCCAATATTTATATTGGAATTTTCTGTCTTTAGTTAATAAGTTTTATTAAAATAAGCAGCATTATAATAAGTCAGAGAGGTTTGGTAGAACTTTATTTGCATTCCAGTTCCAGTTCACATATTTAAGTGATACATGAGGTGCATGTATGGTAAACAGAGGTAATTGTGGTTAAATTTCACCTTGACCATCAATAACCTATCAAGAACTCTTTTCTCCGCACTTTGTAATGATGCATACCTGCAGTCTCCTTTTTAAGGTGAAAAGCAATACAGTTGCTTACAGATTATCTTTAAAAAATGTACCACACAGATTTAAATAGGCAAGGAAGACTTTATTTGAAGACTATTGTGACAGGGGAGAGAGAGTGAACTTAACTCCATGGAAACAAAATGTCAAAAACATTTCTAAACGCTGAGGTGAGCTAATGAAAATGTACTGGAGGGCATCAAGGGCAGGTCTCTCAGTGTGATCAGAACATCTGTGTTTGCTAATTGCCCCTTATTGATAGTTAGACTCCTTCGGGCACTATCTTTCTTGGTAAATAGATTTCAAAGGAACAACCCCCAGATTCTTGAGGAAAACATTCCTGGGTTGTAAAACTGACAGGAGGCTGAAAGATTTATATCACAAAAGGCAGGGATAGGATTACAATTGAAAATTTGTCAAAGAAGAAAGGAAAGAAAGAAAGAAAGAAAGAAAGAAAGAAAGAAAGAAAGAAGAAGAAAAGAAGAAAAAAGGAAGGAAGGAAGGAAGGAAGAAAAAGGAAAGAAAAAAGAAAGAAAAAATATTTTAAAAATCTTTGAATTTTATATGATTATACTATTTAAATCAATTACCCCTATTTTTAGAATTATTTCCTCACCTACTGGTACTCTCCCCAAGGTAATTCATATAAAAATTTAAAAATTCCAAGTGATTTCAGTATGTACAATGATTCTCCCAAGATTCCTGGCCTCAAGGAGTATTTTCTTCTCCAAGGAACTTGCCCTTCCACAATCTATTCTCATGACCAAACTTTGATTTATCATTACCTGTAAGTCCAAAACCCCTATATTCTGATCATAAATAATTATTTGCATACACCATCAACTTGCTTGCCTTTCTCTTGCTCTGTTGTATTCTTTAAAGCATCACCTTAAAGAAATCCACTTTTTTATTCTCTCTGTTTGACACCTTGAACTTGAACATGGCTAAAGGGGGAAAAATGTGACTGCTTTTGATTTAAAATTATAGCTATTTTTTTTCATGCAGAAAGTAGGCACAGATACTTCCCTTAATTCTTTACTGTAATATCTGAAGATACAATGTATGTTTATCAAAATTGAATGAACACATGTTTAACAAAATGGAAGACTTGTGCTTTTATTTACTTTGTTTTAATTTTTGTAACAGCTTTTGTGAGATAGAATTCACATTCTACACAATTTAGCCACTTGAAGTGTACATCTGTGATGGTTGTTAAAGGGAAGGGAGTTTGGGGGTTGGGAAAAATGGGTGAAGGAGAATGGGAAATACAGGCTTCCAGCTGTGGAATAAGAAAGTCACCTGAATAAAAGATACAACATAGAGAACATAGTCAATGGTATTGCAACAGTGTTACATGGTGGCAGATGGTAGCTATAATAATGGTGAACATAGCCTAAGGTAGAGTTGTTGAATCACTGTGTTGTATATTTTAAACTAATGCAACATTGTGTGCAAACTATAATCACATTTAAAAATTAAAAAAAAAACAGAAAAATAAAATGTACTACTGAATGGTTTTTAGTATATTTATAATGTTGTACAACTATTACCATTATCATTGTAAAACATTTTCATCACCTCAAAAAGAAATCCCATGCCCTCTAGTTATCACCTCCAATCTCTACCTTCACTCCTAAGCCATATTATTTATTTTCTTTCTCTATAGATTTGCCTATTCTATACATGTCACATAAACAGAATCATATATTGTATATGGTTTATTTATTTTTAAGTAGTGTATTTCTAGGGACAGCAATCTTCAGCTGACTGCTTTCTGCACCAATCCTAGGTGCTCTCTGTTAGAACCCTGAGAGCATTTGAGTTTGGGTTTCCTGGGAGGAAATAGAACATGCCTTACATAAATAAAATATAATTATACAGACCTATGCAGACATTTTTAATACTATACTGAAATCTTAATAAGAAATTATGGTCAGGGACAAAAGTCACTTAACTTTCTCTACCTCAAATTCCTCCTCTCTGAAGAAGGATAATAGCATGTAAATCACAAAACTCTTTTAAGTATTAAACAGCAATAACAACAAAAATATGTTAAGGAAACATACAGTGCATAAAAAGCTGAAAGCTTTAACACACCTTAGTTGATTTCTTTAAATCCATTTTATATTCATCTTCAACCCTTTTTGGTTGACTTTTCTTTACTCAGGTAATAAAAGAACATTCAAAATTTCTTTGAGGATATTATTTAAGAATTCATTTATTTTGGGGTGTCTGGGTTAAGTGTCTGTTAAGTGTCTGACTTCAGCTCAGGTCATGATCCCACAGCTTATGAGTTCAAGCACCACATCGGGCTCTGTGCTGACAGCTCCGAGCCTGGAGCCTGCTTCAGATTCTGTGTCTCCCTCTCTTTCTGCCCCTCTGCTGCTCACGCCTTGTCTCTCTCTCTCTCCTCTCTCTCTCTCTCTCTCTCTCTCTCTCTCTCTCAAAAATATACATTTAAAAAAAGAATTCATTTCTTTTTAGGAAGGAATAACTTAAGTCAACTTTCTGTGAAAGGCTAAAAACAAAACAAAACAAAAACAGAAACAGAAACCAAACCCTTCTGACTGAGGACACATCAGTCAAAACATCCATTTTGACTTTGAGCTGTTGTGGAATCATTTAGTTGGAAATGTTGAACCACACCGTTGGTATTTACTCCAGAATCTATGCAGGAGGGGATCAAAGGGTGTGTTAGTGCTTGACTGTCACAGTTCAGTTCCTGCACGTCCTCCTCTTCACATTCACATTCATTCGGGGCTAAACCCAGGTTTTCCCACCACAGCACCACCCCCACACAAATACACGTTTCAAAAAGTGTTTTGGAATTCAGGAAAAGTAAATACAAATCAAAACCATGATGAGGTACCACTTCACACCTGTCAGAATGGCTAAAATTAACAACACAAGAAATGACAGGTATTGAAAAAGATATGGAGAAAGAGGAGACTTCTTGCATCGCTGGTAGGAATTCAAACTGGGGCAGCTGCTCTGGAGAAGAGTATGGAGATTCCTGAAAAAACTAAAAATAGAATTACCCTAAAATCCAGCTATTGGACTACTAGGTATTACCAAATGATATAAAAAATACAGATTTGAAGGAGTACATGCACCCTAATGTTTATGGCAGCATTATCAGCATTATCAACAATAGCCAGACTGTGGAGTGATCCCAAATGTCCATCAACCGATGGATAAAGAAGATTTGGGGTACACACACACATACACACAAACACACACACAGGAATATTACTCAGCCATCAAAAAGAATGAAGTCTTGCCATTTGCAATGATGTGGATAGAGCTAGAATGTATTACGCTAAGTGAGATAAGTCATCAGAAAGAGAAAAATACCATATGATTTCACTTCTGTGTGGAATTTATGAAACAAAACAGATGAATGCATGGGAACTGTTGGGGGGGAAGAAGAGAGAGAGAAACAAATCACAAGAGACTCAATGATGGAGAACAAACTGAGGGTTGTCGGAGGGAGGTGGATGGGAGATGGCCAAAAGGTTGATGGAAATTAAGGAGGGTATTTGTTGTGGTGAGCACTGGGTATTGTGTAAGTGATGAATCACTGAAAGAAAATAAAAAGGAGGGAAACCCTAAATTGATTATATGCATTTGAAGCGTGCTTCAAGTACGTATTTTAAATAACGGGAAAGGTAAGAGTAAATGCAGTTAAGTACACATTTGAACAAAAGCTCAAATATGCATTTGCAAAAGAAACTTAGTACATACAGGAATATTTACATCTGAAAAGGGAATCAGACAAAATAAAAATATGCATGTTTGTGTATATACACTACCTTTAAGAAGCAATATGTTTTCAGATTCAAAAGAAATATAACTATTATACTAATTCTGAAAGTGATACTAAAATTTAAAGCCATTGTAACACCAGTATTTTAAAGAATTAATTTACATAATTTTAATAAATATTTTAATATGAAAAATCTGCACAAAAACTATATGCAATAGTGTTTACAACATTAAATATAAGTGAATGTCTCAAAAAACCATCAAAATATTTTTATTGAAAAATTATAGCTATTATTTACATAGAACTTTCTATATGTCAACTACTATCATAAATTATTTAAAGATTAACTCATTAATTTACTTAATCCCAATAGTGATCTTAGAATTCAATCTCATATTACTTCTGTAGGAGGAAGCGAAGACACATCAAGGGAAAGCAACTTGCCCAAAGCCACACAGCCAGAAAGTGTATAGTCAAGATTTGAACACAGACTAGGCTCAGAATCCATGCTAGTACTTATTTTACTAAAAATCACACAACAGAAAACAAATAAAATCAAAGTATTTCACCCCAGAATCAGAAAAAAATGAGTTAGTAGAAATTTTCTCCAAGTTTTTTAACGTGTATCTTATGGGCATTTATTAATTGTAATATATAAAGAAATTTTTCCTTGAAAAATGAGTAACAATAACCAAAATTTAGGAACGATTACAAAGTACCAGATTCTCTACCAGATGGTATAATCTCCATCTTACTGTCTATGAAGACGTTGCCATTCTCCTGTTCCAAATGAGTAAAGTGAGGCTCAACAATATATAGTAATTTATTCTTAAGATGTGTGCAAATGGTAGGGTCATGACTTTAACCCAGGTTGGTCTGTTCCATTGGGTGTTGCTTCTATATCATATTCTATGTCATATTCTATGTGTCTAAAGATACTGATTCTGTTTACCTTTCTGATATTCAAGCCTCTGCTACGGGCTCGTCTTAACCACTTTCATCCAATCAGACATACTTTCATTCCCAGTACTTATTTATTTAAAGGAAAAGGAAAAGAAATTATCAAATATTGGACTATATTGTTGATATAACACTAGAATGAATAGATTCCTTACTGTTAAACGAGAAATGAGAGTCAGAGAATTCTCA
The DNA here is from genome assembly GCA_028646485.1 of Cryptoprocta ferox. Classification (NCBI taxonomy): domain Eukaryota; kingdom Metazoa; phylum Chordata; class Mammalia; order Carnivora; family Eupleridae; genus Cryptoprocta; species Cryptoprocta ferox. Next base: position 21,417,225 of record CM053573.1, read on the forward strand.
GAGCCAGATGAGAACCCCACCTCCCTCACTGGTTGTCAAATGATATTTTTCTGAATGCTTCTATTAGACCAAATTTTTCTGTAGAACAGATCATTATTTGGTCAGTATTTTTCCTACTGATGCCAAGGCCTTCAAAATTCCTGAAGTTGGCTTTTAGGAAAACTCATGTCACTCATATAATTTCTATCACTCAAAAAATCCAGTCGGTAGGCCCAGGTGTTACTGAGGCATTAGGACACGTCACGATTTTCAAAGGGCAATGGGTCTCCTGGGAGACAGATTTGAGGGATCATCAAAATGTCATATCTCTAGTTAGTAAATCATCAACTGCAAAGTGTGTCCTTGAATCCACTTTAGATTCTTTTAAAGATTTTTTTTCCACATAAAAATGCATATTCAAACATTTATATTCAAGTACAAATTTAATGAGCACAGCCAATGATGAAATATGACTTTGATAACCAGACTGATAAGCATATTAGAAAAGGATCACTATGTGTGTGTTTTTTTCCTAAAAAGTGTGTATTTAGAATATTGATCAGTGACAGCTTTCAAAAGAATTGCATTTCTCTCTGTTGAAACCACACACCTCCAGGCTCCTGACTGAAAGCAATAATGAGAGTTTCCAAGAGGTCTGTATTGTTCCTTCTCTGTACCCTTGTCAGTTTAATAGTGCTTGACATGGTATCGGCACATAAAATTCATGCCTTGCCCTTATATAATGAGATACTGAGTCTCAAGCTCAATTTGGATGCTGATCAATGTTTACCAATATTCCAAGACCATTCATGATGGAATAGTTCGTTGAGCTCCTATTAATGGCAGTGTGTCTGGGCCATTTCTAATTCCAATAAAGTGCAACATGTCTGTATGATACACCCAGTTCTAATCAACCAATTTTACACAACCATACATGAGGTCATAGTAAGAACCGGAAAGCTGATATTAAAAAATGTGTCATATTTCCTTGATAAATTCAAAACTACCATAACAATATTTTAGAATCTATACATAATATAATCTCATGCATTATAATCTGTTACATTCTATATTTTGACAAAAGACAAAATCATCTGAGATTTAAAATTCTAGCTCTCAGTAGATTGTAAGCCTTCAGAAAGTCTGTTGTGTTTTATATCAAGCAGCCGAGACCAGTATGCTTTTTAAGCGCCATTCAATTTAAATGTGTCTTTAGTGCTCTAAATAAATATTTTAGTTCTGAATATTAATAGACTTTCACTTATCTGCAGTTGTTCCAATAACATTGGCCTTCATTGATTTCTGATTTTCAAATGGTATTTTACCTCATATGTGGGCTCCTTAGTGTTTCCTCATGGTCTTCAAACTATCCTCCCCATCTCTATGCCCAGAGAAAAGTGGACCAAACTTTCCTTTCAACCCACACCTGAACCAGACCAGCTATAATTTTTAGTGTTTTCAGAGATTGGGCTCCACATATTTCATTCAGAGAAGAAAAAAAAAAAGATGTGGGGTTTCCTGCTAAGATAAAAGTTTGCAATACAATTTTCTAGATCATGGTATAGAAAGTGCCAATTCAAAGAATTGGAAATGTGGAAAATTTTACATAATTTTACATAATTTTGGGGGCCTGGGGACCCCAAACATCTTGATTCATTCTAAGCCATGATACCACAGGCGTTTCAAAATGAAATGAAATAAGATTACAAGAACATTTTGTTCAAAAATAACTAGGAATTTCAAGATAGTGATGACACAACAAAAACCATGAACAGGGCCCTGTTAAGTGTGAAGTTTCGTGCAATTGAATGGGTGCAAGTCCCTGAAACCCACCCATTCTGAGCAGAGAAAGAAAGTCTATGTATTGGTATTTTAAATTATAATTATTAGAAACTGTTTAAAGTAGCTTTTTTGTATTTTGATGAATTATAAAAGAGATAGCCTTTGATAAACAAATAAAATCAGCCATTCAAGCACACTTCTTTATTGAGAGCTATGCCCCTGAAACTCATGCAGAAAGACATGAACCACATCATGCATCTTGGAGCGCCAGCACAGCATGATGTTGACAATAAACTTGAAGGAGAATGAGGTCATTTATCAGCCAGCTTTGGCAAAGTGCCTCTTTAAAATTCTTAGTTCCTTAACTGCAATAAATATCCATGTTTCCAATCTGTAGAACTGTAAAAGAGAGTTGTAGCCTACTGGAGGTGATTTCTTTGTTAAAAGTAAGGTGAACAGCAGATAGCCCTATCAGGAATAAAATCCTAGCTCTTAAAATAAGTAGGATGGCCACTGCTTGTTCCACAAGGATTTCCCTATGTTTTGGAAACAACTGTGTCAATAGGAACTTTAATTAAACCAGAGGCATTTCTATTTCAGTATATGTCCAGCTGGAGAGATCATCACCACAGGAAGATTCTGAATGTCTTTAATATCCAGAAGGAGTTTAGGAAAGCTTTTTCTGTGCTTATACATAGCTGGTTTTTATACACTTATTTTTGTTGTTCTTATAACGAATATAGAATAATAATAAATATATAAATATATGCTTATGTGAAATAAATAGAAAATAAAATAGACCTAAGTATAATAGTCTTTTTCTTAACTGTTATTTTTATTTGTATTTATTTATTTATTTTATTTTTAAATTTGTTCACTTTTTATTATTATTTATGTTAGTTAATATACAGTGCAATATGATTTCAGAAGTAGAATTCAGTAATTCATCACTTATGTACAACACCCAGTGCTCATCACAACAAGTGCCCTCCTTAATACCCATCACCCATCTGGCCTGTCTTTCACCCACCTCCCTCCGTCAACCTTTGTTCTCTATCATGAAGAGTCTCTTATGGTTTGGAGCACTTGGGTGGCTCAGTTGGTTGAGTGATTGACTCGGTTTCAGCTCAGGTCATGATTTCATGGTTTGTGAGTTTGAGCCTGCATCCAGCTCTGTGGTGACAGTGCAGAGTTGGCTTGGTTCTCTTTCTTTCTTTCTTTCTCTCTCTCTCTCTCTCTCTCTCTCTTTCTCTCTTGCTGTCCCTACCTCTCTCTGTCTCAAAGTAAATAAACAAAAAAAGAGTCTCTTTTGGTTTGTTTCCCTTTCTTCTCTTCTCCCCCTTCCCATGTGTTCATTGGTTTAGTTTCTTAAATTCCATTATATGAATGAAATCATATGGTATTTGTCTTTCTCTGATTGAGTTATTTCACTTAGCACAATATAGTCTAGCTCCATCCATGTTGTTGCAAATGGCAAGATTTCATTTTTTGATGGCTGACTAATACGCTGTTTTATATACACACAACAACTTCTTTATTCATCAGTTGATGAACGTTGGGGCTCTCTCCATAGTTTGGCTATTGTTGATAATGCTGCTATAAACATTGGGGTGCATGTACCCCTTCAAATATGTATTTTAAATCCTTTGGGTAAATACCTAGTAGTACAATTGTGGGATTGTAGGGTGGTTCTATTTTTAGTTTTTGGAGGAACCTCCCTACTGTCCCCCAGAGTGGCTGCACCAGTTTGCATTTCGACCAGCAGTGCAAGAAGGTTCTCTTTTTTATGTGTCCTCACCAACACCTGTTGTTTCTTGTGTTGTTAATTTTAGCCATTCTGACAGGTGTGAGGTGGTATCTCATCATGGTTTTGATTTGTATGTCCCTGATGATGACTGATGAGCATTTTTTCATGTGTCTGTTAGCTACCTCGATGTCTTCTTTGGACAAGGGTCTATTCATGTCTGTGGACCATTTCTTAACTGGGTTGTTTGTTTTTTGGGTGCTGAATTTGATAAGTTCTTTATAGATTTTGGATATTAACCTTTAGTCAGATATGTCTTTTGTAAATATCTTCTCCCATTCTATACGTGATCTTTTAGTTTTGTTGATTGTTTCCTTCACAGTGCAGAATCTTTTTATCTTGATGAGGTCCCAATAGTTCATGTTTGCTGTAATATTCCTTCTATTCAGTGATGTATGTAGTATGAAGTTGCTCCGACTGAGGTCAAAGAGGTTGCTGCCTAAGCTGTCCTCTAGGATTTTAATGGTTTCCTCTTTCACATTTAGGTCTTTCATCCATTTCAATTTTATTTTTGAACATGGCATTAAAAAGTGGTCCAGTTTCATTCTTCTGCATGTTGCCATCCAGTTTTCCAACACCATTTATTGAAGATACTATCTTTCTTCCATTGGATATTCTTTTCTGCTTTGTTGAAGATGAGTTGACTATATAGTTGTGGGTACATTTCTGAATTTCTATTCTGTTCCGTTGATTTATGTGTCTTTTTTTGTGGCCAGTACCATAGTGTCTTGATGACTATGGCTTTGCAATATAGCTAGAAATCCAGAATCATGATGCCTCCAGTTTTGTTTTTCTTTTTTTTAAAAACTGTTATTTTTAAATTAAACCAAAAAATAACTATATGGACTAAGACAAAAACATAGCTATAACTAAGCTGAATTCAGATTATGGAAGTTTTGGAATCTCACCTCAGTTTCTATGAGCAATAAATTGATACTATGATTCAATACATTCAATTAAGTAAACAATTTTGAGCAATCATTATGTTCAAGGCATTTTGCTATTTCCTAGGAGATACAAAACTGATGAAGTTATGGTCTCTGACCTCAATGAGCTAAAACTTTATTAAGTACAATAGAAATATTACTGAATATATGGGATTTATATCAGTCTATGTTACAAGTTGTAATGCACTTTAATATTGATACATTTAATCACACCATAGAGAAAGTGTTATAGGAGAGAATGCATAGTAGTGATGTATTAATCATGAATAAGAGAATCAGGGTAAGTTTTACAATGTTGGTCATCTATGAATTAGGTGTTGAGAGATAATTTATAATTGTAAAGAAAAAAGCAAATCCTAAATGTGGAGAATAGTTGAGCAAAGACACAGAAATGTTTGACATGTGCAGAAATTAGACGCAGGGATCCAGACAATTTTGCTAAGGGCATGGATGGGTTATTTCAAGTTCCTCCTCTAATACTCCTTTCTTAATTTCTTGTAGTCATCATATGATTCATTCTGTATGAAAATTCATAAAGAAATCTACAGAGAGAAAAAAGAGGTAATCAGTTCATAAAATGGATGACTTTGGGATAAGCATGTGAATTTCTAATTCAATTTATATTGTTTAAAGCTGAACCTCTCTTTATCAGATGCCCAAGGGATAAAGGTCATTTAACATGGAGTAGTTAGCTACAATGACTTATTAAATTGTTCATTAATCAAACCATTTAAGATGCTTTAAAATATGTTTTTTGGCAGTTAAACGGTTTCATAAATGCTTTCACTCTTGTAAAATCTTATTGTTTCCATTTATTCATTCTCCAGTGCCATTTTAAAACAATGTAATGAAACCTCAGGAAGAATAACTTAAGAATTGGTTCCAGAAGTTCAAATACATTGCCTCTAGATAGATGGATTTTTGTTTAATTTGTTTGTAGTTATCCTAGCATGTTCTATAAGAATTTCAGAAAAAGGGCTCCAAGATCAAAGACATTTGAAACACCTCATGAAACTTATGGACACTAATCCACTTCTAATTATTCAAGTGTGAATTTTGAACCCAAATTTTACACATTTTCAGTGACATGTATTTCAGCTTCATGAATCAGCTTGTTTGTGCCTCAGTGGTTCAAAATAATTTTAATAGTTGTTTATTGTAAGTAATCTTTTCTACGACACAAATGATTACTATTTAAAAGAAATGGAGATAAGATGGAGACTTATATCAATGTCAACTCAATTTGGGTAGAAAGAAAAAAGGAATATAGGATTTTATGTTAAGCAACTCATAAGGATATTAGTAATAGATATAAGGAAAACTGAAAGGGAGTGCACTGGAAATACAGGGAAGGAGGTCACACTGAATTTAAATTTACTGGGGCATCAAATTGGAAATACTGAAGAGATGCACTTGAAAAGGATGCTTGATGAATACTTTTTATATGAGTACATAATATGACTGAATGTGAGAATGAATAACTACAGTTTTAGATCTCAGGAAAGACTTTCTAAACTTCAGTAAGTAGATCACAGTTGAGACAATGAGATTAGGTCATCAGGCAGATCATGAAGGATTGATGAGAAGACTAATAAAATTAAGCTCAAAAAATATCAATAAATTCTGGTGTGTGAGAGGAATAAGAGTTAGAAATATATCCAGAGAGTAAGTGGCCAGAAAAAAAAGGAGAAACAAAGGAAACAGTGGTTCAGAAACCAAAGGCATCAAATAAAATGATAACAGAGAGGGCACTGAGTTTTGTTTTTATAAGACATATGATTGATCTCAGATTTAGAATATTAGAAATAAAAATAATTTTCTGTTTGAGGCATATTTTTTTCTATTTATGTTGTAAAGTGAAGAATGAAGGATACATGATGTCATTTTGTTACAACGAAGCTTTATTTAGGCTTGATCTAATCACCTCTTGCTTTATTCCATCCAGGGATTGCCAAGCCAAACCTCACCCACTATTCTAGCTGCCTGTGGTCCAGGTCCTGGTCCAAATCTGAGAGCTGAGTTTTACCTAGAATTGAGCAAAGACTTGGGGAAGTGCTTAATTTTGAATAGACAGAGACAACGGGAACTTAATTTTAAACTATTGATACCACTAACAAACCATAAATACCATTGGGATTCATGTTTCCATAACTCATTTAAGGCCCAGGAAGACCAAGACAATTGCATAATTAATGACTATGTCCCTGGAATATATCCTGGTGGCTGTCATGAGATTTAGCAGAAAAGTTTTGGCTAAACATTTGAGTGTGTAAATTCAAACAGAAAAATCCAATTAGAGAGGGCTGCTGAAATATGTTCTGACAGGAAGACATCACACAGCATGTGCTCAAGTTTTCAGTTCACCACTTAGGAGTTATGTAGATCACATTTTGTCTCTAAGCATAAACTCCCTTATACTTGATGTAATGATAATAGTATTTTCCTCACCCACCTTACACAGATCTGAAAAACAAAATGTGTGACATTATTTCCATACGCTGATAACTTCTCTGGTGTATGAACAGCCTGTTAAATATGTCTATGTATGAGGAATATCATAAAAGTGTAATACATTTTTAAAAAATTTTCTAACATTTATTTATTTTTGAAGAAGAGAGAGACAGAGTGTGAGCGGGGGAGGGGCAGAGAGAGAGGAGACACAGAATCTGAAGCAGGCTTCAGGCTCTGAGCTGTCAGCACAGAGCACAACACAGGGCTTGAACCCACAACCTGCAAGATCACGACCTGTGCTGAAGTCAGACACCTAACCTAGTGAGCCACTCAGTTGCCCTGAAAAGTGTAATACATTTTAAAATGTAAGGTAACTTATTTTCCATATCACAACACCACAAGACTCTCTCTTTCAGAACAAAATAATGGACTATGAAGCTCCAAGCCCCTTTTTTCCCCATAGAAACATCAAAAAACAATCAGAAACTGATTTTATGAACCTTATAGGATCTCTGAAAAACAATAAAAGTTCTATAGCAATCAATCAAATGCTTATTCAAGAAAAAATTAGCTTCAAACCAGTAGGAAATTCTGTGGCATTACAACTAACCCTTGCCTCACAGATATTTGTAAACAAATGTTCATAGCAGCATTATTCACAATAGCCAATATAGTGGAAACAACCCTAACGTCCATCAACAGATGGATGGACAAGCCAATGTTATATATACACACAGTACAGTATTTAGCCTTAAAAAGGAATGACATTGTGGTACATGCTACAACATAAATAAATCTTGAAAACACTATACTAAATGAAATAAGCCAGACAACAAAGTGATATATATATTACATGATTCCGGTTATGTGAAATATCAAAAATAGTCAAATTTGCAGACATTGAAAGTACAGTAGAGGTTAGGAGGACCTGAAGGGAACGGGAAATGAGGAGTTATTTTTTAACGGGTACAGAGTTTGGTTTTAGTTGATGAAAATTTTCTGGAGATGGATAGTGGTGATGTAATGCACTGTGTAAATGCACTCGATGAGACTGAACTGTGGGCTTAAAATGTTTAAAATGGTAAATTTATATTATTGTGTATTGTATCACAATAAAGAAATCTTCATAGCATACATTTTTTAAGTGTTAGTGATTTCTTATAGAATTGTAAGATTTATTCTTATAGCCCTATTAATAACCAGAGGAAAAGCCATCAATTGTTTAAAATTCACAGAATAGATGTTAGTTTTTTCTACTGAAAGGAAGTTCAACATTCCCCTCTATATTCTGTTAGGAAAAAAGGTGTGGGAATGTATCATTGTGAATTTTATTTTATTTTTAATGTCCTTGCATATAGTTTTGGATGAAGAAAATATTATTCAGATCTTATCCTTTGGCTTTATAAATTAATATTCATTAAATATCCAGACATAAAAATTTAGTTCATTCTAAAGATTTTTAAGTTCAACTTAGAATACTATTCTATTTACAAGCCCGGCATATTTTAATCTTTTGCTTATTTCCAGATCTTGGATACATTTTTTAACCATAGAAATTCAATTCTCAATATAACTGCAAATAACAATTGTATCAAATTAGCAAATTATGTTAATTGAAGAGCTGTTCAAATATTTTCCCGTAATTTTTAAACGTATAACCATGGCCAAGTAGGAAACATAGGCATCAAATGATTGCATAAAACAAAAAATATATATAAATGTAAGTAATAACCAACAGAGTTATTAGTGTTTTTAAATTTTCTATTGCCTTGGTTGCTCAAAATTTATTTAAACAAATTTTGATGATTACAACATTCATTTCCACAAATTTTTTTTTGAAAAATTGCTTAGAGCTGGAAATAATGTTTAAAATGTTATGAAAATATTGCCATAAAATAGAGTAGACATAATTGACTAAAAATACATTCAAATTTTTAAATGATTAATTTGACTATATGAGACAAGTGGCTTAAAAAGCTAATGACAAATTAAAGTACACAAATGTCTTCTGTCCATTAAAAGTTACCATTACATGATAGGGAACATATTGTAAGTATTCTATTTTGACCAGTTCATTATTTTGATCAATTTGTTTTCAACCAAAATCCTTTCTACAAATTTAGGGGCCATCAAGTTCTCCCGGAGCTGGAAGGTTTAGAAGAGGCTTGATATTTCCGCCATATTTCATAATGCAGAGTTTTTCTTTGTAGTGAAAGAACCTTTAAAATTATCATCTAGCCTAGTGAGGGGTAGGAGTGAGGAAAATGGCTTTAGGAACGTAAAAAGTTTTGAACCCATCTTCATAATAGGACAAAAGAGCAGAAGAAAGAGAAAAAAACAGGATTTATTCAATTGAGGTTTATGCTACAAATTTAGCAGCAACACAAGCACACTTACATAATATGGCGGCCATTTTTATGATTCCTGTAACCTAAACCCATGGCCCAAAGGGCACAGGTATGACATTCTTCCTGCTCTCCCCCAACGTCAGATGTACCAGAGGCTATGATTCTAGGTAGAAGCAAGCATCCATTATCTGCCACATCAAAATGGCTTTTCTGTGGCTTTTCTGCTATTGAATTCCAGGTTTTGTTTCAAGACCAAGCTGGGTCTCTCCCCTGCCCTCCCTGCTTCTTCTCTTTTCTGTTACTTCTTTTTCTCCTCTTCATTCTCCTCCTCCTCTTTCTCTTTCTTTCTCTTTTCTTCTTCTTTTCTTCTTCTTCTTCTTCTTCTTCTTCTTCTTCTTCTTCTGTCTTTCTCTGTTTCTCTCTCTATGCGCACGTGTGCGCGTACACACATACACACACACACACACACACACACACACACACACACATTCCTCTACCTTACTCTCCACCATGTTCTCTATACAATCCAAGGACAACTAAAGACAGGGACCCAAACTAGTTATCTCTTTATTTTGCTCTAGAAATAAAAGGTTTTATTTTGATTCACTATAGCTAAATAGACGACTCGGTATAAGACACAGACTTGGGAAAGTTACAGAATCTAGAATTTTCAGAAGTTACAGAGGTTACAGAAGGGCTCAAGCATAGACTGGCGTAAAGACTTCATTCTGAGATGGTAACTATTCTAGTTAATCTATTGATTCTGTGCTTTTCCCTTGAGAGTGACGTTTACTATATATTTTTTCTTTTGTTTCTGTCACCACTCTCTATTTATACAGCTAAAATGCTTTCCCCACCATGCAAACCCCTTCTAGTCATTTGCCACTGATGGTGTAGAGCAGCTGCGTGTTTTTTAATGGTACTTTGTATCTCTAAGGATCTTTAGGTTTCCAATCCATAACACCTATGGCTGAAATAACCTATCATTTCCTCAAAACACCTGTTAGCTATACCTAAAAAGTTAAGGGTATTCACTTCTGCATTATTGTCTTCTCCCAGAGCATTCGAGTCTTTATTTCCCCAACTATTCATCGAGATACAACTTGTGCCAAGCAATGCATGTAGTCAATAAATGCTTAGTGTTTGAAGTGCATTCCTTTTTTTCTATTAATTCTAGCCTCGGTTTGTGTATTATGGTATGTCTGCTGTCCTTTTGAGTTATCCAGTCACTTCTGGTCCTACTTAAGAATAGAAAGCACAGATTTCCCTTTGCATTTTTAACTCAAGTTCTAGGTTTCAGAATGTTTGACTCCACTTACTATTACTCCGAAAAGCTTTTTAAATTTTTTTGGAAGTATATCTTTCTTGAAATTAAATTTTATTTACCTTTATGATGCACAGTGTATTTTGAGATAAAAGTAAAATTGTGAAATAATATATTGATTTTGTGTATTGAAATCTCTATAGTGGGAGATTCTAGAATAACATCACAATTAGTTGGTTACAGACTTTGGGGGATTAGAAAGCATGAAGATCGTCAAACCAGAATTACCAAATCAAGAAAACCTCAGCCTTGGACACAACTAGAAGACTCTTAGGAAAAATTTTCCACAATGTGTAAATGACAAATAAGATTACTGGATATCCTTTCACTGCAGTTCTAGACATTGTCTAGTGGTCCTTCAAGGGTTATTGAATTTTATCCATGTTTTCACCTTCAATTGACCTTCTACTGAGTAAATTATTTTATGACTGTATAGGGGAGGAAGTTAAATTGTAGAAAATGCAAATAATTCTTATCCATTCCAAAATGTAAAATTTTCTTGAGTGGAGATACAATTGATTTCTACTCTGTAGAAAACATGACCCCAATTATTGCATTTGCATTTTATTTCCCTATACAATATGAACCAATTTTGCAACTAATAGGAAATCTGTTTTAGAATATATCGATATGACTGTTCTTCAAATTTCTTCTTGAATTGATTTTCATATCTTCCTAGTTTCCAAATGAATTAATAAGTTAAACATTCAATACATGTTAATTGGATATTTGTATGAAATCTGTATTTTTTCTTCTTAAATTTATAATTTAGCAGCACTAATAAGTCACAAATAAGTCACAGATAAGCACTTTTGTGACCTGTCCTTCACAGACCTTGGGCTACAAAAAAGTGGTTTAGAAGGTAAGCATTGCTCAAAGAAAAGAATTCTAGACCAATGGTTCAAATGAACTGTGGGCTCTCTGCATGGAGTTGTAAAAATAGGAGCAGCACCAATCCTATAGGCAGGGATCAAGATTTGCTCTTTGCTTTCCCCATTGTTCACTGATCGGGAAGGAGCCTTTAGATCAACTAAGAGTCTGGTGTCTGTGTCTTTCATTAACACTTAATGGTACTTTATTATACTTTATGAATCTCAACTGGTTATAATCAGATATAATAACATGTAAAATACACTTTTGATGTCTCTTAGACAAGATCTGTTCTCAATGGGAAAGTTCATTTTTACATCTTTAGGGAAAATACCCATCTGAAATCAAAATTCACACTGGGAAAAAATAAAACAAAATTCACATTGGAAATAAACATTTTCAGACTGGGATGCCTGGGTGGCTCAATCAGTTAAGGATTTGACTCTTCATTTCAGCTCAGGTCATGATCTCACAGTTCATGGGTTTGAGCCTAGAATCGGGTTCTGAGCTGAAGGTGTGGAGTCTGCTTGGGATTCTCCCTCTCCCTCTCTCTCTGCCCTTCACCCACTCATGATCTCTTTCTCTCTCTTCATCTCTTTCAAAATAAATAAACAGGCATTTGAAAAAAATTAAGATCTTTAAAATAACTTATTTAAGTTTTTTTAAAAAACTATGGGTGGCTGAGCCTGGGTGGCTCAGTCGGTTAAGCGTCTGACTTTGGCTCAGGTCATGATCTCATGGTTCTCGGGTTCGATCCCCACGTCGGGCTCTGTGCTGACAGCTCAGAGCCTGGAGCTTCCTTCGGATTCTGTGTCTCCCCCTCTTTCTCTCTGTCCCTCCCCTGATCACACTGTCTCTCTCTGTCTCTCAAAAATAAATGAATGTTAAAAAAAATTTAAAAAGCTATGTCATCCTTAGATGTTAATAATAATGTATTTTTTCATAATTCCTGATTTGTGCTTTTGTCCAACTGCAGAGTTAGATAAGTCTTAATGTTTCTCCTCTGTTTATAATTGCTATTCTTTATTATCTTATAACTATTTGGAAGATCTATCTTTGAATTTCAGATTGAATTGTCATTTTTCAGTACTTGGTATCTTGAATGATTCATTTTCCATATAATTAGTTTCCTACAAAAATTAAATATCTTTTGAACTAAGTTCATATTTTTAGCAGACTCCTAGAATATATTCATCTCTTTGAAATAGCATTTATAAAATAGTATCAGGGTAGCTAACTTATTAAAGCTCTTCATATTTTGAAGGACTCCCAAAAATATTCTCAAACTTTTACCAAAAAGAAACACTAGAGAGCCTTTGAATTTATTAACAACTTTGGGAAACATGGTAATATGAGATTCAATATGCAGTAATCACATTTTAGTACCAAATGTGTTTTGAGTAGTTTAATATATGAGCATTGTACCTGATACCATATTTATTTTGGATTTTAATATAGTAAAAACTCTAAACAGACATGACTTAAAACATTGTACATAGATGATTAAGCACTAGAAATCTACTGTACAGCATAATGCCTGTAGTTAACAAATTATATTATCTACATAATAGACAAATTATATTGTCTATACATTTGCTATACATTAAATCGGTTTTTTTTAATCACGAAAGAATAAAAATAAAGAGAGTATGAGGAAACTTTGATAGGTGATGGATATGTTAATAGCATTGATTGTAAAGATAGTTTCACAGATATATACTTATCCCCAAACCCGTTAGGTGTGTACATTAAATACATACATCTTTTTGTTTGTCAATCATAACTCAGTAAAATAGTTTAAAAAATCATTGTACATATAAATGAATTGTTAGAAAACATCACAGCCAAGAAAGTGTGGAAATACACAGTTTTAAAAACTCACACTAGTTTGATGAAAGGACTTAATAAATTCAAACTGTGGACTGAAAAATTTTCTATTTGCTTCCATAAAAATTTTATTAATACATAAAAATTTGACATTCCAACCATATCAACAAAAATATTGAAGAACCAAATCAAAAATGAAGAACAGAAAAGTATGGGCATTCAAATCCACATGGATAGTTTAAATACTAAAGAAAACATTTTCAGCTGTCCAATATTAATAGATGGTTAAAAACAGATTTATCATTTATTCATCTAGTCAACAACATGTCATTATTAAACCCATAAATGAACCATAGTAGGTTGAGACTCATAATTTTCCATGTTCATTTGTTTATTGAAATATACTTACCACTTACATCACCTTAAAATTCCCAAGTTTGTATGTTATTCCACTTAATGCCATTTCAAAATGATTCTATAGGTTTTAAATTTTCCAATTATATCATTAATAACAATAGTAATGATAATGGATATTATAATGGGATGGGAATTAAATCTATAGAATTTTTAAAATATGATTTTAAAGACCATAAAATATGGGCCTAATAACTAGTTCCGGACTACTCTTGTTGGCATACAGATCACCAGTGAAGAGGTGAATTAAGCTTGTAACATGCTATTAAATTATCAGATGGATTTGAATTCGGCTGGAATAAAAGTCTGTATTTTCAGCCTCTAGTTGCTGCAAAATTCTGTATTCTGCCATTTTCTAGTTATCTTTCTGGAGTTAATGACTCTTTTGTGTTATGAGCTAGAGACATTAAAACATATTCTGAAAAGTCACTCAGGGACCGTGGCCACACAACTGGGTTTAGAGTGGAATTACTCCCCCACTTTTCACACTGTCCTCTTCTTCCACATTCCACTCTACTCAGGTTTTGCAGATCTCTTTAATTATGTGCATGGAAAAAGCAGTGAATTTTCTTTTCTATCTAGTTTTTTTTTAAGTAACAAAACTACAAGGAATATGAATTAGGACCAAAGGTAAATTCGTACTGAGAGAGGAGAGGGTGGGTATCCTTTTTTAACTATTTGTTTCATCAATTTTCACTAAACATATCTATTTTTTAGTTTTATTTTCTTACTTAGCTAGTCCAACAGGGTTTTAGCCTTCACATCCAATTCAACGATTCTTCTAATTTGTCGTACGTTTGTAATTCTTTGCTATGTTGACATTTCAGGAACTTCATCTGTAGTTCTGAAATTCATAAAGCTCTAAAAAAATATTTTTTATAACTCATTTGGAAGCAAAACCTGACCTGATCTGACATAAATTTTATACTGCTTTTTTTTTGCTCGGTAAACATTAGGTGCTTTTATTTACTTATTTATTTTTAATATAGTTTATTGTCAAGTTGGTTTCCATATAACACCCAGTGCTCAATCCAAGTGCCCTCCTCAATGCCCATCACCCATTTTCCCCTCTCCCCAGTCCCCCATCAACCCTCAGTTTGTTCTCAGTATTTAAGAGTCTCTTATGGTTTGCCTCCCTACCCCCTACCTCTATAGTCTTTATATGTTGTGAATATTTATTCGTTTTGCTTCAGAATAATGTATCATGAGACATTGTCCTGGAACCTGCTGATAAATGCTACAAAATGTACCATATATGCATTCTAATAACTTTATAAGATCTGTCAGTTCTATATTCTATACACCTTTGGCCCTAACAGTTTAGAAAACTTTATGGAACTCTATTGGTTATTCTCTAACTTTTTATCTGCATAATTACTTAAGCTAAATATCTATATCTTTCTTCTCTTATTAACCTGTTTTTGTTTTTTCTTTCTTTCTTCCCCCCACCCCGATTACACTTTCTGTGTCCCCAGTGACATTATCTCCTGAATCAACTCTGCTTCTGGTGGCTGAACCCCTCCCCACTGGCTATTGCTGCATAACTAACACAGAACTTCCAGGTTTAAAACAGCAATGGTTAGGGGCGCCTGGGTGGCTCAGTTGGGTAAGCCTCTGACTTCACCTCAGGTTATGATCTCACAGGTCATGGGTTCAAGCCCTGCATTGGGCTCTGTGTTGACAGCTCAGAGCCTGGAGCCTGCTTTGAATTCTGTGTCTCCCTGTCTCTCTGCCCCTCCCTTGCTCATACTCTGTCTCTCCCTGTCTCAAAAATAAATAAACATTAAAAAAATTTGGAAGCAGCAATGGTTCATCAACATTCATATATGTGCACATGTGTAGCTGAGGAAGCACAGATTGTGGCTACAGTGAATGGGGCTATTCAGTTTCCAAATCCTTCATCTTCCTCCAGGAGCCAGCAGGTTAGATGTCCACGTTCTTTTCCTGGTGAGGCAGAGCTTCAAAGAGCAAAGATTTACAGAGAAACTAGAAGGATGGAGGAAGCAAGAATAAGGAGGAAAAGAAAGTGAAAATTAAAGGAGCAAATGACTAAATCTGATAGATATTTTTGAAACTAAATGTCTACTATTTTGCTCCCTCCCATCTATCATTATATATTTTTGGGTGTAGAGGATATCATAATGGCTTATGGCCTCTTGTGATGAGATTATAAGCACTGAATATTAGAATATAAATAAAAACTGAAGAATAAACTACCCTTTTGTATTAAACCAATCCCAACCTTTGGAAATAAAGAGATTTTTACCACCTAAATAAATATTTCCCGGTATGACCATTGTGAGCATTACTCCCAGGTTTACACATTGGAAACATATTTATCTTTAAAATACAGTGGGAAACAACTAATGATTGCTTTCTGAGAGCCAACTTTGTATATTGCATACACATTTGATTTAAGAATGCAGTCACGGAACATATGGGGTAAAAAAAAAAAAAAACCTCTACATTAAATGTCCCATTTAAAATTTTTCTCTATGTTAAATATATTTAAATATTTTATTTACATAAATGCTACTCAGCAATTAGAAAATCTTCACGGGTCTATGAAATTCAATCTTTGTATTTGGAAGGGCAAAATAATCAACACTTTCAATTAGAATTATTCAGACTGTAGGTAACAAAGTTATTTGGCATGGAAAAATTTGGCATGATTTCAAGTGATAGAGGAGTTACTCTTTCAGGTTTTAAAAAATAAAATTTCATTTCAATTCACTGGGTTTCAAAACCTGTATTTCTCTAAACACAATTCCCCCAACCATCAATTTGGGACACTTATTAAAAGCAGAGGCCCAATGTCTTCTCCAGCCTATGGTAGAGAGGATTCTAATGGTGGGGACTGGATGTCTTGATGTTCACAAGCATTTTCGAAATTCTTAATTACATTAAGGTTAGAGGATTCTGAAAGCTCCATAATGCAGAGTGTTTTTGCTTAATGCTACTTAGTTACTGGCTAAAGTAAATGCGTCACTGGTGTTTCAAAATAAAACAAACGCTGATTAAATCAGGGGAAGAATGCATAATGATTTATCTTTATGAAAATTACCTTTCTCCAAATATATTTATAATTTGTAATAGGAATAAAATGAAAATTAAGTAATAAATCTACCATCATGATACACTGCAGCTGTGTCTACAAAGTTGTCAGTCATTCAGAAGGAATTTTATTTTAGGTGAGAGTAGCTGGTCCAGTATTGGCCAAAATATAAAGATGTTAAGAATTACTAGGGCGCCTGGGTGGCTCAGTTGGTTGAGCCTCTGACTTCGGCTCAGGTCATGATCTCATGTTCCTGGTTTGGAGCCCTGCGTCAGGCTCTGTGCTGACAGCTCAGAGCCTGGAGCCTGCTTCGGATTCTGTGTCTCCCTCTCTCTCTGCCCCTCCCCCTCTCATGCTCTGTCTCTCTCTGTATCAAAAATAAAAAAAAATATTTAAAAAATTAAAAAAAAGAATTACATGAGGTGGGGTGCCTGGGTATCTCAGTCAGTTGAGCGTCGGACTTCAGCTCAGGTCATGATCTCACAGTTCGTTGGTTCAAGCCCCCCATTGGGCTTTGTGCTGACAGCTCAGAGCCTGGAGCCTGCTTCAGATTCTGTGTCTCCCTCTCTCTCTGCCCCTCCCCCACTCACAGTCTATCTCTCTCAAAAATGAATAAATGTTAAAAAAAAAAAAAAGAAAAAAAGAATTATGTAAGGAAAAGAATATTCTTTTTATCTGAATAATTTTATATGTTAGAGGTAAAATATTTCTGTAGCAAAAAACGAAAGGAAAACTGGCTGATTTTCAATAATTAAATTGGTACTTCTGATAGTTTTCTTTGTAAT
Source organism: Cryptoprocta ferox (assembly GCA_028646485.1). Lineage (NCBI taxonomy): Eukaryota > Metazoa > Chordata > Mammalia > Carnivora > Eupleridae > Cryptoprocta > Cryptoprocta ferox. The sequence goes on from CM053573.1 coordinate 21,434,811, forward strand.
GTAAAATTATAGTATTAATTCAGAGAGGGATCAGGTGTTTTGAGTCTCTGATTTGGAACAGCAGGTAAGATTTAAAAGGCAGTTAGGTAATTGCGCAGATAGTTTTCATTTAGGACACATGGATTAGTCATTTCCACAAAATGGCAAAATAATTAAGAATAATTGTATTAAGACAATCTTACAAAAATGGGCTTGACCTACAATATTGCCTTGGGGGTAACTATAAATAATGGGTCTTCTGTTGGGTTAATCACAGTGAAACATGAGCATCAGTTTTTGTTTTCATCACCTTTTCAGAGGAAAATCAAGACTAACCTTTTACCTAATATTTTCCCTTCTTATTTTCCACTTGAAACAGCAAAAATTGCTATCAGGAAACCTAATAATTCTCAAACTTGATACTAAATTTTATTATAAACATTTCTTTAGGTTTGCAAATGGTACACCCTGGACGTTACATGTGAATGTTTGAACCTTTTTTTTTTTTTTAATGTTTTATTTATTTTTTATAGTGAGAGAGACAGAGCACAAGTGGGGGAGGGGCAGAGAGGGATGAGACACAGAATCTGAAGCAGGCTCCAGGCTCAATGCTGTCAGCACAGAGCCCAATAGAGGGCTGGAACTCAGGAAGTGCTATTTCATGACCTGAGTGGAAGTCAGATGCTTAACCGACTGAGAGACCCAGGTGCCCATATTATTTTTTAGAGGTAACATCAACTAAAATATTTGTAGATTAAAAAAGAATATTCATATCTGTCATAGTGAAATAATGTATATAAGATTAAAGGGGTGGAGTACCTGGGAGGCTCAGTCTGTTAAGTTTGCCCACTCTTGATTTCGGCTCAGGTTTGTGAGTTTGAGCCCTGCCTCTGGCTCTGTACAGATAGCATGCATGGAGCCTACTTGGAATTCTCTCTCTGTCTCTCTCTCTCTCTCTCTCTCTCTCTCTCCTCCCTCCCCCAGTCACACTCTCCTTCTCCCACAGTCTCAAAATAAATAAACATTATTAAAGGGACTATTTTTTGGTATGAATTTATAATAGATGGATTTGTGGTTATCTCTCTGGCAACTTCCTTTTCCCTTAACTGAAGTCCTGAGCCACAAAAATCTGGAACAGAATGTCGGTGAAATGCAGAAACAAAGGTGGGGAATGTGTTTAAGTTTCCAGCACAGCTCTGATCCCTCAGAAAGGACTCAGTGACCTGGACATTTGGTTTCACTTATCTTTTGCTTATTCTACAGAAGCTAAAAGTGGGAAATAGTAAAGACAACTTGAGATGTAAAGAAGTTTATTTCAAATATCTGTTTTTTCTGTAATTTAATTTTTGAAAAACATATTAGTATTCACTAATGTAGTGTTTTCTGACAGCTTCTAGGATATAAAAAACTGAATAATACACTGGAAGTTAGTATTCTGGAGATTTTGCTACTATCCTATATGAAAATGTGTACATGTTAGGATGTGATAAAGGTAAATGCTACCTAATGTGTATACCTTCACAACTGCATAGTGATGTGAGGAGGAGATTCCTATCAACAAGCATGTGATGCCTTCTAGTCCTGCTTGAGAAACAGGGATGTGGTGGTCACCATTTGTCAGTCTCTTCACCATATATGACAGTTTGGTGCAAAATCTCAGAGATTTCAATTTTTTTCTTTAGGAGATAGATCAGCAAATTTGGACCAGAAAAGATGATTTTAACCACTTTGCAAATTTTCTTATGTTTTAAATTTTATCATGTCAATTACTTTTTATTTCCTACTTTTTCACAATGATTAACAAAAAATACTCAACTAAATCTATCTGGAGACCTCTTTCCTTCAATAGCAGCAAATAGCAGTTGGAAGTCTTGCGCCTAAAAAAACACCAAGAATTGGGTAACGGCAGCTTTCAGGAGGGAAATGGCAAACAGCTGAGACTTCATAGCCTGCAGTGAAGACAATTTGGATCCATAGACACCAGCTGGAGTTCAAATCAGGCTGTGACCCCAAGGAGTGGGAAGTGCCCTGTGAACTATCTCTACCACTCAGGACAGATGCCCAGGACTCAAATCCTTCCTCCATCTAGCAAGCAAATGATTAAGAACAGTTTTATAGTACAGAAAACCATTAAAGGAAGGAAGGAAGGAAGGAAGGAAGGAAGGAAGGAAGGAAGGAACGATGAAGGAACGATGAAGGAAGGGAAGGAAAGGAAAGGAAAGGAAAGGAAAGGAAAGGAAAGGAAAGGAAAGGAAAGGAAAGGAAAGGAAAGGAAAGGAAAGGAAAAGAAGGGGAGAAAACATTAATGTCACAATTAGTCATAAGTGCCTTGTGGCCCATGCGTTAAGACTCAGGAGTTGAAAACCCCTTGCCCTGAAGATAAGGACTTTATATTTTTGTAACTCAATTTTCTCATTTCAGGTAAGGCAACTAGATTATCTCTACATTTTATGAATTTGAATATTCTCTATCATCCCTTAGTTGTAGTGCCAACACTGCCCCTACTTATGTAGCCTCAAGACAAGGGATCAACTCACTTTACATGCCAGTTTCTTCCTCTATAATAATGGGTTGAGTTGATAGTTATTAAACCTATTAGATGAACAGAACCACTTGAGGAACTAGGTTGAAATACTGATTCGTTGACCCAAAGCTATATCTGAATCAATTTTCTGGAAGTTAGGAAAGCTTAAGACTTTCAACTTTTTGATACAAAGACTTGAGACTTCTTTTTTGGATATAAATTCTAGTCTGCACATAGTAACATCTGCATCCATTGGAGAAGATGTTCATTTTAAACATGTATGCATGATATTCACCTCAAATCTATACAATCTTCATCTCCTAAAGTGATACCAAAATGTCTATAACAAATATTTCAAGTAATTCCAAGAGGAATTCAGGAATAGCCACAGCTAGGTAAGATACCTTCCTAGTTATAATCATAGCAAAAAGACTATTTCCAGAGTACTCAAGGCTGTGATATTTTGGATTGGCATTGGTCTCTAGTATATAGAATAAATCTCTCAGAGATGTACAAGTCTTTTCTTTCATCTGGAAAACACCAGATATTCATAACTTAATCCTTTTCCCCTCCCCAGCTGTTTAGAGAAGAAACATTAAAGGTAGGCATGAGGGAAGAAAGAATGCCTTGAATTATCTGAGGCCAGTTAGGTGGTCATTATTATGGTTCTAAATATTTCCGGTTATCTTTCTGGGTGTAATAAGATTGCATTTTTCTACTCTCATGAAATTAGGCATGGCTACAAGATTTGCTTTAGACAACATAATCGAAAGCGGTGTGTGCATGTTGTCTACACTGTTTTAGGGTCAGCATTCTTTGGAATTCTAATCAGAAACAAGGTGACGAGCCAAGGCTAATACTTCTTGTCATCAATACTGTGCATGGTAATTGTGAGCTTCTCGAGAGAAGGAAGTTTTCTCATGCAAGTTTAGAGTTCTTGGACTTTGGGTCTCTACTGGAACACCTAGTAATAACCTTCATGGATTTGCATCATCATGCAGAATGCACACATTGACTTTTGGTCAATTTAGCCAAATGAACTTGTAAGGATACACAAACATATGCACACAGAGAAAATATTGATATAGCACCACCAATTGTCCTTATTTGTGCTTCATGAGAAATTACCCAGAAGTATGAGATAGAATATGGTAATTTTCTCTTTTCTCAGTTATTTATTTAAGCATTCATTACACAAAATATTTATTGAATGTCACACATTCTGGCTATGTGAGACCATTGTTGAACTGAATAAAGATTCCCTGCTTTAGGGAGCTTTATTCTAATGGAAGGAAATACATAATAAATAGTAAACCTAATAAATAAGTAAATTGTGTAGCATACTATAATTGACAAGTGCTATTGAAAATGGGGAGGGGCACCTGGGTGGCTCAGTTGGTTAAGCATCAGACTTTGGCTCAGGACATGATCTCAAGGTTCATTAAGCCCCATGTCAAATTCAGCGCAGAGCCTGGAGACTGTTTCAGATTTGTCTCTCTCTCTCTTTCTCTGCCCTTCCCTGGCTCTCTCTCTCACTTTCTCTCTCTCTCTCTTTCTCTCTCTCTCTCAAAAATAAATAAACACTAAAAAAAGAAAATAGGGAAAGTGTAGTAGAATGAGAAGAGATTGGTATCAAGGTGGTGTCATTGGAGAGCAAGTTAGAGCATTAAATTAATTGTTTAGGTGGACCCCTTTGTGAAAGTGTGCTCTGAAAAAAGACATGAAGGAGGTGAGGGAATTAGCTAAGCATATGTCTTTGGAAATAGTGTTCCAAGCAGAATGAACATCTAGAATAAAAGCCCTAAGTTATTCTCCTGTATTTCTGATCATAGAGTAGTAAAAGATAAGATGATAGAATTAATATCTTATGGCCATTGTATGAAATATATTTGTTGTTCTGATTGGAATGGGAATTGATCAAAAGCTTTAAGGAGAAAAATGACATGATCTGACTTAAATTTTTGAAGAAATAATGGGAATCTTCAAAATGAAATAGACTACGTAAAGGAAGGGTTGGGGAGGAAGCAAGGAGACTATATGACATGAAATTGCAGTGATATACACAAGGGATTGTGGTGGTTCAGACCAGGTAGCTTCATGACTTAGGCACTGCTCACTTTCTGTCTTCTATGCCTTGGAAGGAAAAATGAAAGATCAGAGAATAAAATAGCAATCAGCTATATGAAATCCATATTTTTAATCATAAAAATATTTATGAGCTGGAAAATTATAGTAAAAAAATAAATCACCTGTGAATACACCTGCAAGAAAAACTATTTTAGAATCAAATTAAGTCTTGTGTACCCCTCCACAATGACAGCCCCTAAACACTGTTCCCAGAAGTAACCATTTTTGCCATTTATAAATGTATCCATAAACCATAATAAGTTTGATTTGCCTGTTTTTGTTTTATATAAATGGTACCCTACTATATAGAAAGCAGGATATATAAGAACCTTTTTTAAATCAACATTTTAATTTTTAAGAATTGTCCATGTTTATAATGTAAGTGTAGTTCCTTTGCTTTGATTACACTGTTTTAGTCTATTATATGGATTAAATTTATCTATTTCTGTGATCACAGAATTTTAGGAAAAAACACTTGTATCCAGGGAAATTAAAATTAATACCACAATGAGATCATTGGTATCACATTTTGTGAAATGTTTTCAAAATTAAGATGTTTTAAAATTGAGTAATAATTAAAATCTACCAATATTAAGCACTGAATAGTAAGCCATGGTAAGATCGTTGTCATTGGGTAGAAATCTTAATTGGTACAACTACTAATGGGCAAATTCAACCTAATTTGTAAAATTGAAAACTTATATACAAAACTCATTATATAGGAAATACTTTTTTGTAGTTCCACGTTTTTATTTAAATTCCAGTTAGTTAACATATTGTGTAATATTAGTTGCAGAAGTAGAATTTAGTGATTCACCACTTCCATACAACATCCAGTACTCATCACAGCAAGGGCCCTTCTTAATAGCCATCACTCATTTAACTCACCTCCAGCCCACCTCCCCTCCAGCAACCCTCCATTTGTTCTCTTTAATTAAGCATTTTTTTTACGGTTTGTCTCTTTCCTTCCCCCCACATGTTCATGTATTTCATTTCTTAAATTCCACATATGAGTGAAATCATATGGTATTTGTCTTTTTCTGGGTGACTTATTTCACTTAGCATAATACACTCTAGCTCCATCCACATCATTGCAAATGGCAAGATTTCATTATTTTTGATGGCTGACTAATAGTCCATTGTATATATATACACAGCATCGTCTTTATTTATTCATCAGTCGATGGACATTTGGGCTCTTTCCATAATTTGGGTATTGTTGATAACACTGCTATAAACATTGGGATGCTTGTGTCCCTGTGAATCAGTATTTTTGTGTCTTTTGAGTAAATACCTAGTAGTGCAATTATGGGGTCATAGAGTAGTTCCAATTTTAGCTTTTTGAACCTCTATACTGTTTTCCAAAGTGGCTGTACCAGGTTGCAATCCCACAAACAAAGGTAAGTGCACCAAAGATAAGAGGGTCACCTTTTCTCTGCATCCTTGCCAACATCTGTTGTTTCTTGTTTTTAATTTTAACCATTCTGACCAGTGTGGGGCAATATCTATTTGTAGATTTGATTTGTATTTTGCTGAAAATGAGTGATGTTGAGCACATTTTCATGTGTTTGTTAGCCATCTGGATGTATTCTTTGGAAAAATGTCTATTCATGTCTTCTGCCCATTTTTTAAACTGCATTATTTGGGTTTTGGCTATTGAGTTTGGTAAGTTCTCTATAGATTTTGGAAACTAACCTTTTTTATTTTTCAGATATGTCATTTGCAAATATCTTCTTCCATTCCAAAGGTTGCCTGTAAGCTTTGTTGATTATTTCCTTCACTTGCATAATTTTTTATCTTGATGAAGTCCCAGTAGTTCATTTTTGCTTGTGTTTCCCTTGCTTCCAAACATAAACATAAACATAAATATAAGTAGATGTGGTTTTACAGGATACCAAAAATTTTAAGCTCAAATTATCCCACTGCCCTCAAACTGATAAGTTAAATAACCCAAACAAGTGGCCACATGAAGGTCAGAGGGAACTGACTTAAGACACATTCTCATCAAAAACAGCTCCTGGCAGGATTTACACGTCTATAGTGTTTGCAAGTCCAACAGCCTTCTCTCTCTCAATCTCTCCCCCACTTTTAAAAATATAATTTATTTTCTTATTTTTATACATATTTTAAATTTTAATTACAGTATAGTTAATATACAGTTTTATATTACTTTTAGGTATACATAACAGTGATTCAACAATTCTATACATTATTCAATGCTCATCATGATAAGTGTGCTCTTAATCCCCTTCACTTAGATCACAAATGGTGTTGGGCAAATTGGACAGCTACATAGAAATGAATGAAACTGGACCACTTTCTTACATAAAAATAAATGTGAAATGGACTAAGGTACTTGAATGTGAGGTCTGAAAACATAAATTTCCTAGAAGAGAGCATAGACAATAATTTCTCTGACATTGGCCCTTGCAACATTTTTCTAGATATGTTTCCTGAGGCAAGGGAAGCAAAAGCAAAAATAAACTATTCAGACTGCAGTTGTCTTCTCTTAAAACCTAATGAGCTGGGAAAGGACCCTTGCACTGGGCTTTCCCTTTCAGTCCTGGTGAATTATCAACTCTGGAGCCAGGGCTCTTGGTCTCTGGCCAAGCATCAACTCCTGCCCCAGAAAAGGTGGCTCACATAGATATCCCTTGAAAGAAAAGAGAAATTTCCAGGATTTCGTCCTTCAGTTCTTTCTGCCTTCCACCAGAACAGAAGTTTGCCAATCACTCCCTGATGGTGATACACATGCGGTGGGCTTCCAGATGTCTGTATTGGATGGATGGCATGCTTCTACTGGTGCTGCGTGGCTCCCGTGAGAACAAATGGAGAGTAGTCGGGGAAAAAGAAACCCATCTCCACCTCCTGGCACAGGATGGACATGCTCGGGGCCATCATACCTTCTACAAGACCTCTGGGAAGCCAGACATAGTTAGGCAGTTAATATATATATATATATATATATATATATATATATATATATATATAGTATATGTGTGTGTGTATTCCCAAAAAAACTTGCACATCCACATGTGAAGACATAGACAAGAGTCACCACTACAACTTGTTTGTTATGGCAAAATAGTAGAACTCTCCTAAATGTCCATTGACAGAGGGTTCTATTTAAAATGGTCTTAAAGATGGAATTTATGGAAATATGGGCAAAATGTATCTGTCATGGGGGGGGAGGAGAAACAGAGTGATCAATATATGAAGCTAGGAAAATATAGGTATGTCTTTGAAAGAATTCAGGTCAGTCTGAGTGTGGGATTTGTAAATGATATGACCTGTAATCTATCTATAAAAGGTTGATTAACATCAAATCATGGAAGGCTTTGCATAACATGGCAGAAAGACATACTTTTGTCTATGGACAGTAGATAATAAAAGCAGGAAGTCTAAAAACAAGCACAGACAATAAGAAATATACATTTCTGTCTTAAAGCAGAAAGACCCATAACAAATATGTGTTAACAAGCACATTGCATTAAGAGCAGTAATATAAAATGAAGAAGGAATTACTGTTAACAACTAAATTGCATTGCAAGTCTTATGCAATGATCTACAAGGTATAAGAAATGAAAACAATTTTAAAAGAGCACACGGACAAAATGGTTGATAAGCAAATAGTTATGGTTGATGAGTAATGGCTAAAATCTTGGGGCTGCTGACTAGGTAATTAATACATTGTTCCTGGTGTGATGGAGTTGTGTCTATAGCTCACTCATCCCTTGCTTAGAAAGAAGTAAAGTGTCTCAAATCAGAGACATCTGCTGAAATCATGAGTACCTTGTTTACCAAACTCAGTAATAGGAAGAGCCTGCTTTGCTCAGCTGTGATTGTGCTGCCATAATTAGAAAATAATATCTGGATTCATGGGAAATCAAGGAAACAAGGGCAGCATGAAATATCAAAATGGAAAGCTTCAATAAAGAGTGATTTGAAGCATAATTGTTCTAGTCCGCTCTCTTTTATTCAAATAAGTAACAAAAGGGTCATAATCAGAGAGGTGGGTACACTTTCTATTTTCTCAGGAATAAAGCAGTTTAGATCTGAGTGAAAATATTATGCCAACACTCAGCTTCACCAAAAACAATATTAAACATTGGGAAACATCTGCTAACATATTCCCAATATATTTTAAAATATTGTATTTGACATTTAGCCCAATATGGCTTTCTCTCATTTGCTATTATTTTGCAAGCTAGATCAGAGCCAATATTCTTATAATCAGCAGACACATTTCCGTATGTTTTTTTTAAAGGCTATGTTTCTTTAGTGGAATACAATGTGAACTCAATAATATGAAACGGGACTCAAGAAGGTGCAAACCACTATCATGACTACTGTTAAAAGTCAATTATTAAGTTTTCATCTGCACAGCTGTCTTCCTGTGCATTGTATAACGTGAACTGGCCATACCCTCCTTTGACATCTGATATTTAACAATTGAGAACCAATGTCTGTAAAGCAACCGAATGAACAAAAAGAAAGTCTCATTCTGACAAAAATATATATAAAGGTAAAAAGGCTAACCTTTTTGAAAGTCAGTGTCTTTACACAATTAATTACATTTAATCCTCACCATCCTCTGATGTGTTGGTATCACTGTCCTTTTTGTTGGGGTGAGAAAATTCAGCTGGCAAAACAGTAACAATATGGCCAATGTAGTTAGTGGAAGATTCAAATCCTGACCTCTTTGCCACCAAACTTTGGCACTGTACTTCAATGGCAAAGCATATGAGTCTAGAGATGCTCAACCCTATCTGTACCCTTTCGTCTTTGGTCTTGGACTCTAATCAACTGTTCCCTCTTTGGGGACTTTGAACAGGCAGCTTTCTAGATCCATTTCCTTCCATCACTAAACTTATGTTCTTGGGATGTTGGTTCCATGTGCAGATTCCTGAGGAAAAAGCCAAAAATTTGCATATAGTAGACAGAGCAGGGTAAACAACCTGGCATGTTCAAGCACCTGCAGGTAACTCTAATGTAGGTAATCTATTAACCAAATTTTGGAAAACAGTTTTTTTTCCTCAGAAGCCTTCTCTGATCTCACAATCCTAGCCAAAGTATTCCTCTTGTATTTCACATTATCACTTTCTATTTGTTTATTTATAATGCTCACCTCATTATTACTGTGATTGTCCATTAACTTATCCGTCCTCTTCACTAAACTTAAACATTCCCTTTCTTAAGTTTCTTTATTTATTCTGAGAGAGAGGAAGAGAGCACAAGTGGGGGAAGGGCAGAGAGGGGGAGAGACAGAATCCAAAGCAGGCTCCACACCATCAGCACAGAGCCTGATGTGGGCTCAAACCTATGAACAGTGAGATCATGACCTTAGCTGATATCACAAGTCAAAGGCATAATCAACTACATCACACAGGCACCCCAGACTTAAATATTCTTGAGGCAAAGAATTATGTTATTAGTCCTTGCCTACCCTGCATCCCACTCTGTTCTTGGGATATTGTAGATACTGAATAAGTGTTTAAATGAATGACTGAATGCATGAATGGTAAATGCCGTTTACAAAGGCCATCGATAAATAACTGACTGACTACTAAACAAACGTTTCTATCAATTTTATCAATCTGTTTCTTTGTCATAAAGAAAAGAATCAAGGGTACCTGGGTGGCTCAGTTGGTTAAGCATCTGACTCTTAATTTCAGCTCAGGTCATGATCTCACACACATTTCTTGAGATGGAGCCCAGTGTTGGGCTCTGTGCTGACAGCATGGAGCCTGTTTGAGATTCTGTCTCTCCCTCTCTCTCTCTGCCCCTCCCTCCCTTTCAAAATAAATAAGTAAAGTAAAAAAAAGAAAGAAATAGAGTCAGTTTTCACTGGTTGAAGCAGAAATATAATTACTTAAAATTATATTAGATGGCATATAACATCTATGAGACCTAGAGAAACAGGGGTGAAGCTCTGCTTCTAGGAAAAAAATGTGAAGGAATGTGAAAAAAAAGTCCTATAGTGACACTGTTGCTACTGTTTCCACCTAGTACTTAATGCAAGGAACCTTTCCACTCTGCAACCACAACTACCCCACACAGATGTTACTTCTGGGTCAAGATCTTGACCTGTAACCACTGCTGCTCCCCAGCATCAGACACCTCTATCATCACTTGCTCCAACAAAAGGATGGCTTGATGCAGACTACTCGCCCCTTCATGTTGCTCACTTAAGGTGTCACACAGGCACATGTGATGGGGAAACAGACGTTGTGTGCCCACATCTTGGCCGTAAGAAAAGCTGAGACTTCAAGTTACTTCACCTCTATGTTGAATAACATGGGAGCTTAGCCAAATATAAGAAATAGGCTAATCAAAAGATGGCAGGTGATGATACACATTCACTATGTCAGTCAAGTCTTTTTCTGCACCTATTAAATGTAAGACATTGAACCTACCAGGAGGTGGGTAGAGATATCTTCTTTACATTCGAAAGCTCAGGATTCACTCAGTTTAGTAATTGCAATGGCTTTAACGCGGCCTTCGTGGTGCTGAAGTTTTAGAACACCTATATGTTACTGAATTGACACATTTGAATAACCATAAGAGAAAATAAATCCTCCAAAAGTTTTTGATTAACTTTAGGAAATAAATTTGAGTGGCACGTTGGTATATAAGGGTAAAATTCCTCCTTGTCTCCTGATAGTATTCATAAAAAGGTGAAAATAAAAACTTGGAAAGACTGACAATAAAATTTTATTGCTAGAATGAACTTATTGGTATGGAAATGAAAGTCAGGTGAAAGTTATTTAAAATGAGGAAAAGTGGAACACCAGACCTTAACAAGAACAAGACAGTGCCTAAAACCTGACACACAGAGCATGCAAAACATCCTTAGACCATTGCTGAATAAAATTCAAAATGCAACCTAAGCAATGATGCACAATTTCTTACATTATACTTTAGTTCACACACACATTGATATATTATACATTAAATTGATGTGGAATACATTCCTAAATACTCATGCCCGTTTTTCATGAATTCATTCAAGTAAGAAGACTCACTGATTTGCTGAATTCAATATTTTTCTAATATTTTATTGCAGTAAAATATATATAACATAAATTTACCACTTCAATCTTTTTTTTATGTGTCAAGTTCAGTATACGTTACATACATTCATATTGTTGCAAACTATTGGCACTATCCATCTCCAGAAGCTTTTCATCTTCCCCAACTGAAATTCTGTACCCATTGAGCACTGACTTCCCATTCCTTCTTACCCTCAGCCCCTGGAAACCACCATTCTACTTTCAGTCTCTGAATTTCACTACTTTAGATACATCTGATGCATGGAATCTTACAATAGTTGTCATTTTGTGACCAGCTTATTTCACTTACCATAATTTCTTCATCTTCAACGTTTCTTTTTCATGTTGTAGCATGTGTCTTGAGTTGAATACTCAATAAATATATCCATCCCACTTTTCTCAGGAATCCTGGAATATTCAAGTTAGAAGGCATGCTTTTCACAAAGCTACAGGTCATTTTTGACATATATGTTTTCTAAACTCCCATATGCAATCAATCACCTTGATTGATTATTATTGTATTATTTTACCCCCAAAGCAATAAAAAGAACTGTGTACACTTTATCTCATTTTCCTTGGTTCCAGATTAATACTAGGCAACAAAACCTCTTGCCTCTGCTACTGTGATAACCTGTCTACTGCATTTCTCCATTTTTATTCTTCTCAACCATCTCCATGTAGCAGCAATGGTGATCTTTCCCAAAAAAATTAGATCATACCATTCTTCAACCTAAAATCCATGTAAAGGATTCTCAATCCTCTTAGAAAAAAACCCTGATATTCAAGACTCTATATGGCCTAGCTTTTCCCACCTTCCCAAAATTTAACTCTTGAATTCAGTCATGTCTCTCTAGCAGCCCTTCAGAGCTCCAAACTCTCACCCATCTCTGAGACTTCACTCTTCCCTTTCCCTGGCATGCTCACCCTTTGATGATCTCTCAAGCCATCCTTCTCTTTGTTTCTTCACAGGGACCCTGGCTGTTTTTTACACCAGAACGTTTACAATGTCAAATTTCATACTTGTGTGTCTATTTGTTAAAAATATGTGTCTCCCACTGGAGTATAACCTGCATGAACCAGGCACCATGTCGGTTTTGTATACAACCATATAGCCAGGTCTTAGCATGGCACCTGAAACACAGTAGGCAGTGCACGAAGATTGATTAAATGGATGAGGGAGTGACAATATGTGATGAAGTTGAAGTATAATTTTTCTCCAATGCCTCTATCTGACCATGAGGAGGTAAAATCGCATGTAAGCACTGAGAATTCCAGAGTCACCCAAGGCTGCAAATTCCTTTAACTTACTTATTTGAGAAACCAAGAGATGTATATGCTTCGTGATCCTCCTTAAAGTTGTTTTTATTCATAAGCAATGACTTCCTCACTGTGCAAAGCTGCTACCATTGGAAATCAGGTTTAGAAGCTTCCATAACTCTCTTTGGTGCCCTAAACTAAAACTATGAGTCAAATAAGTAACCTGGTCCTCAATGGTAAAAGGAAGAAGACAAGAAGACATAATACAAAAATTCATATTAAAAATATCAGGTAAAATCAATTTTTTTCAAAAAAAGACAATGATTTTTAAGTAAGCATTTGGTTCTAATCCTGACTCTTAACTACTTTGTGGAATTTAATACATTAATTCTCTGTATTTTGCTGTCTCTAATATAAAATGAAAGTGGTAATTCTTTCTGAAGCTATGTCTCCCTGGGTTGTTGACATCATGAAAACAAAAATGACATTTTATGCACTTGAGAGAGTTTCACAAATATATTATGATAAGATGTCTGTGTAGATGTGGTTAAGTGCTGAATTCCTATACAATGGTAACAAATGTAACATATACTTAAATCATAACTGCTTTATGACTAATAGGTAGGAAACATAGAGACTTTTTTTAAAAAGAGTAACATTGTCAAGTAATGGAATCCTTACAGGTTTGTTAAAGAGATAAATCGGTCAATTCATTGATTTTGCTGTTGAATTATTTCAGAGAAAATAGCTGAGAGCAATGGCCACATTGTGTTTGACATGCTCTATTTCACAATATAATTCCCAGTTTTCCACTTCTACTGAGAGTTATGCGAACTGTTTTTCATTAAAACCATGGCATATTTTGATTTTCCACTTCAGTTTTCCCAGGGAGAGAATGTCTCTGAGACCACTCATTTGTGCTGCACTCCCCTTGAGAAACACCACTATTAATTGGAACAAAAATGTTTGGATAGCAATGTCACTGAATCTCTCAGGATGTTTCATGCCTCTGCAGCTATGAGAAAACATAAAGCAAGTCATAGCTGCATTATCTGGATAAGCTAAGGAAACAAGAGGTAACTTAAATTTTGCCAATGTGTTACAAATAGCCTGGACACTTTGACTGAATTCACCAGTTAATAGCATTTACTACATATCTATTTTTTTTTTTTGGCAGGCCTTTAACCTAGTTAAAAGGTTACAAAGATGAGCAAGAAATGGCCCCTGTCCTTGTGGGATATAGGGTTCACAAAAGAAGAAAGACAACAGCAAGTCAAAGAATAATGTGTTAAGTGGCCAAGGAAAGAATGCAAGGTACTGCTGTCACAGCAAAAATAAATAAATAAATAAACAAATAAATAAATAAACAAATGTGCCTTAGGAAATGTGGACTAGTTCGTTTTTTCTGTGAAACTAATCACTATGATATTCGTTGGCTTAAAATAACTAGCATGTATTTAGATCTGAAATTTGAAAAAACAGCTTGCAACTGGCTTTGCCCTATGTTGGATGTACTAATCTTGACTAGGCTCACACATATCGGGGACTTCAGCTGAGAATTTGAGCTGACTTAATTCCGGTCCATGGGTCGCTCTATCTTCAGTGTGTTAGTCCAGACTTGTGTACATGATGGTCAGAGAGTACAAAGAGAGAATCCAGAGATGTGAAAGGACTCTAGAAACCTACCCATGGGACTGGCATTATGTCATGTCTAAAACGTCCGACTCAGATTCAAGGCGTAGGGAAATGGAGTCTATCATTTGAAAGAAAAGCTGCAAGGACATGTTGCAAAGAAGAATGGATATAAAGAAAAGGATAGTTGTTTTTGCTCTATTGCAGCAGACAATTAAAAATATGATTTTGACCTGTGTCTTGAGGTTTCCTGATACATTAGAGGAAAGAAGGACATTCCTTGATAAGACTAAGGACAGGGATATTCTGAGTTTAATCTATTTTGTGTGTTTTTCCATTTCATTTTCACCCCAACATTATATAAAATTAAGATTTTACAGCTACAAAAACCTGTAAACTCAGAGAAGGAATAAGTTACTCAAGAGAAGCTGTACAGATAATGAATGTTGAGTAATAAATTGATCCCCATTGGTTTGACTCCAAAAGTGTTACCATTTCAGTTTGACTGTACCATCTGTTTACAAACAGTACAGAAAATCTCCCCAGATGTCATATGGTCCATGGAGTCTATTCTGAACCTTCTGAGCTGCTTTACTCAAAGTAAGTTTCTTTAATTTCCTTGGTATTATTTATTTTTAATCAATTATCCATTTGTTAGTCACATATTGTTTGTTTTTTATGTATTTGTTTATTATTTGCAAATGACATATATATTTGCTGTATTGGAAATGTTGACTCCCTGTATAGAATTTTTTTTTCATTTCATTCCTAAAGGAAACTAATTTGTTCATTTACCATCCCTGTGCCCCATATGACTCAGGGGCTCCATCCTTAGCTGTAGAGCTGTATCCTTCTTATTCTAAGCAAATTAATGCATGATATTCTGATGGTGACTCCCTTTAGTCTCAGGGCAGTCACATGACCTAAATTGAACAAGTCTGGCTGAGATCATAAACTTTGGTAGTTGATTGTTGAGTAGGAATAATGAAACATGTAGTTATGGTCATAATCATTCACTTTGTGACAAGAAAGGAAACCAGACATAGATAATTGCTTCCTATTGCTCCCTTATAGGATGGTCAGATGGTGAAAAAAATCTGACCCTTTATGATATTACCAAGTAATTGATCTCACTTTCACTCCACCTTGGATTTCCAATTATAAGACATAATGCTTTTATAAAAATTGCATAGACCACTTTTATTGTTTTTGTTATTACTGTTTGTTATTACTTGCAGCCAAGTAAAGATTTGCTGACCTAGATCTTGTAATGTCCAACGTACCATCTCCTAGTCTCCACCTCCACCATCTTTTTTCAGTTCTTAAATTATTCCCATGCAAAAAATCTGACTACTGTTTACTCAATTATTGACCCGAATTCATTTGGGATCCCTGCTTTTTCTTTATCTTATTCAAGGTTTTGATAACTAAATTAAGCTCTTTCTAGAAATTCAATTTCTTTTTTTTTTCTTTTTCTTTTTCAGAGAGAGAGAGCACAAGCAGGGGAGGGGTGAGGGGTGGGGGGGAGGAAGAGAGAATCTTATGCAGGCTCCAAACCCAGACCAGTGTGGGGCTACATGCAAGGCTTGATCTCATAACCATGAGTGAGATCATGACCTGAGTCAAAATCAAAAGTTGGATGTTTAACCAAATGATCCACCTAGACAACATGAAATTCAACTTCTTATACAGCCTAGACTTGAGTTCTCAAGACACGATTTGGAGGCATAGTAAGAAAGTTGGGATGGGACATTGAAAGATTTTAGGTTAGTCAAGTAAATTCAGACTAACCTGTGCAGGGCCTTGTTTAACATTCTAATGAATTTTTACTTCTTTCTGAGAGTTTAACATTATTACCATTAATATGAATACAAAGAGGATCTGAAAATAGAATAGAATTTATGATCTTTGGGAAATCAGGGGGGGAAAAGCAATGTTATAGCATTGAAGAGCTGTCAGATGTTTTAAAAATTGTTTAAAAATATAACTGGCAATGTTGATGAATATTATCTAGAATATAGATGATATACAAGTCTGAGATAAGATGATTAGGAAGTAAAATACAGCAGTGAAGATGGAAATAAGGGAAGACGTTGGATACAATGTTCCTTAGTTTTTATATAATAAATGAATTACAAATAAATGAAATAACACATATTGTGTGCCTTAGCTCACATTACATATATCAAAAGCTATTAAGTTAAAACAAAACTTTCCAAATTATATTGGATATGTTAGATCAAATGAAAACTGACAGGAAAATTTAAATTGACGATTCATATCCTATAAAAAGTATTTATCATTATATAAGTTGTTTTTCAAATAAAATTTCTACCTGATAAGACAAGGTGATCTCATTTACTGCCTAAGGTTTTGTGTTTCATATATTTGTTTTCTACAATTTAGGATCAAAATCAACATCTAATTGCATCATCTTAATAAAGATACAATTTGACATTGTAATTTCTAAAAAAAAAAAATCCTGATTACTCTGCCTACCATAATGTTGCCATGTTATAATTACTCAATTTGAATTTGATGAATGAATACAAATGATTCTCACACTTCTGATCCACTGTAGTCAAAAAAATGTTCTTATATCCCAAACTTCAGAATTGTTTTATATACTTTATAAACCTGGGGCACCTGGGTAGCTCAGTCTGTTAAGCGTCTGACTTTTGATTTTGGCTCAGGTCACGATCTCACGTTTCATAAGTTCGAGCCCTCCGTTGGACTATGTGCTGACAGTGCAGAGCTTGTCTGGGATTCTCTCTGTCTCCCTCTCTCTCTGTCCCGCCCCCATGTGCACGTGCACTCTCTTTCAAAATAAGTAAACATTAAAAACAATTATATACTTTATAAACCTGAGAACTATTTTTTATCTAAAGCAAGCATGCATATAATTTGTTTTAATGTCACAAAACTGTAAAGCAATATTGTTTATAATAATTTATATTCATGAAACAGATATCATATTATTAGAATTTTATTGGAGAGTATAATGACAAATTTAAACTATTTAGTTAAAATATTCTAGACGTTTATAATTGCCTTAGTGTAATATTGCATCAATGTATTAATTCCAGCTAGGTTTTAAACAAACTGATTTGAAAAAAAAATAAAAATAAACTGATTTGAAAGCAAAACAAAAAAAATAGTAGAATCCTTGGAATCAAGGATTAAAGTACATAATTTTTTTCCAGTGGCTCCAAATGTCACTATGTTTAACAAATTTGTTTTGACAAAAAAACTTACCTAGAATTCTCTACTTTAATTAAACTTACATACACTGATAAAGCATATTCCAGCATAATACATCATTTTCAGAAATGAGACTTTCACTTTGGGGCAAAGAAAGTAATTAAAACTAGAAGAATTGATTACAAGTAACTTAAGAAAGTGAAGTTTATTTCTGTGGAAAAAGGGACCAATTACACAAGAAGCATGATTAGCATAAATCAGTATGTGAATAAATACACATCTGGGAAGACATTTAGTTAGTCTCAGAGAACAGAAAACTACCACCAGGATCTACTGTCTTCTAAGTTAATGGTTTATTAAATAAATGATTAATATTAACATTAAATAAATTAAATAAATATTTCTTGAGTGTGCAATATGTTGCTACAGACCTACCCTTCTGAGGTTTATTTTCTAGAGAGGCAGATACATTTCACTTTTCTAGATAATAAATGCTTTGAATAATAATTTTAAAAATGGTGGAGCAGTAGTATTGAACAGGCCAAGTCAATGGAGCACATATACAAGTACAGTAAATGGAGTATTATAAACATCCACTGGGAGTTATCTTTGTAACTGACACAAATCAAAACAATAAAAATAACTTTGTCTTGCCAACACAGTTAAATAATAGAATCATCTTATTAATAGAGCTAAATATGATCCCCCATCAAGGATTTTTTGAGTTCAGATAACACATACAATTAAAAATTGTTTTCTGTACAAATTAGATATACTCTTTATAATATATTTATATCTGATGAAAATGCAGCATTTTTATATAAGGGGTTTTAGAAATATATTTAAAAGTCTATTTTAATACCTTAACTGGATCATCTTTAAGGTAAACTGGTTAATTATTAGACTTATTCTCAATTCCCACTGCATGCTTCAAAAGCACAATTTTAAATATTGGCTTTATCTCTTCTACTAGGCATTCACTTCAGGAAGATGGCTTCTTAGCTTTAAGTTGGCAGAGTGATTATTATTCAATAATAATCAATGATAGTCAATGAATGCTTTTGAATATATTCAGGAATGGATACATGAATCAATGAATAGATTATGACATTCTGTCCTGTCAAGGAAAGGGAAAACATCTAATTTCTTGAAGCAACACACTATTCATATTCCTGATTGTTCCACCACAATGACACTTCCTTACCTTTCAAAATTAAATTACTTTAGGGATGCCTGGGTGCCTCACTCATTGAGCATCCAACATTGGCTCAAGGCATAATCTCACAGTTCTGGACTTGAGTCCCACATCAGGCTCTGTGTTACAGAGCCTGCTTCAGATCCTATATCTGTCCCCCTCTCCCTGTCCCTCCCCTGCTCATACTCTCTCTCAAAAATAAATAAAATATTTAATTAATTAATTTTAAAATAAATAAATAAATAATAGTAAATTACTTTAGGGGTGCCTGTGTGGCTTGGTTGGTTAAGCGCCTGACTCTTGATTTTGAGTCTGGTTGTGATCTCAGGATCATCACATTGAGCCCTGTGTTGGGCTCCGAGCTAGGTGTGGAGCCTGCTTAAGATTCTCTCTCTCTGTTTCTGCCCCTCCCCTGCTTGCAAGCACTCACTCTCTCAGAATAACGAAAGTAAATTACTTTAAAATTTCCCATGGAAGACAAATGGTCAGAATGTCATATATATATATATATAGTAATATTTATGTACTATATATACAGCATATATACAATAAACAATATCCATATATCCACACACATATATTATATGACTTGTGTCAATAACTAAAAAGAAATCCCTGTATGCAGGAAGAATCCAGGTGGACATTAAATAACCAAAAGGCCAGGAGGCAGGAAGCTACTTCATCATTTCTTAACATATCACTACTATCGCTCTTTATTTTATACATGGATAAAAGCCAAGATACTTTCAATAACCTCCTACTTTATTGAGTAATTTTGGGATCCATAGCAAAAGGAGGCACTTTTATTCAGAAATATACAAACTTTAAAGGCTTGGCTAATATTATATATTTTAAAAGGTTATATTATATATTTTAAAAGTGCCCAAGTATATAGTTTGACAACATAAGAAGCACTAGAAAAAGAAGCCACATTCATATAGATTTTAAAAAGATACTTTCTTTTTAAATACTTGTCCTTCTTCTGAGACAACTGTCTTTGGTTTTACAGGTGACCATCTTCTTGTAGCTTGTCTTCACCTTTATGTCTGTCTGTGTCCAAATTTCTCTTACTTATAAGGGCACTGTTTGTATTGGATTAGGGCCAATTCTAATGACCTTTTTAAGGACCCTTCCTTTAAACACAGTCACATTCTCAGGTAAGAGGGGTTAAGGACTCAACATAAAAATTTGAGGAGAACACAATTCATAACAATTGCATAACCATATTCATTTTAGGATCATTTTATTCTAAAACAAAAAGACACCTGGGATTTTGCTACATATTGTATTGAATCTGTACATAATTTGGGGGTATATTGCCATTTTAACAATAAGGCTTTCTGATGAAACAGGGTTTCCATTTATTTAGATCTCCTGTAATTTCTTTCAGTAATGACTTGTAGTTTTCAATGTAAAAGTCTTGAGTTTGTTCTGCTATGTTTTCTAAGATATTTAGTCTTCTTAATGCTATTGTAAATGGTATTGTTGTTTTAATTTCATTTTTGTATTTTTTATTGCTGGCCTATAGAATTGCAATTGACTTTAGTATAATGATCTTGCATCCTGTAACTTTACTGAGAGCATTTATTAGTTCTAATATGTGTGCATACGCATATGCCTATGTGTTTGCATGTGTATATTCTTTAGAATTCCCCACTACTTCTCTCTTGATAGATAGATAGATACATACATACATACATAGATCTTATATCATGTTATATATGTGAGGATAGTTTTAATTTTTCCTTTCTCAATTTCAGTGCCTTTTATTTCATTATCTTGTCTAATTTCCCTGGGTAGACCTCCCTGTATATTTTTGAAGAAAAGTGGTGATAACAAGCATCCTTAATTTGTTCCTTATCTTAGGGATAAAATAGTCAGTCTTGAACCTTTATGCTATGGGTGAGCTGTGTCAGAATGACTGGAATCCAGTTTTATTGGCCTGCCTTATTACTTTGGACATTGTGGAGGAAGTGAACTCCAGTACACTTGAATGCATTTGCTAGAATATAGCTTCCACAACACAGAGCCATATGGTATAAAAGTTTCTGGTGTCCTGTCACTCCCAGATTGGAACTGAAGCCCTAAGACTGAGAGTTATGTGGAGAAGGAGCTCTATCAAAGGAGTTCTATTCTTTTGATCTAAAGTTGTTTCCACTTGGCCAATATGACCCTTTGTTAATTTAGTCTCTGGGTCTTCAACATGAACCAATTAAATTTGAAAGCTGTCTTACTTTCCGACATAGCAATGCATTCCAAGCTTACTTTATACCTTTCAACTCTAAACATGATGAATTCATTTCTCCAAGGGGTCATGGTTCCATTTAGTGGAAAAATAGTATTGAAGAACAAAAGTCTAGATGCTTAGGTGAATCAAAGGTTTCAAATTGCTTCTGGAACATTTTAATGGTTATAGCCAGAAAAAATATTTTGAATTTAATGTTAGATAGTAATATTTTTATTGACATTTACAATACAAATTAAATGACATGGTTATCCTTAAAGATTCTTGTTTCATTAATTGTATTTCTCATTGTCAATTTTGAAATAGATGTGAAAATGAGTCAGCTTTAGCTTTGGATTTGTTTATTATGAAAAATTATTTTTTTGTGTCTTGTAGAAGTTCACTATCCATTGTTCTTCTAGTAAAAGTCACAGAAATGAAAGGCTGAAAGGGGAGTTTAAATAGTTGCAGATTCCAGATGAGAGCAAGGAACAAATACTTGTAGAAGAATTTGTGACAAGAATTCCATTTATGTTCTTTTCATTCTTTCCAAACCTTAAATCTTTGCATGAAATGATATCCAAACAGGCCTTTTTAAGCCTTTGCTTATTGGGATCTCCATCTACTCTATCTTCAGCAGAAACAAGAAGAAGGTAACCTGATACAGCAGTTAGGAACTTGAACTCTGATTCCAGATGCATAAAGGTCAACCACTTTGGCTTTGCAACTTTTTAACTGCATGATCTGGGCAAATTTCTTAAGCACATTTTGCAACAGTTTCCTTGTTATGTGAAAAGGGGCAGATGATAATTGTTTCTATCGGAGACAGTTGCTGTGAGGATTAAATGAGTTAATGTTTACAAATGCATCATATTGAATGAGTTAATATTTACAAAACACTTACAACCCTGCCTGGCACAAATTGTTAAATCAACTAAATATGACCCTTAAAGACTTCTTCCTAACAACCAGAATGGTTTGTTCCTGATGTGTACATCTTTGTCCAATTTTTTTCTGAGTTATTGATACCTTTCCAGAGAAAATAGGACTAGAGACTTTTACAAATATTAAAAAAAAAAACTTGTGCAAAAAGCAAAAGCATGGAAAAACTATTTGACAGAATGTATTTATCAATCTTAAATATTTATTATAACTATATAATAGTTTAAATGAAAACAATCTGTGATTTGGGAAAAGAACACTTTAAAAATCAAATTAAATGGTGGCTATTTACTCTGAATATTCATACAAAACACATACCACTTCAAAGGAAGGTTCATAACAGTATCAGAAATGATGATTAAGGTGACTGCTCTTTCTTCTACTTGTCTTTTATAATAAGAATTTGCCTCAATTGTTGTCTCTGGTGGAGGCAATACCAGATGTGCTCCTGAAGGTTCTTAAAACATATGAGGTTCCTGGGGGTTAATTTCTGCTTCCATGGAAACTACCCTGGTGTGCCCCAGTTTTAAATGACTTCCTGCAGGTCAACACCTGGAGACACCTGCTCAAAGAAACATCTTTCTTAGGACTGGAGCAACACACAAAATGAGAAAAAAAGATTTCATATTTACCCTTCTTTGCATTAAATATACCAGTTAACATTTTCAGTTTTTAGGAAATGATTTCTTTGGAATATACATAGCTATGTTTTTTGTTTTTTTTTAGCAATACTGGTAGCTTAGCAATACTGGTAGTTCAAAAACATCTCTCCTGACATTTAAGTCATGTGCTATGCCTACTGATAAAAGAATCATTAATGGGTCACTTGTTCACTAACTCATTTATTTGGCAAGCATTTATTTGATGTGCTACTAGGATAAGAGGTAATTAAGACACAGATGCTGACCCCAATAATCTAGCTATCTGAAAAACAAATAGACAAAAGAGAGATTATTCTAAAATAATCTGGGAAGTGCAATGAGTACTAATTACAGGATCATATGTGTCTAGAAGGTATATATTACTAAGCATGGAGAAGGACTGGTCATGTCCAAGGAACAGGGTAGTGAGAGGGCAAGTAAGATGTGAAGAAAAAAACATTTTGGCATCTGGATATACGTATGATGTGGCAAGTTATCTGGGATTATGGAAATAGAAAATACAAAGGAGGAGATGTAAAAGGTGCCTGAAAATATAGATAATATGGAGAGTCAAATAATTGTTATATTGTGGCTCCTTAGCCCATACCTTCTAGGTGAAGGGGACCCCCTGAAAGATTTAGAAAAGGAGCTTAGTTAGATTTTCATTTTAGGCAGGTATCTCTGATGACCATGTTGGAAATGGGCATTCAAGAAGGCTGAGAGCAGAGGATTTGGGAGGGTTCTACTATAGCGTTGTAGACCAGAAAACACAAAAGCTTAAAATAACACAAAGAAGAATGATGGGTTGGATTAAAAATTTGCATGAAAAAAAATTAAAACAATTTGATTTGATGAATCCCATTGGTTCAGTGGGAGAGGTATCCACTAAGACCATGTGCTCTATTAAGTCACTAGTGATTTCAACAGCTGAGGGAACCTGTATTGTTTATGATACATTTGAGATTCCCTTGCGTTACCCAGAAAGAGGTAACCAGCAGGAGGCTTTATATCTGAGTCCGAAGTTTAGGGAAAACCAATGACATAAACAGAAAGACTTGGGATTCGCACACATATTGGCAGTTACTAAATTCAAGCACTAGGTACGGTCACCCAGCATAAAGGACTAGACAAAAATGGCAGTGATCCAAGTACAACTTTCAGGAAATGTTGAAATATCCATGCTGTGACTCCTAATGGATAGAGTCAGTATAAAAGGGGAAAATAGGTCTTGAACTTTTGGTGAAAAATTATGGAATAATTAAGAATTCAGTGGCAACAAGAGGGCTTGGGATTATCACAGTTCATTAATAAGATATCCCATATACATGCAAATTAAAAGTCGTTCTCCCTCTATTCTATCTTTAATCTCAATTCATAGAAGTTACTTATGCTAATAGTATTGGTTTTTATTAATTATGCTGAATAGTTTTAGACTATTCTTCTATATCTTAATATATAACCTTTAGGCAGGATGTACTAACAGACCCCCTACCCTATAAAAGATTACTAAATTAGTACCTGGGTCTTTCTTTTGAATTTGTTCTGTTGTCATACTTCCAATATTTATACTTTATATTATGAAAGAATATAATATTTGTAGCCTATTATAAAACTATAACTAAGCTTCTCTTTTTAACTATAAATTCTTTCTAACATTAAAAACACATTGCTGGTGTTTCCAATACTGTGAATATGTAAATATTGATTACTTTAGAATCAGAAAATAGGACTAGATTTACAGTAAAGGAAATATAAACTTTGAACCTATATCTGTGTCCCTTAAAGGAAAATATTACAGACATCTTTAAAATAGAGTTGGCTTTATTTAAGAGTTGCAGAGGTGTGACACAAACCAGAATTGTCAATTCAATTTTAATGTATCACTTTTATTACTTTTCCATGTCACATCCCTGCTTTTTAATATATACTCTGAGTTTATGTCTCTTCTCATTCTTCTTAGAAAATAATTATCCTTTTTTTCCCTTTTATAGAATTATCCTTTCTTTTTGTGTTCTGTGCTGCAGTTAATTTGTCAGTGTTCTCCCTTTCAATTTCCATTTCCCCCCAATTTTCAAAATAGCTGGTTCATAATTTTGTGTCATACACGTAAGACTGGACCTCTAAGCATGGAGACCCGTATCCTTCAACCATGCTTTCTGGTAGGAAAGAGGCTAGAAAGTGAAACACAAAACAAACAAAAGCCAACACTTCCTAAATTCCTTTACAATTTGGGTTGTACAAATTATAGGAAAAAGGGAATTGATGCGGACCATAGGTTGGGTGCTCAAGCCATTTGTTTTGCTCCTGAGAACGGAAGCATAGACCCATTTGCTCTGGGGCTCACACAGCAAGAAATAAGTGCCTGGAGTCAGCATGCAACAGTTGTTATGATGATTTCAAGAACAGTTTTGGGAGTCATGACGGGTGGCCCAACTTAAAGCCTTCCAACATTTTTGTGTTTACCAATTTCCCTGTACTAAATACTTTCTGCTTAACGTGTATAATATGCTTTTTGTTAACTGCAAGTAACTTTTGCCTGAAACACATTCCTTATTTCATCAATAGAGTAAAAATATAGAAATGTTACATTTATAGATGCATATTAATATACTTTAAAATACATATGAAATGTATTTAGTATAAAATTTTTATCTTCATGAAACTTTAGAAGGTCTGGCATTTTTTTTAATGGTTATTTATTTTGAGAGAGAGAGAGAGCAGGGGAGACAGAAAGAGAGAATCCCAAACACACTCTGTGCTTCAAGCACACAGCCCGACCCGGGGCTCGATCCCACAAACTGTGAAATCATGACCTGAGCAGAAATCAAGAGTCAGAGGCTTATCTGATGAGCCACCCAGGATCCCCTAGAAGTTCTGAAATTAAATGAGACTTTGAGAAGGCAAGTAGAAGATATTTGTACCCAGTCAGATATGTAATTTATAAATATTCATATTTTTATTAATAACTGTAAAACAGATTGAGCTAAAAGCATGCATATTATTATGAACAATTATACCTTACTTTATTCATCTCTTGCATTAAGTGGATTTAGCTATTTCTTTTTTTAAATCTAAGTTCTGTATAATTCTCACTATGAAATAGATGTTAAGGTTGTTCTGGAATTTGACAGGGAAATATTAACCTCATACGCACATACTCTGGAACTAATGGTTTATACCCTGTTCTAAATCTGACACTTCAGACTATGAAGAACCTTTGTTGCAATTGTCACTTTATTCATCATTTAAATACAGTATCTTGACAGTTGCTAGAGGCATATGCAAGACCCAGGACTCTCTTGATTAAATGCTAATGAGTAATTTTGCCTAGAAACTTGTGTCAGAATAGACTGGTTTGAAAGGCGTATTTTGCTAAAATGTTTCATTGGATACTACCAATCCCATTCTTACAAAAGCATTGCCCACTTTGTGGTAGATTTGTTTATTTTTTTTCCTTGCTTTTGCAGTCATGAAATTCATTTTTAAAGAACATAATTCAATCTGAAGATCTCACCACCTGGAAAAGATACAAATGAGAGATTCCTTGGACTGTACATAACTTCACAATTAATTTTGAGGTAGACACAAAAGCACATCCTGATTAGTTTTAGTAGTAACAAGAGAATTAGAGATACAACAATGGATTTTACAAGAACTTGAAACAGAAGCTAATTCTTGTTAATAACAGTCTCCCATGCTCACTGCTTCAGTTGCGAGGGTTAGCATAACAAGGTGATTAAACAGGAGTGGTAAGTTGCACACGCATGCCAACACACACAAGATAAAGTGGCATCTAGGAGGCTCAGTTTTCTCTAAATAAATATTGAGTCCTTTACATTAAAATTACATTTACTAAGTTGTTTGAAATTCTAAGTTCTAATTATACGTTGGGAAATATTGCTTAAAAATGTTATACTGAAAGGATATAAACCTTCATAGTTGAAGACATTGTAAAACCTGTGTTGGATAACTAGAGCCACATTTTTAGTTTATTTCTTTCTCAAGCTTGAGTATGGTAAGAGTTACTAAATGTGGGGTAGGAGAGAAGAAGATAACGGCTTATTAGAAATGGAATGATTCCTTTAAAGGACGGGCTATTTGCACCAGACTTTGCCCATTCTTTGCAGCCCCTTGGCCTCAAACTAGTTATGAATGAAAGAATGGTGGCTGATGCCATGTCCTAATAACATAGGCCCTTCTGGAATATGTCTATCTCCAAACCAGGATTGCAAAAGTCTCCATTCTAAGGACTACAACAGAGAAATGTAAAAAGAAAGAAAGTATAGAAAGGAGTAGTCATTGGTGTGTGTGTGTGTGTGTGTTATGAGACAGTAGGTGTGAAGAGAAGTACAGAGGGTGATTCCACAATATGCTACTGTCATCAAACACTCATCAGAAGGCACTGAATATCCTCACCATAATGAGACTAAAGTTCCTAGCTCCCACGGTCCATTAATGAGACATAACATTGGTCAAGTAGTCTGTCTCAAGAACTAAAATGAGCTTCTCTGTTTTTTTTCTTTTTTGTCCTTCCAGCCTATTCATATGAAAGAATGTAACCAGCTTGCTGTTTGTTGAACCATCACTAAAATGAAAGACACTTTTCAAGCAGCCTTATTATTATTGAATACTAGTTTGAACCGGATTACACACAATTAAATAACAACACGCACGGGGCATTTTCTTACCAAAATCATGAAAGGAAGCCATTTCCAAAATCACACATATATAAAGGTCACACATCCTCTAAAATAAGAATGCATAATTTAAACATGCCTGGGAGCAACTGCAGCTTGCCCTCTAGCTATATAAATGTATTTTCATTCTAATATTTACTCAAGTATTCATTATACATGGTTAATTTTCCATTTGCTTCCCCCCTGCAAAATTGCCCACACTATGCTTGAAAACATAGTGTGGTGTTATGATGTATTTCAGGTTTATGAAAAATTTTACTATTGAGAAAGAGTATAACTAAGAGATTACACTTTTTTACTTTTTCAATTTTTATATGCATTTCTATATGAATTGAGTTCCCAAGGAGGTATACTATTAGGTAATAATTTTTGTGTGTCAACATTTATTTTAAAAGTCTTATATTTCGTTTTTCTTTTAATTTTTTTGTCACTGAATAATTTCATCCTATTAGAAAATAATTTACAAATATAACACCAAGTGAAATTGAAAGTAGACAATATTATGGTATGTGCATGCATTTAAACTGATAGCCAAAAGAAAAAAAATGCATGAAAATAAAACAATAGTCTAATAAAGCAATGGAACTAAACTTTATTGTTCATTTACTATGAGCCAGATTCTGTGTGATGCCATTTCCGTAAGATTATCCTATTTAATCCTTAGTTCTTCTATGAGATCAACTTTAATATTCCCATTTTAAGGAGATAAAGAAACTGGAAGTGGAGAGTTTAATGTCTCCGTGGCCACACAGGGGAAATGCAGAGCAATAGTGATTACTTTTGTTCACCATTATCTACTCTCTCTGCTTTGGGTGCTGGGAAGACTCCATACCCTCCCAGAGGTTCACTGGGGCCATGTGACTATCCTGACATGTGCAAAGTAGCACGTGTCACTTTTGGTGGGAGTCAATTAGGAGCCCTTGTGAGTTATCCACATTAAAAAACTTTTTTAATATTTTTATTCATTTTTGAGAGACAGAGAGAGACAGATCAAGAGGGGGAGGGGCAGAGAGAGGGAGAGAGGGAGCCCAATGCGGGGCTCAAACTCATGGACTGCGAGATCATGACCTGAGCCAAAGTCAGATGGTTAAGTAACTGACTGAGCCACCCAGGCACCCCAAAGTTATCTACATTTGTGTTCACTGATGCTGCAGGCCTTGATGTCATTAAATGTCCTAGCTGAGCTGTTAGGATGGAACTGGCCTCTACCCCACAGGCAGAGCACACAACCATGCACAGCCAGCAAGCAGCACTGGACTTCAAAATATGAAATCAAATACCTATTCGATTAAGTCACCCAAACTTCAGGGTATACTGGTTAATTGAACAGCCCAGTCTATATTGCCTAAAATCTACAAAGGGAAGTAGTATCTTTTCCTGGTATTACTAAATAGCAAGGAAAAAATTCCTCTCATAGAACAAGTATATTTAAACAGTTTTTAATGTTTATTTTTGAGAGAGAGAAACAGAACATGAGCAGGGGAGGGTCAGAGAGAGAGGGAGACACAGAATCTGAAGAGGCTCTGGGCTCAGAGCTGTCAGCACAGAGCCAAACATGGGGCCGAACCCACGAACCATGAGATCATGACCTGAGCTGAAGTCGGACACAACCTACTGAGCCACCCAGGCTCCCCAAGCAAGTATATTTTAAATCCAACATCACATGCTGCACTGATAGGGTAGCAGTTAACTTCCTGTGGCAATTTAAGTTTACGTGAATGAGAATGACAAAATTTAAATTTTTCTTAACCCTATTAGTTACAAGTACTCAATAGTCACATGCAGCAAGTGGTTCATCTACTGGACAGCAAGAACATTCCCATTATCACAGATGATATCAAGTAGTTTGAATGACTGATTCCCTCTTTATACATTCTAGGTACAGATAGATGGTTTCTGAAATTCTTTTGAGTCAAAGGTGGCTCAGTTGGTTAAGCATCTGAATTCGGCTCAGGTTATGATCTCAAAGTTCATGGGTTCAGGCTCCTCATCGGGTTCTGTGCTGACAGCTCACAGCCAGAAGCCTGTTTAGGATTCAGTGACTCACTCTCTCTCATTCTCTCTCTCTCTCTCTCTTTCTCTCCCCCCTCCCTCACTTGCACTAGATCTCTCTCTGTCTCTGAAAAATAAATAAATAAACATTGGGATGCTTGGGTGTCTCAGTTGGTTAAGCATCTGACTTTGGCTCAGGTCATGATCTTGAGGTTCCGGGTCAGCTCAGAGCCTGGAGCCTACTTCAGATTCTGTGCCTCCCTCTTTCTCTGTCCCTTCCCTGCTCAGGCTCTGTCTCTCAAAAATAAATAAAAATGTTTTTAAAAATTAGGAAATATAAACATTTAAAAAAATTTAAATGAAATTGTTTTTTGAGTCATAAATACTTTGAGAAAAGATGATATATTATTGCTAAAAATAAAGTCATTTGGGGAAAGAATAAAAAAGACAGTCATGGATTTTCCCTCCTGAAATATCCTTGCTTTTCTGAAAATATAAATACATATTTAAAAATTTAATATCTCTATATGATATCTAATTGTAATGGGAAATGTTACAATATATAGAGCTTCTTAAGTAATATAAAACCACTAATGTTTTTGTCCATGCACCCACACCCAAATGCACACATTCCACTTCTCTGTCCATTAGCATCCAAGATAATAGAATTTCACTGCATGTAGAATGAAAAAAATTGTAAGCAGATATAGGTCTTTTTAATTAAAGTAAAATCTCAAAAGATTTATTTCTTATTGCTGCTCCTAAATCGAGGTGTATGCCTTTTTTTCTCATGTGGAAGAAAAGGGGGAAATAAATGGAACGCCAGAAAGGGGTTAACAGAGATGGAGAATGAGAAACATTCTGAGCCAAAGCCAACTATGGCATAAATATATCTGTAACTTTGTAGAGCCTTGGGAAGCAATTTCATTCAAGATTGAAACATTTTTTTTAATTTTCATTTTTACCCAACTTTCCATCTCAGTAACAAACTAAGAAATAAACTTTAAATAATTAGTGCCTTAAAAAATTCCCTGGAACAAATTTCTCAATATTCCTGTTCTGCTTCAAGTTTTAGCCCTATCTAACCTTATCAAGATGAAATGGACTATTAAGAAATCCATTTAAGTAACACTTGGAGAAAAAAACAGCAGCTCTTTCCTTGTCAACCCAGGAGAGTGAAAAGGAGAAAAAAATGACAGCGGGGTCCATGGATTCCACTTTTGTTATATAATCAAATGCACTCTTGAATCACACATGGCAGGCTCCATTCCTGACCCGTGATAGTAAAATACCAAGGAGAGAGGTGGTGGGAGCAATTTTTCCTGTCTTGGTGAGTATTTTCTCACTGGAATTGTCAGTATATAATGATAATAAAAAGTGGAACAAATTTTAGTTGGATTTTACTGATTGATTGATTGATTGATTGATTCTGCATAGAAATCTTGGCCCCTAATGACTTATACCATTCTTACAGACCCGTACACGTCTTGGTAGCCTCTCAAGTTGGTCACACCAACATGCTAGTGACATGAGTCTGGGACTCTGTCTGGTCTAAAGGGGGAAGAGGTCAAATACTTACTTTCCCTCTAGCAAATCTGCACTGCTATGAAGATTTAGCAGCCTTTCTTCTGTTATAGTGAGATTTTTCTTTTCTCAAGTTACACATTGTAGAATAACTCCTTTCCATTTTTAATGACTATCAATTTAGTCTCAAATACTCCATGAAATAAGGTATTAAAATAGATTTTTAATTCATTATGTCTATTCAATACTTCCTTAGTTATTTGTTGTATATTTGAATGTGAATTATTCTAATACTCTTTAGGGTA
This sequence comes from Cryptoprocta ferox, assembly GCA_028646485.1. Classification (NCBI taxonomy): domain Eukaryota; kingdom Metazoa; phylum Chordata; class Mammalia; order Carnivora; family Eupleridae; genus Cryptoprocta; species Cryptoprocta ferox. The sequence continues at coordinate 21,466,103 of CM053573.1, forward strand.
TAATTGGTATAAACCATACCAGCGAAAGTTAAGATACATTGTTTTGAGTGACTGCCAATTAATTTTAAAGGAATGGATTTTCCAACTTTAAGAAAAATGGTTCCCAGCAGGCTAAGGGTGAAATACAAACATAACTAAACTGAAACCTTTACAACCCTACCATTTATCCTGAGGCTGTTTAAGAACACCCATGTTAAATAGTTATAGGAAAAGAAAATACTGAGTACTCACATTCAAGTAAAATATATGCTGAGATTCAGAAAAGATGGGATTTTATTCAAGTGAATTGCTTTTCTATAAGAAAAAAAGATTAGAGGGAAAACTAATGATGGGAACTATATAACAGTAATTCACTTTAAAGTGAGAAGGTCAGGGGTAGGAATGTTCACTTATTTTCCATTAAATACCAAATATCAAATTGACTGCCACTGAGACCAAATAATATCTCATAATTTTCTTCTGCCTTTGCTATGGCTTTCCTATTGCATCCATACCATTTCAGATTCACCACAGAAATTCCCAGTGTAATGGTGCTAAACACAGAGAAAAGTTCAGTCAAAATAAAAATACGGGTGGAAGTATAGACTGACTGATTGATAACCTCACTCAATAAAGGACAATGACTCAAAAACCATCATGTTGCACTCTTTGAAAGTGGAAAAGATGGGTGCAATGATTACACAGCATGGCGACAAGATGAATAACCAAAAGTTTGTGATAAGCAATCAACTTCTTCTAAATTTCAAGCTTTCTTCACTCTCTTTTTATTCTCTGTCAGAAATTCCCAGTCCTATTAATCATAGCATGCCTATACGTTATAGAGCTTTCAATGACCTCTTTTTCTTTTTACATCTCAGGTCTCTCTTTGGGATTCGACTCAAAAGAGCCATTAACTAGAACACTGTGAGTCTAAAAGGGAGGTAAATGACTGAGACAGCATTGCTGAGTTGAACTTTTTTTTTTCTTTTTAACTTTTGAGAGGTTTTGAGAGGTAGAAATAACTGGTGGCTCTTGGAAAGATTTTGGTCAATTTTATCCTATGAATTAAATATAATATTTGCAAATGTCTGGCAGCTTGTGCATAATGCTGAGCTGCTTTTGTTAAAGTAGTGAAAAAAAGTGTTACTAAGAATATATCAAAATAGGTAACAGGAGAAATTGATCAGCAGTAACGGAGAGAATAAAACCCATGGAATCAGATAGATCTGACTCCTAATCCTGCTTTTGTAGATTATCACTGTGCGGTGGGATGTTGTGACATATTTAACTGATCCAAATCTTTATTTTAGAATCTATATAAAGTGAAGATGTCACTACATGTCTCATAGATTCTACTGAGGACTTAGCTTATTAATGTACAAAAGTGCTTCTTACCAGTTTCTACAATGTTCTAAAGTCGACAGAGGAATAGTATATTTTTGGTCATGAGTTTTAAACTGCATGCTAATCTTGAAAAAATCTGTCCAGATATTCTGCATCAACTACATGTCAACTTCATAAACAAACATGGCCACGAGACTTTTGTTTTTATTTGCTTTTGTTCATGAGCATGTCTGTGGCAAGTAAAAGTGAAATCATTATGGTTCAGAGTTTAAGTAAAGATTTCACTGTGGTTTACATTGAGAGAAAAAAGTGAAAGAGGTAGGAGACTTAAGTTTTCTTAAAGTACAAACCAACGTGGACATACTGAACTAAAAAAAAAAAAAACCTGAGCGAGAAAAAGGAAACCTTCACCTTTTAAGTATAATATTATCTGACTATGGCCCTTTTAGTTACTAACATGTAACTGTTTTTTAGAACTGGTAATAATGTAAAATCATTACATTTGGTGGATATATTATTGGTCCTATAAGATATGGGGAACTGACAAAAACTAATTTTTAAAGGATATGCAATCTTAGAAACATCTCAAAGGGGATATTACATTCTCAATAACAATGATTAAGGAAAGAAGTCAAATGCAAAAGACCCAATTTACTGCTAAATATAACATCAACATTAGACTTTCTTTTCTTTTTTCTTTAATAGTTTATTGTCAAGTTGGTTTCCATATAACACCCAGTACTCATCCTAACAAGTGCCCTTCTCCATGACCATCGCCCCCCTTCCCCTCCCCCCACCCCCATCAACCCTCAGTTTGTTCTCAGTATTCAAGAATCTCTCATGGTTTGCCTCCCTCCCTCTCCCAAACTATTTTTCCCCTTCCACTCCCCCATGGTCCTCTGTTAAGTTTCCCCTGTTCTACTTATAAGTGAAAACATATGGTATCTGTCCTTCTCTGCCTGACTTATTTCACTTAGCATAACACCCTCGAGTTCTATCCACGTTGCTACAAACGGCCAGATTTCATTCTTTCTCATTGCCATGTAGTATTCCATTGTATAGATAAATCACATCTTCTTGATCCATTCATCAGTTGATGGGCATTTAGGCTTTTCCCATGATTTGACTATTGTTGAAAGTGCTGCTATGAACATTGGGGTACATGTGACAGTTTCAATAAGTCAACAGTAACAATCACATAAATGTGATGGTGCTAATTCAATTTATTTAAGTTTATTTACTTTTGAGAAACAGAAAGAGAGAGAGAGTAATCAAGGGAGGGGCAGAGAGAGAAGGAGACAGGGAATCCCAAGCAGGCTCTGCACTGTCAGACTATAACTATAACTATAAAATCAAGAGTCAGAGGCTTTAGCAACTGAGCCACCCAGATGCCCCTAATTCAAATTTTATTGAGGACGGATTTTGTTTATAATTAATGCATTTGTTTGGTCTTACATGTGGCCTTAAGCCTAAGAAGATTTTTTATCTGTTTTATTTTGGGTCTATGTATATTTCATTGCATAAAAATTTAACTTAATAGTTGTCAAGATTCTGATATAGTGAAAAATCACATTCTTAAAACCAATAATTGAAGCACCTACACAACCTCATAATTGATTATTAGCACATTAAAAAACCATGTGATCCAAGGATTTTGAGTGTGTATGTCTGTTAGTTTTTTCATAGATTTGTAAGATTGACTTCTTTTCTGTAATTTTTTTCACTCTACATTTCTGGGGTATATACACCATTTTTATGTCAAGGATTTCAAACCCACAAGATAAAAACATCTAGAGTCTAGTAAAACAAGCAAGAAAATGAAATATTTTATTAGGAATAAAAAATAAACTTTTATAACATCTTACCTTTTGAATAATTCAGAGAAGGATATTGCATAATAATATTTTTATTGCATATTCTGCTTGTAAGAAGACAAAGAAAAAGGACTGCTTTTGCAATTGTAGTATGAAATCACATATAATTGAGGATGGATGCACAATGACAAGAGGAAATGAAGATTCTGAGAGGAAAAGAAAAATGTTGGAAATAGAGAACAGAGAGCAAAGGATATGTCAAAATTTGCTAGATACGAAGAAATTAGAAAAGAGAGGCACATGGAAGGAGGATAGCCAGGCCAAAAAGGGAAAAAAAGATGACTCTTCATTCATTGATTCATTCATTCATTCATTCAGTGATGCAAATAAAACACTCCTTTATATTGAGTTCTGGTGCCTGGGTCTGAGTTAGATTCTGGTTATGTAGTAGGGAAGAAAATGAACTTACAAGCCTAGAACAAGGGATAATCAATCAAATGAACAAAGTTAAATATATCATTAATTTTACTTATTATAAAAAAAACAGGGGCATTTATTTTCTTGTAACTCCCACTTGGTTAAGAGACATTTGTGCCATCAGGCAAGAAAAGAATATATAGAAATTTATGCCTTAATAGTTTGTCTAATTTTATCCTGTAAGCACAGAAATAGAACAGTTTATTGCTCTTACACTCACATCATTTTTTTAAGCTTGTTTTCAGTTTGGGGCAGAAACAGATGGGTTAATGATTTAATTGGAGGTACACTGTATTTCACAGGCTGATAGTCCCTTGCATTTTCCTGTGAATCATTCATTAATTGCAAAACAGAGCATTATGCAAAGAGCATAGAATGACTGCTTTTATTTTAAAATGTCAAAGCCAATAATTGAACTACAATTTTATTTTTTTCTTTGAGATTGCTAATTCATGCCAACATTTCTAAAAATCTTATTAGGGATTAGTAATAGTTTTAGTTTTTGTGGTTATTTTTTAAATCAAATTATGATCTAGTTTGATCATTATGGAAATGTTACCCAATGAAAAAACTTACAATGCATAATGTGAGTGTACAGTTTATCCTTGAACAACACAGGAGTTAGAGCCATGGATCCTTTGTGCAGTCAAAAATCTGCATATAATTTCTGACTCTCCCAAAGCTATGAATAGCCTATTGTTGACAAGAAGCCTTACCAATAACACCAACAGTTGATTCACACATATTCTGTAAGTTGTATGTATTATATTCCAAATTCTTACAATAAAACAAGCCAGAGGAAAGCAAATATTATTAAGAAAATCATAAGGAAGAGAAAATACATTCACAGAATTGTACTATATTTATAGGAATAAATCTGCACATAAGTGAACTCATCATTGAAACCCTTGCTGCTCAAGGGTCAACTGTTTTTTGTGTGTGTGTGTGCCACAGGACTGTAAACTTTAAACGGTTAAAATAGTAAATTTAATAGTATATGTATCTTTTCACATTAAAATAAAAGAAAGAAATCCTAAGAAATTATGTGGACAACATAACAGAGAAGAGTTCCCTATTGTTTCTTGATCTCCAGCTTTCTTCCCTAACCCTTAAAGCTATGGTCCTCAACCTCTATTGTCCATGCAGCACATGCAGCACAACCAAATGATGGTTTCTTTGTGTACGTGAGCAAACGCTCACAATAGTTTTGAATTATTTCTTAGGTTTCATAGACATCCTTTACTCTATCTTTGAGCATTAGAAAGGATTTGCCCCCTAGAATAGTCTTGGGATCATTTTTAAGTCATTGACCCACTAAAGAAAGATTTCTTGTGAAAAACAAATCCTCAAACAAAGAAACTATACCAAACGAACAACTCTTGTTCTTGTCCAGTTCAGTCTGCTGAGGAATCAGAACCAAATAATTAAAGGCATGGAGGGGTACAGTGGGAGAAGAGGGAAGGAGTGACTGAGTCAGGACAGGAAGTGCATAGATGTTAAGACATGAGCCAGATCATTAAGAGTGGAAAGGAGCTTTACAAATTGAGAAGAAAGGAATAGTTTAGACAGAAGAATCACCACAGGCAATGTCTTGAGAGGGTCTGTGGTGTAAGCCATGAGAATAGAGATCGCATTACGAATCGCATATAGAGATTGGGACAGTGGGTAGAGAAGAGGCCAGGAGGCTAGGCATTAACAGCTTGTATGTATCAGCCTGTGGTGTGTGGGACTGATCGGGTGGGCCACCACAAAATGGGGCTGAAATGGACAAGCTGAACAGGAAGGTTATTGTCCTTGGCATGGAATTGAATCTCTTCCAAATGAGCTCACTGCTGGCAATAGAAATAATGTACTTGATTTGCTACTGAGCACAACTTCAGGAAAACCACTGTGGAAACTGTGAGTGTGACCTTTAGTTTCTCCATGGAATAAAAACCCATCAATGGGTTTGACACTGCTCTGGCTATGTGACAGTGTGAAGACATACAAAGTATGAGAACACATCAGTTTTCACTGGTGACCTACCTAATGATCTACAAGCAATCTCCATCTGAAATCATATAACTGGAGCCAGAAAACAACTATTTGATAGCTTTTTTAAAAATCTTTCAGTTATTTTAGATTTGCAAATCTGGAAAGGCTAAGAACTTAAACAGGATAATTATCTTTGAAACGCTTCAATTTTGATATAATGTATGTTGTTGTGGAAAAATTTTTTATGAGCCATAATACAAGTATATTCTCCTTCAACCTCATTCGCATCTTGGGATGTCCTCTATTTAGAGTAAAATTTTGAATAGCAAAACCTTGATGACTCATTCATGATCATGATCATTTACGGCCATTACAGCATAGGTCACTCACAGCTTCCGTTATTATCAGTACATTAAAAACCCTGCTGGGGCTTTTCATTGTTATTTGTTTGACATCCACTTATTATTTACCATTGGGAACATCACAGATGGCCCAGTTTCCTTCTGATTCTCTTAATGAAGAGTGATCATTATTTTTATGGGTCCTCCTGGGGTACCGTATCTGTAAGTAAATAGCTTGCTAGTGCGAAGAGATAAATTATTTTCAGAGAGTTATGTTACCAACTGACCACACCTCACAAAGAAACCTGTGTAGTTAAACGGGGCCCAAACTTTTAAAATTTTAATCCACCAGGAAGGTTGTAGAAAATGAGTTAAATAAAAGTGAAAGCACATTGCAATTGTTGTAGTATTTAGGAATATTTAGGATACAGATAAGAGACCTACTCAAACTAGCTTAAGAGGTACGGAATGTGTTAACTTTACTACTTGAAAATTCCAGACGAATGGATAGCTTTGGCACAACTTCTACAGTTTCAATGAATGTCATTAAATTGGATTTCTTTCCATCAATTGATTCTGTTTCTTTAGTTTACTTTCTTCAGACAGGAAACCAGATGTGATTGCAAGATTGAGACCCAGCTTTTGGGATTAACATCTACATTGAACAGAAAAGCTTATTTACCCTGATCTTCCCCGCCAAAATCCAAGTACAATAAAACCTTGAATTGCGAGTAACTTGTCTATGAGTGTTCCACAAGATGAACAAATATTTCTTTTTTTAAATTGTTTTATTGGCTTTTTATGTTTCTTACTGTGAGCGAGTGGCAGTGAAAAGTACAATGGCTTAGAAAGTTTGGTGCCTGTGTCTTTTTTTTTTTTTT
>CM053573.1:21473412-21556577 GCA_028646485.1 Cryptoprocta ferox
TAATGTTTGATTGGTTGGATTTCAAAATTTCTATAGACACGTAATTGTTGAATTCCTGTATTTCCTCCTTCTTTATTTTAAATGGCAATGTCCGTTGTTATTTTTCTGCCCATGTCTCACAATTGTCTGTAGAGATTTCTGGAGGCAGTTAAATTGTCTTTGGAGGGCCCATGCCTCTGCGCTGAAAAAGTGTACCCAAGACATAATAGCTGAGGAGTCTTATTGACACCTCAAATTTATTTAATTGAAGAAAGTCTGAAATTTAACCTTGATTCTCTTAACATAATGAAATAAGACTTTGGAAGGAGATAAGTAAATTTTGCATGTGGAAAAGATGTGAAACATTAGGAGACAGAAGGAGGATGTTTCCATACTTATAACATGAATGCTGCTCAAATATATCATGCTCTTGACACACCCCATTACGGTCACACATTGCCTATATGTTCATTCACCAGTTGAATATTCCAAGTGTGATACAAACAGTCTTGTTAAGCACATATATACCAAGGCTTCTGTTTGTAAGGTTTCCCCTTAAAAACCAGTAGCCACACAAGTGAACTCAGTTATACCATATGGAGTAAAATAATTACCAAGCTGAATCAAGTTAATAGATATGGTCATGAAAAATAATATATTTTTGATGGGTTAAGCCATTACACTTTGTCTTCATTTGTTATTCAGCCAAAGATAATTAAAACAGAAATAGAAGTAATGAAATGGGAAATCATGCTTTCAACTTTTTCAGTGACTCAAATTTAACCTGTTCATAAATAATTAAATGAATTAGGAAATGATTTATTTGTGGTCACTCTCTAAAAGATAGGAAGTAGCTGTCTAACACAACTTATTAGAATTAGTGTTGAAAGGCACCTGGGTGGCTCAGTTGGTTAACGTGCCCGACTCTTGATTTTGGCTCATGTCATGATTTCATGGTTAATGAATTCGAGCCCTGCATCGGGCTCTGTGCTGACAAAGCAGAGCCAGCTTAGGATTCTCTTTCCCCCCTCTCTCTGTCCCTACCCTGCTTGCACTCTCACTCTCAAAAAAAAAAAAAAGTGTTGAAACATGACAAATACAAAGATAATCATGGCCACCACTTATTGGTATTTTGTGTGGTAGACACTGCATAAGGAATTTTATAAACATTATCTCAATAAATCCTTACATCAACTCTTGGAAATGAATATTATTCACTTTAGAACCATCTTTTATAGATGATGAAATCAAGGTTTAAATTTTTATATAAATTGCATAAGTTCAGAGCCAGCAATAGGTTGTAGAATTGGAATGTGAGCCCAAGCATATTCTACTTGCAATATCTGGCTTGTATATATTGTTTAATATTACTTTAGTGATCTCAGTTCTATCCCCGCTGCAACTTTGTGGGACATTCTTCTCTCATCTTTTTCTCTGGTGAATAGAGATGTGGATCTCTTGGTTTTTGAATTAGTGAAAATTTTATTTTTTCTCTTCAGGGGGGTGTTTCCATTTGAATTGACAGGAGAGCTTCACATGGTCAGGCTTCCTCAAACCCCACTGAGTGATCTTTAGTATATGTTCCATCCCCCTTCATATGGGGTGGGAGACATTACGCCGTCCTTCTACAACCCTCCTTTCATAAAATGACTCTTCCAAGAATGTTTGTAGTTGCTTGATTCTTGATGTGATTCATCTGATTTTGGCAAGCATTCCTTCCTCTGTATATCTCAATTTTGTCAGGTCAGTTTCAGACATGGTTCATGCTTGTGCTATGGCAGATAATGGAAGATAAAGGGTTCTAGAAGGGAAAGTGGAAATTGGAGGTGAAAGAAGAGATGTTGATATGAAATGGATCATCAGGTGAGTCTTTTTTTTTTTCTCAAATACTAAGATATCTAAATACTGGAAGTCTCTGCCTTTATAGCCTGCTGGATTAGTAAAAAGAGTAAATTAAATTTTGATCAAATTAATATTATTCTAGTAAAATAGTACATTTGCTTCCCCTATGCCCCCCACAAAAAATTCTGTCTGAGAAAGGGGAGTAAAGTTATCCAGGAAAGTTTAAGTACCCAAATGTGTGTATTTTGTTTTAAAGAACAAAGTTATTCCAAGGACAAGTACATATATATAAGCCACTTCACATAAAATAGAAAATATTATTTATGATCTGAGAGCATTCTAACTTGTATGTTGAAACTTCATTCAGAAAGGTTAATTAATTTTCAAACAAAATTTAAAGTGCTGATTACATATATGACATCAATCTTAGGAACACACATTCATTAACTATGTTACAAATCAAAAGAATTATAGTAGGCAATGGCTTCTGTTAGAAAGAAATAGAAGAAGTTATCTAAAATACTAACAAAGTTATGTGATCCATTTTTATCATATATCAGATTTCATTTTAGTCTCTTTCTCATGGTATATTTTGTATTTATTATCATTGTTCTTTTAATTAAATATAGGATACTACCAGGACAAGCACAATATCCACCCGTTTAATGTTTTATTTCACTCTTGACCACCTACCTGATGATTTTTATTCTATATGTGTATGTACTTTGTGGTATTTGTAAGGCTTATATTAAAAATTGCTCCCTTTTGAAAACTTGATATTTACTTTTTTTCATTTAAGAATAAGTTGAACTTTACTTATTAAAAAAATGAAAACACCTTATAGAAGTATGTGAGGAATGATTAGCTTTGCTTCTTTTATAACTCACGAAATCCTGCAAGTAGATAATCTATATAATAATGAGAAATAAAATTCCCAAAAGAACTAGAAGTTATTAACTTCTTGATTGTCACTCAAACTGTGTCTCCAAGCCACTGAACCTCAAATTTCTGTGTGCATCAGGAAGTTTTGTTAAAACATAAACTACCGTAGCCTCTCCCAGATTCTTCTGATTTAGGACGTGTGTAGTGGGGTCCAGAAACTTACATTTATTTCTAACAAATTCCCAGGTGCTGCTAATGCTGCTGGTCTGGGGATCGCATTTTGAGAACCACTGTTACTGGGTGTTTATTACCAAAATATTGGGACTCAGGGTAAAGCAAAGTGACAGAAAGCATTCTCTTTCCTCTTTGAATAAATAGAGATAGGTTTGGAAATTTAAACAAAAATGAAAATATTTGTCAAGTCATAAGCTCACTCACTGCAGAGATATTATTCAAAATAAACATAAATGCAACACTTTATTAAAGTAAAAGTATCTTTACTATTAATATACAAATGGTGAAGAGTGACAATTTTGATATACTGTAAGCCATACTTTCAATGTCTCTCATAAATACAAAACTTCAACATTTGCAGTATAATTTTTACAGTTTAGACATATATATACAGCATTTCATAGGGACATACCATATTGAAACAATAAGAAAACTTTGTGGTAGTTAACTTAAGAGTATAGAATTTGGATGGATATATATGTTAAAGAAAATAATAGTATGTCTTAATGCATACTGAACACAGCATAGAATTCATACACCAAAAGAAATAAAAAGGTTTTTTTTAACCTTTATTTCTAAGAAGTTCACATATTCCTAAGAGAGTTTAGAGGCAAAAATGCTAAACCATAAACATTCCTTTAAGAATTGGAACAAATATATTTGCTCTTAACAGTACCATTTATTTTATATAATGCATATGGTTCTTGAAAAAAATCCTATCTGCAAAATTGAATCTTAGGTTCTGTCTATGTTAACTTTTACTCCTCTGGATTTCACTATATTTTCTGTTTGCATCAGTATAATTGGCCTTAATTTTTATCTAAGCAGTGTTCCCAGTCCCTGGTCCAGCACTTCTCCCACTAATGTCCTTACGATCTATCCCAAATGTAGTTCAGTTTGCCTTTCTGGATCCTCTCAGTCTTTGTTCCTCTATTCTCCTATTCCTGGCTGTGATCTGAAGTGCTCCGAGTCATGCTTCTTTTTTTTTTCTCCAAGGAAGACTAAAACCAGATGCTACTTTTAATGTGTTTTATGTGTTTTCATTTTAGAAGAAAAAAAGTGGCAACATTAAATTTATATAACCAGTTTTTATATTTATAATTAGGAAGATGATGTGGGCCAAATCCTGAAAATTATATAAAAAAACTAAAGTGGTGTTACCAGCTAAAGTATTTAAGTTATTGGTAAAATTCTACAGTGAATAATAAGCTACTTTTTAAAGAATATTAAATGTGTTATCAAATAAATATTAAGCATTATATATAATATAAATGTATATGAGTGGAAATAATTAATCTATTAGCATTCTTGTATAATATTGTTAAACAGCTGCATCTACATGAGTAAATGCAATTTTTAAAAAAGGGAGAGGAAGGACCTGGAAATTATATTTGTTCAGCAAGTACTACATGTAGGCTCTTTTGTAAGTTTCCCATTTACACATATAATTGTTTCATCTCAGAACATGATTAAGCCCATGAGTAGAATACTTTCTTGAAAGATTTTCATTTTAGGATTGAAGTACTTCATTTCCGTGGCCTTCCACAGGTTAATTTTAGCATACACTAACTTCCATACTCAATATCAGTGTGAGACACAATGTAATAATGTCTCAACGAATTAATTAGAAAATGCAAAACTTTCCTCTCTAAAGATAAATAATGCAAACAATTCATTTAAAAAATATCTTCACGTACTCATAAAGTTTGTCAAGTAAGCACTCTGGATATGATTGTGAGAAGAACTCCATGAGCGATTAAAATTGAGCATTCACATTATTCTTCATGAAAAAGACCATTGTAATTTTAATAAGTAATTGTGATATGCTATTCCAATATTTCTTAAGTTATGAAAAAGAGAGTACTTTCTATCATTTCGGTTGTAGAGATTTTTATCAGTGATTATCTTATCATCAACAATAAAGGATGATCTATGATCCCCAAACAAATATGCAACAGGATAATGTAGACCCAAGTGACACTAAAATCATTTATCTTATCTTAAAAAGTCATCTGTTGTCTTTGTCTTACAAGTTGTAAAACATAATTTTAACAATATCTGGAATGTATTTATTCTTAGAACAACAGTACAGACAAAATGAAATATATTTTGTGTGCATCAAAAGAATTATTTTGTCATGAATGGAAATAAGTTACACAGTATAATTTGTTATATTTAGATTTTGTACTCAAGTAAAGTCATTTGAATTGAGCTTCTTGACTAAATGTAAACAAGACAGTACAATTTAAGTGTCACAGATATGAGCAAAATATATCAATAAAGATCACAGCTGTTTTTTTCCTTTTAATAAACCAGAATGTCATGCTAATCCAAAGGCACAAATATATCTTAATTATTTAAATAAGAAGCATAAAATAAAGGTATGATTATAAAGTTACAATTAATTGTTGGCACTCAAATAAATAATTTGATCAATAAAATCCTATTTATATAAATGTTTAAATCAAAGACTAATATTCATGTAAACTTTTCTGGATCAAATAGTCTTTGAAAAATGCTTTTATAGTTATTCATAGTAAAAATAAGGGAAAATTTGAGAAACATTACATTAATGTTAGACATTAGCATCAATAAGATGGCAATAAATCAACCTACAAAAATAATAAATAATTCTTTAGAAATCACAATTCTTAAATTCTTTTGCAGATCATTGTAAAATATGTCGACACATCAGTTTGTGCCAGTTTTAAAGTCAAAAGATTTCAAAATGATGATATTACTGTTCCTTCTTACATGTTGTTGAATATAGATTGTCATTGCCTAATTGCACCTAACCTAACAAGAAATACCAATATTTCAGTGATATTTTCTTCTTTGTTTAAAATAAAATAGGGTTCTGACTACTTAATCCTACTTTTATTCAGCCAACTCCTTTGACATTTTACACATTTTATTTAAGAGTACCCTCAGACAGTAAAAATAACATTTATACAGTTATATGGTATGTTTTATCTAGAATAAAAATGAAAAATAAGAACAGATTATTTCAGTTCTACTCATATTTTACAATTTACTACAAGCATTGCTTATTTGGAAACTTTTACAAATAGAGTAAGTTGGAGCATTCCATTGAAATGTTAAAAAAAATTTTTTAATCACAGTATTGCCTTGCTCCTGCATGGCATAGATTTCAAGGACAAGAGATAAGGACCACTCAGACAATTGAAACAGTGCACTTGAAACAATCTGTCTACAGTTAGTTTTGAAATTATCTGCTAACTTCAGATCATTATTCCACATTAGTGGCAAGAAATTTAACAGCATATATATGTATATGTATATATATATTTATATAAAAGAAATATTTAAGTAAACTGCTTTACATGGAAAGTCCAAAGAAACAAGAGAAACAGAACTTCCAGATTGAGGAAACACAAAAATATTTGTTCTTTATTATGATTTCTTTGCTCTTGAAGTATAGCACAAATATAATAACAGTAAACATGCTAAACTGGTTTCCCAGGTTTTCTAATTCTTTCACCATTATTAGTTTAAAACCATGTAGCCCTATCCAGGAAAAATTAGTGTTCATGGCTCTTGCTTCATGGACACTTTACTAAGCCTGTTTACTTGGCACAAACAAATTCAAGTATCTTGACTAGTTATAGAACATTGGTACAAAAGGGCAGAAAACAGTCAGATAAAGCAAATAGGTGATCAAACATAACTTAAATAATAGCAGTCAAATCCATCAAAAGACCAGTTGGATAATTTCTACTCAAATTCCTAGGTAGGAACAGGAATTCCTTTTCTTCAAAATATGCTAGAAAAAAGTAGCTAGGAGAGATTCCTGCACTGTAATTCTGTGAATTATGCTAACAACACTGGAGATTTACTGTGTGAACATGCAGATGGACATGTTCTGTCCTGCTGATAACTAAAGTTTTGTAAAATTATTTAGTTGTCTCTCCTTGCCGGAAAGTTTCAAACATTTTGTAAATAGAAGTGTCCATGGGTAGCATTAATATTATATTTCATATTCATCAAATTATCTCCATAGAGAGACATGCTAAGCAGGTTACTGCTCACTGTGAAAACTGTCCTCCAATGTTCTTATTGGTACACATTCCCCAACAAGTCAGGATCTGAGCTATAATACCACCTGAAACACTAGAGATTATGAATGTAATGGGACCTAAAGAAACCTTTGGCTCCCTAGGGTAAGAAATAATCTAAAACCTGCTCCCAACTGGTATGTATATTTATAATCATAAATACACTTATTTTACTTCCTGTATAAGTGAAAATCATGTTTCAGGCTTTTACCTCTGGGAGTTTGCATAGCTTGGAAGTTAATAAATATTTTATTATGGTATAGGCCTTAACAAGTAATGTTAGAAATTTGTGTTGAATAGCCAAGGAATTTCTCCAACCAAAGTTGTTTATCAAAATCTTAAAATGACTTCTAGCTACAACATCCAGAAGAAAAACAGATAGTGACAATTCAGTCTGTTATCATTGACACTTTTATGGCATGTTTAAATGTTAATTTCTTCTTAATTTAACCACTAAGGATTTTAATTTCCATTACCCAATTACATTTAATGGCTGACCTGTAACATTTGGAAAATGAAGTTTTAAACAAAGATTATTTAAAATTAAGGTCAAAAAATGTATCTGAGTTTAAAGTATTTGAACACTAATGACTTACATTTTGATAAAATTATTTAAAAAGCAAAAGATAATCACAGATTTATAAATATATCAAGACAACATTGATATTGTTACCATTTCAACTTACTTTATTTGAAGCTGAGGGCAGAAATCAATATTATTTTCACTTGCAATACATTTATTGTTTTGTGTAATCCATAATGAGTGATTATGGCATATATGAAGAGATAGAGATTTACGGAATCCTTCTAATCTAATTTTACACACAAGTAATATTCGTTCAGATGGGTAACAATTTTAATCCGGCACTTTAGTCTATCAAAAATGAACATTGAAATAGCACTGTAATTATAACTTAAAAAGAACTTTCCAAAGTTTCTCTCAATTTTTAATATCTGCTAAAGATAACTGGCTCCTTCAAGCCCAAGTTCCCTGAAATTCTCCTGATAAAAAGTGTGACTTTTATTAAATGTTTTCATCTTAAACTGAAATCCACTTTAATAATCTATTTGCCCAAGATAAGATTAAAAACATGCAGGGCTTTCTTACACATTTAGCTCACAAAGATTTTGTTTTCTTTTGCATTTTTTTCTTAAACCCCTATGTGTTGGAGAGGTTGTTGGATGAAATATATAGTTCTTAAGAAACAGAGCACTTCAGCTGTATAACAAATTGCAGTACTTGAATCACAGAATCAAATTGATACCCAGGAGGTGGTGCCAGTCTGGTCTCTATATTGAAATTTATAAGAAAATAAACAACGACAATAACAACGACAACAACAAAAGGTAATGGGCCATGGGCAGGAATATTTCATCATATGTATATGTGTACAAGCTATTCCAAGCTAGGAGTTTCCCAAGAAATTAAGGTCAATGGAATAGTTTTGGTCATAGGGTCACTGCAATCCAAATGCTCTTGGTAATGTTGTTCAAGACTCTGAAATCTGTTATGCTTTACTGTCATCTTCTTTTGATTGGATGATGTCGTTAGAAACCTTAATTTCTATAGTTTCTGGATTTAAGACTTCTTTTCCATTTTCTTCTTTTAAAGGCAATTTTCTGGAAGGACAAAGAAAAATAACAAACCTCATTATGGAAGGCAATTTCAGTGATATTCCTTAATATTTGTTACTGTTTTACAGAAGGAAATATCTACAATTATTAGAATGAAAAAATCAGATTTGTTCAAGTGATATCACATTAATAGAAAAATAAGTAAATAATTAGACAATATTGTCTATTGTAAAGATGTGACATACTGCTGAATGATGAATGAAACAATAGACTTGTAGATTAAGATGTACCAAAACTTTTACAATAGGGTGGCTTAGATTTGATAATCACTTATTTATATGAAAAATATAATTGTTTGGAATCTCAAAAAGCCAATATTTTTATATGTCAATTAGATGAGTTACAAGTACCTAATTTTTTTTAATAAAAGCAATTACTAGTTGCCACCATATTGTTATATTTAAACTTCAAAAGCTGGGTGAATTAGCTCTATTCTTTGGAACTTAATGAAAATAAATATATTTCAGCATTTTCTCATTTTTCTATTTTTACTGTATATGATATCTTTAATTGGTCTCTTTTCACTATTATTTTTTATTATTTTTGTATCATTTATGAGCATATTTTTAAGTTTTTTTTCAATTATAATCTATGAAGTGTAACAACCTTTATTTCTTAATAATAAGATAGCTTCACAAATCTTACTGTGATGACAATAAGATTTATAGTTTTTTTCTACCAGTCTTGAGCTGGTTTACTATTATGCCTCGTGTACATAGTTTTGAGGGTAAATTCCCTCCCTTGACAAAATATAATCCTATATAAAAAAATTCAAATTCGGTTCTGTACTTAACCTCATCATTTTGTGAGGTAGTGAACATTACTATGCTATTTTCTCTGGGATTTACTTATAATTTCTTTTATATTTTTGAATGAGAAGAGGAAGATCAAAGCTATTATGTGAAAACTAACCAATCAAAAGTAAGTCACAGATAAAAACTACTAGGGCTCATTGCTGAGAATGAGAGAGCTTCTACTTTGCATCTACTAGGGCAGGCTCTGTTACGTATATTATAAATAGTGGTTTTACAGTTCTTCCCTTCTCCCATTCACAAGTACTGCACACATTGACAATAAAAGATAAAATAATGGGTCATTTCTAGAAGCAAAACATAGAGAAATTTAGAGCATGGATGGGAGGTTAGCATAATGCTTAATATACTCATTCTTAAAGAACTACGTATGGAGTTTGTAATTAACCAGTGTTTTCAACTAATTCTTGGATGATGAATTCTTGCATATCTAATTTTTCACTACTTATGTTTATGTTAAATTGTTTTTTTAAAGATTACACTTAATTCTATTATTTTTATATTGAGTATTTCTTTTCTATAATTGAGGATTGGAGTAGTGATTAAAACATCTTGGGGCGCCTGGGTGGCTCAGTCGGTTAAGCATCTGCCTTCTGACCTGTCATGATCTCACGGTTCGTGGGTTCGAGCCTTGCGTCGGGCTCTGTGCTAACAGCTAGCTCAGAGCCTGGAGCCAGCTTCAGATTCTGTGTCTCCCTCTCTCTCTGACCCTCTGCTGCTCGCGGTGTCTCTCTCAGTCTCTCAAAAATAAATTAAACATTTAAAAAAAATAAAACACCTTTTTTGTTTTGTTTTTGTTTTATTTTTGCAAAATATACCATCACGTGTAAGAGGAGTCTTAGCTGGATTTTTTTTTGCAGTTTCAAGATTTTATTTATTTCTGAGATTTTATTTAAATTCAAGTTAGTTAATATATAGTGTAGTATTGCTTTCAGGAGTAGAATATAGTGATTTATCACAGTGTTCTATAATACTGTACATTCTTACAGTTCTCAGTTAGCTTCCACACACACCAATCTCTCATTGAATCTGTTCATTAATAGACAGAACTTTGTTTTGTTGTGTAGTATTTTGCTTCATTGGAAATACATCTGATTTCTGAAGGGGAAACTATCAAAGCCACCATGTAAAAGCTACCTCTACAAAAGTAAACTTCAATTTAGAAAGTAATAATCTCTAAATGCAGTCACTGACATTACCTGAGGATTTATACTGAAATTTTAGCTACAGAGTAGTACTTTGTATTTCTCTAAATAGTAATTATTTCAGCCCCTTGAGAGTAGAGAGGAGGGATTCCTGAAACAAGTTTTCTTCGCCTGTGACAACAATCATCTTCGAATTTAGGATGAGAAGCCTAAATCAAATTTCTCTGCAAGGGAATGTTTGCTAGTAAAGAAAAAGGGATCCTTAAAAAAATAAAATAAAATAAAATTCAAAACTCATTTTAGTGAGCAGTATTTAAAGAATAACATGATAGCCCTGGTTTTATCACTCCTTAATAACACCTTTGGCTTTAACCATTTTAGCTTTCTCGTGCCTGAACATGTTCATTATCTTTGAAAATTTAGTTGGAATATCTGCTATAGCTATAATGGAACTATGATGGGTATAGAAAGAAGTAAATAATATAATCTTGAATGGAAAGCAAGCACCCTTTCCTATATAGGTATTAAAATAGTAGACAACTTAACAGTATCTCTTCCACTTCCTAATGAATATTCTTTCTTCATAATATAGACATGTATATATTTCACACTATTAATTTTTATTTTAAATTGCCATATTCATATTCAGAATAATGATTAATTTCCTGACACATTTTTATTTCAGTAAAAATCACATTTGAAAGTATGACTTTCTTAAGGAGTAAGTGTAAGAAAATCCAACTCCAACACCTTCCATCTTTTTGACATTTTTACCTAAAATTATAAATATATGTTTGAACAGTAGATTTTCTCTGGCATTCATACAAAATTTTCATGTGGAATGCCTCAGTAGAAAATGGATTTTCAATATTCACATGTATTTTCTTTAAAAAAGAAATACTTTTCCACAAATGATATTATTGTAAATATATGCTACCATTTTATAAATATTTATCCAAAAACAATTAAGCATTTGAAGCTACATACTCAGGTTCTGTTAGTGGTGTGGTTTCATTTGGCTCATTTACTGGGCTCCCATCCTCATGATTAGTAATTCTTTCATCCTCTGTTCTCATCTCCACTATTGGTTCTTTTGATCCATCTTTCCTAGAAAAATAACCAACCAAATAAACAACATTACTCATATAATATAAAAATAGATGCATTATGAAACATAGATTAGAATCTCCACTTAATCCCTTCCTCAAATCCAACATGGTCATATTAAAAATACCACTAAGGAGCCCCTGGGTGGTTCATTTGGTTGAGCATAGGACTTTGGCTCACATCATTATCTCATAGTTTATGCAATGAAGCCCCACTTGGGGCTTTGCACTGATGGTGGGGAGCCTGTTTGGGATTCTGTCTTCCTGTCTCTCTTTGCCCCTCCCCTACTCTCTCTCTCTCTTTTTCTCCCTCTCTTGTGCGCCCTCCCTCTGAAAAATAAACATTAAATAAAAAAAAGAAAAGAAAAAGGGGGTGCCTGGGTGGTTCAGTGGGCTGGTCCTCCAACTTTGGCTCAGGTCATGATCTCAGGGTGCATGGGTTCAAGCCCCATGATGGGCTCTGTGCTGACAGTTCAGAGTCTGGAGCCTGCTTCAGATTTTATGCCTCCCTCTCTCTCTCTGCCATTCCCCCACTGTACTCTCTCTCTCTTTCTCTCTCTCTCTCTCTCTCTCTCTCAAAAATAAATATTAAAAAAAAGACCACTAACATTTTTTTTTCATTTAAATTCATCTTACCCATGTAATTTTCACTCAGAAAAAATAGAAAGAAGAAATTCCATTTGTCTAGATTCCTTTTCTCATCAAAACTGTGTTAATCTTTTTTAAAAGTCCAAATTTTAAATTCGATTGTGTAGTTTATTTTGGGAAATTAATTAAAAAATATTTTGTTAAATAAAATTATGACACGAAGTAGCTTTTTCCTTCTAACTAGCAATATGTTTTATTTTTTTTGAAATATAGTATCAGCAATATTGCTTTTACATTAAAATTTGGAAGAGAACATTTGTTTTATTGTTTTAAATGCCTCTATGAATTTATATGAATGATTGTAACTATAATATGATATTGACTTAACATATTATGTTTTCAAGAAAATAGTTGAAATAATAACAATATTATAACATATATGCATGATGTTTTCATTTGTAATTTCAAATCCAGGCCATCTTTATTGGATTTTTCAAATAGAAGAGTACGTGTAATTTATCATAATTGTGAAAAGTAGAAAGTTTGCTGCAAAGTCTCATACCTCAAAAAATGAACAAAAAAAAGGAAGGCATTTAGTGATGATAATGAGTAAAGTGAGATATAAAGATTAGAAACGCATTCATAATGCGGTTATAATTATGGCACACATAAAAAAAAAACTCAGGAGAGAGATAGGAGTCTTCTTCCCAGGAACATGGTTTTACTGTACAATCCTACAACTGTACTCTAACATATTTACACAAATGAATTGAAAATCTAGACCAACACAAAAATCTGCACATGAATGTTTATAGACGTTTTATAAATTGGAACCAACAAAGATATCACTCAACAGGTGAATGGATAAACAAATTGTGATACATTCATACATTTTGATATTATTAAGCAATAAAGAGAAATAAGATATCAAGCCCCAAAGACATTTAAACTTTAAATGCATTTTGCTAAGGAAAATAAACCAATCTGAAAAGGCTATATATTGTGTAATCCCAATTATATAACCTCTGGAAAAAAGTAGTTACAGAGAAAAAAAAAAAAGATCATGGTTGTCAGGGGTTCAAGGCCAGGGAGTGATGTAATGTGGAACTCTGGATTCATTAAATCTATTTAATATTGTAACGGCAGATATATGACTTTAAAGTTAGTTCTTAAAAATCAAGTAAACTGAGAGTCCACACAAAACAAAGCAAACAACAAAACCCCAACAGTGGCACAAATATTTAACAGACCTTAAAAATGCTGACACTCGAACAGGAAAATATTAAGAATGAGTAAAACGCTTTTGATCAAGTGGCAGATTGGGTATCAGTCTTATCCCAGTAGGTAGGTCCCTCACATACATGCATGTCAAAATCTGAAGAATGGATGTCAGTAGAAATAGAAGAACATCTAGAACTCTATCATCTATTGTTAATAGTGAAGAATTCTTTACACCTCTAAAACAGAAATGCCTGGTAGAACTGGTGATTCAGACACATTCAGAAACATTTCCTGAATAGGGGCTCCAAGTAAGCAAGACCTACATAATAGTAAAGATGATTAAAGAGCCCACCACCATTAAATTTTTGTTGTATGTTGTTTTATTTGCTGTTGTTATTCTTCAGTTGATTCTTTTAAAAAATTCTTCATGAGGGGCGCCTGGATGGCTCAGTCCATTAAGCATCCAACTCTTGGTTTTGGCTAAGGTCATGATCTCACACACAGTCTTGGGGTTTAAGCCCCACATCAGGCTCTGTGATGAAATGTGGAGCCTGCTCAGGATTCTCCCTCTCTCCCTCTATCTCATCCCTCCACCACAGGAGCATGCCCTCTCTCCTTCTCTCAAAATAAATAACTAAACTTTAACAAAAATTAAAAAATAAAAAATTCTTCAAGATACCAAAGCTTTTGGTGACATAGAGGATGATACTCTTTGGAAAAAATGAGGGTACTGATGACTCTGAGCAAAAAAAGTGATTCAAAGCCTGGATTTTATTTTTAATTATATTAGCAATAGTTTCAGTTGAAATAAAACAGAATGCAAGAAAAAAAGAAGATAGTGAATTTGAATTTAATTATATCTTCCCTATTGAAAATAATATATAAACATAAAACTTCAAACTAGAAATGATAAAATAAACATTACTAAAAGGAAATTAAATAGTTACAAGAGAACATGGTGAGTTGTCTTAAAAATACTTATTGTTGTTTTTTTATTTATTTATTTTTTGATAGAAAGAAAGCGCCAGTGGGGGAGGGACAGAGAGAGAGGAAGACAGATGTTCCAAAGCAGACTCCAGCAGTCTGGAGTCCAGCTATTTTTTGATAGAAAGAAAGCGCCAGTGGGGGAGGGACAGAGAGAGACTCAGACAGCTGTCTGAGGTGACAGCAAAGAGACCAATGCTTGGCTCAAATCCACAATTCATGACATTGCGACCTGAGGGAAGTCAGACGTTTAACTGACTGAGCCACCCAGGCATCCCCTTATTTTTATTTTAATGATCTTTAAAAAATTTAACTAGCTAGCCTATTCATATAGTATAGAATTATACAAAAGACTATATAGAGAAAAGTACACCTCTCCACCATTCCTTGTTTACAGGATATTTAGCTCCCTATCAAGGAGACAATCAGTGTTACATCCCTTCTATACATATACTAGCATATACGCATAACAATGCAGGTAGTTATTTTCACACAAATGGCACATAAGAACTGAATATAATTGTGACTTTTCTTTTTTCTTTTTAGAGAGAGAGAGAGAGCAAATGGGGGAGAGAGGCAGAATGAGAGAAAATCTTAAGCAGGCTCCACACTCAACACAGAGCCCAATATGGAGCTTGATCCCATGACCCTGGCGTCATGATCCGAGCCAAAATCAAAAGTTGGAGGCTCAACTGACTGAGCCACCCAAGCACCCCTAATTTTGCCTTTTTGATTAACACTAGACATTAGTCTGAGCTCATAAAAGAACAGTTAAAGCTACTTTTTTTTTTCATGGTACATATTATCCCAATGTATATGTGCATCACCATATATTTGGCCAGTATCCAACTGACTGACATTAGGTTGTTTCCAGTATTTTCTATTATAATAAATACTGTAAGGAGTATGAAGTGCATATTTTACTTACGCTTAGGTGAAAATATCTGAGGAACACATATAGTTTACATGAGTCTAATTCCTATCTTATATAAATTTTATTTCATTTTACTTGAAGGGTATCAGAATTATTACTGACATTTACTGTGGAATTATAAAAAGTGGCAAGGCAATATTTTGTTTGAATTGGCATAAAGGGGCACCTGGGTGCCTTAGTCGGTTAAGCGTCCGGCTTCGGCTCAGGTCATGATCTCACGGTTCGGGGGTTCGAGCCCAGCTTTGGGCTCTGTGCTGACAGCTAGCTCAGAGCCTGGAGCCTGCTTCCGATTCTGTGTCTCCCTCTCTCTCTGACTCTCCCCTGTTCATGCTGTCTCTCTCTGTCTCTCAAAAACAAAAACAAAAACAAAAACACACAAAAAAAACATTGAATTGGCATAAAAATGTATGCCACAATTTATAGACAATTTCACAAAGTATACACTGATATAAAATAAATACACTCCTGCTATGTGTCTAGAACTGATTATTAAGTAGAAAATGACAAGTACAGCAGAGTAGTTAAGAGATTTTCCCTGAAACCAAACAGCTAGCTCTGAACTCACTGCATATGCATTTCTGTGTCCTGTTGTCTGTACAGTAAAACAGAGACACCAAACTAATTTCTTCGGAGTGTACTTAATTAGTCACTATCTTCAGTATCCTGAGAGGGCAAGTAGCATTTATGTTGGGAAATAGAATTCTAGTACTTGCAAGTTCAACAAATTAAAGGAAAACAAAATGAAAACGTTTCGAAGCACATCAAGAAAGAAGTATTTCATAAAAATTCATCAATTCTTGAATAGAAAGATTCACATAACTAATGGCATCATGCGCAAAACCCAAATTTTGGGATACACTGGGTAAAGTATTTGTAACAAATACAACATCAAATAATTCAAGGTCACATTATATAATTAAAAAGTAAAGAAGGGGCACCTGGGTGGCTGAGTCGGTTAAGCATCAGACTCATGATTTAGGCTCCGGTCGTGATCTCATGGTTTGTGGATTCAGGCCTAGCGTTGGGCTCTGCACTGACAGTGCGGAGCCTATTTGGGATTCTCGCTTTTTCCCTCTCTCTCTGCCCCTCCTTCTCTCTCTCTTTCTTAAAATAAATAAATACACTTAAAATTTTTTTTAAAGTAAGAGAAAAGTTAAATAACTCCATGAAAAAACAAACAACTCCATGAAAATGTGTACAGAATATGAACAAAAAATTCCCATAAGAAATAACATGACCAAAACAAAATTAAATAAGCTCAGACTTAACCTGGATTAGAAAAAAATGCATATTTTAAATAATATCTTTCAGTTATTACACTGACAAAAATTTGATAATATTTAATATTTGAGAAGCTATAGAGAAATATATATTATCTTATTTTATTGGGAGTATGAATTGGTATAGACTTTTGAGGGCAGTTTGCCAATATTTTTCAGTTTTCATCTACATCCCATATCTAGGAGCTTAGCAGCTAGATTTATGTAAAAATTAACTTCAAACCAGCATAATATCCTTCAATATGATAAAGTATTGAAAGTTTTATCTAAATTGTAGCAAATGAAAAGTGGATAAATGCATTATGGTATTTGATAATATGGAATATTACTTATATATAAAAAGAATGAGTCAAAAAATGTACATGCTGAAAAGGTACAGTATTGAAATTGCATTGCTATCTCTGGAAACATTGCAGTAATATATATATATATATATATATATATGAATATGTACATATCAGTGTGTGTGTGTGTGTCTGTGTGTGAATGCGTGTGTGTGGTATATAAGAGATTTAATTCTTACCTTTACTTCTTATAGACAAGGTATTTATTCCCTCCACCTTCTTTCAGGATTTTTTCTTTATCTTTGAATTTCTGTAGTTTGAGAATTATATGCATAGGTATAGTTTTGTTTTGTTTTGGGCATTTGCCCTCCTTGATGTTCTCTGAGCTTCCTGGACCTGCGGTTTCATGCCAGATATTTTTTTGGAGAAGTTCTCAATCATTAATGTTTCAGGTATTTCTGTTCCTTTCTTTATTTCTTCTGGCATTCCTATTACACATGTTTCACCTTTTGTAGTTGTCCCATAGTCCTTAGATATTTTTTCAGTCTTTTGTTTTGTTTTGTTTTTTGTTTTTTGGGGTTTTTTTTGGTATTTTCTATTAAGATCTTTCTCAAATCTCAGAGATTCTTTCTTGAGCCACGTCTAGTCTACTAATATAGTTTAATTTCTATTAGGAAGTTTTTAATCTCTAATATATTTTTTGGATTATATTTCAGAATTTCCATCATTCTACTTACATGGCCCATCTCTTCTTTCATGCTGTCCTATAGTGTTCTCACCATATTACTCATATATTTCAAAACAAGTCTTTTTCTGAGAATTCCAACATCCTTGCTTTCTCTGAATCTGGTGTTGATGCTAGCTCTTCCTCTTTAAAAATGATTTTTGCCTTTAGTAGGCCTTATAGTTTTCTCTTGATACTAGGACATGATGTACTAGTTAGAAGAACTGTTAAATACAGGCCTCCACTAATGTGGTGGTAAAGAGGGATGTGGAGAGGAGGCATTCAATTGTACTATCACTACATCTCTGTCATTTAGTAAATCTGCCCAAGTATGCCCCTGGGCTGTGATCTTCACAATGGCTTCTTGGACTTTCCCCCATTAAGTGGGTCAGGACGGTAGAAGTGATTGGAGTTAGGTATTTCCCTTCTCTTGTGTGGCAGCAAAGGGGGATGGATTTTCGTATTTCTCTTTATGCCCATTGAAAAGCCATTTCCACACATACAGTCTCTCTCTCTCTCTCTCTCTGTTTCTGTCTCTGTCTCTCTCTTACATACACACACACAGAAACACACACACACACTTTGACTAGTTTCTTCATATATATATACATATAATTTATTTATAGTTATAATATAAATTTATATTATATCTATATTAGTTCATATATATATATATATATATCAGTACCTTTACAACTTGCTCACGTATTTCTGATCAGGAAAATTCTTTCTTTCCTTTTTTTTTTTTTTTACATAGCATATATAACAGAAATTATTCACTTATTTGTTTCTTCACTGAAATGTGTTTCTGAGGAAGGTAAAAGCTAGATGACGGAAGGGACTAGTTTGCTTTTTCTCACAGTTGTATCTCTGGGCCTTTGAATAGTGCCTGATTATATAGCTGTTGAATAAATATTTATTAGCATAAATTGATGCTTGGGTAAACAAGAGTAGAAGTAGAGTTTGATAAACTAGAAATCATTCACCATTTTATTAGATAAATTATGAGAATGAAAGATAAATGGAAGTTAAGTTTAAATTTAAAGAGCAAACAATGGAATATTCGAGGACTTCACATGAATATAATTCTGTATGCCTTTGACTTTAATTTTTCTTTTCTTCCACTTGATACTCTTTAAAAAAGACTACTCTGTGTAATTAACATATTTTGTCCTAAATCTGCATAGTCTCATAATTGTGATAATGTGAAAATGCTGGTCTAAGGATGCTTTGCATTATGTTTAGTGGTCAATAGAGAGCCAATCCATCCAATCAGTTATATTCTATTTCTCATTGTGATTTTAGATAATATTTTTAATATTTAACATAATATTTCCCAATTTGAACACTGAATTTTTGACTATGCACAGAAAACTCTTTGCTCAAGACAGGGGAAATGGTAATATAAAAAGTTATGATGGATAACAAGCATGGAATGAACTCTGTGTTTTCATCTTACCAAGTCTTTAAGGTTAATTAAACTCAGCAGGATTTACAAATGGAAGTGTTGATGGAAAAATACCAATTAATAGAGTGAAATAAAAATAAATACTAGAACTTGAATGTACCTTATTGTTTTGCACATGGTCACCAATATTTCTCTAGTTAATTAAGACAAAAACATGATTTCTCTCTTTCACCCCAAAGCTAAATCAATCAAAAGTAGTTGACTCTACCTCAGCTACCTATAAATTCTGTACATTTTAATCTGCTCAGTACTACTAGCTTGGTCCAAAGACTATCATTTTGTATGTGGAGCATTTCAAGATCTTCCCATTCAGTCTTTCTGGTTCTAAATATTTCCTCTACACCTACCAATCTTCCAGTAATTCATTCTTCACACATCACTAAAGTAATCTTTAAAAACTTTCAGGAGCTTTCTATTTAAAAAAATAACAATGTTCCTTACCTCGATTGAAGATTTAATATTTTGGTACTTAGATAATTCTCCAACCTGACATTTGTATCAGACCCTCTTGGCCTCACACCACTCATGTTTATTTGTCCTTTAACATAGTAAGCTTATTCCTGTCTTAATGACCTTTGTATTAATTGTTCCACCTTTCAGAATGTTTCCTTCCCTTCCAAGACCTAACATGACCCTATCTGTGGTAATAATTTATCGCTCCTTTTTTTCTTTTTTTAAGTGTGTATTATTACTAGACACTTTCTTTTTTAGTTAGTGTTTATTATCTGTCTTCCTAAATCAGAACAAGGGTTTCATGTGAATAAAATTCTTATTTACTTTGGTCAGTACTTTATTGCTAGGTTGTATAGCAGTGTTTGTTTCCTAGTATTTATCCAGTAAATATTTGCTCAAAATGGGTCACCAAGAACAAAGATATATAAAATTCAGCTTTGCATTGTGTGTGTGTGTGTATACATGTCTGATATGTGTATATGTATAGTTATGTCATATAGTACATTGTTTTCTCAGTATATGAAAAAGAAACTAAACTTAAGTTTGGTACATATTTATTTAGTTAATAAGAGAATGTAAAGGCACAGCCAGTTATTAAAAGTAGAATATGTTCTAATAAGGAAAGCAAGAGATACTGGATAGTGAATTGATCCCACTTTGTTTAACCTGACACACATTAATATCCCATTCAAGTCTGAAGTAGAGCCTGATTTCTGTTTGTTCTTTTTTTGTGTTCTGTGTCCAACAAGTAAGCAGGTGGCATTTTGACTGTGAAATGAATCTAATGTTTTTGAAATGAAAATGTAGGATATCTAATTTAGCATCCCATCAAGTGAAAATACCCCTTATAGAGTATCCATAAGAAATGGTCATAGACAAATTGTTTAGTAGGATAGATTTAGGCATGGAGATAAAAAACAAAAAAACAATGCAGCCATGCAGAATGGATTCTCCTATATTGCCAAGCCTAGAAATTAATGCATGAGACCATACTTGCCTAAGTGTATGCATAGAAAAACAAATGGATATAACTCAACTTTAATTTTTTTAATGTTTATTTATATTTGTGAGAAAGAGAGAGAAAGTGTGTGAGCGGGGTAGGGGCAAATAGAGAGACACAGCATCTTAAGCAGGCTCCATGCTCTGAGCTGTCAGCACAGAGCCCGATGAGGGGCTCGAACTCACAAACCATGAGATCGTGACCTGAGCTGAAGTTGGACCCTTAACTGACTGAGCCACCCAGGTGCCCCAGAAATAACTCAACTTTAAAAAGAAATGAATTACTGAAAAACATAACACCATGGATGAATGCTAAAATATGATGCTGAATGAAAGAAGCCAGACACATAAGAGTAAATATGACAGAAATCCATTTATATCAGCTTCTATAACAGCTAAAAATTATTTATGATGAGAAAATTAGAATAGTAATTGCCTAGGACAGGGGATGAGTATATGTGTTGTTTGGGTAAAAGCATGAGAGAAATTTTATTTTTTTAGGTTTATTTATTTTGAGAGAGAGAGAGAGATGGAGTGAGCGAGTGTAAGTGAGTGGAGGAGGGGCAGAGAGAAAGAGAGAGAATCTGAAGCAGACTCCATGTGGTCAGTGCAGAGCCCCACATGGAGCTCAATCTCACAAACCATGAGGTCGTGACCTGTGCCAAAATCAAAATCAGATGCTGAACCAACTGAGCCATCCAGGCGGCCCAGAAATTTTGAGGATCATGCTAAGTTTCTGAGTTTTGATAAGTCTTGAGTTATACAGATATAAACATTTGTCAAAACTCATTAAGGGAACATTTTGTGCATTTTACTTTATGCAAGTTTTACCTAAAGATTGGTATGCATAATAGGGAAGTCGCATTGTGTAGGAGTTAAGTGTACTCATGTATTTTGAAAAGGAAAAAATAAAATAATGGATAAAAGATGGATAAATACATAAGAGAAATATAATAAAATATTTGTTGTAGAACTCAAGTGGTTGCTAAATCAGTGCTGGCTATAGAATTCTTTCAACTCTTGTATGTTTAAAAATATTCATAATGAATTATTAGAAAAACATATACAGGAAAACTCTAAGTTTAAAAAGTAAAGGATATCTTAATTCTTAAGAATGCTTATTTTTGATTGCAGGGTTTAATACACACACATTCACATATATATATATACACACATATATATATGTATGTATACAAACACACATATATCTACACATAAACATTGTGTGTTTATATGTGAGTGTGCATGCTCTCCAACTTTTTATTTTTAATTTTCTTTTTATTTATTTTTGAGAGGGAGAGAAAGCGCCTGAGTGGGGAAGGGACAGAGAGAGAGAGAGAGACAGAGGATCCAAAGCAGGCTCTGGGCTGATAGCACAGAGCCCAATGCAGGACTAGAACTCACACACCCATGAGGTCATGACCTAGGCTGAGCTGGATGCTTAACTACCTGAGCCAACCAGGTGGCCCTCTCAAACTTATTTTTTCATTGAGCCTTTTGTACTTTTGAAATTGGATACAAAGCTATCAAAAGACACAGGAGGCAAAACAAAAATGTATTAAAATCTCTTAGTTGCTCTTTTACATGACAAAGGAGGCTTGTATTCAGAAGTAGAGGCATGCATTCAGTCATGTATTCAAAGGGTCTACAGTATTCAACTCTGTGTATTTTCGTGGAATTCGTAATCTGTCTAATTGTTAGAGATGCCTCAGAGAGCTCCAAATTTTAACATATAATCATCTTTTGATCAAGATTTGAGAGTAAATTCAGAATCTGCAATAATGTATTGCCTGGCACATATAACATTTCTATACAGACAAACTGGAAACTTCTAGGTAGTCACTTCATACACTTGTAAGAATTGGCATAATGTATGATTTTATTCAGTTAACCAAGTTTTTGCTGTTGATGTCCTTCATTATTCAACATAAACTGAAGAATGGTGGAAGAAATCACAAATACATTTGTACCCTTATTTATCTTTCTATGTATATTTATTTATTTTTCTATCTATATTTAATATTTTTAATGTTTATTTTTGAGAGAGAGACAGACAAGAGTGCGAGCAAGGGAGGAGCAGAGATAGAAGTAGACACAGAATCTGAAACAGGCTCCAGGCTCTGAATTGCCAGCACAGAGCCTGACACAGGGCTCGAACTCACAAATTGTGAGATCATGGTCTAAGCTGAAGTCAGCCCCTTAACCAACTGAGCCACCCAGGCACCGCTTTTTCCATCTATATTTAAATCATGAAAGTAACTATTTGTTGTGTGGATCCCATTAAAATTTTTTTAATAAGCTGTTTTCAAAAGCATTTGGCTCTACTGTGTCATATTGAAGGTCATATAGATTTAAGATCAGAAAGCAGAGAGTACAGTGTCCAACAGTCTTACGGTCAAGCTCTTTACTTGGAAAACAGGCTCCCTGAATGCAGTATTCAAGCTCGAGTGTGGCATTTGTGTAATGTAATGCCGTGCAAATGTCTGATACTCACAGGTATGCTGCTTTTCCTTCTTCGAGTTCTTTACTTTTCCCACTGGAGCCACTTTTCTTCCCGCACATTCTCCTCGTGATGCACATCAATAACCCGCATTGTCGAATGAAGAAGCAGCTGACGTCTGTTACCACCAGGATTAGCAAGAGGGCCGCAACTCCCAGGCCGATGACTGCTCCAAGCCCAAGACCATTAAAAAGTGTATCTTGAAAAATAAAAGAAAATACTTTTACTAAGCTCCAAATTAGAAAAGATTAGACAGTTATGTTGAAAATAAATCTTAACTAAAGAGACAGGAAAAAGTGATAGTCACTGGCAGGTTTCAATTTCATAATTGATGGGACCCATTCTCCAGTGTTCGAACAATATTTTAAGCAACTGACATGTTAATGATTTGAAATATTTTTTCAAACTTTATTTAGGAAATAAAAAACCTCTTAAGTAACTCTTCTTTCCAAAGTACTTTTTGATTTCCTCAAGGGAAGATAATGAATATTATCACATCCCTAACTCTATTCTGTCTGAATGTCACAATCATTTATGGATCATCATATTGTTCAAAGGAAAATATAGTTAAAACTCCTGTAAGAGAGGGTTAAATAAATGTTCTATATGGAATTATTTTAGTTTTAAGTCTTAAACTTGTAAATTCTGTGTGCTCCAAGCTCTTTGTTTCGACAGAGAATACATTATAAAATATCTGTATGTGAATATTTGGAAAATCATTTTAGAATAAACGTCTTACTTGTATTTTTCAGTTTATATTTTAATAAATCATATTAGACTAGAGGCAAAATCTTATAGAGCTATTGTATGTATGACCTTTCTGAAATATAACATGGGAAGGTGGAGGAAGACGGGGGCCATTTTTCCTTGGCATGTGGTTGGAGGAATTCCTGAGTTCGTGCAGAAAGCATCCACGAATGAAGTGACTGGGAATAGCGCAAGATATGCTGAGTGACAAAGTAGAAACAGCAAGAAGAGCAGTGGTAGTGAAAATGAATCAAGTGTTTTATGCCTGTAGTTGAATATGAGGGGAGACTACACAGTTATAACAGAATTGGCACACAAATAAGCACAATGGAAAGAGATTAAACTGGTTATACTGTGTGTTATGCAGAGGGAACATAAGATTATTATAAGACAATTCTAGAGAAATATTCAAAATGATTTAACACAATTATGTTAACGTTTGCTTCCATAACATTATAAAATTACAATAATCTGTTTTAATTATAAAATACATTTATTCCTCAGTAGCATAATGGCATGTTAAGTATGTGAGTGGTGTGGAATGCAAGTGACATACAGGGATAGACTTGGTTTTATAAAAACCATTTATGAAAAAAATACATATGTAAAACAAAGTTTTTCTAAGTTATATTTTTAAAAATTAGGTTGTAATATTTTAATAATGACTTAAAGAATTTGTGATCTAAAGGAGTCACTATCATTGTTCTTATTTTGAATCAACAAGTTGGTACTGAATTATGTACGGCACACCTGTCTGAATCCTAGTTTATTTTTCTGCAGAATGACTGAGCCTAACATGTACATTTATTTAATTTTTATTTTTTCCTCCAGGAAATACATGCTATATAAAAAAAACCATTCTATTTATGACATGAGTCCTGGCACTTTACCCAGACGACTCTGCTGTTCACCTGTGCTAGAACATGGAGGTACTTCTAAGCATCTCCATGAACCAGCAGATGAGAATTCCTTGAGTATTGAATCAACAAACTTGCAAATCTCATGCCCAAGCAAAGTATAATTTTTATTATAATTCTTTTATTTCTGATAAAGACTAACAGGTAACAGACACATAATTGTATTGGAGGAAAAATAATTTTTTCATCCCATTTTCAGAATTTTTTTCACCCACCAAATTTTAACATGTTATGTACATAGTGATAGTTTAGAAAAATTGAGCTAGTGATAGTTTAGAAAAATTGTGCTAGTTCACTAAGATCCAGAGAAATTATTAATTTCCACAGATCTATTCTCTGTTTTAATTTTTTTAATTTATTTTTAAAAATTTTTAATGTTTATTTTTGAGATAAAGAGAGACAGAGCATGAACAGGGTATGAGCAGAGAGGGAGGGAGACACAGAATCCAACACAGGCTCCAGGCCCTGAGCTGTCAGCACAGAACCTTACGCAGGGCTCGAACTCACAAACCAAGCGATCATGACCTGAGCTGGAGTCAGACGCTTAACTGACTGAGCCACCCAGGCACCCTAGAACTATTCTCTTATTACATGAAACCACTTTGAGAAAAGACTAAAGGGAACAAAGTATTTCTCAACCATGGGAATTTCTTTCTTTTTTTTCTGCAAAGTTCCAATATACAAAGGGAGAGTGAGATTCTAAATATTATTTATCAATTTTCAAAGATATATGTATATGCAAGATTAAAAAAAAACTAGTGCCTCGTGCTATAAAAATAATATATTAAGAAAACTATGCTTTCTTTTAACAGTGAAAAAATCTTTTTATGCATTTTCTTCCATTATCCATTTTCAAATGTAAATGATTCTTACCTGAAATGCACAATTAGAGTATAATAAGACAATTCATCTATGAAATTTCTTTGATTACAGATAAAGCCAATTTTTTTCAAACTGCGTAGGAATTCATTTTGATACACCACATGTGATTCATCAACCAAAGCTTAGAAAAGATAAGTTGAAAAATACATATCTGATTGGGCATGAGCCCCTCTAGACAGATTGGCTCAATGGTCCTTGCACTTTAAACTAGTCACTCCTCTTCCAGTTTACTTAGGTTCCTCTCATGTGCAGAAAAGTTCTAGGCAATAAATCCCACAAATGAATGATAATCTATCTATCTATCATCTATTAAATCTTCATTGACCGTTTTTAAGTATGAAAATACTGACGTTTTACTCAAATGCACTGACTGAACCTGGGGTCCATCACATATTGCTGTCCATCCCTGGGTGAGGCGGCTAACTTCTCTGAGGCTGCGATGCCACTTTATTAAAATGAGGACAGTTATGAAAACAACAATCACAAACTAGGTCATGGGATTTTTGGAAAGACTGTTGTGAATATATTAATGTACTTAATATCTCTACCACTTACTGCCCAGCACTAGGTAAAAATTTAACAAGTATTGGCAACATGACTACCACTTCCTCCTCCTTGTCCTGCTCCTCCTTCTCCTCCTCCTCCTCCTCCTCCTCTTCCTACTACTACTATTTTGCTATTGTAAAATTCTAAAGAAATGAGGTTTTGGTGGAAAAATAGATCATCTAAAGTTATATTAGTCTGGGGGCACCTGGGTGGCTCAGTCGATTAAGCATCTGACTCATGATTTTGGCTCAGGTCATTTTCTCACGGTTTGTGAGTTTGAGCCCTGGGTCAGGCTCTGAGCTGACAGTGCAGAGCCTGCTTGAGAGTATTTCTCTTTCTCCCTCTCTCTCTCTCTCTCTCTCTCTCTCTCTCTCTCATTCTACCCCTCCCCTGCTAGTGTACTCTTTCTCTCTTCCTCTCTCAACATAAATAAACATTAAAAATTTTTAAAAAATAAAGTTAAATAAACATTTTTTTTTTGATCAGCAGCCTAAGGTGGGATACTATCCCTTAGGATACTATCCCTTATTAAACACTGATTATTCTCTTGAGAATACAGTCACATTTATTTTTTATTTAGATTTAGCTAGTTAGCTTTTAAATGATAAATATTTTATTTGTGACCTTTTTAGCATTAAACCAGTATATTGATCTGCTTCATTTCCATCTTTAGAAAACCTCTTAGAAACATTGTATTTGTAAAGCACCTTATGGTAAAGGAATATTGATGCTAAAATAGCTACTACTTTTTTCCAAGGAAACAAAACTATATCTTTTAAACTTATGTTTAAAATTTTTGAAGGTTACTTGACGTTAATTTATGGCAAACCAAAAAAAAATTTTGTCATTGCAGTGGATAAGACGGACATCAAGTGGGTTTGTGTAATATATATTTAATTTTCTTTTGAAAGCTATGTTTTTTTTTAAATTGGCTTATGAATATATTTAAATGCTAATACTTTTCCACATCCCGATTGGTTAGGATACAATAACTATGAAAGCTAAATTTTCTAATTTTTTATTATTTTTATTTTTTTGCCATCTATTTACTCTGGTGTGGAAGTTTATTTATCTTTGGCTTTTTCACAAACAAAATCATGACCATATGTGAAATTACATTGCTAGGATTTGGGGACTAGCAAGGATTTATTTTCCCAGTAACATACAGAAAATTATTTCTTTTTAAATTAATTATAGTTTTAATTATTTAACCAACGGAAACTGAGCATAACAATCATTTAAAGGGTTTTATTTTTTAATTTTTCTTAAAGTTTATTTATTTTGAGAAAGACAGAGTACCAGTGGGGGAAGAACAGAAAAGGAGGGAGAATCTCAAGCAGGCTCCACCCTGTCAGCGCAGTCTGGGTGGGGCTCGAGCTCCCAATCTCAAGATCACAACCAACATGAAATCAAGAGTTGGAAGCTTAACCAACTCATCCACCCAGGTGCCCTAAAGGGTTTTAAATTCAACTTTTCTTTTTGAGCTTTCCAGAGCACTTATACATGTACTTTTGATATATGGTATTTTATGATAATTTTTATAACTCCATTACACAGGAAAACAATGTTTTCAGCTCTACTCTACAGATAAAAAAACTGAGGTCCAGGGAGTACGGTGGCCTGAGTCACTGGATAGCCCTTGATATCAGATGAGTACAAAGACTATTTACCTTCAGGTTTTGTATTGTTTATACCTGTGTTAGATCAATGTTGTATATTCATCATCGAATAATCAGGGAAGGATAAAATAGAGTGAATAAATTAATATGTGTAGTTTTCTCCAGAAAAATGTCCATTTTCCCCTTCACTGCTAGAGGAGAAACAGCTGTTTAAATGAGGTACAACAATGTAAATCATTTATTTATATATTCCTGCTATTAGCTATCCTTTTAGTGATCATTTTGTATTGCTTTTTGAAAAAAGGGGATTTTATATTAGAATTTAATAAGAATAAATAATTTAGAATTATAAAGTTTAAACATCTATTTTTTGGTATATATTTTATATTTGAAAGTGAATATTAGAATCAGTCTAACTGAATTTCTAAACTTTCCTCCCAGATACACTGCCTTCCCCTCATCTAGAAGTTGGACACCTGAATCAATACAAGTCAATACAATTAACTCAAAACTAAAAGGCTGATTTAACTTCCATGAAATGTATTACCTTTGATAATACTAATTTTTCCAAAAACAGTATACTATATTCAAACGACTAGCCTTGGTTTTTGACTCCTTAAATAGTTTACTATTTTATTTAAATACTTTTATATGTGTACATATCATCTCCAGATAGATTGAACATGACTTTCACAGATGGAGAGATAATACAGACATAAAGAAAAAAAAAATTTAATTAAAAATTCATAAAAATGGAAATTTCTCTTTGCTCCCAGAAGGGCGGTGGCTATTTTCATAAGACATATTCCTAAATATCAGTAGTTAAACAGTTTAAGTATGAAAGGCAATAAGACAGCCAACATCCATTTTTGGGGTTTCTCATATCCTTGGTAGGGGCTATATCCTCCTTTTAATGCAGGAGATCTACTTGTCTCCTGCTTATATGTTCTTATATCCTGTTCAGGAAACTCACCATCAAATATCAAGTGATTTATGAAAAATCCAGGTGTAACTTTACATACATACATGTTTACACGTATGTGTCCTATATGCTATGTGATAAGAGTGGAGTAGGCAGCTTTCTGCAGGTGAGCTCCATCTGAGCCACAATGGTCAGTTACTATAAAATCAGACATCTGTATTTTCTAAAAACTTTGTGGTTGCATAATTTTAAAAAAAGGACTATCAAATCATTTATGCTTTACAAACCTTCATCGAGTGCCTGCTAACTAAGTGTAGAACTAGACGGGTTTCCTGATATATGTGAAAATAGAACTAATAAATATTAACATAAATCTTTAGGCTTATTATACAGTCTTTTAAGTCCTTTTTTACTATGATGCGCAAGTCCCTAAAATTTAATTTCATTCGTCAAATTCCACAAAACATAATCAAAGAACAAAAGAATAAGATATTTTATTAACAAGGGCATACATTTAATAGTAAGCGCTTTCACTAGAGTTATGGTAATCTTGCATTAGAGAAGGCACACTCTAGGGTAATATATCCTTTAAAAAAAGAAAACATTGCACTAATTTCAAAACTAACTACCATCCCTAAGGATTTCACACAGTTTCTTGTTGTCTTATGTTAGACAAGCTGTTTTCAAAAATCACCTGTCACTTACAGACTTAAATTGGTAAATTAAATTTATGTTTTGTGTTTTTTTTCCTTAGGATCCCCTAGATTAGCAAAGAAGAAATAAGTGTAACATAAATAACAAAAGTATAGAAATGAGACAAGCATCTAGATTAGTTCAACAAAATAATAATTTTTTAAAAAGATAAAATTTTTAATATGCTTCACAATTTTAAAAAACACTGGGGACATTAAAAATAAAGTCTAATTACAATATTCCCCTAGTACACACAAACCTGCATCTTTTATATTTCTTGACATAACCCACTTTTTAAGAAAGAAAATGTAATATTAATATTTCCCAACCTTATGGACTTGTGTAGAGAAATGTCTTATTACGCATTTACAAGACTTCCTATTCCCTACTGGGAATATCGGTCCTGCTAAACAGAACCTAAATTCAGTAAGATTTGTCTTTGGACTTGATAGTCTTCTCTCAGTTTAACTAAATGGGGAATCAGGATACAGGCGTAAATGTGATATTTATATATTTGAGGTATTTAGAAAAATGATTCCAAATATGTATTTTTTATATTTGAAATAACACAATTTTCAGATCACCTTGATAGGTGTAATCACAAATAGAAAAAAAAAGTAAACTCTGATATACTCATATTATAAAATTTACTATGAAAGAGGGAAATGTTAAAACCACTGATATTGTCTGAGTATAATGTCACACTATTTCCATTTCTCCAGAAACCACATTTCTCTTCTGTGTCATGACCATGGGCCTCCCACATTTATGGTGCCTGACGGTCATTCCGAATTGATGGATCCAGTCCATTTTGATTCCTATTTAATTTCCCTGTTTGAAACAAAGGCTTGAACTTCTGAGGTTTCTAATGTCTGGTTAATACCCCTTTAACTGCATTAATTAGAAAGAAGGAGAACATCATGACAAATTGCATTAGGAAGGAGGATTAAAAATACCATTTTTCATTAATTTAAACACATTTAAAAATCAAACAGCAAGCTTAAGAGCAACTATAATTGGATGTTATATTCTTTGTCCCCTCTAAGCCACATTTTAAATTACTTCCCCATACACCCAGAAAATAATGGAGTGTACCCTAAGATATATGTTTTCCATTTAAATTATAAACAGGTCATATTTTATAGCATAGTTATACTTTGAAAGATGCAATGCAATATATTGTTCACACATTTTGTTGCTCACACACTACAATTAGATATATCTAAATCATAATTATAATTTTATTCTGTTTTATTGTTGACAAAATGTGCATAATAATTCTCACATATCCAAGCTAAAATATTCTTTGAGAATCATATTATGAAAGCAGTTTGGAAATTCTAAAGAACTGTCCAAATGTGTTATTATTTCATTTGTTATACTTATTACTTTATGCTCAATTTGTTCATAGTAACTTATTTTTGTTATTTGTTTAGGGTATATTTTTAAAAAATAAGAACTTCACTTTTATTCAAAACCTTCCTAGATTTTAGAATCTTAAACATTTGAATATTGCTAACATTTATGAATGATGAAGCATAAAAATAAATTTTATAAGTGTTTTTTTATTGTTGTTTTTGATAAACTGTTTTCATTGAGGCCTAGGGTTTAAGATCATTTTCATTCTTCTGGTTTTAGATGTGCATTTCACTGCAGCTGGGGCTCAACATGATTAGTTTAATATCATTCCTTTATTTATTCATAATTCACTAGCAAATTATCTTTTTGGTCATTCCCATACTTCTGTATGTCAAATTAAAATCTTTCTTGGGATGCCTGGGTGACTCAGTTGGTTAAATGTCTTACTCCTGATTTTGGCTCAGTTCATGATTCCAGGGTAATGGGATTGAGCCTCATCTCCCACTCAATGCTGAGCATGGAGCCTGCTTATGATTTTTCCTCTCTTTCCCCCTCCCTCTGCTCCTCTCCCCTGCCCGCTCTCTCTCTCTCTCAAAAAAAATATTTCTTTACTTTTGTTAAGAGTGATGTTAAAAAAATGAAAGCAAGGAATTATTAAAAATGCTCTTATTGTCTCTGATAGTGAAATTGACTTTTGCTTGGTTTGGTTTGGGCACAGGAATATATTGTTTTTTTTGGGGGGGGGATTCACATCTGTAATTCCTTTGCCCTCTTTAATTTACCATTAGATCTTTTTGTTATCGTTATCATTGTTACTTTTATTGTTCTGGTTATTCTGCACATTTTAGACACATTTGTCTTCACTCTAATAAAAAAAATAAGATTGAAAATATCAAAAGATTATTGGTTAAGTGAATTAAAACCTCCTCCCTAAAATAAAGACTGTACTTCTTTTGTGTACTAATCTTTTACTCTGTCATATCTTGTTCCTTCTTGGACAGCTTATAGTATTCATGAGATAAAGAAAGCATTTGCATCATTCAGCTTCCTGACAAAATGCACTTAGTAGCAACTTTTCAAGTTCACTCAAGTTCATATTATTCAGATATTTAACTGCTTAGTGAACTAGCTGAATGAAAACTGTGTGGGCACAACATGTAATTTCGGCATGCAGTTTTCGATGAACAATATAAAGGGGAAAAAGTATGTGATGATAGTAATATCTGTGATGGCTATGAAAGAGTATTGTTATCAGTAAAAAGAAAACTGCAGAGTCTTTTATAAGGGATTGCGTTTTAGGAAAAGAATCTTGGGATTTAAATTTTAGAATCTTTAAAAATATATTAAAATCAAAAGCTATAATGATAAGGGAAGTATATAACTGTATGAAGTTGTACTATTTGAAATTGCATTGCAACCATTTAACAGATTTTTACTTTTAAGGATCACACAAAAGTAATTTTATGCGTATTAAAGGAACATGTGTTGAGTTTATTGGAGCTCTTTAAATTATCTAAAAACAAATTATAAAAGTTCATAGCAGAGATTAATTAATACTTATGTGGAAGTTCCTTTTATGTGATTTTCTAGCTTTTTTGTTCCTTGATAATACTGTTTGTGCATCCACACGTTAATTTAAAAGGTTGAAATTCTCAGATTTTAAATATTATAATTAAAATTCATCAATAATTTTCAGTATTATTCAAATATATTAACAAAGCCTCTTGCAGTTATCTGTGTTTTAAATCCTCAAGCCATTTCAGTACATTTTAATAAAGTGGCCACATCTTTTACAGGTAGTCAGTTAAACAGTATTGATTATTG
Organism: Cryptoprocta ferox; assembly: GCA_028646485.1. Lineage (NCBI taxonomy): Eukaryota > Metazoa > Chordata > Mammalia > Carnivora > Eupleridae > Cryptoprocta > Cryptoprocta ferox. Next base: position 21,506,068 of record CM053573.1, read on the forward strand.
CTTACTACTACATTTATTTTGCAGGGGATGGTAAAGGTTTTATTTTACATCACCTATTTCTAACTACTGTGTCTCCATTTGTTAGTCATTTTGATTCAAAATGTTCTGCTACATCTGTAACAAATGTTTACATATATGTATAAAACTATCTATCTATCTATCTATCTATATAAAATCAATGATAACAAAATTTCCCTTCAAATCACCTATCCCTCCTAGGAAGTATTTGGAAGAAGGTAGGGTAATAAAGCAGCACAGACAAACCAGACTTTATTTATTTACTTACTTACTTACTTACTTATTTTTACTCTGTGATTCGGGGCAGGACAATTGGCTAGTTGAAGATCTTTGATTTAGTGATGGGAAGGGAATTGTAAACATGTATATTAGATAAATAGTATTTATAATTATAAAACTTTATATGTTTTTCTAAGAATATCTTTTCCTATATATGTTTGTTTTCAAAGGCAGAATTATAAATTAACTATCTTTTCAAAATATTTTCTAGTCCTTAACAGAAATAGCTTCTCTCAAGTGTAAATTGGGCAAAAATCATCCTTTAATGTATCACAATGTTATTAAACAACTTCATCAAGCAGTTATGAAAATAAAATAAGAGAAATAATCAAAATACTCTCTTCTCTGGGGACTCATAATGTAATGGGAGAGATGAGTAAGACATGTAACTTAGAAACCTAAATGTAGTGCAACTGATTGCTTTACTAGTGGTAAAATTAAGGAGACCTGAGCAGATAGGTAGGAAACACATTTAAGTTAGTGGTCAAAGAAGACATGATAGAGAAGATAATGTCTGAAATGGCATTGAAGAATTAGAAGCTTTCTACGTGATGAGAGGAGTCTATGTGAGTCAGAACATGGTGTGAGCAAACATGGAGATGTATGAAAATATACGTTATGTTTTGAAATTAGCAGATATATACAAATGTTAGAGATAGGGTACTGAGGATGATTGCTGCAGGTTAGAGTTACATGATAAAAATGATGAAGTTAAAAATAATGGACCTTGCACCTGAGTAGATAATGTGTTCATCAACAAAACAAACTGAGAAACACCACCACCACCAAAAGCTCAAAAGTAATCTTTTCTCAAAAGATGGGAGAGAGTTGTTAGAGATAGACAGACAGGAAACAGAATCTGTTGTGATGGTTAGAAGGAAGCTAGAGTGGGCCTGGGATATGGCTCAGACTGTCTGTCCAGTCTTCCCCCTTTCTTCTTCCATGCTCATTTCCATAATGCACACAGGCTTGTCAACCCCTGCTTGGTGTCTGAAGTAGTGACGAAAAAGACTTAACCTGTAACAAGTGATTAGTGATTGAATTCGCATTAGATAATTAGTATCCATTACTATGTTTTAAAAATAGAGACTGTATAGGATAAATATTATAATTTTTATAATATATTTATAATCATGAATAATTGTTCTGTATGCTTTTAAATGGAATGACAATGCAAGAGGCTCATTACTTTCACATCTTTTTTTTTTTTTTAGTATCTACCCAATCACCCTTGAGGTCTTCGTATTTATCATTTGAAAACAATATCCTGTAAAAATGAACAACCTAATATATATAGTTATATTCTCCTATGAGAGTGTTGATGGAAACTTATCACATCCTCATAAAAAGTTAAAGCAATATATTTAACCTAAGAAAGGGAATTAAAGAAATAAGCTGTACTAATTTTGAAAAAAAAAGTTGGCTAAAAACTAATATATAATAGCACTTTTCTGATAAATGTTTCAAATAACCGAAAACTTTAGAAAGCACATTTTTAAGCATCTTCACATATCTGTTGCAATGATAAACCATGAGAAATTGTGAAATAGCTAAAGTCTTTGCACAACAGAATAACTACACTCTTATCTAGCTGACATTTCAAATTGTTAAGTATGTTGGAAGGAAGACCATTGGAAGGGTTGGAAGGGTTTTGTAAAACCCTCTCAGAAAGAGCAAAATGAAGAGACAGAAAATATTGGACATGTCATAATTATTTATTTGAACTGTTACTTTTCAAATTTATTCTTATATCACTAACTCTATACTTTTTCCAAGAACAGTTTAACCCTTATGATATATGTTCAGTTTTTTTTGGCAAAGGTGATTTAGGGCGTTTATCATAAGATAGTGAAGGTTTTTATTGGCACCAAAGATAGGAAGTTTCTTCGATTAGAATGAATAAGAACAAAACAGACATTGTCAGTGTTAAAGAATTGAATAATTTAAATTTTAGTTCCTTGGTTCAACTATTAACAGGCTAAATTTATGTTCTGTTAATATTAAAAGGCTGTTCCATATAGAGAATATGGAATTCTTCACAAAACAGAAAATACCTCTTTTCTTAAACACTATATTGCAAAATTGAATGTCACCCCTATAATATTAAACTATAATTAATATTTTACAAATTTTTGTTGAAATTCTAAACTTTTTAATCTCCATTATGAAATTATTAAATATACATACTTGTCAATTTTATAAATATATAAGAGAATAAATGAAAAATATGAGTGGTGTTATTTCCCAAGAAATTTATAACATTGGGTTTTTAAAAATGCCCAGTTTTAGACACTCATTGTATTGTCTTAAAAACTTCAATTTCTGCATTATGGTTATATAAAAAATCAAGTTACATCATTATAATTAAACATCTAAACATGTAAGGCCACTTATCATGTATATTATTATATAGTGCATCTAAGTAATATATTGTGTAGTGTACTTAAACTCTAAAATATAAGTGCATACTTTAAATATATTTTAAAAACACATCTAAGATATCTTTCCCTAGGTAAATGGATAAATTGTGATACACCCAGACAATGGAATATTATTCAATGCTAAAAAAGAAATGAGGAGCCATTATATCATTAAAACACATGAAAGAACCTTCCTTAAATGCACATTATTACTAAGTGAAAGAAACCAATTGAATAAGCTACATACCATATGATTCCAACTATATGACATTCTGGAAAAGGAAAAGCTATAGAGACAGTAAAAAAGATCAGCGGTTGCAAGGGGTTAAGAGAGAAGGAGGGATGAATAGGCAGAACACAGAGGAATTTTAGGGCAGGAAACTATTTTGTATAATACTATAATGGTGGGTACATTTCATTATTCATTCATCAAAATCCATATAATCACAACGCAAGGAGTAAATCTTAATGCAAACTATTGCCTCGGTAAAAATGATGTCAATGGTGTCGATCCAAGTTCATCAATTGTAACAAATCTCCATGTTCATCATGAGGGGGGCTATACATGTATTAGGGCAGGTAGTATATGAGAATTCTATAAATTTCTCTCCATTTTGGTGTGAACCTGAAATTTCTCTAGAAAGTAAAGTCTATCTAAAAACTGGAGGAAAAAAATACAGTGTCCTACCTTTAAAATCTTCCAAGAAACGGCTAACATGTCTGGATTGACTGAGAATGTCTATAAACACAATACACAATCTTTTCTGTCATTTAATACTTTAAAAATGACATGTTAGGTGATTATTAACACATAGGAAAGTCTTTTAAACATTTTCAGCTTATTTTTGTATGATGGGACCCACCAATGAACCAGACCATATCTTGCTGTAAAGAAATATTTCTATTCCCTTAAACTTTTCTTCTTGTCTGAGACATTTGATGGAACAGTAAGTCTCAGGCTAGTATATAAAAACCCCACAATATTTTTTCTGTTTTCCATCAATAAGCACTGTGAAGCAGAATATTTTTCTTTTCATTTTTCAAGAACATCAGAAAGTTTTGTATTTAACCTTCCATGTAACATATATATCTGGTTTAGCCTTGGTGAAATTATATAGAAACAATAGCACATTGAAAGTTGTTGTTCATGGATTCCTTAAAACAGAAATGCTAGTTTGTGGAGGTAATTTTTGCTTTTGTTAACCATATTTAAGCAGGGAAAAAGTCTGTATTTATTATAATACAAATTTTTAAATATTTTAATCTTTCTTTTTGTAATAATAAATGAGAAATCAGTAGAATAGCAAGCATAGAACCCTATAAAAATTGTTTTGAAGCCATTTATTTTTATTTCTTAAAATGGAAAGGACAGGTGCTGATATGGAAATACCTATTTTAGTTTTTATTAGATAGTAGGCAAAAATATTCCATATTAATAGAAAATGACCTATTTCTACAATGTAAAAAAGTCATTTTATAAAGTGTTTTCAGAAAATATTTAAATATCATAAAGTGATTAAATTTAACCTGATATCCTTTTAAGGCTGTAAACTGAGAGTTTATTACATTGATCATGGGAGAGCAGCCACATGCAGGAGCTGGAGAAAGATAAGCTGACATGTTGAAGTATCATGATTACTGGAAGGAACTGTTGTTGGTTAATACATGGCTTTTTTTTTCCTATGAGGCAATCAAGAAGCAATCAAAGGAACTAGGTCAAAGACACAAGACCCTATAAATATAGACTAGGGATTTAGTTATGCTATCTCTGATTTGGTGTAGTTTGATGAAACAAAGATAAGAGGAAAACTGAGAGTCAATGACTAGTCATTTGGCTTCTCTGATCCTCAGTTTGTTGACATAATAAGATAATGGTATTGGTTAGAATATTAGAATAGCAAACAATAAAATAATATAAAGCTAAAAGATCAATGTAAAGTGACTTTGACAGTCAGTATAAAAATGTCCAGAAATTCCCTGATAATTCCCATTTGATACCATCTCATTGTCAAGGGACTTCAAGAAAAATAAAAACAAGAACAACGAAGAAAAATAACAATCTTTCTCTCCCAATGTACAAAACTTCTGTAAGTACTTAATCGAAAGAGGTTCAGAAATTATAACAAAATATAGATATTATTTAAAAATTTTCATTTTGGAATGTATACACATGTTTTAATGGGTGGTATATATATTAAGATATACATTTGAGAGTGGGCTACTTTGAAATAAGAAAGATTAAGTGTGCCTCAAAATAATGGATATCTTGAAAATGAACGTTTTCTTTTTTGTAATTTCTATATTATTTCATTTTTATCTGGCAATGCAACACTTGATGGCATTTATATTAGAGAAATAAATATCCATGTCTAAGCCACCAATTTTTTCACTTTATAAAAACAATTGAATAATTTTCATATTAAAGAATTATTATCTATGGGGCACCTGGGTGGCTCAGTTGGTTAAACTTCCGACTACGGATTTCAGCTCAGGTCATGATCTTATGACTAGTGAGATCAACCCACATCAGGCTCTGTGCTGACAGAACAGAATTCTTGGGATTTTCTCTCTCTCTCTCTCTTTGCCCTTCCCTTGCTTGTATGCATGCACACACACACACTCTTTCTCTCTCTCTCAAAATAAAGAAATAAACATTAAAAATTGTCATTTGAACCCAGGTTCAGTACTAAAACAAAAAAAGAAATATAATGTTTCATTAAGAGCACAGGACCTGGATTCTAAATGTGACTCTTTACATAAATTATTCAACTTCTTTAGACCTCACTGTTCTCATCTAAAATATGAGAGAAATGATACTTACTTCTGAGAGAATTTTATGAGGAGTGATTGAAATATTGCACATAAGGCATTCCACACAGCCTGTGACACAATACACATTAAAAAATAAAACCAAAGCCATTTTTGTTTCATACCTTGGTTGTGGACCAGTGGACCTTAGTAATTTTCTACAACTTTACTCTTACGGTGTTTAAAGTGAATTACAGAAATACATTAACTGAGGAGATTTAAAAAATCTCTTTAAGCAATTTTATCTGCCTTTATAAACTTTTGCTAGCAATAGAAACTACTTAACAATTCTTACATTATTAAAGTTATTAACTATATTTCTGTCTTTTATTAAGACAGTATCTGATTATTTTGGCCTCCTACTAGTCATCGAAGTTTCTAAGACTCTGAAACTAGTTTACTATGAAATAAACAGTACTTAGTAATGTTTCTAAATTAGTTTTGCATTATGAGCCTACTGACGATATATTACTTATCCCAAAATAGAAGTAACTCAATGATTATACGTTTATTACACTGAGATCTTGGATTTGACCAAGTTAGAAATGAAAACACACAAGGACAGAAAAGATTTGTACCAGTAATAAAGAAAACACATATAACAAAGTTTTTCCTCAGTTTTCTTTATTACAACAATGGAGACACAGAGGTACAGAAAATAAAATGACATTTAATATACTATGAAACACATGCATAGGATTACACATAGTGCTGGATATTATGTTAGGGGTTTTAAATAAGAGATGATACCGAAGACAATACATTTATAATGTACATTTTTTTCAAGAAAATAAGCTATGATGAAAACAAATGCAATTAAAATGATCAGAAATAGTCACTTTAAAACACAAGTGTTGTACATAAAATCAGTGTAAGATGTGAGACAAAAGTATTCTGAAAGAAGTTCATGAATCATGGACGTTACTTAAAATAGTAATTTTTAATAGCTTGCATTAAAAAAAGATTAGCTAAGAGATTTCTTTCATAGTATCCATTTAGTACACATATAGAATAAAAATAAATATGGTATAATTAAGAAAAAGATGCCATCTCTTAATATATGCCATATTTGCAATGTGTAACTTTTATATTTTTATTAGTTAAAATGAATGATAAAGAACAACTTAATTTAACTTGAACATACATACATTAAGAAATTTTACAATATACCTAAACGTAATATATTCAATTAGTTCATACTTAAAATGAAAGTTCATTCTACTTGAATGAATCTATCTTTAAAAATTAGGTAAAATAATAGTCCAGCAACAAAGCCACAAGGACATCAGTTTGCAGTTCAGATCAGCATAGATATAGAACTCTTAAACCTATGTGTTTTCCTTAGTTATTTCATTTTTTTTTTTCAATTTGGACTGTGAAATTAGTTAATAGCCATAGAGGAAGAGTGGATTACTACCAAAAATCTTCATCTGGTTTATAATCTTAGATAAGATAACCAAACCTTAGGTAATAAAACCAAAGGTATCTGGAAAACAAAGCATTGATATTAAACTCCCATCTCTGTCTTATTTCAGAACAATTAAATTAGACTTAAGTGTACTGAATTGTTTGCCTTAAATAAAAATTTAGATACTGCTTAATATAGTGTTATAACCTTTATGTATTTCAACAAGTTTTTAAGTACAATAAATTAGAAAAAAATAATACAACAGCTTTTTATTTAAAAGTTAAAAACTGTTAACTCTAAATGTTAATTCTACCAATTTAAATAGTAAGCCAGAAGAGATCAGGTTAATTAGATGATAGAAAGATATTTTGTTTGTCTGTTTGTTTAGTTAGTTCTTAAAATTTATTTGCTAGTATCTTCTGAATTCTAAGATAAACTATCAAGTATTAATAGTGATTAAATAACACTATTTTTTATGACAAACAGCTGATTTGGAAATGGAATTTTTACCAATTTTAATTTACATTGAAATGATTTCAAGGGCTGTTTGCAAAATAATTGTATCTCCAATCATTAGAAATATGCAAATTTGAGCTATCCATTCAATGCATTAGCCTTTCTGAAGGTTTTACGATATATATCCCCTACCATGAATGCTAAGATTTTAAAATTTACCAGTGATCAACAGAAAAGGAATAGAAAAAATACATCCTGTTCATTCATGGCCAGAAATTGAGAGGGAGGAAGCAAAACATGGAGGGGGTGGGAAAGAGAGAGAGACAAAGATGAGAAATTAAAAGATATATTGGAGAGAGACAGAAAAAGAGAATATTAGAAAGAATAAATTGGAAGAAAAGAAAGGAAAGAAGGAAGCAAGGAAATAAGCCAAAATTAGAGAAAACCTACTTCATTTGTACTCATTCAAAGGTTGTTTAAAGGATATTACATTATCTCTCACAGATTTGAGTCATAATAAAATACATAAGATGATACAATTAGATATAACCTTCATGATCCTATATCTTTATTCATTAAGTAAAATTACAATACGTAAGGGCTAAAGAAGATTATAAATAAAATTTATTTACGTAGTATTGTAACACACTATTTAAAGCTCTTAATGCTACTAATATCTAAACCAAAACCAAATAGGTAGAAATTTTCAGATAATTTTATCTGACTAGAGACATTTCTTGACTACTTCAAACTGAAAGTATTATTATACGTAACATTACCTAACTATTCTTGAAACCTAGACCCAAACATACTTAATGATTGTATTGGTGATATAAATATTTTAAATCACCAAAATAATTTGTAATTTTAAATTTTATTTTTCCATTCTTAATGTATGTATACCATATTAAGAAATGAAATACTATTCAGATATCTAAAAGAGTTCATTCAGATCCCAAAATGAAATACTATTCGGATCTAAGAGTTCATTCAGATCGCAAAATATTAATTATGTCTTGCACACTATATTTTGTTGAATATAACTGAATAATAAATCCAACTTTACAAGTTGAAACTACCGTGGAATTTTCCTTATTTTAATTTCAATTTAAATTAAATATGATAAATGGCCATTCTTATATGGAAAACATTTGATTTAAATTACAATGGGTTCTAAATTGACTCAAATTATATAACCTATGAAGTCCTGTGGGCACTTGTATTTTTAATTCTTAATTAAAAAATTTTTCTGTATATTTAAATAGTAAAAATGATTTGCAATGGAATTTTTTGTGCATGTATTCATTTAATATATAAAACTGAAATTATACAAAACTGTTAATCCAATGTCCATAATATATTTATTAAAAAAAAAAAGCTGAAGATACTTTAGGCTAATAAAAAAAAGGAATGAAATTAAGAAAAATAAAGTCATAAGATATATTAATCTTTCCCATGTCTACCACTAATGAATGCATATATATTCATTTGTGTAATGTATTTGGAAACAGTATAGCATTTATAAAACATGGTTATTCCCAATGACCAATATGAGGAGAAAGAGGATGAAAAATGGCAATTGACCTAACATTCTCCCATGTAAGAAGTTTCATAGGAAAGAATTTACTGTTATCTCCTAGACCTACCCTGTTGGCATATCTGGCAGCTGGTACTGGCAAGCCTTATAGTGATCTGAGGTATAATTACAGAGCTTTGTTTGGGGTAGAGAAAACAGTAAGACTAAATGATAAAAGGAGACAAGAAGATAGATCAGGAAAGAGCTGGGAGGAGAAAAACAAAGAGATATTCATGTTTATATAAGAAGTTAATCCTGATGCTCCATCTGCAGATGCAACAATCATCCTTAAGTAAATCAACCTAAATTTATAACTGGTATAATATCATTGAAGCAAACTTTTGGGATGATTTAACATTGGGGGGTATGAAACACACATCGATAGACACAGACATGTATTTCTGATTGATTATATATGATGATTAACATAAAACTCACCTTAACACACAAGTTCATATTTTATATGTTTCAGGCACAGGATTTTATTTTATTTAGATCTATAGATAGACCCTAATTAGAGTGTCAGATTACATGGTTGCATACAACAAAACTAAAACTCAGATAATTAAAAAGGTATTTTAAAAACACTTACATATTTATTAAGATTTTTTTTATCTGAGAAGGTAATTTATAATCTCTAAGGTCTAATTTATTGAACTGTTATAGCTGTACTATTTAAATTTTGTTCTTTCCTATTTCTTGTAGAAATAAGCTAAAACATAGACCCTGTATTTTAAGACGTCTGAGGATCTATTTTCAAGAATTTATGCACATCTCAGAACTGCAAAATAACTGCTCTTCTAATCATAAACATTTGGCCAAATGAAATATTGCTTATTCATTTCAGGACTAAAACCTTGGTCTGGGGCATCTGGGTGGTTCAGTTGGTTAAGCGTCCTACTATTTCAGCTCACATCATGATCTCATGGTTGTGAGATCAAGCCTCATGTTGGACTCCAGGCTGAGCCTAGAACCTGCCTGTGATTCTCTCTTACCTTCTCTGCTCCTCCCCACCCTTAAAAAAAGTTCAGGAAAAAAAAAGTTGATCTGTACTTAGATGTTTACAAAGAATAATGAAGAATTTAATAAATGTAAATAATTATGCTGAGACAATAAACTTTTAATTTTAGAATTTTTTCTCAACTGTCAAAATATCATGTTACGTACCATGGAAACTTGACTTTGAGTATTCTTCATGCCACGGTTGGTGACCTTGAGTCATAGAATATTAAATTTTAAAAAATCAACTCTGTTATCTTATGAAAGACTTATTCCATATTCTCCACAAAATTATGTTGCTATCATATAGAGTCTAAATAATTTCTCCCTGACTTTCTTGTGGAAACATTTATCTTATTGAAAAGAACCAGTCAGATTATAGTAAACAGGAAAAAATTGTTCCTTGAAGAGTTACTGGAACTCTTTTCTTTCCTAGCACTTTTTACATATTAGTAACCAACAAATCTACATATCTCCTCCAAAAATAGACATAATACGCACTTATAATTGGTTACTTACTAATTAGAAAAAGTTGGCTATGGTTATTTCAAAAACAGAACATTCCCCAAACCATTAAGTCTGGAAATTCCTTTGTCTCAGTGGAAGAGAAAGGAAGGAAGCAGAAGTATGTTTAATCTATGTATGGGATACTCCTGCATTCTAAAGGTCTATGGCTAGGTGAAAAGAAAAAAAGACAGCAGTAGACAGCACAGTTTAGAAAAGATAAAGAAGTCAGACTACTAAAGAGAAGTCTAGCTTTAGATCTTACATAACAGGACCCTGTAGCTATTTTTTTTTAAAGAGTAAAAGAATACTTTCACGAAACAAAGTAAATAGTTTTTCATGTGTGAATCTCAAAGCCCAGAATCCAATAGTTTAATTTACCACATTAGTATGGTCACTCTTGTGCACATACGTAAATCTAGTTGCTTTCTAATTTTCCTGAATGAGTAGTAAGAATCACTTGCTAGGGTGTGGTTGGAAATGAAAAACACAAAACGCTTTTCTCATTTTATAATGAATGAAAGTTGAACACTAAAATCGTTAATCGTGATAATCCCTGAAATACAGCTTCCTCTGAAAAATGTAGTAACACCTCCTCATCTCAATTTCATCCTCTTGCAAGTAGTAGCTAAAATATTTGCTTCTGTCTCTGATCTCTGCAAAGAAACTGACTCTGTGTCCAAGAAGATGTAATAAATAAGTATACATATATGTTGTTAGAACATCAACACTCCATGCCAACTCACAGCACAGTCCATATCCAGTGAACAGGGTGCAACATTTTAAACAGATTCATATTTAAATTATTAAATTGGATATTTTAAAATTGGTGTTTAAATTTAAAGGAAGAAAACTCTTTCATTTTTATTTCTTATGATATTTTAGGTCAAAAAAAGGAAAATAGGCAGCACGGTATGGATACATATCTAATATAGATCAGTTTTTGTTTTATATAAATGGTAAATACCATGAAATTTTATAAATGTCCATAAAGTTGGAAATTTACATTTAAAAGAATAACAAAACCAACATAAAAGATCCACAATTCCACATAATAAAATACAATGCATGGTCATGGATAATTAGTTATATTTGCAAAATAATCAAATGAGAGAAAATTAGATGTAGCAAATGCTTAAGTTCCAAGTAAGAGTGACATGATATTTAACAAGGTCAACTTTAGAAGCTAAGGAAACTTCAGAATGAAGCAGGATCTTGGAAGAAACAATCCTGATTCTATTTCTTTCAGCAGTTTTCTGACAAATTATTACTTTAAAGGTTGACAATTTGGGGAAGGGAAAATAGGCTAATAGTTCATGAGTGAAATACATGCATAATTAGTTGAACCATAGAAAAGCTTTCATCATTATTTCAGATTCGCCTTGTCAATTTGCAGGGCATGAAAGGAAATATCATATAGCAACAACATTAAAACATCCAAGACAAACTGAGGGCTATAATGAAAGAAAACCCAGCAGCATTCAGCTGCCAGGACTGGCTTCCATTTTCGCCTTTATTCGCTTCACAGCATTTATCTGCATGATGGAAATTGTTTTTGAAAATAGAATAAGAATAAAATAATTAAGGAAAAAAAGGGCAGAGTTACAAACATGAAAGTAAAGAAAAAGAAAAAAGTGACAGTGGGAAAGAAAAAAAAGAGAAAATAATTAATGCAAGATTTACACAAAGCCATTACAAATTACGTACAAATAATTACTTTGATACAAGACAAAGAATGGCTAATATCTGTATAAAAGTTTTCTAAATAGTTGTCACATATTTAAAACATAACTGAGGCTCAATGTTAATGTTTATTTCATGTAAATCAGACAGTAGTTCTGTCATTGATTCTTTACATAAAAGCATCTTAATTATTCTCTAATGAAGATACAACTTATGAGTGAGAAAGCACCTGTCATTTCACTGTGCTATTGGTAAATTCATATTGCTACTGTAAATATGAACTCATCATATTCTGCAATGTTTACTGATATTACTTTTTGCTACCATCATCTTAGAAAAAATATCTAATAAAAGTAGTCATATTTTTAATATTGAGTGAACTACTAAGATATATCCATGAAAATGACATATTTATACAATGAAATTTTGCCACTATTGAATAGAATCCAAGGAGCATTGACCCAACTGATCATAGGCAAAGTCTAGACATATGTCATTGAACAGCTTTAAAAATAATTTTAAGAACAAAAGATCAATATGCACTAAATTCAAAGGAATTTTGTTTTGGGTATAGTATTAACATTTATCATTGACTGAGATTTCCAGATAGTTAAAATGAAGTTCTCGCCAATTTTAACTGAACTTCAATTTCACCATTGTTTTAGAATTTCTCTAATGTATATTCTGAACAGATCATAAATTTAACATTAAGAAGACATTTTTTGCATTTTCCATGCACTTGAATGTGCTGTTTTTTTGTTCATGTTGAGTTATTCACAACTGCAAGGGTATACTAGTGTTGCTTGGAACTAGACTGAGTGCCATCAAAATAATTTTATCTACAGTTCATTAGAAGTATAATGAAAAAAAACATGCAAACTCTCTCTCTCACACACACACACACACACACACACACACACACCTGAACATTTTTAACAATTTATTTAGTGGTAGTGATTTATATAATTTCTTTGTCAGCTTCTTATATTTGAGGAACTCTCATAGATGCGTTACATGCTTTAATTCAGATGGTAGAATTGTTTTACCATCAGATCTAAACAATGGATGAATGGAACTGTTTGTCACCAAATTATATTGATAGTGTTAAAATTAGACATGTGTTCAATTCATAGTAACAAAAGCAGAAAAAGGAAGCAATTACTAGAAGAAAAAAATGGTCTTTTTGGTTAAAAAACCTGTATTAAAAATGTCATAAACCAAAAGAAATGGTGGGAAATGTTTGCTGGAATAAATTTATCTATCTCCAACTCCAAAGATTTTTTAAAACATTAGATTATATTCCATCCACCAAATTAGTAGTATATTTAATAATGAAAATTACAGAATGAATCAATAAATGTCATATTACCAGGCTCTTGTTCCACAGATTTATAATCATTTTATGAGAATTAATTTGTCATAACTATTCAATATTCTCATTGTTTATAAATAAATGAGATTATGCTGTATGAATATTCCAAAAGGGAATAAGATTGTGATTTTGCACTCTATTTCTATGTAAATCAACAAACACATCTTTCAAAATAGACACAGGTTTAATAAGAGCAAATGAGAAAATATTATTCATCACAAAGCATTTTTTAAATCAGAATAATAAACTATGGAGAAATGTGGTATCCACTAATGTACATGCATAGAAAAGCCATTATTATCAATATAATATATAATATCTGAGTGTAATGTGAGCATATTGTTAAAAAACAGTTCTTTAGCCCAACAAATACATGTACTATACATTTAGCCTGTTGCTTACCAAAAGTTAAATTCATGGAATGCACATAAGCAATGACTTTTTAAAATCAAAAGTCCATAAACTCATTTAGACAATTTACAATTCATGCTACCAAAAACAAATAAAAACTAAATTAATTTGTAAAGTTCACGTCTTCTAAAACTTGAATAAAAAGACTTAAGGTCTACTAGTTTATTATAGAGAACTTATTTCAGATTTGAGTTTGAATTTATAAAATTTATTTTAAAATGGAATAAGAAATAATACAGCCGCAAGAGTAATTTTATGTAGGCACATGAAGATCATTTCCCTTATTTTACCAATAGATAATTCTAACTCTATAAGATATTGTGGATGTAAAGGCTCCTAAATTCACCATCACCCACCACAGCCTTTTAAAATTGCCGCGTGAAACCTTCTAGAGCTAAACTGAACAATTCTTAAACTATAAAGGCATGCCTTTAATGTGGCTTTCCACGAGGCTTTGGCAGTCAGTGGATTCGTATAGATAAATTAATCTTTTATTCTTTCCCTTTTCCCAGGAAGCTGCTGTTGGTTTGAATCATCTGCACAGTTTAAGAGGGGAGGAAATGTGTCTCCTATCTTCTCAGATAGCTTTGTCTGACTTTTCCTTGACCACATGATCTGCTTCATCAGCTGTGAAACACATTTCAGCTTTTTTCATCCTGAAGTCCTTCTGACACTGTTCCCCCCACCCCCATTCACCTTCATAGGAAACTTTCCTAAAAGCTTTAAATAAGTTGGAGATTAAATCCCCTAACCTCACATCATATCCTCAGCCCATTCCTACTCAATATCTCTCGACCACTTCAGCAAAATTATATGTAAGATGGACATTTCACATCTCTTTCACTTGAGTTTTGTTGACCCCTCAGCAGCATCTGAAGTGTCAAATGCGATTTATAGCTTTTCTTCTTGAAAGATGACTACAGTCTTCTGTTTTTTCCAGGAACTCTACGACATCTTAGTCTCACTGGGGTTGGTGGTGTGGTTCCTCTTCCTGTATAATATCACAGTTCCTTTGGGCACAGCTCTAAATCGTCTACTCAGTAACCCAAGAAGTACACCTTGAACATCTATGCCATGCCCATCACCCTTCTGGGTTCCAGGGAGACATGAATGAGTATTTCAGACGTCAACTCTTTTTCATAGAGGTAAGGCATTACTCATTGATTGTGTGATTTTATCCTCACCCAGGCTTCAAATACCATTCACCTGTTAATGTTAACATCATAATGCACGTTTCCAAGCTATGACTGTTTTCTCCGCTTTATACACATACATATAACAACTACTTGACATTTCAAACGTAACAAATACCAAACTGATGTTATGTTCGATCCTATTTTCCAAATCCTCCTCCTCAAGATTCTTCATCCTGAGAAATGATGCCAACATTGTTCCAACTATCCAAGCAAGAAACTCAAAAGTCATCAGTATCTACTATTACACATGTAAGCTTAACCTACATATACATTGTGTCCAGGATTTATTCATGGCTTTCTTTTTCTACTTCTATCATTATTTTCCCAAGCCTTCCTATTCATCCATCTCTTTCTTTTGCCCATATGAGCAAGATTAATCGGTCTGTAATGCCTATCTATTCATATAACATCCATGTTTCAAAGGACTTCTTATTGCTTTTAGGATCTCTTTTAAAAATGTTCATGTAGTTTTCAGAAGGCCTGGGATTATCTGGGTTGCAGGTCCCTCTCTATCCTGATCTTTGTTCACACGGTTCCAGGTCCTCTTCAACAATTTTTTTTTCTAGATGCTAAAGCAGATCCATTTATTTTTTCTCTTAGAGATTTCTTCCGTATACAACACCTTCCCCCAGAAGGCTCATGTCCTGTAGGTTTTTTCTGGAAAGGTATTTTCTAAGGGAACCCTTCCCTAGCCCCCACCTAACACCCATCACAAGTTGGGTACAATTGCCAACCCCTCACAGCAGCATATGGCACCAGCACATCTCTTAGTTGTAATTATTTAGTGGTTATTCTAATGCTAATTGATGTCTAACTTCCCTACTAGATTGTAAAGTCTTTGAGGGCAGGGGCCAGTTTTGTACTTTTCACAGGTCATTCCTTTATACTCATTTTGGTCTTTGTCACAAAGCAAAACACCAATAAATATCTGGAACAAATGAATGAATTCTAAAACTGCAGAACCGGAAGGAACTCGCTTAGCTATGAGGAAATGCATATTGACAACAGCAAAGCTAAACTATAAACCACAACTCCCTCCATTTTCCTTCTAGGTACTGCCCGCCCACAATTTGATTCTGAAATTGGAACAAAATATGTTTTTATAGTAAATATATCATAATATATCTTAGATATTTTTGTGCCTATATATACATACATATATATATTCTTATTTACTTACCCTCTTGTCCATAACAATTTTTGTTTTTTATTAACAATAATTTTATTATAAAATAAATATACTCTGGAAAATATACTCTGGAAGTATAATATACACTAACCTGTCTAAAACTGATTCTTTGTTTTAGTTTGTGTTTTAC
This sequence comes from Cryptoprocta ferox, assembly GCA_028646485.1. NCBI lineage: Eukaryota > Metazoa > Chordata > Mammalia > Carnivora > Eupleridae > Cryptoprocta > Cryptoprocta ferox. Next base: position 21,522,517 of record CM053573.1, read on the forward strand.
TTATAAAATGTTATTAAAATGTCACCTTCTAGCTTCATACAATATTAATTTCATCTTGATAAAAATACTTATTTCCTCCAAACACATGAGCTAAATTAAGGATTTAGGAAAATGGGAATACATTGTTGCAAGCCATGTTTGAAGATTCTGACCCAGATTTAGAATCATATCTATATCATGTAGCTGATATTTGCATGGAGGATAGCTACTACAACATAAAACATTGTATTTGTACAGGCAGTTATTGATGTTTCAGACTCACAGAGGCAATGAACTTGATAATATATTCAACCATTCTTCTTAGTTAGGTCTATCATCTTATAAGGGTATTGGATTTGTCATATGACTAAGTAGCTCTGACCTTGAACAGATCCCTTAACCTTCCAAATTTATATCTGCAAAATGAGTATAAGTCTTCCTTGTTCAATTTAGATTCAGAGATATGTGATGAGCTAATGAGATAATAAACGCAAAAGTAATTTATAAATTAAAAAAATTATAACATAAGATATTAAAATTAATTCTACATATTCCCAACTTCCTACTTTTAAATTATACTTGGAAGCACTTATTAATATTAGCAATACAAAGCCAAAATATCAATTATTTTTAAAACATATAAGCAACAGTGATTATTTTATAATAGAAGCATTAACTGTGTAAAGATGCTTTCAATTAAAAAAAGATGTACGGTATCACAAAATCACAATAATGAGATTAATATCAATTTGAAGTTACAAAGGGATTAAAGAGAATGACTGAATTGACAAACTTTATTTTTTCCCAGTCTCAAAAATGTTATGTACCAATATAATAAGACTTAAATAAGCCATGCTTATGAATTGACTGCTCTCATCTCTACATATATACATATGAAGAGTATATTTATGTTATATATATTTATACATATTCATGTAAAATTTACCTGTAAATATTACAGATATATTTTAAGGAATGATAAATGTTAAAATATGACCCGTGTGACAACTCAAAAAGTTAAATAAGACTATGAATCAGGACAATTTCTTGCATCTTTACCACTATAGCATGATTCCGAAAAAAATGTTAATATCACTCCTGTGGACTTTGATAGTATCGCTAGCATATAATCACGGAAGCACTGTTACTTAATAAAGGCAGAATCCACCAGGGTGCTGTGAATACCAATGTAGCATGTCCTGCAATGTTGTGAGCCTCCTTGAAACTCTAGTTATAGTTTTTTTTCTGGGACTACCTCTGTGACTGTTTCTGCCCTATTATGTGATTGATTCTATCTTTCTGAATTCAACTTGCTTGATGCGTCATGGATGGGCTCATCACCTTTGACCGCATTTTCCCAAAAGTGAAGGATCAGCCTCCACATGTTTGATAGAGACATTGTCTTCTTTGCAAACGATTTTCTGGTCTCAACAGAAATCTTTCATGTTGATTTTGACACTTCACTCTTACCTTCCATCCTCTCCCTCTGCTCATTCTCTCCTCACTACTTCAACCACTGAAGTTGTCACGGTGTATTTACAACTGATCACCCCATGGCAAGAACGATTTCTGAAATCTTTAGTAAGACTTATCACAATAATCATGATTAGAACTTAGAATTTACACTTCCTTCTATAAAATATGTGTTGAATATTAAGGAAAAATCCACAGGAGTTGTAAAAAGATGGTATCAAATTTACTGTCACCCTAAGAAAGCATAGAGTTTTGCTTACCTTTAATAATGTTGGGCTTTGGTGGCATGCTGAATTCATAGACTGTCGGTTCTGAATATCCCAATCTGTTGGCGGCTGTAATTTGAACTTCGTACCCCATTGTCCACTGTAGATGCTCCAAAATAATGTGGTCTTTATTTCCCTGCACTTTTTTTTCTAGCCACTGATCTTCTTTATCTTTCTGTAGAGGCAATACAAATATATTTTGTAAATACCGATACACGAGTTGTGGTTTTTTAAAAAGTTAATTTGTCTTCAGGTGGAACACGTGGTTTTATTAATAGCAAAAAAATATATTTTATCATCTATAGGGATAAATAAAGTTTCTTTATCAATGAAGTCATTTCTAAGACATTTCTATAAAATGTGTAATGTTTTTATTTTAGCCAAAGGGTGATGATTTCATGATTAAGTCTTGATAATTCAGTGGTTGATGATTCATCTTTGTTAAGATTTTATTTTTATTTCACAGATATCAGTTTACTGTTTAGCCACTTTTTGATTATTAATAGACAGAAAATGTTAAACATGATTTATAGAAAAAGCTTAGTATATCCATTAAAATAATTGCCAGAGACTACTGTTTAAGGTTTGAGGTGTGTGTTGGGGGGAGATAAAATGCCTTGCAAATAAAGCCTGGGTATTTTTATAGATGTAATTTACCACTAGTATTTTTATTACTCTGATGTTTTAGACTCAGAGTATAACAGCATAGAAGAAAAATTATTTTCTGTTAAAAATGTTATTAGCATCAGAAAAAAATGCTATGCTCCCCTTGATCATTCTACACTCAAATCATGAATCTTTTCCTAAAATAAATGCTTAAAATCACATACTTCAATAACCCTTTATTTGAAAAATATACTATGATTACAATAAACACAGAAAAATAAATATATATAATGTAATGAATTAAGCTATTTTAAACAAGGTGAGCATTTGGTTGTGCCATGTTAACCATTTAAACACTGAGAAGTTCCTTAACTTCTCTGCTTTGTTTTTTTCGTCTCTAGGTCAGAATTATAGTAAACATTTGCCTCTATCAGCTTTCATGGGAGCAGCAAGAAAAATCAAGTAGTTTGGATAGTCCAGGGCCTTAGGATCATAAGCACTTAATAAATGACAGCTATTATTAGGGAGAACCTATTTTCATAATAACCATGAAAATAAAATAATGTTTTCTAGAATGATGTATTTAATAAATCACCACTGCAATTACAAACCTCGATTTCCCAGAGACATAATTGTAAGTAAATTAGAGCCTGGCCATAGTGGTAGACAGATAAGATAGATAAATAGAGAGATGATAGAGAGATGATAGAGAGATAATAAATAGATGACATCTAAAAAATATTATATCTTTTTAACCTCAGAGACTAACCCAGTATTACTTTTTGTTGGGCCAATATTTTACAATGTGTTTTTGACTATAAAGCATAACAAATTTTCCAGCATTTCTGGTGAAAAATGAGGATTAATCCTGTAAAATCAAACTGTGGAATTTAAATGCATGATTACATTAAACCGATGAACTACAAACATGAAGTATCTATTCAAAGGAGACAAGAAGACATTATTATTTTGATACCATACTATTATTCTATTTTCCTACTTAATTGTTTTTGGTTACATAGAACTTTTTTTAAAAATTTTACAACATTTATTACAAAGGAATCAGTTAGCCTATTTTGATATCTCTTCTAAAACTAAAGCTATAACACCCCTAATGAAGCCACGGGTTTTGGAAAAACACATACATTTATAAACAAGAGACATTTCATTTGCTTTCTGAAACTTATAAATGATTAAGATTATATATTGTTTTCCAGTACTATTTAAAGTATAATGAGGTGTACTGAAAAGGCCATTGGAAAACCGAACAGTTTGGGGCAGGATATTTGTAACTTGCCTAAGTCATCAATGACTAGTAAGACTAAGAAAAGAAGGTTTGCTTTTGAAATGCTAAGGACAGCTGTACCAAACAGCCATGATTTTCCCAACACCTCCTTTCTTCAGTTCATCCGTCAATTATTCATTCAGCCTTTATTGGGTAGTGGGGTTGTTCTAGAACTATGAACACGATAGTGAACAAGACATGTACAATACGCTCCTCTTGGAGTTTACAAGCCACTCCAACATAAAGGCATGAACTCTCTGAAAGACCAAGAATGCTCTGGGAGCATTTAACGGAAATTCAATAGAGTCCAGGGGCTAGGAAGGTCTCCTCTGGGGAAGTGATGTTACCCTCAATGAAAATAACAAAGCCCAGTGCCATTTTTCATTTGTCTTAACCTACTTAATGAAAAGTAGGGCTATTCTTTCACAGAAGTATAGATGCAAAAATAAACACAATGACTGAAAATCTCAGAAAGATGCACAAACACTGAGAGCTACAAAAATACACACTATAGGTTCATTATTTTCTGTAAATGTAAAAACACCAGAAGTATTGACCAAAAACACAAAGCTAAAAATATTTATTCAAAAAATAATTTTAGATGACACATTATACATATATGTGCAAATACATATACATTCATACATATATAGACACAATAAAATCTATATAACATACAAATCTGATATATTCTATATTGTATATAGGAAAGAGGGGATAAGAAGCTAATGAACTGAAACAGTAGATAAAGACAAGGGTATACAAAGCAGTAGAGAGTTTCCCCTATGGCCTTCATTTATTCTAATAATTCCATAAATTCTATGTAACTATTAGTACTTGGTGAGAATGAACATTTTTGTGGAAATTCAGAGTCAAGTTTTGCTTTGGATCTTAGTGGATTACCCCAGGATAAAATTTATTCTTCAGAGAGAAAGATAGACTTCATGTCCTTCACGTAATCCTCCAAAAAGACTATTTCTGGGAATTGAGAATTTGAAGTGAAACTTCCTGACAAGCAGAAGACATGCAGATAGTCTCTTCTGAATTACCCATCATTTAACTCTTAATTGTTGAAGCTCTTAGCATGATAAATTAAAAGCCCCTCCATCACTTTAGATAGTTGTACTGATGGCATCAGCAACCAAAGGGAGTTCTAATATTTTCCCCAATTTAAGTCAATTTCATTTTCCATTCAACATTAGACAAGGAGGATTTTTAATCCCCTAATTGCTATTCCCAGGGAATAGGAAAAAATTAAAGTGGGTGTTACCAAATACTCCCCTAGGTATCAAAATCTCAATTATCCATTTTTGGAGTGCCTAATTTACAGAATTTAAATGCCTAGGGAACGATTTAAGATAATCTAGTTGCAAAATGTTCCCCTAGGTAACTTAATGAGATGATTTGCTGAATAGGGCTATTATTAATAAGCCAATTAAATGTTGAAGGGCAGCTACTGAAAGAAAAATGGTCATTTTGCTTTGATATAGCTTCTCTTAAGCACTCTTTTTTTTTTTTTTTTTTTTTTTCAGAAAATAGACAGGGCCAATTAACAGATAAGAGCTTTCTTAATAGTTATTTTAAAATCATAATATCAGCATATAGGGAAATATTTGCCATCATCTGTATGGGAAGGAGAACTGAAAGAGATGAAAGAGGTGTTGCTTTTTTATTTGTAGAAGACTCCTGACTGCTTTTATTTATAACAAGAAGTAATTCACTCATCCTTTTTGAAGTCTCAGGAAATATATTGGCAACATCAACTTAAATGAAAGCTGAATAAATATAAGAACATAGTACAACAGAGGAGGCGAGCTCATACTAACTAGAAGAATTTTAAGGTTCTTGTGACTCCCATGTGTTATGCTTTAAGATTTTGTGTTTCCATATAAGGTAGTTTCTGGTTCCTGGAATACCTGGTAGCAATGATTCAGCTATTCAATACTTGTATAACTTTACAAAGGCTCCAGAATTCTCTACATTTCCATTTATCACTCTGAATATGAGAGAGGTGATTTAGCAATAATACACACTCACACACACACACACACACACACACACTCCAATGAGATTTAAAAAGATAAAAATTTTGGAGGGTTTTAGTAAAGTTTCAAATTCAAATCTCTTTCTTTTTAATTGAAGTATAATTGACTAAAATTCTAATTCTCAGGGCTCCTGGGTGGCTCAGTCGGTTAAGCGACCTACTTCAGCTCAGGTCATGATCTTGCGGTTCATGAGTTCGAGCCCTGCATTGGGCTCTGTGCTGATAGCTTGCAGCCTGCTTTGGATTCTGTGTCTCCCTCTCTCTCTGCCCCTCTCCCACTCACTCTCTGCCTCACTGTTTCTCTCAAAAATAAATAAGTATTTTAAAAAATTCTAATTTCTTTTTTCTATTATCATAACTGATTCAAATTGCCTTTGTTTCACATCTTAAACTTGGTAAAATTTTGTAAACTTGACCCTACTACTTAATCTACTCCTAGTCTCCATCACCCATGTATTTCTTTAGGGAAAACTAAAATCTAATTTTCCTATTCATCACCTTCTGTGTTCTCATAACCCATAAAAATTCACCCAGTGCAAGTGTTTCTTCTCTTCCATCCATTATTTTTATATCTATTAATCTAATTACAGTATTGCTTACAATTGTTCAACAGAGACTTATTTACTAATTGATTCATTGATGCATTTATTCATTCAGGCAAGAAATAGTCTTTTTGAAGATACCAATATGAGGATGCATAAAACTCATCCTCTTCATTAGCAGCAAAGAAAAATCAAAAAGCTTAGGACTCTTTAATGACCATAGCTATTATTTGAAAATTCTTCAAAAGCTATACTGATGGTTTTAAATAAATTTCAGTGTACTCACCTAAACATAAGTTAATCATAAATTGTTAATATTATTAATAATTAATTAAAAAATAAGTTATTTCAACAACAAGAATTCAATTTAAAAATTTTTAAATGACCTTTTTCAAAATTATCTTTTCTATGGCCATTGAGATGCAAACGTTCAGACTCCAACTAGCTTAAGAAGGTCAATTAAGACTCAGAAACATATGCTAAAGCACTGTTGCTAGTCCCTAAAGTAATTTCTTCACAACTGATTTTAAGCAACCAAATTTCTTTAGCCCTTCTTAGCTCAGGAAATTTATTTAATGTGAACACTAAGTGATAGTTATGATCCCATAGCTATCATCAAATTAGGGAGAAAACAGTGAAAAACTCATGGAAGCATGTACAAAACTATTTAGTAAATTATATGGAGTTACATTGACTCTACAATCAAAGTAGATGTAAAATATTCTGTACTTAAAGTAACTTCTTTCATTTTCCATACACATTATGAGATTAATAAGCTTGTCTTTATTCTCCAAATACATGGTTTAATACTACTGACTTATTGTTAGAGACATTAATTTTTACAAAGAATCCACAGAGACATCTAATTCTGCTTTTACTACTCTAGTTCTATTCTAATAAATTGTGTCTTCTTAATGGGTAACTGAACAAAGTCATGTGCTCTATCTACTAGATAGATAACATAGAATAGTATGCATTCCCTGATCTATATTAAGTTACATATTCTCTATATTAGGATATGATTTGTCTTGTCCTCATCCCCATGAAATGCAAGTTAGAAAGGGCTGGGGATTGGAAAGAGAAGGGGTATGGCAAGATAGAAGTAAGATGGAATTGAGAAGGGACTAAAACCTTCTTTTACTGGTAGGGTAAAAATAGATATTGTGTAAATAGCAACAACAGGGCTTTGCTACTATTTATTTGGGAGAAGGAGAGAAGGGAAAAAGAATGGAAGATACAAATTTATTGAAAATCAAATTTGTCTTTGTTCAAATTTTAAGCTACTCTAGGGAACACGTTTGGTTTCAATAATGACCGGGGACACAAATGGCAATATAGTGAGTGGGGGGAGGGATGCTAAACATTCTGTAATGGGAGGTAGATATCTGGATGGCTCACTATTCTACTACTCAAAATGCCAATACTGTGTCCTTTTAAGATACACAGGATTCATGACAGATATCCATTTTTATGGACCGAATTGTGTTTCCCCCACAAATTTATATGTTATTCCCTAACCTCTAATGTGACTTTGTTAGGAGATGTGGCTTTGAAGCGGTAATTCGGATAGAGCCCTAATCCAATAGGACTGAGAATTTTATGAGATGAAGAGACGTCAGGGATATATGTGCACAGACAAACGGTCATAACAGCAAGAAGGAAGCTATCTGCAAGCCAAAAAGAGGTGCCTCAGAAGAAACCAAACCCGCTGGCACCTTCATCTTGGAATTCCAAACTCCAGAGTTGTGAGAAAAGAAATTTCTGTTGCTTAAGCCATGTGACTGTGGTATTTTGTTATGGCAGCCCCAGCCGACTAAGACAGCTGTTGTGATAATAAAGATAATTATTTTAACAATTTGTTACAGACCCAGACCCTATTGTGTAGCTGGCCAACTCCTAAGTAACCACTTTCCATTTAGTGACAGTCATGAAAAATATTTCTGCCTAATGAGACATAATTCTAATTCTGCTCAGTGGAGCTTTTGGAAAATGTGTACCATATTACTGGAAAAGAAAGACAAGTTCAGCTTAAACAAACTATTACCCCTTTGTTCTTTCTATTATCTTCACATTCCAAATGTGGATGTGAATCCACCATTGTAGAAACACAAGATAATCTATATGAGGATAAACGCCAACATGCTAAGGATAAAAGAATGTAAAGAAAAATATTTTGGGCTGCCTGATTCTATAGTTGAAAAGTCATACATTCTTTAAATATAATGTTGTTTTAATAAAAGCCATTGGTATATGAAGAAAAGATACAATAGGAAATAATAAATATTTGCTATCATCAGTTGAAAAAATGATTCTGGCTGAACTCAACATAGCACTGGTGTTATTTCCAATATCCAACTCTTTAGAAAGGATATGTCAAACATCACTTTTAGGTACAAATTATATTTATAGAAAATATATTAGACATTTTTATAACTCCTCATTGCATTTGTGTTCACCATGGAATTTTATTGGGATGACCTACAAATTCTTATCTACCTGTATTTTATGCCATAAATTCTTCTGGGTAGAATTGTAGGCCACAATCTGCATATGAGGTCTATTCTTCCAGTCCGATTCCTGAATTCTGTTCAGACCTATAACCCGTAGAGACTCTTTCCCTTCCAAAGAGTTTCCAGATGGTCAAATAAGAATGGCCACGAAACCTAGCTTGAGTAGCATGAAATGATCAAATTCATAGAAAGATTGGGAGCCAGTCAGAGCTATTTTGGGGGTAGAGGCATGAAGCCTTCATAGGCAATTAGACATAAAACACCCACAGCTGCTCATCATTCCCAGCATGAAACCTGCAACAAAGAGGGATTGTGGCCAATAATCTTAAATTTAAAGACTGATGCCTAAAATTATTTAAATTTTTTTTCAAATCAAACTCCAAAAAAAAATCAAACTCCTTTTATTAATAACCTTTAAAACTTAGATGTTTGAATTAAAAAAACTATTAATTTTGAAAACTATGAATTTGTGGGAAAATAGTTAAAATTCATCTATATACTATTAAGGAGCAATTACTTAAAATCCTATTTGCTAAGGAGCGCTTGGGTAGCTCAGTTGGTTGAGTGTCTAACTTTAGTTCAGGTCATAATCTCGCCATCCATGAGTTCGAGCCCTGCGTTGGGCTCTGTGCTGACAGCTCAGAGCCTGGAGCCTGCTTCAGATTCTGTGTCTCTCTCTGCCTCTCAAAAATGAATAAACATAAAAAAAACAACAACATTATTTGCTAAAATATAATAAACTTGGAAAGTATTAATAAGTGTCCAGTAAACATAAATATCAAATTGACACTGTATTATAGGGATAATCATAAATGTTAATATGTAAACTTCACAAAATTTAATTGAAAATTGTGTTTCACTTTTAACATATTCTGCACTGGACACAAATACTAAATGGTACTTATGGTAAAATTGTTAAGAGAAGTCACTTTAGTGGCCTTTGGTATAATATTTAGCCAAAGGCCAAGTCCATTGGCCTCTTTCTTCATCACTCTGCAACCAGAAGATGTCCTTCCCCCCCCTACACATGTAAGTCCCAGGACAGCTCTTAGCTGTCCAAATTCCCATATTAGCTAGTGTTAATTAAACTTGAAAAAAATTAAATCTTCTTCCTCAAGTTCAATGTGGGCATACTTTGTTAAGTGCTGATTAGGGTACTTTGTATTATAATGAAACAATGCCAAATAATTAATAAATTTAAGTCTTTAATAACAATTAATTCATAACAATAAAAATAAAATATTTTGGATACAATAACTAAATAATTACCTACAATAACTAAAATTGAGAACAGGGGCTTGGCTTGAAGTTACTAATATTAAGCAGAATGGGAGATGAAAATATCCTGCTAAACTTGTCAGAAAAACAAGGAAGATGTTAACTTCATTTCTCAAATATTGCTAAGTTTAGAAATCACAATATTTATAACATGTCATTATTTTGATGGTCAATGCTGAGATTTTACTCAAGAAAAGGCAGGTATTCACAATTTACAATGATGAATTTCAGCAATGGACATTTAGCAGTCAAATTCCTATGAGAACGGTGTATCGGTGTTATTTCATATGCGTTCTTGCCTGACATGTCAATGAATTCAATGCAAATTTAATGCAATTTGAAAACATCCCACAAAATGATAATAAGAAGGTACTTACACTTCTATATTTTACAATATATTCCAAAATAGGAGCCCCTCCATCATCCTGTTTGGTGATACTGAGTTTAAAGCTCTTCCCACTGCTTGGTTGCCCATGTATGGATGGAGGACTTGGTTCACCTAAATAAGCAATACAACATTCTTGATTTTTACACACATCTCAGAAACCTAGAGAAACTGAATTTCAATAAAGAACACTGTCATGTAATAAAAAAACAAAACATAATGTTATCCTGAATTTACCATTTTCCATTTTCCCTTTGCTATGATAAAACCCTGATCCTTTCTCCCCACCAAAGAAACAGTAACATTCAGAAATCTGGAAGTGTCATGACAAAATTGTGACACATGAGAAACAAAATATTATTTATATTGATGTGCAAATGTTCTGAGAATAGTATTGCATTATACAAGCACAGGCTTTATTTCTCGTGTTATTAATAGTGCCTGATCCTATTTATTAATGTAATCTTGGCAAACTTTTTGTATATATGTATTACTACAAACATATTAAGTTATCAAACTATATAGAATATATTCTTACCAGGAAAGATAATGGTTTAACAGTTACTTATCTGCTTTAATGAGTATTTTTTAACTAGATACAGATTTGAATACAGAAATTTTGTAGTATCCAATCAACAGACATGTGTTCCAATATATTTTTGAACATACTTGCCTTTCATGTTCTTCTTCCCATGGAGGCAGTCTTATAACAAAGATGCTTATATGTTTAATATGAATAGGATCTACTGAAATATAAGAGTTTTCTATATGAAGGATGCCATCACTGCTTGGCAATATGGAATGGGAACTCCTCGCTATGTATCACTTATGTGATGGCCTTCGGCAACACTAGCATCCTCTTCCTCTGTTTTTTTCCAATTCTTTACAGGTATGAATATAGTAATACTGAGGAGCTTTCATGGGATATGGTTTAGTTTGCAAGGTTTCACAGACTTGTAGTATTGGTCTAGTCAGAGGAATGTTAAGACAAACTAAGCAGAATAGAGTTAAGAGGATTTATTGCCTCCAAATATGGAAAATCTGGTTTTATTCTCAGCAGGTTATTGTTTTTTTTAATATGGTGTTTATAACCTTATGTAGTGAGTAGTTTATTTGAGAAAAGGCATATCATTAAGGAAATATGCCAATTGGGTGTGTTGACATGCAAGTAAATGATAAAATAGCCTTGTATACTAGAGTCATATAGAAACAAAGTAAATAGAGGAATTTTGGAGTGACTCTTCATTAAAATAAATTACATAGTGTGCAGATATTATTACATGACATGATTTCTATTCAATGTATTTTCAAAAAAGGAATTAAAATGTCTGTAAAAACCAGTATAATAATTTCTTTAAAAGACTTAATAAGAGATTATGGGAAAACCTAAATATTATAAAATGGATTTTTACTTGGTTGTTTTAGTATAATTTCTAAATTGAATTTTAGGACATGTGTGTTGTACAGTATAAATTTATTTAACAATATTGTAAACATTTTAATAACAGCATTTTGAGGTAATAGGTATATAGCAGAAACTTCATTTTCAGTTACAAATGTTTTAACATATGTATTTAAAATATTTATGTCTACATTTAACCTTTACAATATACTAAATTTGTGGGGCACCTGGGTGGCTCAGTAGGTTAAGGATCCAACTTGGGCTCCAATCATGATCTCATGGTTCCCAAGTTCAAGCCCCACATTGGGCTCTGTGCTGACAGCTCAGAGCCTGGATCCTGCTTCATATCGTGTCTCCCTGTCTCTCTGCCCCTGCCCTGATTGCACTCTATCTCTCTCTCAAAAATCATAAATAAACATTAAAAATGAAAAAATATATATGAAATTTGTGATTCCATTAAGTTGCTACTTCCTTTGAAAAGAAAATAAAGTTCAGAACAAATGTAATGTCTATCAGAAAGGAATTGATTAAAATAATGGTTTCTATTAGAAATTACAGTGGTATGTTTATGCAAAAAATAATAATATAAATAACAATCAAGAAGTAATAATGGATAATTATGACATATTAAGTATTTTGCATATATCATCTTATTTAAACGTCAAAAAATTTTTGAGAAGCGGCTAAAATACATGTGTATTATTAAAAAAACTAAGACCTGGGGCACCTGGGTGGCTCAGTTGGTTAAGCGTCCGGCTTCGGCTCAGGTTGTGATCTCACGGTTCCTGGGTTCGAGCCCCGCATCAGGCTCTGTGCTGACAGCTAGCTCAGAGCCTGGAGCCTGCTTCAGATTCTGTGTCTCCCTCTCTCTGACCCTCCCCTGCTTGTGCTGTCTCTATCTCTCAAAAATAAAAAAATAAAAAAAATAAAAAAAACTAATACCTGACCCTTAAAATCTCAATGTCTAGGACAGAGGTCTGCAAGTCAACATCAGTGAACTAAGAGATTAGAAGCATTTTAATTTTTAAAATAGCGATATAGAAAGAGTAAAAGAGAGGACTTTTATGTGTGAAACACTTAGGATGGTGTTCTATGAATGAAGGAAGACTAGTGTGCCTAATTGAAAGAGGAGAAAACATTGGAGGGGTTAGCGAAGGTCTTACTGGTCCTGCCTTCTTTGGGGACTGATATGTGGTGACCTGGAGAGAGGAATCAAGAAAGAATGCACAATACTTTGGAAAAAGAAAACAGTATGCCCAAACTCGAGTTCCATCTACTGCTGCAGATGGCACTGTGGCCACAGAGGAAGGAGCTCTGAGGAGGGCCGGCAGGCAAATGTGTGTGTGGATGGAAGGTGCAAAGGTGAAGGTCGGTGTTGAGGATTATAAGTAGAGAAGGGATAGACCTGTTTAAATTTGTGTAAAGTCACTCCAGAATTGTTTTACTTGAAAATATGATGGTGAGTCAAGATGTATCAGCAGTCATTCTGGGAAGAAAATAATGAGGGGCTGAAAAAAGACATAGGCATCAGATGTGGAAAAAGAGAAGACATCTGACAGATTTTATGAGAACCAAGAATTGGTCACAAATTAGGGTAGGATAATTTATTGTGGCTAATTTGACTCTCCTAGTGGGTGTATATAACAAGCAGGGTGACGCATGGATTTTACAACAGTGTTTGTTGAGCCACAGTCAAATTTTCTCATATTTTCAAATAATTTATTCAACATAAAGGAAACAGAAGTCTCTTCAAATTTACCTTAGTTTTGTATAATTCAACTGACTTATAATACCCCAAAACAGGATAGTAGCAGGAACAAGGCTACAACAGCTACTCTTCTGCAATCACCATGGTAATGGATTTATATAATGGTGCTTTTTCTCACATTTAGGACCTATATAATTTATTGGATAAAGGCAATAGTCATGTCTCATCAAAAGAAGAAAATATTGGACATGTTACATAGTCACTGTTTTTGCTTTCTCACAGACTATAGACTAAACATTACAATCTAATTAATCAGACAGCAAATGAATAGGACACTTTGCTGATGGGAACCATTTCCCAAGAGTAGTTTCACTGTATTTATTGTAGTACACCTTTTCTTTTTTGCCTTGTTCCAGAGCAAAGTTATTTTTATAAATCTTAGATGCCACCAATTTCAGAAACCACTTCAATAAAGACATAATTCACTTCCCCAGATTGTTGAAACACCTCCATGAATTTTAAAACCCCTTAAATTTACAAGTGAAGAGAAAGGCAAGAGAGAGCAAAACAGAGATGATTACTTACGAACTGGTAATGTCTGGAAGATTTCTACTTTACTGTAGTCTCCTTGCCCTTTTCCATTTACTGCTGCAACCCTGATTTCATAAGTTGTATTTGGTTCCAGGTTGCTCAAAACAACCATCGCTAGTGGGGAAAAAAAAACACAAATATATATGTATGTAAATCTATATCTATATATGCTTATGGTTAATACTTTTTAATAAGTAAATGAATCAACCTTTTACAAAGCTGGCTGAATAATTTCATTGCAAATATTTCCATAAAATAGTTGAAAAAAACTGGAACTACAAATAAGAGAGAATGATTTGTGAACAGTCTCCTTTTTCACCTCTGTTTTAGCTTTCTTTTATGATACTTACACTCACAATATATTCAAGAAATAAGAATGATCTAAATAAAACATCCTTACTGTATGCATCCCAAATAATTTAACTACTTTAAATAGATTATTTTTATGGAACTTCATGGAGATATAGAATTCAATGACAGAACTCTGGCGTCTGGTAGAAGGTGTTTCACTCATGTCCGAAGAGTGTCACAAAGCTGACTCTAAAACCAACGTAGATCATTTATTTGATAATCTCAAATCAAATTAAATTATTTTTAATGCTGGTTTGAAGGTTGTCACCTCTTCTATTTTTCCCTGAATTTCTTCTCAATTCTATACTTTATCAGACCTGAATTCAACATGACACCAATAAAAGAGAATCTGAAAAAGTACAGGAATGTAAAGGTTATCAGATATATAGCCTGGGTCATGCCAACCTTTTCAATTTGCCAAAAAAAAAAAAAAATTGGGTACAATTGCAGTTTTCAAAATCTCATATTTTTAAAAATTCCTCTGATGAAGCCAACCAAATTCCATAGATGTCTCTATCCTTACTGCTTTCGCTAAATAGTGCAAACATTTACTAGTGGAAGTGACAAAGCCTTGATAAACAATCAAAAGGAAATTATGTCTGGCTTACATAATAAATCAAATGACTAATTCATAATAGAAGATGTAATTGATCATAAAATAAAAGTTTTCATAAAAGGATCATATTTGTAGAGATATTGGTTTATATGAACGATGACTGAAGGTAGTATACATTCAATAAATTACAATGTAATTTTTTAACATATTTCTGAAAACTAATTCCATTACCATAAAGATTCTTTAGATAATTATTTTATTCTACATTATATGAACATACACAATGAATATGTTTTGATACTTCCTTTTGTTTCATTCTTGTCCCCTATATTCATTTTCCTGACATCTTTTTAGCTTTTTGATTATAATTGTTTAATCTTCATTGAATTATTTATTAAATTACAGAAAAGAAAAAAGTTGCTGAATGCATGGTAAAGGTGTTTTTTTCTAAAATATAGAATTTAAAAATATAAAAATTAATATATATTTTTACATGTATCTGATATATTTTGTCATATATATCAGATAACTGTTAATGGCAAAAAACATTCCAGATATCAACCATACCTTATTTAATCTAGTAAAGATGTTCTAAAACAAGCAAAAAGATGTATTTCCAATTGGTAGAATTTACATTTGTATTTCTCAGTTTCTCTACCTTGTACAAAAAAAACTGAATTTTTTTTTGAGAGCTCATTGCCTGTCAAAAACTCAGATTATAATATTTGGTGTCAAAGTTAAGGGAGGCCACATGGGAAATCACTAATGGGCAGGGAAATCTAACTAGAAGCTACAAGGATAAATAGGAAAACCAAGACCAACTGGATTTGGGTTTCCTGAAAAAGCTCAGAGATTGTCAGTCTGTCTGGAATCAAGGTATATATAATATTAGCCCAAGGGAAAAAATATGTGTATCTGAGAGATTAGTGAGTTAGGTCATGCAGGCTATGGAAAGGAAGGAAGGAATCAAATTAAAGTTAGAAAGCTGAGATTCTGAGAAGGTAGAATCCTACTGCCCTTGAAACTTTCTGTTTAGGGTCAGTACAACAAGGAACTCAAGAGTTTAAAAGTCATCACATCTTATCAATTTTTCCAGTAAATAAATATAAAAAATTTAAAACCAATGTGAACGAGGCTTATTGTTCTGCAGATATTTTTAAAGCTTTATAAAATTGTATTTGTTCTTCAGGGATTATAACAAAATTCCTTAGGTCCTTGGACAGTCAATATTGTCATGGACCAGTCAGTGTTCAATGTGATGTTATGGAGCAGTTTGATTATACTTTACTTTACCTTAATGGTGAATGACTTGATGTAGCATGGGGACATATAAGACTCATACAGATATTAGTCTGACTACAAAAACCTTTGCAAGAAGACACTATCATGATGTGTACTTTAAAATCATGAAAAAAGTCAGATTGGCCAAGATGGCAGAGAAGTAGGGAGTTCTGTACTTCCTGCCTGCATCTCTCAAACAAAGAAGGGCTAAAGCCAAAGGATTCTGAACGGCAAGAGTCTGGGAGGAAAGGAGATGGAGCCCACTAAGAAGACAGCCTCATAGGTGCAGGATTGTGAACTGGGGAAGATAAAAATGGGCCAGGACATGGAGGCACGGATGGAGGGAGCCCCTTCTGCAGAGAGACAAAGGGAAGAGAAAGAGTGGCTAGGAATTGTAGAACTGTACCTGGAGAAGAGAAAAACCTCGGCCCAGGACAGAGAGGGATCATATCATCCTATCTCTAATTGCAGGGCTTTGGGAGAAAGATCCCGTCTCTAACTGGAGCTTTCTTTGGGCTGGGTGCCCCAGTCCCAGAAATTCCCTCTGGAACAGACGATATGCAAGGGACACAGTCGGCTTCCCAGAGGAACCCTCCTGCTCGGTCCCCTGCTTGGAGCCCTGCTAGGAAGTACCCCGGCTTGCAGGATTACATTTCAGTCCGTATCATTACTGAGCACAGAGTAAGAGCTTGAAACGTGGCTGGGTATAGGACATAGGACAAGGCCCACCTTGGCTACGCCTGAGGTAGAGTGATATCTGACCCAAAGGAGTGATTTGGAACACCTGGTTTGAGGAGAAAGGACTGGGGGGGTCGCCATTTTTCTCCCCACAACCACCAAGGTGGGGCCTCAGGAGCGGCCCATGGGACCCACAGTGGAGGCGAGACCTGCGGACACCAAACCATGCCCGTCTGCGCTGGGTAGCTGCTTTTTTACCAGAGCCAGATAGATGCTGTGGAAACAGACAGCCTCCCCAAGACCAGCACTGCTGTATTGCCGTGATTAACTCCAGATCAATTCATCCTATTCAGATATATTCTCCCTTTTCTCATTCTTATCTCTCCCCTCCTCTGGACTGATTATTCTGGTTACAGGTTTGCTTAAACAGGCATATTTAATCCATTCTCTTGATGCATGTTCTACACCTCCTTCATTACCTTCCTTTCTTTCTCTCTGAAATAATCAGACTATACAGTTTCTCTGGGTAACAATATCTTGTTTTTTTTTCCTCCTCACCTCCTGCCGTATTCTCCTTTTTCTCTCTCTGAATTAAGCCTTTTGGTCTCTCTGCCTGGTCAATGTTCAATTTCTCTTTCTCCCCACCCCTGTCATTTCTCTCTTTGTATATGCTCTTCCATCAGCACTACCTCCACCCTGCTCTTTATTTGTAGCTGGGAGTTCTGATTTTATGCTTTTGGAGTGTCCTTTGTCTTTTGTTGTTTTTGTTTTGTGTGTTTTTTTTTTTTTTTTTTGGTTTGCTTGTTTATTTGATTTGTTTGTGCATTTGCGTGCTTTTGTTAGCTGTTTGGTCTGTCTGTTTTCCTTTCCAGAGCTACCACAAGGAACAAACCAAAGTACACATGGTGAAGAGTCCAAAATATCACTACAAGTAGGGAAACAAAGTAACGAAAGTCACAACAAGAGAAGCCAAGGGGACACCATTAAAAGAACATTTCCTGAATGGCCAGGCCATGGACACTATATAAGCCTCCTTTAATATGGCAGCACTCTGAATGTAAATGGACTAAATGCTCAAATCAAAAGACATAGGGTGTCAAAATGGATTTAAAAAAAAGACCCATCTATTTGCAGTATACAAGAGACTCATTTTAGACATGAGTACGCCTTCAGATTGAAATTGAGGGGATGGAGAAATACCTATCATGCAACTGGAAGTCAAAAGAAAGCTGGAGTAGCCATACTTATATCAGACAAACTGGATTTAAAGTAAAGGCAGCAATAAGAGATGAAGAAGGGCATTATATAATAATTACATGGTCTATCCATCAGGAAGAGCTAACAATTATAAATGTCTTTGCACCAAATTTGGAAGCACCCAAATATATAAAAGAATCATGAACATAAGCAATCTTATTGATAAGAATGTGCTAATTGCAGGGGACTTTAATACTCCACTTACAACAATGGATAGATCAACTAGACAGAAAATCACTAAAGAAACAATGGACCTGAAGGACACATTGGACCAGATGGGTCTGACAGATATATTTAGAACTCTACATCCTGATGCTATGGAATTCAATTTCTTCTCAAGTGCACATGGTACATTCTCCAAGACAGACCACATACTGGGTCACAAAACAGCCCTCAATAAATATAAAAGAATTGAGATCATACCATGCACACTTTTAGATCACAATGCTATGAAACTTGAAATCAACCTCAGGAAAAAGTCTGGAAAACCTCCAAAAGCATGGAGGTTAAAGAACACCCTACTAAAGAAAGAATGGGTCAATCAGGCAATTAGAGAAGAACTTAAAATATATACGGAAACAAATGAAAATGAAAATACAACAATCCAAACTCTTTGGGATGCAGCAAAGGCAGTCCTAAGAAGAAAATACATTGCAATCGAGGCCTATTTCAAGAAACTAAAAAAAATGCAAATACAAAATCTGACAGCACACCTAAAGGAACTAGAAGCAGAGCAGCAAGAATACCCCAAACCCAGCAGAAGAAGAGAAATAATAAAGATCAGGACAGAAATAAAAAAAAAAGTTGAACAGATCAATGAAACCAAGAGTTGGTTTTTTGAAAAACTAAACAAAATTGATAAACCTCTAGCCAAGCTTCTCAAAAAGAAAAGAGAGAGCACCCAAATAGACAAAATCACAAATGAAAATGGATTTATTACAACCAATCCCTCAGAAATACAAGCAATTATCAGGGAATACTATGAAAAATTATATGCCAACAAAGTGGACAATCTAGAAGAAATGGACAAATTTCTAAACACACACACACTACCAAAATTCAAACGGAAAGAGATAGAAAATCTGAAGAGACCCATAACCAGTGAAGAAATGGAATCAGTTATCAAAAATCTCCCAACAAATAAGAGCCCTGGACCAAATGGCTTCCCTGGGGAATTCTACCAGACATTTAAATCAGAGTTAATACCCATTCTTCTCAAGCTATTCAAAAAAATAGAAATGGAAGGAAAAATTCTGGACTCATTCTACAAAGCCAGCATCACTTAGATTCTGAAACCAGACAGAGACCCAGCAAAAAAAGAGAACTACAGACCAATATCCCTGATGTATATGGATGCAAAAATCCTCAACAAGATACTAGCAAATTGAATTCAACAGTATTTAAAAAGAATTATCCACCATGATGAAGTGGGATTCATTCCTGGGTTCCAGGACTGGTTCAATATTTGCAAATCAATCAATGTGATACATCACATTAACTAAAGAAAAGATAAAAACCATATGATCCTGTCGATAGATGCAGAAAAAGGATTTGACAAAATACAGCATCCTTTCTTAATAAAAACCCTTGAGAATGTCAGGATAGACAGAACTTACTTAAACATCATAAAAGCCATTTATGAAAAGCCCACAGCTAATATCATCCTCAATGGGGTAAAACTGAGAGCTTTCCCCCTGAGATCAGGAGCATGACAGGGATGTCCTCTCTCACCACTGTTGTTTTACATAGTGCTGGAAGTCCTAGCATCAGCAATCAGACAACAAAAGGAAATAAAACTCATCAGAATTGGCAAAGATGAAGTCAAACTTTCACTTTTTGCAGCTGACATGATACTCTACATGGAAAACCCCACAGACTCCACCAGAAGTCTACTAGAACTGATCCATGATTTCAGCAAAGTTTCAGGGTTCAAAATCACTGTAGAGAAATTGGTTGCATTTTTATACACCAACAATGAAGCAACAGAAAGAGAAATCAAGAAACTGATCCCATTCACAATTGCACCAAAATTCATAAAATACCTAGGTATAAACCTAAACAAAGATGTAAAAGATCTGTATGATGAAAAGTATAGAAAAGTTGTGAAGGAAATTGAAGAAGACACAAAGAAATGGAAAAACATTCCATGCTGATAGATCGAAAGAATAAATACTGTTAATATGTCAATACCACCCAAAGAAATCTACATATTCAATGCAATCCCAATCAAAATTGCACCAGCATTCTTCTCAAAGCTAGAACAAACAATCCTAAAATTTGTATGGAACCAAAAAAGACCCCGAATAGCCAAAGTAACATTGACGAAGAAAACCAAATTGGGAGGCATCACAATCCCAGATTTTAGCCTCTACTACAAAGCTGTAATCATAAAGACATTATGGTATTGGCACAAAAACAGACACATAGATCAATGGAGTAGAATAGAGAACCCAGAATTGGACCCACAAATGTATGGCAAATTAATCTCTGACCAAGCAGGAAAGAGTATCCAATGGAAAAAAGACAGCCTCTTTAACAGATGGTGCTGGGAGAACTGGACAGCAACATGCAGAAGAATGAAACTGGACCACTTTCTTACACCATACACAAAAATAAACTCAAAATGGATGAAGGACCTGAATGTGAAACAGGAAACCATCAAAACCCTAGAGGAGAAAGCAGGAAACAATCTACTTGACCTCAGCCGCAACAATATCTTACTCGACACATCTCCAAAGGCAAGGGAATCAAGAGCAAAAATGAATTATTGGGACCTATTCAAGATAAAAATCTTCTGCACAGCAAAGGAAACAATCAGTAAAACTAATAGGCAACCAACGGAATGGGAAAAGTTGTAAATGACGTATCAGATAAAGGACTAGTATCCAAAATCTATTAGGAACTCACTAAACTCCACACCTGAAAAACAAATAATCCAGTGAAGAAATGGGGAGAAGACATGAAGAGACATTTCTCCAAAGAGGACGTCCAGATGGCCAACAGACACATGAAACGATGCACAATGTCACTCATCATCAGGGAAACAAAAATCAAAACCACACTGAGATATCACCTCACGCCAGTCAGAGTGGCTAAAATGAATAAATCAGTAGACTATAGATGCTCGTGAGGATGTGGAGAAACAGGCACCCTCTTACACATTACCCACTTGTTGGTGGGAATGTAAACTGATGCAGCTGCTCTGGAATACAGTGTGGAGACTCCTCAAAAAATTAACAATAGAACTCCCCTATGACCCAGCAATGGCACTGCTAGGCATTTATCCAAGGGATACAGGAGTGCTGATGCTTAGGGGCACATGTGCCCCGATGTTCATAGCAGAACTTTCAACAATAGCCAAATCACGGAAACAGCCTAAGTGTCCATCAACTGACCAATGGATCAAGAAGATGTGGTTTATATATACAATGATAACTACATGGCAATGAGAAAGAATGAAATCTGGCCATTCGTAGCAATGTGGATGGAACTTGAGGGTATTATGCTAAGTGAAATAAGTCAAGCAGAGAAAGACAGATACTATATGTTTTCACTCATATGTGAAAGAGAAGAAACTTAACTGAGGACCACAGGGAAGGGGAAGGGGACAAAAATAGTTAAGGAGAGGGAGGGAAGCAAACCATAAGAGACTCTTAAATACTGAGAACAAACTGAGGGTTGATGGAGGGTGGGGAAGAGGGGAAAATGGGTGATGGGCATGGAGGAGGGCAGTTGTTGGGATGAGCACTGGGTGTTATATGGAAACCAACTCGACAATAAACTATAAAAAAATAAAATAAAATCACGAAAAAAGTCATTTGGTTCTGAACCTGATTCCCCCACTGACTACGATTCCACCAAGTAGTAGGGCTGAGTTAGTCTCCCAACTTATAAAGGAAGACATTTTTAGTAAATGTCATAGAAATAAAAGTATAATAAATTGAAAGAAGGTGTATATAAAATAATTTGTGATCTATGAAACCATCATCACTATGCATCAGTTACCTATGCAAATAGGGATATTATATAGAGACTGTGAGATAATGAAAATAATGGATAGTCCAAATTTGTTCATCTTTGACTCTATATTTGAAGGCAAAAGAGTCTGTATCTCTAGTCTTAGGGATACTTATAAATATTAACACTTACAGATATCTACATAGTATGCTACAAATGACATAGGAGAGATTGCTATAGACGTCTTTACTGCTGCAGACAACTTTGATATGTGCTATGCCTCTCATATTTCTGTGACTTAAAGATGGAAACACTACCATCATTTTAAGATCACTGATAAACTAACTCAGCCAAGTAGGTGAGAATAATTAGTAATGTTTATGTTTGGTTGTTTGCCTTGATAAAACTCTGCAAGAAAAACAACAGAATTTAAAGCACACAATTTTAATTGTAAATAAAATTATCTGCAAACTAAAGTGTGGAAATCAGACCGTTCCTTATTTTATGTTAAAAGTGGTTAACAAGAGAGCTATTATTAAAGCATCAGAGTACATCACATGAGGGAAAACTGAGGTTATTAGATTAAACAATTAAAACAGCAACCCACCTTCCCCCTCAAAAAAAAAAAGTTCTACATTTTATTTGAATTATCTGAATATTTCTAGTAAAAGCTCCTTCTGGCCTGAACTGTCTCCATTCTCCTCTTTTCACCATTTCACAGGGCATGTGAGGAGCTTTGAATGTCCCTCTATCTCTGCTAAAGGGGAAACTCATTTCTTTGATCACATTAAAATCAATTCAGAATCAAGTCTCCCCAGGTTTCCTCATAGTCTTCTGTTCTCCATGACAAGATTCTCCCCAGGTGGTGGGGTGGCTCAGTCTATTGAGAGCTGAGCACTGACTTCAGCTCAGGTCATGATCTCACAGTTCCTTAGTCTGAGCCCTGCATTGGCCTTTCTGTTGTTACCATAGAGCCCTGCTTCAGATCCTCTGCCCCCCTCTCTCTGCCCCTCCCCTTTCTCTCTCTCTTTCTCTCTCTCAAAAGTGAATAACATTTAAAATAAATGATTCTCCCCTTTGCTGGTTGAGTTTCTCAGCAGAGCAATTTGAGGAGGAGAGAAGTAAAGAGGTTAAATGATGGCTGAACTATTATTACAATGCTGGTCTACAACACTCAAAGGTAAAATGGATGATGAGGCCTCATAGAGGACCTTCAAAATTATAGGGGAGAGGCACGGAAGTAAACCTATGGAAGCAAGTTTTACAAAGTTTATATACAAGAAGAAGTCAGTCTGTTTTTGAGTTCTGACTGTAAGGGTTTTGATACAATAACCCTCATTATGAGGCATATTAACATTGTGTGAACATAAAGGATATTGTGTGAAACAGAAAGAACTCCATAAATTGGGACCAATTTAAAGAGAGGGAGCAGAAAAAATTCAGGGGAGGCAAAGCCCAGATCTGTAATTTGACTTGCCTTTCTTAAATAAGAGGATATATACATTAAATCATCCACATTTTCCTGGCATATTACCAAACATAGGGTTTCTGAATATCCAAGGTAGAGCATGAAAGCAAACTACCACTTGAAAAATGAAAGTCTGCGTACTCTATAATAGGGTCATACCTCAAATTGTGAAGTTAGTTAATGGAAGACTTTCTTTCCCCAAATGTGCCCATACAATGGAACAAAAGAACCACAGACTGAGGTGTGGGATGGGTTCTTTCCCTATAATTTGTTAGAAATTCAAACTCGAAAATTAGGTGAAAGTTGATCTAGATTACAAACCACTAAAAGTTCTCTAAGGACAAATGGCATAAATTAAGGTATTTTATAGTTATATTTAGTCAGCATGATTTGGAAATCACAATACAATTCCTCTGAAAATTATAAACCACCATGAATTTTTCTCTGACATGGCAACAGGTATAGGTTCTGTAAAGAATCTGGGTTTCCTCATTAATTTAATGTTTCTGCTTGACTTAACTATAATTTGAGTTTCATAAATGACCATTTTGTCACCTGGCTATATATGCAGAAGTGCAGCAAATGCTGAAATGTGTAAAAATAATGACATTTAAACAGGCAAATGAAGGAAAACAGAAACTATTTTACATTATTTTTGCAACTATGGAAATGGTATTATTAGAGAGGAATATCTGAAGTTTCATTTTCCCTTTAAGAAGAGAATCAGACTATATTAAAGAAAGTTGACTAAAGTAAGTTTTTGTTTGTTCAGGTTATATATTCTTATAAATCCCATCCCTATACCTGTCAGGAGAAGCAGAGTCTACTGACTATGCCTGTTGGAGCAAAATAAATTACATATTTGCAAACTAATTAGGCTGAACAAAGTTCTAAAGTGAGATTAAATTTAGCCATGCTCTCTTCACTCCTGTAAACCTCAGGCGTCCCCATGGGCTTTTCTAGGCCGTCAGTGTGAGCAGATGAGGACTCCCTGCTACAGAACTGTTGTACATCACCCACCGGAAGTGCAGCTTATTCAGGTTGTCAGGAACTGTGACACACATCAGACAGCTATGAGAAATCACAAAGTTTAGCTATGATGGGACTGATGTTTCAAAATCATACTTGCTGCTGCTCATCTCCTCAGTTAAAACTGAAAATATAAAATCCCTTGAAGTTTCTCACATAAGATTCATTTTTTTGTTTTCCAAACAATTAAAGCAAGCCCAAAACCTTCCCTCCCCTTTTGTGTTTGTGAGAGAGAGAATTATCTGACTCTTCTGCAGGAGTCTGCAGCAGGTTTAAATAAAAGCCTATTTTATTCATAATGTTGAATTTTTTTTAATACTTTCACTCCACTTATTCACTACATACCTATGAATGGCTTGAGGGATTATTCCATTTACCAGTGCAAAGCGTGTCTTTATGTTTTATGTTTTAAGAAGTTTAGTTGTTAGATATTCATTTGCTTTTAAAAAGTAAAATATGCAGGGTGCCTGGGTGGCTCAGTTGCTTAAGCATCCCGACACGTGATTTCAGGTCAGGTCATGATCTCACAGTTCCTTCATGAGATTGAGCCCCGTGTCAGACTCTGTGCTGACAGCACCGAGCCTGCTTGGGATTCTTTCTCCCCTGTCTCTACCCCTCACCCACTCATGCGTGTGTGCACACACACTCTCTCTCCAAATAAATAAACATTTAAAAAAGTAAAATACACATTTTTGTACAAATTGCATTGTGTTTCAAGATTCCATTACTTGCAAAAGAATATAATCTCATCTTTTTAAAAGTACCCAAAAGGGGCGCCTGGATGGCTCAGTCGGTTAAGCTGCCAACTTCGGCTCAGGTCATGATTTCCGGGTTCGTGAGTTCGAGCCCTGCATCGGGCTCTGTGCTGACAGCTCAGAGCCTGGAGCCTGCTTCAGATTCTGTGTCTCCTTCTCTCTCTGCCCCTCCCCTTCTCACGCTCTGTCTCCCTGTCTCTCAAAAATAAATAAACATTAAAAAAAATAATAAAAGTACCCAAAGACTTCAATGAATTGTAATATAAGACTTACATGGATATATACTTTAACACATATAACATTTATGAACAAATTCTGTGTAATATATAATTCATATTGATACATATTGATGAAAAATAGAAAGAAAAATTAATCAAATGATTATGTGGTTTGTGTGGGGCTTTCATTCAAATCAATATATTGATGACACTATTTTAAGACCATAGTTTATCACTTATGAAATCCATAATTTTTTCTTTATTGTATGGCTTTTATGTTCTTTTTCATCATGAGTATAAACTATTCAAAAAGACAAACAATTTAACAACTGAATTTTAACTGATACAAGATTTTACACAAGAAGCACATATTGTCTCTTGCAATCAAATGTCTTCTCTTTGAAGTATACTCTGGATAAAAAAGTTTGATTTAAATACAGGACAATTTCAGGGCACCTGGGTGGCTCAGTCAGTTAATTGGTTAACTGTTAGACCCTTGGTTTCAACTCAGGTCATGATCTCACGGTTTGTGAAATAGAGCCCCATGTCAGACTCTGTGCTGACTATGTAGAGCCTGCTTCGGATTTTCTCTCTCCCTCTCTCTCTCCCCCTTTCTCTCTTTCCGAATAAACAAATAAACTTAAAAAAAAAAAAAAACGGGACAGATTCCTCAAAAATATTTTTTCACAAACAAGTCATACTTTTTTTCACTTCAAATACATTTCTTAGCATATAAAAATTACTCACCCAAGAAAAGTTTAATGGATACTTGTTTTCAGGATCCACTTAGTACATAAAATATGACAGATGTATAATTAATAAATGTCTCCTGTCTCCCTCTATAGTCTAAAATAATAGGTTTTTGGAAAATACTCATAAAATCTTGATGATTAAAAATAATCAGAGTATTATTTTTTACTTAAAACTATGCTAATTGTTCAAAATGTCTGTGCCCAAAAGGCTTTCAATGCTACAAGGTTTTTTTTTGTTGTTATTGCTGTTGCTTTGTTTGTTTGTTTGTTCAATTGTTTGTTTTTGTCAGGGGCGGTGAGCATGAGCTAAGGTTTTGAAATAAAATGTCTCCCCACTATGCCTAAAGAAAATTTAAGCCTCATTTTAGCTATTTAACCTCCTAATAATTATGTATTTTTTCTCAGTTACTGATTATGCTCCCTGTTTTTGTACTTGGCTGTTTTATTGTTGGAAGCTTTTTATTGTAAGACTATGGTGAGCAAGACACCCACAACACACACACACAGATATATACATATATATGTATATACATACAGAGAGAGAGAGAGAGAGAGAGAGAGAGAGAGAGAGGGAGAGAGAGACAGTCTGGCCCTCATAGAGCCTACATATTTTGAATGCAAGGTAAGAATTCAATAAAGAGCTTTGAATTGACATTTTAAGAAGTATGCCGAACAAAACATCACCTTAAAAGAAACTGGCCCAAAGAGGACATTGTTAAATCTATCGTTGCTACCTTTGTCACTTATTGACTCCACTCTTGTATTGCTGAACATTTAAAGCACATTTTACTTCTCCAACAAAAACTTCTTGTTTATGGGGAAAAAAATCCATCCACAAATCCCATTTGATGGTATTTAATTTCATACTTAGACTAGGACAGTTTGGTTGCATTCCACATTTCATAAATAAATAAATGGTAGCTCAGAAAGATCAAACAGACAATAAGTATCAAGGCTTATATTTGAACATGATTCTGTCTTGCAGTTAAAGTTTTGCATCTTACCATGACTGTAACCTGGCCTATAAAACCAGACTGCAGAAAACACTTTGTGAAAAAGGAATTTTGAAAATCTTCATTAACCTGAATGTAGGAATATTTATTTTCCCTTCCCAAAGACATTAAATACATAAACTAAAAATAATAAACTAAAAAAATGGTAATGCTGTATATCCTTTTTAAGATTTATTTTAAGCTATTAGAGAACATAATCTCTTTCTCAGAATATTTTACTGAATTATGTGTTTCTGGGTTGTCATTAGAAAGAACAATGTAAACCCATGCTGATGAGCTTCATAAATTTCCAGCACCATAAGACAAATACAATTCAGTGACTTTTCCTTTGGTTCACAGGAGCACGTTATAATAGTAGAAATGCAATGATGAGGAATTCAGAGCAAAGTCAGATCAGATTATATGATCAGGGAGTTCTGATTCTGAGTCATCTTGCAATACAAGAGAGGCTTTTACTAGCTAGTTCTGCCTATTGTGCATTTTGGCCAATTAACTTCATCTTATTTATTTTTAAACTAAATCAGAGTATTTCATATATCCTGCTCAAGGTTCCTAGCCACATTTCCAAATAATGAGGGATGAACTGGTTTTCCTCTATCATTTATGTTCCCGATTAAATGCAACACAGAAAACCATACAGACAGCTTAGAGATTTCCTTAGAATGTAAGATTCAGAACCAAGTGCAACTTGAGCAGTTTTCCTCCCAGTTTCTTTTTTAAGAGTTGCTTCCTCTATTTTCAAGGAAGTTATATACTACTTTTTAAAACTCCTAATAGTAGTTAAAACATCACCTAGAGACGCCATGCTTTTCTGTAGCTAATCCAGTTATCTCCATTAGTTCTAATCAATTGCTAGCTATTTTTAATGAATTTCAGAACATAGAAACATTCTACTTTATCCAGATATTCTGTTTCATGTGTGTTCCTTTCTTTATCTTGTTTAATATGGATACATTTCATTTTCCATCAAACTTCGTTTCAAGTAAATTACTATGAATGCTTGTCATTAATATTTTACAGCTATCATATCCCTATACAACTTGTGACAAAAAAAGCATTTCTAAATATTTTGAGTATTTAAGGAAAATATACTCCATTTCTATACAGCTATTTTTAAGAGTATCAAATGATTTGACTTAGAGCATTTAAAATTGTTTTTCGGAGAATTAAAGTTATGAGACAGATGATTCCATTGCCAAATATCCATGTGCACAATTCATGTCTTCATCGATATTTCACATAAACTGAAGATGCTCATCTGAACAATTCCACTGGAATTCCTCATGAAAAAAAAAATCCATCTGAATCCTGAACTTTAAAGCTGAAAGAATGAATGTCTTTAAAGTTTCAATGAATGTGAAGAATTATAAATGGAAAGGGAGGATTCTAGGAAGGTAGTGGAGGAGGAAGCACCAGGAATCTTCTCTTCCCACCTAGACTACAATTATACTCGCAGAATCTGTCTGATGTAAATATTTTGAAATCTTAGAGTCTATTAAAGACTTGCAACTTCCAGGGGAAGATATGGATAGTCAAATGTGGGAAATTTGGTCGATTTCAGCTGTTACCACAGTAGTAGCTACACATCACTGCCCAGCCAAGTAGCAGGCAGTTGAGCACATGTTCCTAGGGCAGCTTGCACACAGCATGTGGGAGTCAGGTATGTTAAAAGGACCCTCTCCTTCAAATATCAGGGATCTTGCTATGATTTTGATTGCTGCTTTTGATCACAGAGGTGCAGACAAAAAAGTTCACAGCCATTGTTGCACCTCCTCTTATTGTTGCATGTGTCTCCTCCTCTGGCAGAAGTGACTTCCTGGGTATTTAAGGATCCAGTGCCCTAAGAGACCTTAAGTTTAAATGTCAGTTTGATCATATATCAAGACATAAGCTACAGACATAACCTACATACAGACATAACCTACAACAACAGTTTTAAAAAGCAATAAGTAATAATTACGAATAAGAGTTAACACTGTGGATGGGGCACCTGGGTGGCTCAGGTGGTTAAGCATCTGATTTTTGGTTTTGGCTCAGGTCATGATCTCATAGGTCATGGAACTGAGCCCCGCATTCAGCTTTGCATTGACAGCATGGAGCCTGCTTGGGATTCTCTCTCTCTTTCTCTCTCCCTCTCTCTGCCTCTTCCCAGCTCACATGCTCTCTCTCTCTCTCTCTCTCTCAAAATAAATAACTACACTTAAAAAAAAGAATTAACACTGCAGAAGGAGGATAACTAATTTCCAGAGTTGTCATATTATTAAATTCAAATGTCCAGTTTTTAGCATTGAAAGCACAAAGCATGCAACAAAACAGAAAATTATGGCCCATTTAAGAAAGAATTTAATTAACAGAAACTTTCCCTGAAAAATACTTCACAGTAGATATACTAGAAAAAGACTTTTGAAACAACCATCTTAAAGTTGCTCAAAGAACAAAAGGAAGAACTAAAGGGTAAAGAAAGCAAACAAAAACAAAACAACAACAACAACAAAAAAAATCCACAATGTATGACCAAAATAAAGAGAGAAAATCTCAAAAAGAAACCAAAAATGAAATTGTGGAGCTTAAAAGTACAATACCTTAAATAAAAAAAAAATCATTAGAGGGTTTCACAGGTAGATCAGAAAAAAAATGAGTGGAAAAAAGAACTAGTGAACTTGAAGTTGGGACAATGAAAATTCTTGAATCTAAGGAACAGAAAGAAAAAAAGATTCAAGATAGATAAATGAACAGAGCCTAAGGGACCAGTCGGCCACAATCATACTGTGGGAGTCCCAGTAAGAAGAGAGTGAGAAAGGAACAAGGAGAATATTTAAATAAATAATACCTGAAATCTTCAGCAATGATTGTATACATCAACGAAGTTCAATGAATTTCCAGTATATGAACTCAAAGAGGCCCACACCAAGACACATCACAATCGACTTTCAAAAGCCAAAGAGCAAGAGAGAATCTTGAAAGCAGCAAGTGAGAAGGTAACTCATATATATAAGCCATCTTCAATAACATTATTAGCAGATTTCTCATCAGAAACTTGGAGGCCAAAAGGCAGCGGGATGGTTTATTCAAAGTGCTAAAAGGGAAATACTGTACTACAAAACTTTTTTTCAAAAATGAGGGACACATTAAGACATTCTGAATAAATAAAAGCCAAGTTACTGCTAGACTTACTCTACAAAAAATGCTGAAGGAAGTCTTGTAAGGTAAAATAAAAACACCTAGACAATAGCTCACAGTCAAATGAGGATATAAAGATCTCAATAAAGGTAATACACAGACAACTACAAAAGCTAGTGCTACTGGAACAATGATTTGCAACTGCACTGGTGGTTTTCCACAGGACTTAAGAAACTTTATATTTTTTTTCAAAAAATACTATTCTAAAAGCTAGTATGATTGTAACTTTAGTTTGTAAATCCAAATTTTATTTTCTACATAATTTAAGGTATTAACACATTTGAAAGAATTATTGGTTCATGTTATTGGCACACAATGCATAAAGATGTAACTTTTTGATACCAGCTACCAAAAAGGATGGGGATGGAGATATAAAAAGCAGAATTTTTGTATACTATCAAAGTTAAACTAATATAAATTCAAATTAAAGTGTTGTAACTTTAGCATGTTAAATGGAGTTCCCATGGTAACCACAAAGAAAATAGCTATAGGATATACACAGAAATAAATGAGACAGGAATTTAAACATTTTACCACACACAAAAAAATGACTAAATACAAAAGAAGATGATAATGTGGAAAATAAAGGACAAAAAGCTGTAACACATATAAAAAATTAAGGAAGTCCCTGCATATAGGTTAACTACTTTAAGTATAAATGGATTAAACTCTCCAATCAAAAGACAGAGATTGGAAGAATGACTTGAATCATATTATCCAAATATATATTGTCTACAAGAGATTTACTTTGGATCCAAAGACACAAATAGATTGAAAGTGAAAGGATGGAGAGGATTACCCATGCAAATAATAAGAAAGCCTGGGTGGCTATACTAATATCAGACAAAGTAAACTTTAAATAAAAAAGTTACAAGAGACTAAACGGACATTATATATTGATAGAAGTCTCAGTACAGCAAGAAGATATAATAATTATAAACATGTACATGCTACTGACAGACCATCAACATCTGTGAAGCAAAAACTGACAGAAATGAAGAGAAAAGTAGTTTAACAGTAATAGTTGGAGCCTTCACTACCCTACTCACAATAATGGATAGAACAATCAGACAGAAGATAAGTAAGGAAATAGGACTTAAACAACAAAATAAACCAACTAAATTTAGCAGACATATACAGAATACTATCCAAAAGCAATAGCAAATGCATTATTCTTAAGTGCACACAGGATATTTTCCAAAATAGATCATATGTTATAGATCACAAATTTTAGTCTAAAAAGACTTTAAATGATAGATATCATATAAAATAACTTTTCTGACCACAAGAGTATGAAATTAGAAATCATTGTCACAAAATAAACATTATATTCTGAAACAACTGATGAGTCAAAGAAGAAATCACAAAAGGCAGTTAAAAAATTCTTAGAGATTAATGAAAGCAGAAACACCATGTATGAAAAACTAATGAGACATAGCCAAAGCAGGAGTAGGGAGGGATTCATAGCTCTAAATGCTTACATTAAGAAACAAGAAAAATCTCAAATCAACAACTTAACTTTGCAACTTAAAGAACTAGAAAAAGAAGAAATGACTAAACTCAAAGTCAGCAGAGTTAAGGCAATAATAAAGATCAGGCTGATATAAATGAAATAGAGAATAGAAAAATAATATAATTAATTAAACCAAAAGTTGATTCTTCAAAAGATCAACAAGATAAAAAAATTTCGGCTACATAGACTAAGACAAAGAAAAGGATACTCAAATTACTAAAACCAGTAAAATTAAGTGGAGACATTACTACCAATTTTACATAAATAAAAAGGATTATAAAAGACTACTATGAACAACTGTATGCTGACCAACTGAATAACCTAGATGAAAAGGATAAATTTCTAGATACACAAAACCTACTAAGACTAAATAATAAAGTAAGAGAAAATCTGAAGAGACCTATAACTAGTATGAAGATTGAATCAGTAATCAAAAATCTCGTGACAAAGAAAAGCCTTGGATTCAACAGCTTCTGATGAATTCCATCAAACATTTAAATAAAAACTAATAGCAATTGTTTTCAAAAATTCCTAAAAAAGTAAAAAGGAAGGAACACTTCTAACTTTCTATGAGGCCAGCATTAACCTGACACCAAAACCAGACAAAAACAACACACACACATACAAATAAATAAATAAATAAAACTACAGACCAGTATCCTTTATGAACATTAATATAAAAATCCTCAACACCATAGTAGCAAACCAAATGCAGCAGCATTTGAAGATTCATCTACCATGACAAAAAGAATTTATTCCTGGAACGCATGGATATTTCAACATACAAAAAATAATGTAATACACTACAATTACAGGATAAAGGGAAAAATGCATCATCACCTCAACTGATGCAGAAAAAGCATTTGATAAATTTTAATACCCTATTCATGATTAAAGCACTCAAAATACTAGGAATAAAAAGTAAATGTTTCAGCAAAATAAAAGCCATATATTAAAAATCTAGAGTTAATCATATTCAATGGTGAAAGATTAAAATATTTTCCTCCAGAACCAGGAACAAGGCAAGGATGCCTGCTTTCACCACTTCTACTTAACTAGGATTACTAGCCAGAGTTCTTAGGTGAGAAAAAAGTAAAGGCATCTAAATTTGAAAGAAAGAAGTAAATTTATCTCTGTTCACAATCATGTGACCATATATGTAGAAAATTCTGATGATTCCACAAAAATATTTTAGAACTAAAAATGAATTCAATAAAATGAGAATATACAAAATCAACACCCAACATCAGTTGCATTTCTATGCACTAACAATGAACAAACTAAAAAGGAAATTCAAAAAAATAATTCCATTTTAACAGCATCAAAAATAATAAAATTCTTAGTAATTAATGAAAGAAATTTAAGACTTGCAGAACAGAACAATAAAATATTTTTGTAAATGTTTTTGAAAGAAATTAAAGGAAATATTAACAAGTGGAAATGCATCTCATATGCACGGATTGGCATATTTTAATTATTAAAATGTCAATAGTACTCAAGACATTAAAGATATAAAATGTAGGATAAGTGGCCCCACCAATACATGGGGGTATAAAACAATGCTACTCTGGACAGAAGATCACATGTCTCAAACCCTAAATTCAAAGTTCCTGGTATGTGTGTCTCTGTCACAATATCCAGTTGTGAGGATGAAGAGTTCTAGCAATTACTCCAAATTGAAGCACTGTTACAGTGCACACTACTATTTCGGTGATATGAAAAATACCCTAACTGTCCATTGACATGTCAAACTGCCGGAAGTGCAGAGACATGTTCTACCACCTAAAGAGGCTTTCTTTCTTGAATGTTAGGTGAGCTGGTAGCAGGAGCACATGTCATTCCATGGTTGGATTCTCTCTTTGGTCTGAAGTGTGAAGAAAAGAAGTAGGAATAATTAAGACTGCTTTTTTAGAGAAGAGAAACTGATGTCTCCATTTTCTCAATAGTCTACTTATGTCTAGGTGCAGATTATTTTTTAAAAAGC
>CM053573.1:21557077-21883023 GCA_028646485.1 Cryptoprocta ferox
TAAAAAGCTATAATAGATTTTTTAAGTTTATTTATTTTAAGAGGGAGGGAGGGGGGTGAGAGAGAGAGAGAGAGAGAGAGAGACAGAGAGAGAGTGAGAGACTGAAGCAGACTCTGCATAGTACAGAGCCTGATATGGGGTTCAAATTCATGAACCCTAAGACCTTGACCTAAGCCGAAGTCAGAAGCTTAACTGACTGAGCCACCCAGATGCCCCTATAATATTTTTTTAATCTTCATAAGTGAAAAAAGGTTTTAAAAATATACAATAGAATTAAGTTTTATGAAACAACTAATTCCACAACATTAGTACTCAGAAAAGCTTGTGGAATCTTTGAAAGCTCCAAAGAAAGGAACAAACAACCAACTTGATTAGATGGTTCCATTTAATTTAGCCTAGATACAGTAATAATTTACAGATGTTTGGAAATAGTTAACTATTATATAACTTTAATAGAGTTATATTAATTCTATTTTATTAACTCTATTTTATATTAACTCAACTCTATTTTATATTAACTCAATTAACAAACATTAATTGAGTAATCCATTTATTCATCTCAGGTGATGTAAAAGATTCAAAGGTCCATATAAAATGTTAACAGGTTCTCAGATGTGCAGTCAAGGTAGAGAAATGTGACTTAGGTCTTAATACTTACATTATGAGGTGAGAAGCTGGAAAATACTAGTGCAAACGATATTTACTACAGAGTTTCAAAAGAAGGCAAAAATAAAAGAAGGCAAAAAAAATAAACCTTTATGAAAGAAGCGCAAATTTATATTAGACCTTGAAGGAAGGATAAGAAAGAGTAGAAGGAGTAACATAAACTCAAGCATGGCCAGAAGAATAGAGAATGCATGTATGACACAATCAGTAGGCAGGCTTTGATGTGCCATGTGTTTATTTAGGGACCTGTTTTGAGATGAACAAGAAGGACGCATAAAGCACGTGCATGCCTGAACACACACACACACACACACACACACACACACACATGCAGAGTACTGTCAACCATTTTTAAATGTGATTACCTGAATCATAACTTACATAATTTGATTAGAGAAATGGAAATATTTTCCAGTTTACTTTATGGACCCCAATGGCTGATCTTTTACATATCCTGGAAAATGAGAATTCTATTTTAGAAAATCACAGTTATACGTAAGAGTGATTATTTGTTTGCTTGTTTGTTTGTTTGTTTAGAGAGATAGAGCATGAGTGGGTAAGGGGCAGAGAGAGGGAGAGAGAGAATCTCAAGCAGACTCTGAGCTGTAAACATGAAGCCCAACACGGGGCTTGATCCCATGAACCTCGAGATCATGACCTGAGCCAAAATCAAGTTGGTTGCTTAACTGACTGAGCTACACATGATGTAAAAGAGTTGAAAACCAGAGTAGTGTCAGTCTCTGAAACCATTTCATTC
This sequence comes from Cryptoprocta ferox, assembly GCA_028646485.1. Classification (NCBI taxonomy): domain Eukaryota; kingdom Metazoa; phylum Chordata; class Mammalia; order Carnivora; family Eupleridae; genus Cryptoprocta; species Cryptoprocta ferox. The sequence goes on from CM053573.1 coordinate 21,558,501, forward strand.
CAATCCATGGTGTTCATCCTTTCCTACAGGACAGCACTACTGAAGAAGGCCCTAGAACCTTCCTAATAATATAATCTTGGGCCACTTATCATACAAAGAAAAAGCTCTTTTATCCTCCTTAAACTTTGAGAATATTTATATACTATAATACAGAAAATAGAGTTCATAATAATGAATTTAATAATAAAACATCAAATAATGTTTACTAAAATAGAATATGTTGGCATGATTTCAAAAATTGTAGGGGTAAACAATTTAAAAACATGTTTTCTAAAATTACTTATAAGTTACATTCACTATTAAAATAATCATGATGGTCAGCCCACAGCTATTCTTCATTAGAAATAAGAAAAATTTATGAGTTATATTCTGGGACAAATCATATTTACACTGAATATTAAAGTGCCCCAAAAGTGTATATTTGAGCAGTTAAATGGATTCTATTTTTTTAAGCTTCATAGTCATTACTAAGAGTACCTCCATCCTCCTGTGCATTAAATTCCTAGAAAATACTCAAGAAATATTCATGTTTCTTTTCTTACTACTCACAAAAATCTTTCACATATAAATTAATTTCATTTTTCATACCATTAATTTCTCTGATTTATAAAATTATATACATAGGGGCACCTGTGTGGCATGGTTGGTTGAGCATCTGACTTTGGCTCAGGTCATGATCTCACGGTTTGTCAGTTCGAGCCCCACATCAGGCTCTGTGCTGACAGCCTGGAGCCTGCTTTGAATTCTGTGTCTCCCTCTCTCTCTGTCCCTCCTCAAATCACACTCCGTCTCAATCTCCCAACAATTAAATAACATGAAAAAACTCAATTAAAATAAGATAAAATAAAGATAAAATAAAATAAAATAATACACGTAAAGAAAACATTAATTTTCTTAAAAATTTAAAAATTATTTGTATAGAAGTTCTTTTATTATTATATCAGAGACCAGGCAAAGTACAGAATTATGAATGAATTTGGGTCCTTATATCGAGATATGAGGGGAAGTTTCCAGCACACAAATAATTTTACTTAAGGCTGTTAATTCACTCAGTTTCCCAATTGGCCTTGTTCCCTGGATATTTTGATCTACATAGTTTAAATTCATTAAGCCTGCTATTTTATATAAAGTTCTAATTTAGGTTGGGTTTAATTTTTTAATGTACACAATGAAAATAGTCCAAGATATTCTCGTTTTTTTATACTTTTTATGTTTTTTCTTTATTTCTGAGAAAGAGAGAGACAGCGTGAGCAGGGGAGGGCCAGAGAGAGAGGGAGACACAGAATCCGAAGGAAGACTCCAGGCTCTGAACTAGCTGTCAGCACAGAGACCGAACCCACGAACCATGAGATCATGACCTGAGCTGAAGTCGGACGCTTAATCGACTGAGCCACCCAGGCACCCCAAGATATTCTTATTTTTATTTTTAACATGTAGAATTCTTTCCATTACATTCAAATTAGAAGAAGTTTCCTTTCACTGAAAATACAGAATTAATGTGGATTACTTTATCCCCCATCTTTGTAATTCACAAGATTTTACAGCACTTGTATTTAATATAGACAGATGATTTTTATAGTCCATTTCTCTTTTACCATGTGAAATAGTCATTATAATGATAACCATTTTTCTTCAGGCAGATTTATGTGGAAAATAGTGTAATTGTAGGAAATATTCCTTGTAAAGAATTTTTTAAAGCATCAAAATTTACTAAGATTTTAAAATCTGTAGCAGTTTAGAGCTAATTCTAAACAATGATTATTTAAAATTGTTTCTAAAGTAGTAAAATTGAATAGTATAATATATGGAAATTCAGTTTCACCCAGGCAACTGTAAATAACATGGATTAAAGAAACATTGGAAGAAAAATCTTGAGTGTAACTTAACATGATGTTACAATAACTTTTAGCTATTGGAAAACTACAGGAAAACTACATTTTCTCCTATAGAAAAGAGATTCCTACTATCATAGAAAAGAGTTATGTCTCATAGATTATTTAAAAAGAAACAAACAAACCCTCAAGACCTCTTAGACCCATTTCATCACAATTAGTAGCCAAAGAAGTCGGTTGAGAATTAGTGTATTACAGCATTGTGAGTATGAAGTTACTATCATGTTCATGTCATTGAGCCACATGAACGCTTTATGCATTATTTATAAAAGATGCCTGCTGAAAACAGGTGTTTTTATTTATTTTTTATTTAAAATTTTTAATGTTTATTATTTTAAGAGAGAGAGAGTGCCTGTGCTCATGAGCTGGAGCAGGGGAGGGGCAGAAAGAGAAGACAGGGAACTGAAGCATGCTCTAAATCCTGAGGTGAGGTGTCAGCACACAGCCTGACTGGCAGGAAGTGGGGGCGGGGGGAGTGCGGGAGGTGAGGGTTGAACTCCAAACTGCAAGACCATGACCTGAGCTGAAGTCAGTTACTTAACTGAGCCACCCAGGCACCCCCGTGATAATATGTGTTTTAAGAACACAGACAAAAACACACACAATGATAAGATAAAATAAAAATTTGAAAGGGACCTTTGTGTGTTTGGTTGGTAGAGAGGGGAGACAGAAGACAGAAAGACCTAAAAGTATGATCATGTCATATGTCATGCAGGGACATCTGAGATGCATTTCCAAAAGAACACCCAAAAAATTAAAAAAAATAAGTTTTTAAGTAACAAAGACATATCAATTATTTCTTTCATTATTTTTAGTGGTATCATAACACAACACATTAAACTCGTGACAAATTTAGGAAAGTCACACATTAGGTCACATCATAATATGGTAAAACATATTTAAAGAAATATCTGTATGGGCTTACTCTAACCTTAATTGAGTTATGATGCTCATTCTCATTTTTTTCATCCTGTATTTTAAATAATCACTGGCTTTCTTTTTAAATATGAACAACAGTAAAAAGGTTTTATATTCAATAATGGTCATAGAAAAACTTATATAGGCAATAACTTTTTTTAAACTTGCTTTAATGTTTATTTATTTTTGAGAGACAGAGAGACAGAGCACGAGCAGGGAAAGGGCAGAGAGAGAGGGAGACACAGAATCTGAAGCAGGCTCCAGGCTCTGAGCTGTCAGCACAGCTGTTGATGCGGGGCTCTAACCCAAGAACCCTGAGATCATGACCTGAGCTGAAGTCAGACACAACTGACTGAGCCACCCAGGCGCCCCAGTATAGGCAATAACTTTAATAAAATATTTCCACTGTCAATATGTTACTTTATTTTTGAGTCACAATTCAGAACAAAAGTAGCTCAATCCTGTATATATTCACTACAAAAATGAATTAATAATTTAATAGAAAGAAATCTGCCCTATTATATTATTATTTGCTCTGTTTATGGACATAGCATTGCAAACTTACAATATGTTCTTCAATTATTACTGAAGAATCCAGTAACTGTTGAATAATCTGAAATCTATTGCATAATAAGTAGGTTTTTGAACAAAAATTTGAGGTGAACATCAAATAACATGTTTTCCAATAAAGATCTGGTTGTATCAAAATTATCTTTTGGATTCTAACAGGTTCTCTCACACAATGAAAAAATATCTTCCAGTAGGCAGACCTGCCTTATCGAATAATTCCAACGAGAACCACAGTTGATGTAAATGGCTCTTCTTGTGGTTGTATATTACACAACATATGCAACCGTATATTGTATGTTACACAATAGATCCAACCATATACAATGTATGGTAGCATTTGTTATTCTGAGTGTTATTGGGAAAACTGCCAAATTTTGAAGCTTAAATTTATATTTAAAATTTCTACTGAATATGGATACGAAGCTAGACAGTTTCCAAGAAAAATGTGAATTTGTTTTACTATAAGCCACAGAACAAAGCAAGAAGTTTAGCTAATTATAGGCATTTATGATTACCCAGTAAGAAACAATGATATGCTCAGTTTTTCTAAAAGTGTAATTTTCAATACTATGCCATCAATATATTAACAAATTAATTTCATGTTGTCTGTTTTGGAAACTGAAAAATATAATAATATTTTATATAAATATCTGTATACAGAGATGAGACAGTGGAGGTACACTTACACAAATAGACCTACAGAACTCAGGAAAGTCTCAGGAATTTTAAGTCCAATGAAATGAGGGCACACAACTGGATGATCATCAAACATTTAAACAATTGTACTCTCGTGCCCTCTTCCTAGATTAAAGAGAAGATGAGTTCCTCTCTCTCACCTTAACAGAAGATGAAAGGTCTATTATCTGGGTAAGTGGGACCAAAGAAATTTTGTACTCTGGAATTCTAAACATGAAGTAGCAGGGAGTTGATGTGCTGGACAAAACTTTGTGGGAACCATCGGACACCATCTGACACTAGCTGCCTTTCCACAGTGTCCTGACAGTCCGGTATGCCAGAAATAACTAACAGCCCCCCAAAAGATCCAAAAATAGTTACCATTTCTCAGATCTTTATTGATGGGGAAGTTAGAAACCCATATGATCTCAAGGCTTGAAAAGCCCTGTCTTTAAAACAGATTAGGGGTGTTTTCTTCTCATTTTTAAATACACACATCCAGGCAAGGATCACTAAAGCAATAGGGAAATAGGATCACAAAGCAATAGGGAAAACTTACCCAAAAAAAAAAAAAAAAAAAAAATTGTACCAAGTCTATCTTACTCCTTAGGGATTAATGCCCAGTTTTAAAAGCGAAATACTTTTCCGATGCAATTCATGTAAAAGAACACTTTGTAGGCCACATCAAGCCTGCTGCTCTAAGCAGAAAGTGAGTGGGCGTGGAAGGGTAGGGGGTGCAGCAGTGAATGGCAGAGCACAGAGGTGATTCCTAGTGAAAAATGAAAACATGGAGGAACTAGATGCTGTAACAGGGTTGTTGGTACATTGAGATTCCATACATGTAATAAACTTTTCACTGTTGATGTAGAGCCTCAGCCTGAATCTATATAAATGATATTCAGCTTTCTGTTTCGGAGTACTCAAGCCAGAAAGAGTCTTTACTCCAGGAGAGCTGGTCCCACTGAATTTAGGGCACCCCCTTTGGGGCAAAGGAAGGTGCTGGGAAGTAGCATATCTTTAGGTGCATGGAAATCTTTCTTAGTATTTAATTTATTAATCTTCACTCTATTCCAATCTAAGCTCCTGTATTTAAAATCAGTTTGCGGACCTATTGGGCACAGGCATAGAATTTGTAAATCCAAACCTATCCTTCCAAACAATCTTAGAAAAAAATCCTTATTGAATGCTACTTCTTCACAAAGCTGAAAATGGATTTCTCTACTATATAAATTGATTTTTTTCTTCAGGTTTTAATTAAAATGGAACTTTTCCTAAAATTAAAATCTGGATAAAAAGTTTGGCATTATTAGTAATAATGAAGCACGTACATAACCTTAATCACAATGTTTATAAACTAAATGCTATAAGGTTAAAATTACCATCAATAGATTAAAATATAAATACTGCAATTGCATCCTGCAAAGCAATATTGAAGGTTTAGTGAAATTATGCAATGAAAAAATTGTAAAGTCCAACTGTGAACTTATTTCTAAATTGTAGTTAGTTATTACATCCTTCAATTAGTAAAAATGGCAAGAATTTGAGTAAGTTTCCAATAAATGTTCCATTTACAAAACGCTACTATTTTCAAATAAAAATCATCTCCCTTATTATTTTCAGGAACAAAGAGAAATTCTACTACAACCTTAGATCCAAATAAAGCACAGCATATAATAATCTTGGTTGAAATTGAAAGGATGTTTATGCGTGATCCTACCTGGCTAAACATTTCACAAATTAAAAAGAGACAGATTATGCTATTTGAGAGAATTGTTTCATGCTCTGATAAAAAGAGCTTGATATTTGAAAATGTTAATTTTTCATTTTTATTTTGAATACTCAAAAATGATTACCTGTTTTGCAAGATTATTATCTTCTCTTCATTTGTGCCCAATGAGGTATATAGAACATGCTTACAAAGTGTTAAATGATAGGGTAATGGAAATGTCATGTAACCCTCCCAATCAAAAAAATCTTGCTACACCTGTGATACACATTTTTCACTCAAAATTAAATGTCAAAATGACTTCCATTTGAAGTTTAAATAGTTCCAGTTGTTGATATAAGATTCGTTCACAATTTAGTTTGAAATTTAGTTTTGGGTCACATCAGTGATTGGGACGATCGGTAAGGCTTAAGCTCAATCTTGAGGAATATAATAATTGGTCTAGGCTGCAACTGTACCCTAAACCTAGGACAAGGTGTAGAGTAAGGAGGTGAAATTCACAGGAAATTCATTAATGAGTTATTTAGAATCAGAATCTATTAACAGGAGATTTTTTTTTTGCTAAAATTTTCTTGCTTATGACACCACAATCAAGCAAGAGCTGATATTTATCTTTAGGTAGAATGAGATACATGAGTAGTATGTAATAAATTATAGAAAGCAGGAAAAATAACTGAACATCAACTAAACTCGTGTAAATTAAAAGAAATGAAAACTACACTGAGGATAAAAAGTAGTAGCTGAAATGTTCTTGACTATAGTACCCGTCTTTTCACAGATAAATCTAAATCTATCTTCTAACAAATGCCTCAAAGGCAATGAGAATAATTATGCTCACAAAAATTTCTCAAGTGTTAAAATTATTAGCACAAACTACGAAACAAAGGTACAAAAGAAGCATTTCTCCACTATTCAAACCTCTGCATGTGCTTTAAAAAAGGTTGTCAGAATTTCAACAATATGGTCACCTATACATCCAGGAAAATAAGTCTTTTCAGTATACTAACAATAATGCATACTGTTTTCAAAAGTCTTTTTAAGTATACGTATTAGACACAGAAAAGGAAGGCAAACTCTGAAATATGAAAAATGATGTGGATGGGGAGACTGTAGCTACTAGAGGAGCAGCCACGTAATTGTTTTTCTGTAAAAGACTGCAGTTCTGTGGAAAATATCAACTGGCACTCAGACAAGGAGAGCTGGTGCACAGATCTCTAGTATTCCAGACTGGGTTCCAATGTCCTCATAGGGGAAAGAAAAAAGAGGGAGGTTTGAGGCTTGGACCCCTGCATGGAGCCAAGAATGTCAAAGTTCTTGGAAGAAAGTAAAAGTGTGGGCTAAAAAAAAAATTGTTTGGCTTGGCATTGAACCAAATCCCTAATTTAGCAAAGGGGTGGGATAAACACTTCTTTGAAAATTAGTAACTGCAAATCTGCTCTCATAGTGCAGGAACTCTCAAATCAAGAAATTGATTTAAGGTGTTCTGGTGTTTCCACTTTTGTAAAGTTATAGAGCAACTATCCAAAGCAAAGGAATATTTCTGTGGAAGAATGCACCCAAACCCCAGGCCGTGCATGGTTCCAATAAATAATATTAGCAAAATATGAGATCACAATTTAAAATCATACAGTATACTACAAAACAGCCACCATGAGTGAGATACTGCTGAAACATACAATGACCTAACATAATTTATATAAATTAAAAATGTGATTGTTTGGGGCACCTGGGTGGCTTGGTCAGTTGGGCATCTGACTTCGGCTCAGGTCATGATCTCACAGCCTGTGAGTTTGAACCCCATGTCGGGCTCTGTGCTGGCAGCTTGGAGCCTGGAGCCTGCTTTAGATTCTGTGTCTCCCTCTCTCTCTGCCCTTCTGCCACTCATGCTCTGTCTCTCTCTCAAAAATAAAATAAAAATGTAAAAAAAATTTTAAAAATGTGATTGTTAACTTAAAATCTTTATAGACAGGTTTAGTGGTAGCTTAAACATAAGTGAACAACGAATTAGTGAACTAGTAGGAAGAGCTGAATAATAACATGGTAAAATAATAAAACAATAAAATATAGATACAGAGATAATATATTCTAACTTCTAAAATAACAAGTTTAGCATATAACTTGGATTTTCAGAATAAAGGAACAGAGAGAATGAGGGAAGGGACAATATTCATATTCAAGAAGGTGATGATATAACATTTTCCAGAATGGATGAAAGACATCAATCTTCAGATTGAGGACCATAATGAACCTCAGACAGAACAAATAAAGAACTCCACATGAAGACATATGTAATCTGAACCTCAAGACACCAAATTAAAGTAGATACCACAAAACCAGCCTAACAAAAATGTAAAAATATTTACAAAGAAAAAATTTCTAAAAGACAGTGATATTTCAACTTTCTAATTCATATTTAACTTAGGCAAATTACTCCCTCAGTTCTCTATATAAGTCCTTTCAGTAGCTATCTAAAATATTGCAACAAACACACGCACACACATTAAACATTATACACACACGTACACATAACATTTATATATATATAATCTCGTGGTTCGTGAGTTCAGGACCTGAGTTGGGCTCTGTGCTGACAGCTCAGAGCCTGGAGCCCGCTTTAGATTCTGTGTTTCCTTCTCTCTCTGCCCCTACCCCCCTTGCACTGTGTCTCTGTCTCCCTCAAAAATAAACATTAAAAATTTTTTTTAAAATATACTTAAAATTATATATATGGGCTATACTCATACTTTACAGGGAAGTAATTTGTGTTCCACTTTCACAACTTTTTTTTTTGAGAGAGATAGAGAGAAGGAAAGCACCTGAGTGGGGGACAGTCAGAGGGGGTAGAAAGAGGGAGACAGAATGAGAGAGAGAGAGAGGGAGAGAATCTCAAGGAGGCTCCGTGATCAGTTCGAATCCTGATGTGGGACTAAATCCCATGACCCTGGGATCATGATCTGAGCCAAGATCCAGAGGCAGATTCTCAACTGACTGAGCCACCCAAGCACCCCACTTTCATTGTTTTTAACTGAATAAAGGATAAAAGGGGCATAACACTCAACAGTACTGCCTTTGGAATCGATTTCCTGTCAGGGCTTGAATTTTAGTTTCACTATTATTTATCCACATGACCTCATAGATAAGAGGCAAAATTTTATATTCCCACTCTTCTCCTTTGTATGGAATGCCCTAAGCTTTATCCTTCCTAAAATAGAGTATTATTCATACTACCAAATTCTTCATTTTGTAGTCAAAATCTATTGACTTAATTTAATTTCTTAACAGAGTGACTAAAATAGCATGAATATTTAGGAGCTATAAACTGAATTGCACCCTCCCTCCCCCACCATTCAAATGTTGAAACCCTAGCCTTAGTGAGGTCATGGGGGTAGAGTCCCATGATGGGATCAACGTTCTCATAAGAAGGAGAAGAGAAACCAGAACTTTAGATATTCTGATCTCACTGGCAAGCTTTAAGCTATCCAAGGCTGAGCGTATTGACTGTCATGCATGTACTGTCCCTGACTGACACTGGAAACTCACCAAGGAGTTTTCTGACACATGTTTTCTTTCTACATAAAACACTCATAGGTAAAGAATATACCTATTATATATACTCTGAATGTCTAATTTCTGGGACAGTGATTTCTCATTGTAAATTAACAAATTATATATCAGTTTTATAAACATGGAAATCTGCTTTTGAGAGAGGGATGCATGGAGTAACAAAATCAGGTCTTTGAACTTGAACAAGTCTGTCAGATCAAAGCCATTATAAATTCTTCATGGTGTTGCAACTTTGTAAGAAGTCTTGGAAGAATCTATTAACCTTCTTCCCTAGGGTGGAGGGGAGAGGTGTGGCGGTACTCTTCTGCCAAGTTTAATTTCTCTAACGTTCAGCTTTAACCTTACTTGTCTTCAGGGTTATGCACAATTCTCTTTCTGTCTCTCCCTTTTCACCCTCTCTTGTTTTCTCTCTCTTAAAAATATTATTCTTGCATCTAGGGTAATGGTTGCTTCCCCTGGAATCCTATAACTCACTGCCTCATTCTTTTGGGGGCGCTATCTTCTCTCCTGAACCACATAGCATTTGCACAGAGAATATTACCTACCCAAATCCACTTATCATTAGAGGAAATTATAGGAGTTGACATGTTTGGGGGGCATTATTTGAAGTATGTGGTCAATGACTGAAGGCAGATTAATATTTCTGGCACTTCTGTCAAACACCTATTATTCTCAGTAAAAATGAGCAAGCAGGGGCCAACACAGTTGACATTAGGATGATTTTATCTGTTCTGTCTCTGTGGTCCACTAAGACAATTCTTCCTAGGAGGGCTCATGCTTTTCTGCATAGGATAGCTCATGCTTTTTACAGAACCCTTACACCGTACATTGTAGGATCAGGCCAGGGCCAGCAGAGGAGGGACACTATAATTTCCTCACCATTTTCCTTACTATCCTTTTGTAGTTCTAGATCCCTATCAATAGACTCCACCTCTCATAATTTATTATGATTTTCTACTTTACTTTCTTCTTTTACTGGGAAAACAAATCACAGTTTCACAACATGATGAAATTCTATATAAGTGAACAGAAGTGCTGTAAATTGTTTTAGCTTATCAGATTAGTAGATTCTATTACTCCACCTGCCATAATTAGTAGTAAAAGCTTGAGTTTTCAAAACAAAATTTTGAAATAAATTTTAGACAGATGAATTATTATAGATTGATTCATAAAGGCATGTATCATATATCTACATTTTATAGTATGAATTTTACACCTACTTATGGAAGTGATCTTATTAATAAATAAAAAAGAAGTACATATTTTAGAATATTCAGCCATCCAATCTGACATGTCAGCAGTTGTTTTTCCACAACCAAAATTCTCAATACTAACTTTTCTCCCCTAATATTGAACTTTGCAGATTTTGTGAAACTTTTCCATCTTCATTAAAGATACAAAGTTTCCCACTCTTTATTAAAGTTATTCTCAAGAAGAATAGGGCAGTGGAAATGTCTTCCAAAGTCTACTAAAGGGAAAAAAAAAAGGACATATTGAAGAAAAATAAAAACCCCATCACACAAGCACATTGAAGGTCAGCTTGAATTAACCAACACAATTTGAAATCACTGACTCACTTTGAACTCCATGGGAGCGTACTATTTTCCAGGTTTCTGATGCCACTTCTTTGACATCCACTTGATAGTGATGAATGGGCACACCTCCATGGGAGTCCGGCTTGTTGAAAGAAACCTTGGCTGTGGTCTGTGACAGCTCTATAATCTTCACTCCATAGGGACTGGATGGAACATCTGTGAATGAGTAGGAACAAAGGAAATGTAAGCCAGGTAATACGGATGGCCATATCTAAACTTATGGAATTTTGAAAATCAGGAATAAAGGAAAATTTCTCACTGTATCGCTTAATATGTATTGCAAGAAAGTACACATTAGTCAATCTTGGTAACTACAGCAAATAAAGAATAAAATATTCAATAACAAATTTCATTGATTGGGGCAGAAATATTACTTCTGCCTTTTCTATACAATATCGGGATTTTATTTGCATTCATGGAAAACAAGCTCGTGTGTGTGTGTGTGAGAGAGAGAGAGAGAGAAAGAGAGAGAGAGGGAGAGAAAGAGAGAGAGAGAGAGAGAGAGATGAGAGAGAGAATACAGTACAATTAAAAATATAAGAAGAAGCAGGGTGCCTGGGTGGCTCAGATGATTGAGCATCCAACTTTGGCTCAGGTCATGATCTCACATTCATGGGTATGAGACCCTCATTGGACTGTGCTGACAACTCAGAGCCTAAAGCCTGTTTCCTGTTCTGTGTCTCCTTCTCTCTCTGCCCCTCCCCTGCTAGCACTCTGTTTCTCTCTGTCTCCAAATAAATAAATAAATAGAAATAGACTTTGGTGAATTATTAGTATAAACAATTATCTTTTGTGAAAATATGAAATTTATTTTCTTGTTCATTAAAATTATATTAATAATTCTGGGAAAGCATTAAGTTTAGAGCACATGTCATTATGAACTAAATTATATTGCAAACTGTGTTTTAGTTTCATTTATGTATTAATTAACTAAAATAAACTTTTATTTGAAATATTTAAGTTGTAATCCCTATATTTTTTTAAAATAGCCATAAAATCTTTTTTGTGTGAGTTTTTGTATCAATCCATTACTCACATTTAAAGCTCAATAAAGTATCTTGAAGGATATATTTCATTTACCAGCAGACAAAACTTTATAAACAATTATCAAAAATGCTAAAGAGGCATGAGAAGAAAATAAGGAAGAAAAAAGTCTAATTGAGGAAATTAATGAAACTTCTACTGCAGAAACATGAAGAATTAGAGGCACATTAAACATTGAAGGGATCTCTGTCTATGTCTATCCATTTATCTTTCTTTTTTATCCTCTTTTAAAAAGTAATCTCTACACACAAGTGGGGCTCAAACCCAAGATCCCAAGGTCAAGAATCACATGCTGTATTGACTGAGCCAGCCAGAAGCTCCTGTCTTTCTTTTCTTTATCACATTTGAAACAATCATAAACTTTGAAATTTACATATAGTTTACTTAAAATATATGTACGTTATAAAAATATATAATTAAATGTTATTTTATCTTTGAATATAATTTTATAAAAACAAAAAAATGACTGATAATAACACAGTAAATGCAAATTCCTATTCTGATAAAATCAAACATTCATATAAAGATCTCTAAGGGCTGTCAAAAGTCAGTGTACCTTATTTGCTGAAGCTGAAGGAGAGCACTGTAGATCACATCAAAATATGACTTACAAATGATATTGGGCAAGAGCCAGGAGGTCAGGTTTTTGGCCTTTTGGATGTGAATATTGCAGAAAAATGTAACAATGTACATTTCAGCTCTAATTAGTAACTGTAAGTTATTTGGAGATCCTATTTTAAGTGCATTATGGAATAACTCTAAGGTTTGGAAATAAATGTGTAGAACACCAATGTCTCCCAAAGTCATACTGCTATTAAAATCTTATCTGGAAATAAAAATTGTATAGCATCTAAATAATCTATGAAAAGTCATCATACATAAACATTATCATAGTTTCATGTTTCTTTAATCCCTATATTATAACTGTAGGTTCTTTTCATCTGTAGTTTTGACCTAAAGTTTGCAGAAAAGAAACACACACACACACACACACCAACGTCTTGACTGTTTATAAGACTGCCAATTCTTCACCCCATGCCCGTGACTCTCTAATGTCAACTAGGCCTAAATTGGACATAATGGCAATTATAATCTTCAGTTTAAGGATACATTTAATAAAGAAATATACTGGGGTGCCTGGGTGGTTCAGTTGGTTAAGTGCCTGATTCTTGATTTCAGCTCAGGTCATGATATCATGATTTGTGAGTTCAAACCCCACATCGGGCTCTGCATTGACAGTGCTGAGCCTGCTTGGGATTCTCTCTCTCTCTCTCTCTCTCTCTCTCTCTCTCTCTCTCTCTCTCCCCCCACCCCAAATAAAAAAACTTTAAAAAAATAAAAAAAAAAGAAGTACTGAAGTGAGGAGGGAGAGATGTGATAGATCTTAGGCTTTACCTTTGACCACACATTTGGAATGGACATGGTCCTTGGTTCTTACTCTGACCACAGAGATATACACTATCAGCTGAGCTGTGCACTTGACATGATACAACTACAGATAAATAGAGGCCTTTTGTTCTTATCATAAAGGTACCAATACCAAAACTTGAGTGGCGGGTATCTTTTTCTAGCCAAATAGTCTATTTTCAGACCTGTTGACTCTTACCCTGGTTTTTCATTTATATTTATTTTTTCTTGGCCTCTTCTTTCTGTTACCTGACTAAAAGAAAAACATGCTTATGACTAGTATCTTACTGATTTTTTTCTTTTATATTCTGATTTTATATGTCCCACCACTTAATGACTACCAAATTATTTCATATATATATTCATATATACATTAATGTATTCATATATATGTTCATAATTCATATATATATATATATATATATATACACACTCACTGAATCAGTAAAGGGACTGGAATGTACTCAGTCCCCAAGATATATGATGAATTAAACATTTCAGTAATTAAAAATAGTATACAAAAGTACAGAATATATTCAAGTGAATAGAGCCTAATATGCCTAGAACCAATATCTCTAAAACTTCACTCTGTCAATTGTTTTTTAATCACATTCATCCTTGAGTCTATCTCTTATATACATCACAATTAGTCAATTATTTCCATCATTCCCATATCATAATTTTTGTGTTCATCTCCTCCTTCCTGTTTCCACTGTTAAGCCCAAGTCCTATCTGCTTCTACCTGCAATGCCATTAGTGGCTCTTGGCTTCCTTTCTTATTGGACATCCCACCAAATTTCAATCCATATGCTGTGTAAATGCAAAATCAATCTTTCTAAAGCACCACTCTAATCACGTCACTTCCATGAGCAGGCTATTCAGAAGCTTCCTCCTCTTTATAACATGAAGCTTAGACCCTTCAGTCTGGCTTTCAATATCCTGAATTACCTAACCTCACTGGGTCTATGCAAACAGAGGATCATATTGTAGAAGGCTATCAAACACAGTCCAATGTTTCAAATGGGGCTTGTCGATCTTGAATTCCATACAGAAAGCTTCCATCATTGTTAGCATATTTTTCTAAACTACTTCTTGGCATCCTCCATCTAAATAATTAATGAATGCCACCCTCAGTGAATGAATAGAACAACTGTTACAAACACATGTTTCTTTACTCTTTCTTTTCACCTCTACTAGAACCAATGTAGAGTTGGATGAAGAGCGTGGATATAGATCATCAGGTTCTATGGATCTAAAGTCTGGCTCTGCTACCTTTCTCAGCTGCAATCTTGGACAAATCTTGCCTTTTCAACCATCAGTATCTTTCTTTCTAAAATGGAGATTAGAATAATACTCACCGCTAAGTTTGCTGTATCATGTAATGTGTATCACAAAACAGAACCTGATATACACTAAGCACTCAGTAAATGTTAGTCATTGTAATTTTGTTATCCCTCCCTGACAACCACACCCCTTCTATTGCATCATTGTGTATCCACTGACACCTATCAATATTTTAGTTAAATGGAAGATAATAGGTCTAACACTGAGGTTCAGATTAGAAATGTGGACTGTGTATAAAAGAAAAGAATTGGTGCCCTAATTTAGGAGTAGGACAGAAACAATCTTTAGCAGTTTGTTGCAGGAGTTGCTGGATGACTCTGTACAAATTATATGTAATGGCTCTTAGTTTCCTCATAAACAAAAAGGTAATAATGCCAACACTGAAGATGCTGTTGTGAGGCTACATTGTTGGGTATGAATCACTGGAAATTCACAAAAACTATTTCCCCTCATCCTTTCTTTAAAAAGGCTGTCAGTATATACATAATGTTGATGAACTTTTTGATATTGTGCATATGCCTAAAGCCATAGTTTGGTCAAACTATAAAAGCAAAAACTTCTAAAATGTCTGCCTTGGTGATTGTGTTATCTTGTAAAAGATCGAGAAACAATGGAAAAGGTTGCTTCTCTGACTTTAATTCTGTTAAAAGACCAGAATTAAATAAAGAGGAACTAGTAAGTGAAGTGGAAGAACATGAAGCGTTATTTTAAAAAAGAGCATGGTAATCTGACATATACATAGATGTTTAAAAACAGATTGAAAACAATACATCAAATATTATGTCCCTCTGCCTAACAGAAAAAGCAGAGCAAAGTAAAGCTATACTCTATAAAGCAAAATTTTGAAAGTATATGTCCAAAGATACTCATGTGGAAGAAAAAGAAGGGAGTTCATGAATATAATGTGAGTGCATAGGAAATTTTGGATGAGTAAATGTTTTAGAAACATTTCTAAAGTTAGAAGCACATGAGTGGCTCAGTCAGTTAAAGGGTCCGACGTGGATTCGAGTCCTGCGTTGGGCTCTCTGCTGACAGCTCGGAGCCTGGAGCCTGCTTTTAATTCTTTCTCTCTCTCTCTCTCTCTCTCTCTCTCTCTCTCTGCCCCGCCCCTGCTTGTGCTCTCTCTCTCTCTCTCTCTCTCTCCAAAATAAATAAATAAATAAATAAATAAATCTTAAAAAGAAAGAAATATTTCTAATGTGAGATGAACCATGGAATTACAAAACAGTATTTCCTCAGGCTTCAGGATGAACCGAGATATAATATGTTGAAGACAGCAATGACAAGGATTAGGGGTGTGTGTGTGTGTGTGTGTGTGTGTGTGTGTGTGTTTTAGCTCTTCACACGCTCTTCCTCAACTGCATCCACAAGTATCAGCAAACATAAATAGACCTCAACAGAGTGAAAACACATGTTATTAGGCAAGTTCACTCAAATTGTATCCTATGACTTCTGGGATGAACCTATAATGGAAGGCTTCCCTTCTCTTTTCGAAAACCTAACACTTCATTTCTGAAGGGAATTTCTTTAACTTTTCTCTTCTCCAGAACCTGAGTCACCAGATAGTTCTTCTCTTCCCTTTTCTTCTCTTTGTAATTTTAATCTTTCTTGTGACTTATTACCATGAACTATAATTTCCACATGACAAATTTTCTTCAGTCCTCCTCTCTCCTCAGGCAATAAACTCTTATTTTGCTTCT
This sequence comes from Cryptoprocta ferox, assembly GCA_028646485.1. Classification (NCBI taxonomy): domain Eukaryota; kingdom Metazoa; phylum Chordata; class Mammalia; order Carnivora; family Eupleridae; genus Cryptoprocta; species Cryptoprocta ferox. The sequence goes on from CM053573.1 coordinate 21,574,936, forward strand.
CCATCACTCTTTCAACAGGTTAATTTCTGCCCTGACATTTTACTTCTGGGAATTTGATTTCCTCGAATGCTAGAAAGCTGGTGACTATGGTATGGTTCAGAGTCACTGACTCAGCTCTTTTCCCACAGATGAGGATGTGGTATTGCTAAACTTAGATCAATTGGAAGAGTTTGATATTTGTCAACCTTCCCTTAAGTGGAAGTACTCAAGCGAATATTTGGCCACAAATATGCTTTAAATCTAGATAACAGAAGTATCTTAGACATTTTCTATTGACACATCACATCCATTTCTACCATCTAAGCTACTGCCCTTTATCATAAGAAATGGAAGGCTAACTCTTCCTTACCCAGACTTACTTGCTGGTATGGTTTTAAGTGTTATGAAGGACTTAGGATGAGATGCAAGAGTAAGGGGTTTAGAATGCTGAGGGGGTGTCAATGCCATTCCCACTTTTCTGAGGAGGTGCATCTGGACAAGGGACCTGCAGATGTGAATGATGGCAGAAGCCGGACTCCCTACTCCACAGCCTGTCCATGCAGTTTGTGGGGCAGAGTGGCTATGACGTCAGCACAATGATAGCTTGGCAGTAGGGCTTCCAGACCTCTGGTTAGCAGCTGCAGATTTGACCTCTGAACTGCACTTCGCTAATTTGTCACCTTGAAGCCAGAACACTGGTGGCTCTCTCATCCTCCCTTTCCTCTGCCTTCCCAAAGATTCTAGAACCATTCAACTCTCAGTATCAAGTTTCTTTCTGCTTGGTTTCTATGTCCATCTGATTAAAGTCCTAAATATTAAGGGAATTGTCACATAAAGGATTGGCATTCCTGGTTTTAGCAAGACCGTGAAATATGCAGTATTATTATCAATGCGTGCCCCTCAGGGACTATGCTGGGAGGGTTCCATCTGCTTCTGCTCTGACTGGTCATCCTTTGTCCAATAAGATTTTGTGTATATTTTTCCTACTTCAGTTGTAAACTTAATTGAACATCATAGAAAATCTGCAATACATCCAAAACCCTGCCCATTTCTTCTTATTTCACTGCCTATCTGGGGTTCTCCAAATCATTATTCTACTATTCTTTTCAACACATTTGATCACCCATGTTTAAAATGTTCTTTGTACAAGTGGTTATATTAACTCTCTGAATAATTATTTTTCATTTTATTTATTCCTACACTTTTAAGTATGGCAATTAAGCTTAGGTAACCCAGGGATCTCTCTCTAATTATATCATTTTTACCTCTGATATTCTCCATTGAAGTGCTCATTTATTCCTGAGGTATGAGTGGAAATTATTTCCCTCCATAATTCTTAAATGTTGACCCTTCTGACAAGTCATGGACTCCCATTTCTCATTATTAATTGGGCATTCCAACTATGACCAATAAGCAAATTAAATGAAACAGTAAATCTCTGATGCATTCAATAATTCATGTAAACTTACTATAAATCAGGCAGTTGTTTATGTCTGGGGTAAAATTGAGACAGCAATCACTACTCTTACGGTGGTTACATTGTAATTACACAAAAGTAATTAAATATATTAATTTTTATTATAATTACTGTGGTCAACAGTTAAGAAAGTAAGGGAGAAGATTGGTGTGGAGGGTCATGAGCATTGGAGTATTATAGTTTCAAATTAGGTGAATAAGAATATCTTTGCTAAAAAAAAGTAATATTTAACCAAGGACTTAATGGAAGAAAGAAAAAACAGCTCATGAAAATGTTAGGAAGATAAAATAGTAAGCATAAAGATGAGATATGCCTTGGGTTTTTAAATAAGAGGGACCATCTGTGCAGAGGGGCATGACTAAGGGGGGGAAAGGAGACAAAAGTCAGAGGAGGCCAATGGGAGCAGGGTAGGAAAAAACCTTGTAAAGCCTGATAGGCCTTTGTAATCACTATGGCTTCAAATCTGGACAAAATATTAAGCCACTGAAATGCTTCAAGCAGAAGAGAATTATGTTTTGTTTGTTTGCTTGGTTTTTTCTTTTAAAGAATAAGTCCTCTTGATTTTTTAATTTAAACTACTTTAGGCAGATGTAGGCCAATGCAGGAAAGCAAGTTTCGGAATTTATGCAATGATCTATATTAAAAGCAAAAGCAAACCAACTAACCAAACGAATAAAAAAACAACTAGAGAGGTGCCTGGGTGGTTCAATCAGTTAAGTACCCGACCCTTGATTTTGGTTTAGGTCATGATCCCAGGGTAATATGATCGAGCCCCGTGTGAGGCTCCATGCTGAGTGTGGAACCTGCTTAACATTCTCTCTTTCTTCCTCTACCCCTTTCCCCTGCTCACATGCTCTCTCTGTCTCAAAACAAAACAAAACAAAACAAAACAAAAATCAAAAACCTAGAAAACAGAGTTTGATTTCATGAGAGCAATGAGACTCTGGAAATAACTTGCCAGTAGAATCTACAAGACTTCTCAAGGGGTTGGGCCTGAGTAAATAAATAAATTCGAGGATGACTATATGTTTCTTGATCCAAACAACTGGAAAGAGATAGTTGCCATTTGCTGAAAGAGGAAAGAATGTCACAGGAAGATATGTAGGGGTGAGTATAAGAGACTGGCTTTGGATATCTGGACATCTGGACATTGCTTTGCCTTTAGAACACCTAAGTGGAGAGGGAATTAAACAGTGAGATATAAAAGCATAGCATTCAGGGAAAAGATCCAAGCTAAAGATATATATTGAAGTTATAGAGTACAGGTGGTATTTAAATCTGTAAGAATTTAGCATTTCAAGGATATGGATTTTTATGAAACAAAAAGATATCCAAAAACTGAGGCACAGTGACTTTTAAAAGGTCAAAGAGATTTGTAACAACTAGCAAAAGAGACTAAGCAGAGCCCAGTAAAGAAGAAGGAAAACCTTCTTCGTTGGGCTATGTTGGGCGGTGGAGAGATTCTTCAAGGAGAAAGTGATCAACTGGATAATATTTCGCCTCTAGATCAAGAAGTCTGAGGATTGAGAATGGACCACTGGATTAGCATGAGAAGATCAACAGATGACTTAATAATAGTGGGTTTTATAAGAGAAGTAAAGGTAAAACCTGACTGGCAGAGTGAGAGGAAAATAATTAGGTACAAATATAATTGATTCTTTTGTGAAGTTTATTTATTAAGGGAGAGTAGGGGTGCAGAGAAATGACATAGTGGCCAGAAGGATTTATAAGGTTAAGATGATTTTCTTAAGGTAAGAATTATTTTTACTATGGATATAAAAAGCTTACTTTTTTTTTTACACTGACACCCACCAGAACAAAAGAAAAGCAATCCATCTGCCTGTTATATACATATGCAGTCACGCATGTATATGTAAATACCTATAAAGAATATATATATTCTATATTCCCCCTTTCTGGAACAGTGACCAATACTTTAAGATGTTTGAGTTCACACTTACATATTTTGGGCTATTTAGAGAAACATGGAAATTGGCAATTGCTCAATACCTTACGCTATGTTGAAATCAGTCTCTATAATGCTACCAAGATAATTGGATCATGCTGCTTCATGACTAAAGAACTACAGGGGCGCCTGGGTGGCTCAGTCGGTTAGGCGTCCGGCTTCGGCTCAGGTCATGATCTCACAGTTCGTGGGTTCGAGCCCCGCGTCGGGCTCTGTGCTGACAGCTCAGAGCCTGGAGCCTGCCTCAGATTCTGTGTCTACCTCTCTCTCTGACCCTCCCCTGCTCGTGCTGTCTCTCTCTGTCTCTCAAAAAAAACAAACAAAACACATTACAAATTTCCCTTGATATATACATGATGTAGGAGAATGTAAACACAATAGATGTTTTAAAGGAGATCTGTAATTTGACTGTACTTTTCTATTTTCATCACCACCACTGCTCCCCTCATACAATATAGCCTCCAGGTTTCCATTTCTCTACAGTCCATGCCACTTCACAGCATGGGACCTCTGTATAGTCACTTCGATGTTTTCTATCTGACCCTTTCTCTTCACTGGACCTGTTTTCTACTTAGTCTTTCAGATTAACTCCGAAGTTGACACCTGTTTGAAGCCTTCCCCAAAAATTCCAAACAGAATTCCATTCTGTGTTCCCAAGCATTTAACCTACATTTCTACAGCAATCCTTTTCTTTTGTACTCTAACTTCAATGTAAAGACCAGGGGCCCTATATTACTCATTTTCAGATTGTCAAGGTCTCAAACAGTGCTTGACACTTACTAGAAACTCATTATACATATGCTGAGGGAGTGAATTAGTAAATAATTAAAAATTGATGCAAGTATGGACTCCTTGAAAATAAGATCTAGCTATCTTATTTTCTTCATTTTTAGAGAAGCATGGGAGTTAGAAAATTAAGATGATGCCATAAATAGTTTCTGAAGACACGCAAAAGTTTTCCTCATAGTTTTGGGGGAAGAAAAAAGGAGTATGATGTAGACTTTTCCAGACTAGATAATAAAACTCATCATGTAAGAGAAACCTGGCTTTACTGTCAGTTGAAGAAAGTGTGTTTCCAGATGAACTTTAACCTGCTTTCAAGTTTTGTGTAACAAGGGTCTGGATAAAATATGATCCAAATACAAGGACAAGTAGAATGACTATAATTCCATATATACAGAATAGTTGATCCAGGTTAGCCTGTGAGCAGATCTCTATTCTCAAAAATGACTTAATAGACTCCTCCATGACTTGGGTGAAAATACAGATGGCCACACTTCATGATATTTTTGAATTAAGTCAATCCTGGAAAAAGGGCAAGATATTGGATTTGACAGGGTCTCTCAATAGGTTAAAAAGATGAGCCCAAATGGACAAGATGAGATTTAACAGGGGTAAGTACAGGATCCTGACTGAGGTTAAAATAAAAATCAATTGTGGGGCACAGGACTGGAGAACTCACTTAAAAACACTTTGTGTGAAAAAGATGTAGGCTAGAAGGAAAAAAAGTGGCAAGATCAAATGAAATTTTGTATCCTTTAATAGAAATACAGTATCAAGAGTAAGTGAGGTCATTATCCCATTATCACATTTTACTTTGCATTGGTCTACAATGTCTAGATCTAAGTATTTTTCCTAGATCTATGTATTATATCTAAAGAGGCATTTAACAAACTGATTTCTATCCAAATACGAATTATCAGTATGAACTACAGCTTGGCCATAATAGTAGCTAGCTAGTATTTACTGAGTACATGCCTGGTGCTGGTGCTTTGAATTTATTTTCTCACTTAGTCTTCACATAAGTCTGATCAAGTGGAGCTTGGAATGGTTTCTGTGGAGCAATGAAACCCCCTTCCCACTCACCCCCCAATGTGGGATGTGCTGCCTGACAGCTGACAGAAGAGTCCCTCCCCCAAAAGTGCCCAGGAGAAGGTGACTTTACCAGAAAATCATATCAATTAATGAAGCAAATGTGAGCTCATCATATTCAGATTAAATACGAAGAGTTTACCATTAAAAGTGAATATAACAAAGATGAAATGAATGAAGAAAGTTAAGATTATGAATCATTTGATAAAGCTTAAAAGTTAGATTACAAGCCTTGAGAAAAATATTTAAAAAATACTATATACATAGGAATATATACACTGCCTTGTCAGATTGTGATTTATTGGAAGTAGAAACTTGTAAGGAAGGAATGATAGTTGTTAACTATATGGTTGTAATTTGATTTACCTTAAATGTGCTTTACATTTAAAATTTGCCCCAAGATAGGCATCTAGATCAAAAAAGAAATTATGTTTTCTAGTTAGAAAGAAAGATTATCAAGTAAGAAGTGCACTTGAAAAAAATTTCATGAAGTCTTAAAAACATATGGTAAAATATTTGGTAAATGATAAATATATGGTTAAAAATTTTTGGTAAAAAATTAATATAACAAAATTGATTATAAGACATATATGGGCTGTTATTTCCTGTATAATTATAGTTTTATAAAGATAGAAAATAAACCAAAGAAAACTGAATCAATCCTTGCTCATAAATATGAAACCAGGGCCTAATAGAAAGACCTTGTTCAGGGCTTTTCTGATTTAATCGAAGCATAGTTAAATATATTTTATTTTAGAAAAATCATTTGAAAAATGGACATAAGTATTTGAGAGACTATAAAAAGAAAAATGGGAGTTAAAACTAGGACTTGGCCGATTAAGATCACATGTAGAAAACAGGACCAGAAGAAAAAGGATGCTGCCTTCCTCCTGACCCTCAAAGGACACCTTTGATCTAGCCAATATTTTATCCTACTTATTATATTTAAATAATATCATATCATAATAGATATAATAATAATAAATTATGTGTTTACATGTTGTTTTCTAATTTCTAAATGTACCTTTTCTTCCTTAAAATAAGTATAAATACTATCTCATGTATTTCTCTGAACTACTATGAGAATTATGTCAATAAATACTCACGATTCAATTTAGCTAATCACTATTTGTCTTCTTCCTAGGACTTTATCAAACTGGTCTTTACCAGAAAAGATAAAGGCAAATGAAGTGGGAGGCATGGAGGTGAAATATCTAGCTCATGAACACAAGTGGTGTCTGTACGCCAATTTCTATACCCTGTTATACAATACACTTCCATATCCTACTTAAGTAAATAATATACCTCCATTGTTAAAGTTACTTAAGTAAAGTACTTAAGTAAAGTAATATACCTCCATTGTTAAGAACGCTACTGTCATCATACTTACTAAGAGATTTAAAAAGAAGATGTCTATGGGCACCTGGGAAGCTCAGTCGGTTAAGCGTCCAACTTGAGTTCGAGCCTTAAGACTCTCTGCTGTCAGCACGGAGCTTGCTTTGGATACACTGTCCCCCTCTCTCTCAGCCCCTCTCCAGCTGGCACTCTCTCTCTCAATAAAAATAAGCAGTTAAAAAAATAAATTTGTAAAAAAATGTCTAAATGAGTTACTATACTTTAGAGTAAAAATTATACCTCCGTATTTGAAAACAACAGTTTTCTTAAGTGATTATTTACTACGCAAAAATTATTTTTAATATTTTATTTTATTGTACTTTTATATTTTTGACATTTATTTATTTTTGAGAGACAGAGCACAAACAGAGCAGGGGCAGACAGAGAGGGAGACACAGAATCCAAAGCAGGCTCCATGCTCTGAGCTGTCAGCAGAGAGCCTGATGTGGGGCTCAGACCCATGATACGTGAGATCATGACCTGAGCCTGGGTCAGAAACTTAATTGACTGAGGCACCCAGGTGACCCTGTTTTATTGTTGAATAAATTTTATTTATGTTTGAGAGAGAGAGAAAGTACAGCTGGGGCAGGGATAGAGAGGGAAACAGAGAATCCCAAGCAGGCTCTGCACTGAGCGCAGAGCCCAGTGCAGGGCTCAGACTCATGAACCACAAAATTATGACCTGGGCCAAAGTCAAGAGTCAGACCCTTAACCAACTGAGCCACCCATGTGCCCCTAAAATAATAATATTTTATATTATATTAATAATAAAAATAATCATAATCATTATTATTATAAATTTAGTTTTTATTTTTGAGAGAGACAGAGCTTAAGCAGGGGAGGGGCAGAGAGAGAGGAAGACACAGAATCCAAAGCATGTTCAGCACAGAGCCCAATGCTGGGCTTGAACGCACGAACCGTGAGATCATGACCTGAGCCAAAGTCGGATGCTTAACCAACCAACCCACCCAGGCGTCCCTCCCCCAAATTATTTTTAATATTTTAAAACCATTTATAAGAACATATGTGAAACTACACATTCACACAGACATAATACCAGATTATTTTTGTCAAGAATACTAACAATTGTCGTATTCCTGCCCAAAAGGCATAATCAGAATTTAGTATGAGGAAATGTAACACAAGTCCAAATTGAGGTACCATGTATAAAATAACCAGCCTTCAAAGTGTCAAAGCCATGCAAACAAAGGAATGATTAAGGAAACATTCTAGATTAAAGGACAGTGAAAATAAATAACAAATAAATGCCATTCCTGCATTTTTTGCTATAAAGGACATTATTGGGGGTGGAGGGACATCTGGGTGGCTCAGTTGGTTAAGTGTCCTACTTCACCTCAGGTCATGATCTTACGGTTCGTGAGTTCGAGCCCTGCATCAGGCTCTGTGCTGACAGCTCAGAGCCCAGATCCTGCTTCTGATTCTGTGTCTCCCTCTCTCTCTGCCCCTCCCCTGCTCATGCTGTCTCTCTCTTGCCTTCAAAAATAAATAAACATTAAAAAACATTCAAGGACATTACTAGGATGACAGATAGAATTAGATCATAGTCTTTGGATTAGACAGTAATTTAATTGTTTTATAGAGCTTTTGTAGAATGTTTTGTTGTAGTAAATACACATTGAAATTGGCATCATGAACTTATTCTAAAAGGCTCAGATAAAAAATATAAGTTCTACGTACTATTCTTGCAAATTTCCTATGAATATGAAATTATGTTAAAAGAAAAAAGAATAAAAAGGAAGGACTAAGGCCAATAAATACACATAAGATATAGTAGCTTCAGAAAAGCAGCCTAACTAGTGAACATAACTTGTGAGCAGAGACACAGGGAGACAAGGAATCTGAAGCAGGCTTCAGGTTCTGAGCTGTCAGCACAGAGCACAATGTGGGGTTCAAACCCACGAGCTGTGAGATCATGACCTGGGCCGAAGTCAGATGTTTAACTGACTGAGCCACCCATGCGTCCCCCTAGTAATGTCCTTTATAGCAAATGATGCAGGCATGGCATTTATTTGTTATTTATGTTTACTGTCCTTTAATCTGGAAAGTTTCCTTAATCATTCCTTCGTTTGCACGGCTTTGACACTTTGAAGGTACCAAGTTCATGGTACCTCAACTTGGACTTGTCTTATGTTTCCTCATGCTAGATCCTAACTATGCATTTTTGGCAGGAATATTACAATTGTTATTATGTGTTCTTCTCATTACCTATTTCTGGTAGCACCCAAGTCATTTTCTCATTACTGGTGATATTAATTTGATCACTTAATTAAAGAGGGATCTGGTAGGTGTATCAACTGTAATGTTATTATTTTTTGGTTGTAATTAAAAACATTTTGGGGGTGATACTTTAAAAATATTTCCATTTTTTTGGTCAATTAATTTTTTTCTTTTTTAAAATATTTTAATGTTTATTTATTTTTGAGAGAGAGAGAAAAGGTAGGGAACACTAAGAAAATTGTACAAATAGAATACCAAAATCATCTTGTATAGACAGGCATTTCAGAATAGTAGAATGCAGAGTATTATTGTGAAGTGCCATATACTCTGGTCAGATATGTTAGTGTGATTGGAGTCCAAAGGTAGGGAACGCTAAGAAAATTGTATAAATAGAATAACAAAATATTTTTGAGAGAGAGAGACAGAGTGAGAGGCAGAGAGAGAGACAGAGATATAGAGACAGAGCACAATCAGGGGAAGGGCAGAGAGAGAGGGAGACACAGATCTGAAGCAGGCTCCAGGCTCTGACCTGTCAGCATGGAGCCCGATGTGGGGCTCGAACTCATGAACCATGAGATCACGATCTGAGCCGAAGTTGGACACTCAACCGACCGAGCCACACAGGTGCCCCTGACTAAATTTTTTTCATCATACTCTTTAGCAACCATTGATGCCCCTCAGCTGAATTCATTTGTATTATGATATTTGTTAAAACTGGTTGATGGATGTTTTTGACATTACTCTCTCTTTTTTTTTTTTAATTTCTTTTCCTCCTGGTACAACTCACAGTTCCAGACTTATTTTGTTCTTTGTTCCACTGTTAGAATCAGCCATTTTTACAAGAAACCCTGGTTACTTTTACTGGAGAATGGTATTTAGGAACCAAGAAGTGGGGAAGCTTGGGTGGGTCAGTGGTTAAGCCTCTGACTCTTGACCTCGGCTTAAGTCATGATCTCATGGTTCATGGGTTCAAGCCCCATATTGGGCTCTATGCTGGTGGTGTGCAGCCTGCTTGGGATTCTCTCTCTCTCTGCCCCTCCTCTGCTCATCACAGGCTCTCTCTCTTAAAATAAATAAATAAATTGTAAAAACAAACAAACAAAACCAAGAAGTGGGTACCAGGCTGGTATGCTTTTTGCTGCTGAGGCATTACACCTACCTAGTCCTCTCAGTGGATAGAGATAGCTCAGAAATTGTTTCCTAAGTAAGATTCCTGACAAAAAGAAGTCCCTTGTAGGAATGGCTGAAAACACACACACATACACACACACACACGTTTACTTCTTTTCTCCTTTCTATAACTACCTACATTAAAACCACACTTCACACTGGTAAGTCCAACACCCAACCATTATCCCAGGGTTATTCTAGTTTTTGTTTTTTATCTGCAACTTCAAAGGTGAGATAATTACTTCATACTGTAATATACTTCATATATTTACTGATGTTACCCACATGCTTGTAGGACTGAGTCATCCATCACTGCCCCCACTGTTTTACTTGGTTGGACTTCTCCATAACACTGATTAGGTTGCAACACTCCTCTGTGGGTTGCTGTATCTTTCTTGGCACACGGAAACCCTTCTCACCTGCCTAGACTCCAGCATCCCCCACTAGACCACTGAAGCCCCCTTTCAGTCTATCAACTCTGCTGATGATCTGACGCCCTGTCCAGGCTGCGGTGCCCCCACCCACATACAGATATCTACGTTGCTTTGATGTAGCCTTTAAATATAAAGGAGGCAAAAAAGGAAGATAAGAAGGAAGGAAAAGAGAAAGGAAAGAAAAAGATTTTTGAAACAAAGGAAGTTAAAAGGGTAGCTTTTTCCTGTATTTATCACTGAATATATAGCACATCATTTCATGTGTAATTTAAGCTGCTTTAATTTATCACCCTTTTGAATCTAAGTAATCTGTTACAGTATAAAATACTATATACCAAATGACCTGTACCTTTTACTAGGTCAGACAGGCCAATGAGATATTGAGCTGTGATATTTACATCTGTTTTGAAATACTTAAATTTCTATATAACATTTATCTTATATTTTATTTAAAATCACATTGACTTTCACTGTTCAAATTCTTCAGGAAAGACTAAATTTTCTAAGCATTAAATAAAGAGGTCCCATTAAAGGGCTAATGTTTGTAAATGTTGATATTTAAATGTAGGTTTCCCATGTAAGGCTCAGGGTCTAATTCATTTTTATATCTACATTACAATTTCAGTTGAATCTACCTTGTTCTGAAACAAATTTTAGGTAGGTATTTATCACAAAATTTTAAATATTAGGAAAATTGCACTATTCAATAAATATTTCCATAACATTTTAGCTCTTGCCTCCGGTGAACCTTTTCTATTTTTCAAGCTGAGGGAAACTCAATAAGTTAATATTTTCATTAGAATGATAGGTATCAGACACGCCCAGATCCACTGTCAGAAGGATACGTATCAAATATATTTTCATTTTTCAAAGACAAATTTTAAATAAGAAATGTGAAATATGAAGAAATGTGAGATACTACACGTTTCCTGAGAATTTAATATTGTCAATTCATTATGAATATAATGTTCTATTTTTCATTTTTTTCTAGAATACAAGCACTTAAAAATTTTAAAAAATCTGGTCATTAGCATAATTTACCTAATAGATACAAACTTACATCATCTGTAAAAAAGACCATGTAAAATAGTGTATCAATATTATCATAATTATGTATACATATATTTATCACATACCTAGTTATTATTTATAAAAAGTTCATACTAATCACAAGGAAATTCATCTAATTTCCCGAGGCTTGGACTTAATATGAGTAGTGAATGCTTCTGATCAGTACAGATGATACTCACTTCAATTTATTATCAGTGAATTTTGATATGACTTCGCACATTTCATTTTCCTAGAATTTAATTGCTTGTGCCATGGTTTATTTGTATGCCTACATGTGGAGAGTCTATCTCCCATGAATTTCATTGAGATTAATTTTCTGATAACGTCATGGTAGATAATAAATATTTATTTCCTTTCTTCCTTATCACTTCCTCCTTCCTTCCCTTCCTGTCTAAGTTCCCTTTCATCTCAATATTTTTCTTCCTCCTTCCTTTCCTAAAAACCTTTCACACAATCACTTCTCGCCCTTTTCCCTTAGTGTAGCAAAACTTGAATTGGAGAGTAACGGGTTCCAGTTACACAATACTTTGAGTATTGATTAGCTTTGTAAACTTTTAAATTTCCCTTTTAATCTTTACAACTAATAACATTACTTTGGGGGTATATTTATATCATATCAGTATCATATATCAGTATCATATCAGTAGAAATAAATATCTTTCTTAACTTAATATAAAATTATAGTTACATACTAGAACTCTACCTAGAAAACAGTTTAAAATATTTTCATAGAAAGTATGTCTTCTATTAAAACATAACATTACAAGAATTTTCTGATATTTCTCTACCTAGTCTTAAAAGGCAATAAATCAAGTTTTTGTATCATAGGAGCTATAAAAAATATACTATAATGTATATCTTCTGATTTCCAATCAGTCTTGTAAAACATAATGGCAAATTCTATAAATATGTGTGTATGTTTGTATACAACTTATTTATATAACTCAAAACATAACTGGATTTCTAGTTAAAATGAATTGTATTCTACGTGTCATTATTTCTATATCTTCAAGCTTCTGGGGAAGATCTAGAATGTTTTCATACACAAAATGCAACAGTCTTCATTGGCAGTTATATAACCCTAAATTTTCTATTTGCTTTAAAAACAAGCTTACTATTTGTACTTTCAAGTTTAAGATTTTAAAACAGATTAATTTTAGTTTGTTTTTTTATCAAGATGTCTTTTATTTTTAATATTTTTGATAGGGTTCTAACTCTACATAAACTATAATTTGCTTTTTTTAATGTTTATTTACTTATTTTTAATAGAGAGAGAGAGAGAGAGAACAAGAGGGGGAAGGAAGAGAGAGAGAAAGAGACAGAGAATTTGAAGCAGGCTTTAGGCTCTGAACTGTTGGCCTAGAGCCCGATGAGGGGCCTGAACTCACAAGCTGTGAGATCATGATCTGAGCCAAAGTTGGATGCTTAACTGACTGAGCCACCCAGGCGCCCCTATAATTTGCTTTCCTAAGACATTTTCCCTCACTTCTTTCATAGACAGTTCACTTGTAAAGTTGGGGGATTAGAATCAGGATTTAAAATTAATCTTGATTAATAAATATGTTCTAAGTCCACACTATCTTCCAGCAGATGAAACTGTTCTAAATTTTTAAGCATTGGTTCATTCTTTCTAATAATAACCTATATCATGACTTATTAAAATGTAAAGCTATTTGCTTATAGAAATATTTTATGAGATCTCAAAAATTATTGTGCTATACTTACCAGCCAAAGCAAGAATATATTCTTGAAATCTTGTTCCTATACGATTAGTGGCTGTGCAATTGTATCGTCCAAAGTCATTGTCAGATGTAGGTGCAATCTAAAATAATCATAATAATAAATGTTGAACAATTTTAAAACAATATCACAGCAGTTTTAAAATAGACTCAGTATGCCTACCATCTTCATACCTGTTTGATTATTTACAACTCCTTGCCATATTCTTTTTTTCTGTATCAAGTAAGCATCACACCCTTATAAGATGTAATACATGGACCCATGTTTCCACAGGACTAGGTGAAATATAATTTCATATATTATTCAAAAATAATAGTTTTTATTATCTACCTAATAAATTAGCTATTAATTTATTAGGTAGATAAATGCCACCATCTACTGAATAGAAAAATCATTAGATATTCAAGTATGTAAAGCTCAGAAAGTAGTACACATTTTGAAAAATATATATTCTGCAATCACTGCAGACATGAACTTGAAAACAGAAAACTTGTTCCAAAAGTATTATTAATTAACTCTTCATTTTCTGTTTTAGCCTCAAGTCAGGTAGACTTAAAGTTCAAGAAAGGTTGGAAATATATCAGTCTTCTTTCCTTCTCATGATTTTATTGAATATAAAATATTAATGAAGGATGATGACTCATTCTAAAAAAATTCTTTACAGGAAGGTACTTTGCAAGAAAACTGTTGCCCTTGTGTCGTAATCCCTGTAGACAGGAATATTATCTTGATAACTAATAACAGTATCTTGCCTCAATTTATGTTCAATTCTTATCATTCTCTCAGTTTAGGTGCAAAATAGCTGACCTCAATCCTTACACATTTCAAATCTATAATTAAGTTAACCTTCCAGAATTCTACTGCTGAACATTGGGACCAACCCTGTAATTCTAATGTACTGAAATTCTGAAGTATCAATTCAGAACAGAGATTTGATGATAGTAATAGATATAATTTTCAATCCTAGTAACTATTATTAAGGGAGAATATGCTTACAACAAGAGTTGCTGTTAATTTCAACTCTATCCCAAAAGGGGGAAAATGATTTTGTGGTAATGGGAGGCTATTAACTAAAAGTGCAATTTTGAGGTCCATTGAAGATGGTAATTCTTAAAGAGTACAAGAAAGCTGTGTCATTCATTCTCTGGTTAGCTGTCTATCTCAGAGTAGATCATAAGTTTAAGGATTATAAGCCTTAACAGTTCTTATGTAAGTGCTTTTGAGTGATTAAAATACTCATTTTTCTTACATTCAGTTACTAATAAACTAGGCTAATTTAACTTTAAAATAATTTTACTAGTGAGAAAGAAATATGCCCAAAAAAAGTCTTCATTTTACAAGCATTTGAGAGTTACTTATACAGTCCACAGGAAAGAATGTGTACTGAATTGACACAATGAAGAGACAGGATGGCCATGACAAAGTATCAGAACTATTGTGCAGCTCCTCTGTATTAAAAAAAAAATAATGTAAATATAGCCAGTTTCATTGGAATGACTTTTAAAAGGATCAATTCAAGTTTTTTTCTTTTTTTTTCATTTTGTTTATTTGTTTGATTTCTGTTCCTGGGGGTTTCCCTATTCAAAGATAGAAGGTTCATAATTTTATCTGAAATAATTTCTTCATCATGTTGCATGATTAACAAATACAGAAAACAACACTAATAGAACAGATTATTTAAAAAAAACCAACAGATCTAGATATAACCTGACCAAATCATGTGCCCGGCAGAATATTTGATATGTTCTAGGAAAGCAATATGAAAACAATGTCCAATAGTGGCTTGACGCCCAATCCGAGAGCAATGAAATAGGTGATTTTATCAAAAAATAATATAATGTACAAATAGGTATATTATAAGCATTAACTTAAAATATTTAAATTTAAAATATACCATTTATTGCTGATATTTATCCAAGAAGAACTAGGAACATCTTGCATATGAAACCACTTTTTCATATTTTAATACGCAGTTAAAATAATTCAAGTTTACTTAAGATGTTGGGCTTTAATAGTAAATAATAGAACAACATATAGTTTTGAACATCAACATATGAGCTGGGAGTACATTGTTGATAAAGGAGTTCACTAATTTTTTCCTAAACCTTCAAAAACTTGATTTCCTTTCTCTGTGTTCCATTGTGAGAAAATCTATATTTAATAGTTAGCATTTTACTTAAGGAACAACAACAGAGAACAATAGAACAATATCTTCCAATCAATCCATTAGAAAGTTCCTACATCAATTTTTGCCCATATATTAAAAATATGGCTAATTACCTCAGGAAGCACTCAAGAAAAATAAGAAAATGGATGACCTGTACGGATGAATTTATTGGCAGTAATCCAAAGGATTTAGAGAATATCGTAGTATGTCTTAAAATTCATAAATTTAAAAGGTTGAATATATATATTTAGTCAATTATAAAAAGAAAAACTTTAAAAATCAATTCAAGAAATCTATTATTAACCAACTTGTTATCAATTGCAAACTCAATTGCAAACTTTTTCTATATTGTATTACATATTAATTTGCAATTATGTGACTATTATAATATTTACCAAAAAAGTACTATCCTAACCAACTATATATATTATTGATTCAAAATTAGTAATGCTTATCAATGCTTTTTTATATAGTTATTGTTATTTTGTTTTATTTCGTCTTCCTGTTGTATTAGTTGTACATTAGTTATTTATTCAGGATTTTAATTTAAGTTTTAAATAGTATACATATAAAAAGTACATATTCAAGGTCAATGCTTTACCAAGAGACCATGTGGCTATGTATAAACAAATATTGCTTAGTTTTCACTTTGGGATGGAGAGGAATGCCATTTCAGTAGAAGATTAAATAACATGAGAACTTTATATGAATAAAGTATTTAAATATAAAATGATTAATACATTCAGGGGTGCCTGGGTGGCTCAGTTGGTTAAGCGTCTGACTTTGGCTCAGGTCATGATCTCACAGCTCATGAGTTTAAGCCCCGTGTCGGGCTCTGGGCTGACAGCTCAGAGCCTGGAGCCTTCTTCGGATTCTGTGTGTCATTCTCTCTCTCTCCCTCTGCCCCCCTCCCCCCATTGCTCTGTCTCTCTCTCTCTCAAAAATAAATAAAAACATTTTTAAAAATTAAAAAAACGATTAATATATTTAAATGTTTGGTTTATAACATGTTGCTTCACATTGACTATGGAGAATTATGACCTATCCGAGAAACTGAAAAGGAGTACAATGATGTAAAGCAGAAATTACAGATCAGACTGCCATTTAAACATGAACTTAAATCTACCCGTTATGGAATGACTTGTGTTGCCCCATGAAATTCATATGTTGAAACTCTAACCCCTAATATTATTTGGAGATAGTGTCTTTAAAGAGGTAATTGAAGTTAAATGAGTCATAAAAATGGGTCTTAATGACCTTATAAAAAGACAAGAAACCAGAGCTCCGCCTTTATGTGCACCCAGCAAAGTCCATGTTAGTAAATGGTTAGAGGGCACAACTGCACCAAGGACAGAGATTTCATAAAGCAAAACAACACAGAACAAAACAAAACAAAACAAGAAAATCCTCTGGCACCTTGATCCTGGACTTCTAGCCTACAGAAATGTGGGCAGGGGGACAGGTTTCTTTGTTGAAGCTACCCAGTCTGGTATTCATTACAGCAGCCCAAACACACTAACACAGTACCCAAAACTAAGATTAAATCTAACCTTGGTTTTTAACTATGGTTAAATACCTACATTTTAGGTTAAATCTACCCAAATGTCTTTGTGAACTTGACATCTGTGTCAATTCACCAATAGCTAGTTCTTCCAATAAAGTTAAAAAGAAACTGATTTAAATTGAAATGGATTTAGACAGAATTAGCTTAATTATCCAAATATTTAAGGAAGTTATGGCTAAATCCTTCTATCAACCAAACATTTCACTAAGTCCAATTATCAGGTAGAAGACTTAACATGGCACCAATGAGAATACCTTGAAGTTACTGCAGTCTGGATATCAGATGCTATTTTAAACCATGCATTTTAAAATTTATGTAAATTGAACTACAGGGAAAAAATATAGTATCCTTTCAGCTAAATAAGGCTGGTGGGGAAGATTCCTAATTGTGCTGAAAGAATGATAAACTGAAAGGGTTCCTGATTATGGTCATAGACACACAAACTTTGGGAATTGATACAGACACATAATCTGCAGTTAAGAAATAAGAGGTATTGTACTTAAACAGAATTTAAAGCCAGACACTTGGCAGTATAAAAACAATGATATACAATATTAATTTAAACCATAAAATAAAGGGTGCCTGGGTGGCTCAGTTGGTTAAGCGCCCTACTCTCTATGTTGGCTCAGGTCATGATCTCACAGTTCATAAGTTTGAGCCCCTCCATGGGCTCTGTGCTGACAGTACAGAGCCTGCCTAGGTTTCTCCTCTCTCTCTCTCTCTCTCTCTCTCTCTCTCACTGCCACTCCCCTGCTCTCTTTCTCTCTCAAAATAAATAAACTTAAAAAAATAAAATATATATACATATAAATTGTATATAAAAAATAAAATGAATGAGGCATTGAACAAGTAAATTTGGTTTATTTAGGAACTTGTAAGTATGTAACAGCAAGAAGTAATATATGCCAGTCCTAGAAAGAAGGCATAACCTCAAAAATCAATGGTTAGTATCAATACTGAAATTGAAATTTTGGCCCTCAAAAACTGAGGAATTACTCATTTCATCACACTATTTTTTCCTGATATAACTGACTTTTTCCAAAAATTAATTCATGAAAAATAATGGCTTTTGTTATACACTCATATTTCTATATAAGTAAATTATGAGAAATTAGTCATTAATGGTCCATGATCCAAATGCTTAAAATTTCCCTTTTAAGTAAAGGCACATGAAAAATATACAATAAGATTTGTATGTGTATATGTATTATATAAAATATATTATATAAATGTATTTATATTAAGGTATTTAAATATATTCTAAAATAGTAGGTAACTGCTAAAATAATACAACTTATTCATATGTACATAAAGACTTACCTCTAATATCATCTTTCTCCCTGCACTATATGTCTTTAAATTAGTGGTGTTTTTAGCTGGTAAGACTAATTTCTCTCTTCTCCAATGGACTGATGCTGGTGGATTAGATTTCACATCACAGCTTATATTGATCGGGTTTCCTTCCCAAGAGTAATAAATTGTTTGGTTTGATATAAACTTGGGAGCATCTGTAAGGCAAAATAACGTAACATTTATAGACCTTTTCTTTTAGGTAAATAATCAATTAGTGTTAACAACAGTAATTATTACTTGAGTACAAAAAGAAGCCGCATCAATTCTAATTTCATATACGTAGTGTGTGACAGCAGAACTCATGAAAATATATTATTTGACTGTTTCATCAAATAATTTTAAAATTAAAAATATTCAAAGTTGGTCAATTATTAAAACATGAAACATTAATGCACAAAATTTGCTTTTAATAATCTAAGAAAAAATTATCTATCCAGTTAATTAATAGCTACGTAAATATGCGAAATCTGTTTCTACAACAAACCTCAATATGAAGTGAGAGTTTAGGGTAACAGAATCAGTGGTCTTGTGTCATTTTTAAATCTTGTCTTATTCATACAATTTCTTTTATAAGATATTTTGAAGCATATATAAAATCTAAACTGAAATGTCAATATCACAATTAAGAGACAATTTTTTTCCTGAAATATCATTTCCAGTATTAATTAAACCAGAGATGATTTAATTTAATTGAAAAAGTTGATTTGAAAATTAATCAGTGCCTATGAAGCTCTGTCAAAACTCAGGCCCCTACATCAGACCACTGTAAAAACAGTTAAGAGAAAATAGACAATATTATTATATTGTTTTATTAAAATAACCTAATTGTGGAGACACTCAAACATGGTTTTTAGCCTTGCTCCATGTAATCCAAATGCCAATAATCATAACCTCTTTGAGTTTCAATATCCTGACTATATAATTATTTGAGACAACTCATTTTTAAAATTTTTACTAAAAATCATAATCCTAAATTAAGTGGTAGCTAAAATGTTGCTGGAATTTATGTTGATTGTTATTGTTATTAATATTTACTATTTAGAACTTAATAGCATTTCAAAAATTATCAATTTCAGGTAATCAAGTTTAAAAGATTTGTTTTACTACCCCTAATTACTTAAAAATGAGCTACACCAATTTTGGTATATCAATAGATTATATATCTGATATATAAAAATTATAATTTACAGTACAAATGCACAAGTAATTTTAAAATCCCTGTCCTTTATTTTTTTCAGTTTATGTTTTTATTGCCATTCTCACAGAGAATTGAATATTATTATAATATTGTTTGGAATATTAATTGAAATTTTTCCTTGTAAGACAGTAGGATTATACATTTTATTCCATTTTATCTTTTTCATAACCTTGTGAAGAAGGTGTTATCCTATTCGAAGCATGTAGGATCTGGAGGCTGTCAAGCTTATTCTAGCACTAAGTTGTAGGTCTGGGATATGAATATAGGGTGATTTTAACCAGAGGCCATTCATTAGATATCCATTCAACCCAGGAACAAAATTATATTATTCAGTGCTAGCAATGTTTTGGTGATGTGGAAGCTATCATACATTATTGAGGTAAATACAATTTGAACAATCCCTCAGGAAGATAAAGAGCCTTAAAAAGCTTTATAATTTTGATTCTGCAATCCAGTCTTAGGTACCTCTCCAGAGAAAGTAAGTAGAAATATCCAAAGTTTACACAAAGGACTTTTAATGCATTATTATCTGAACAAAAATTCAAAACAACTTAATGTCCCTCAAAAGAGAATTGTCTAAATAAGCAGTAACATATCTTGGCACTTAGGTGCCAAGCACTTAGGTGCTTCAATATCACACAGACATCTCGACCTATGGTTATCCCCAGCTTCCAGTGTGCCTGTCCTTCCCTTCATCTCACTGCCTTCAAAACTAAGCTCCACACTTCCTCAACGCAGCCGTTCCACAACCTTCAGTTGTGCGTGAGCTCCTGTACTTTGTGTCCCCACAGAGTCTATATTTTCCCTCAGTATGGTCATAGGCATTGGAAGAATCTATGTCACTGTGTTTTCACTAAATGATCTGAATCTTACGGGTTAAGATATGTCTTGGTCACAATTATATACCTGATAGCTTACTCAGTGTAAGATGCTTGCTTGATTCTCAAAACCGTACATCAAATTTACTTGAAATTAATCAGTCAATTAATTTTCAATTCCTCAGCTCAATTAAATTGAAAAGAAGATATTTCCAAGGAGAAAAGAAAAAAAAAGAGAGAAACTTTTCAAGGCCTGGGAAGATTAAGTGAAAAATCTTGGAATGGAGAACTAATTAGGGGTGCAACTGCAAGAGAAACCAAACTTCCTGATGTTCAGAGTGAAAAGCTAAGGTTAATAGATATACAGCTCTATCTATAAAACATTTTATTACTCTTAGTAAATATGAAATATAATCTCTTTAACATTATAAGATTCTAAGGAAAGGTTTATGGATAATTTATTTGCATATATATATAGCCCAATATGAAAATCATACATGCTAATGGAACTATTAATAGCTGGCTGACTCACAGTTTACTCTGTCCATGATGTGGCATCTGTATGAATATGTATTATATTATTATAATTTGACCATAAACTTAGGGCAGGAGTTGATTTTTCTGTAAAAGCAAGCAATTGCTACTAATTGTTTGCCTGATGATCTCAGTAGGAATTTAATTTGGAATCACTGATGTTGAATGCAAACATGCTACAGGCAATACATGCTATACTGAGAGCCACATTAAGAAAATGTATTTGTGGTGTGAGGCAAGAAAATATTGATAACTTCCATCTACAATAAAACATAAATTCCTATACATTACATGCTTTGTAGATATCAAAACAGTAGCAAGGCAGCAATATTCACTGGCACAAGATTGGCATGTTAATGAAACCGAACGACTGGTGCTGGGTCACTGTTTGAAGAAAGATAGGACTCTGGTACAGGCAACATGTGAAAACTCCAGGCTAAAAACAAGCAGCCATATTTCATGTTGATAAATCAAAAATAGTAATTTTCAGAGAATTGGCCTTTTTAAAAAGTAGGCCTTTCACATCATGAAAGACTTCAAATATTGTGCAGAGGAAATAAACTTAGGCAGTTAACAAAACAGCAGGGGAAAGCAGAGGAGAGAGGAATATGGCATGAATAAACCATCAAGAAATTGAAACATCTCTCAGGGCATTATATGTCCCCCAAATCCTATTAAAGCCCAAAATAAAATATTCTACAAATTTCAATGAACTGAAATAACTTTATGGGAAAAACACATTTTTTATCTGAGCAAAGTAGTGAAAAAAATCAGGGAAACCTGAATAGTGAGTGACAAGATAAAATATGTTGTTCACTGGATGGAAAAGTAGCAGTGTCCCTTCAGAAAGCTTCAGGTAACAATGAGAACTGAGCAAAGTCGTAAAAATGCCCTCCTTGACAAAACTTTTGTCAGGTTTCTATAACCCTTTTAAAAAATGTTTATGTATTTATTTGTTATTGGTTATTATTTTTTATATATGTACTTTATTGTCAAGTTAGCTAACAGACAGTATATACAGGGTGCTCTTGGTTTTGGGGGTAGATTCCCATGATTCATTACTTACATGCAACACCCAGTGCTCATCCCCAAAGTGCCCTTCTCAATGCCCATCACCTATTCTTCCCACTCCCCTGCTCCCCCCATCAACCCTCAGTTTGTTCTCTGTATTTAAGTGTTTCTTATGGTTTGCCTCCCTCTATTTGAAACTACTTTTTCCCCTTCCCACCCCCCATGGTCTTCTGTTAAGTTTCTCAAGTTCTACATGTGAGTGAAAATATATATCTGTCTTTCTCTGACTGTTTCTTTTTCAGAGAGAGAGTGTGTGTGCATGTAAGCAGTGGTGGGGGGGCAGAGAAAGAGGGGGACAGAGTATCAGAAGCAGGCTCTGACAGCAAAGAGGCCAACAACAGAGAGCCCTAGAGTTCATGACCTGAGCCAAAGTCCAATGTTTAACCAACTGAGTCAACCAGGTGCCCCTCTGTAAGCCTTTTTATAAGGACTAGGGTTTATCCTCGGGCCCTTCCCTGATCAGCTTCTTCCTTTAGTAAAGAATCCTAAGTCGGTTTAGAGGAAATCTTTCCATCCTTGATATCTCAGTATCTTTGAAATCTGATCAATTCCTTTTTACCCACCCTTAAAGCCCATGTCCTTGGCTTGCATTTATAAGAATTTTGTGAGGATAGTTTAGCAAGAATTACATTGTAGTTGAAATATAATCAAGTTTCTCTTAGTAAACTTCCATCCACTGACTTCTGTCATTCTGCTCTTTGGCTATAAGTCTCCACTTGTTCTTTTTTTATTTGGAATTGAGTTCTCTCTCCCCTATTGCAACAGTCTTGACCCCTATTGTGATCAATTTAAATACAAGTCTTCCTTAACATTTTTAAGTGCCAGCATGATATCTCTCTGACAAAAGATAGAGTACACTCCCCAAAAAAGGCAATTAAAGGAATACTTGTTTCCTTTTGTTTAAGAAGAAAGAGAAAAACAAAGAATTACCTGAAGCCAACATGGCAGCGTTAAGAACTATTGGATTATTTTCCATAATTTTGTACTTGAAGTTGTTAGAATGACTTTTAACAATCAATCACACAAGAAAGAAATTCACCCCAACCAGACTTTCATGCAGGGAGACAGGGAAGATTTATATCCAACTGTGTGTGGATTCACCAAATTTTCATTATGCAAAGAAGCGATCTTTGTGTTTACTGTATTTATCTATGAACAAAGTTAAACTTGCAATTGTTTTGTGCACATGGTCATTCTAAGTTCTGCAGAACTGGGACAGATCTCATGGCATTGAATATCTGAAGGAACATGAGAGTCCTCTACCAATTGTTGTTCTACACACAAGAAATTAGATTCTTGGATATTTGGGAAGGTGGTGGCAGAGTCAACCCGTAATCTTTTGTCTCTTTGTAATCAGGTTATGAAATCGGACCACTATGCCAGTTATCCTATTAATAACTAAGTGCATTCTCAGAGAATGGTTTTAGTAGATCATTAATAGAAAAATTAGTGTTTGAAGTGATTATACCAAGGAATCAAGGAAGTATTTTATTAGTGTGCTGCATTTAAGCAATAAAGGAAACATGAAATATAATTTAGAAAAAAGAATGATGGAAACAAATGCACATTGGTACACTTGCTTATTTCCAGGTGATGTCAATAAAATGAGATAATTAACATCATTACCACTTTGCCAATTTCTCTGCTGATGTATGAGAAGCTAAGATCTAAGAAGAAATGTATTCTGGGACATGCCAGTTATTTCCTGCACTCAGGGTTTTATGGCTAGAATCACATTTTGGCAACATATCCTTGAATAGATAGTGCTTAGATAAAAACTCAGGAGTTAACCTTACATTGAAAATTGAAAAATAAAAAAATGAGTGGGGAGAATGAGGAACAGAGAGAATGAAGGAGGGTAGGAGGAAAGAGGGGTAAAAGAAGGAAAATAAAATAAAAGGACAAGAAGACAATAAAGCATATTTTGCTTTGCTGTAGAATTTGTATCTTACAAATATTTCCTGATTGCATCCTGTGCTCTCTTCTGGGTATTGGGGGTTGAATGCTGAACATGAAAGACAAGATCCCCACCTTATTGGAGTTTTTATGTTCTCTCAAGTTTATTTTATAATTTGGAGTAACTTGAAACAACTCACAAATACACTTACATCAAGTTCAGCATCAAAACAGGAAAAACTAAAATAATAAACTATAAATCTATTTAAAGTTGTAAACTGAGAGAAAAGTAAACCCATTGTTTCAATATCACAAAGTCAAAGATAATCCTCTAAACTCCAATTGGAAAATGTGAATATACCTTTCATTCTGAATTAATAAGATATGTTAAACTAGTGTATAAAATTTGTTTCCTTGGAGTGCCTGGGTGGCTCAATTGGTTAAGCATCTGACTCTTGATTTCAGCGCACGTCATGATCTCGGTTCATGAGATTGAGCCCTGCATTGGGCTCCGTGCTTACATCCTGCCTGAGATTCTCTCTCTCCCTCTCTCTCTCTGCCCCTCCCCTGCTCACGTTCTCTCTTTCTCTCAAAATAAATAAACATTAAAAAATAAAATAAAATAAAATTTTATCTGCTTATACACAAGATTGGTATTTAAAAGGTAATCTCTTGGGGCACCAGGGTGGCTCAGTCGGTTAAGCGTCCGACTTTGGCTCAGGTCTTGATCTCAAGGTTTGTGAGTCTGAGCCCTGCATCAAGCTCTATGCTGACAGCTCAGAGCCTGGAGCCTGCTTCAGATTCTATGTCTCCCTATCTCTGGCCCTCCCCCACTCACACTCCATCTCTCTCTCTCTCTCCCACTCATACTCCATCTCTCTCTCTCTAAAATAAATAAACATTAAAAAATTTATTAAAAATAAAAAATAAAAGGGAATCTCAAAATTTGTAGTCTAGCCCTCTCGTTGTTAAGAAATTATGAATATGCTAATAAACTTCACAGAACTTTTCCTCTTGATCCATGACAAGTGAAGTCTTGCATTAAAAGTAAAATTCCTAAAATAAATAGAAGGTATCATTCAACATCCTAATAAAGAATAAATAATCCCCAAATGAGCATATTTACTAATGCCTTAAAATATAATAATTGCATTTTTTTAAAGTAGGCTTCTAACCCAGCATGGAGACCAACATGGGGTTTGAACTCACAACCTGAGATTAAGACCTGCGCTGCAATCAAGGTTCGGATGCTTCACCAACAGAGCCACCCAGGCACCCTCCCACTCCCATCAAATTGCTTTTTAAACGCATTTTAAATTATACTTTTAATTTAAAAATTCATTTACTATGAAATTTTTATATCAGGAAAATTCATAGGAACATCCCAAAGTGAGCTCAATATTCAACTTCTTATTAAGACATTTATGAATTAATTAGGTTGTTATCACTTCAAAATAGTAAGGGTTGAAAATTTGTTACCTTGCTTCTATCTTTGTAATTCCTAACATGTTCTATGCAATCACCATTTGGAGTATGATATCTTCATATTTGAAGCTGATAATTACAATTTATAGATATTTTGTTGAATGTTCATATATATATTTTTAGTACATATTACCTCTAACAGAAGAATATTCTATCTAGAATATAATGAAAACTAAAGGGGTTTTGTTACTAAAAATATCATTCATAGGATACAGCAAAAAAAAAAAACACTAAATTGTAAAAATATCCTCCATATTCTAAAAATATCAAACATAAACACTGATATCTTTCTGTACCTCTCTCCACTGTGAAACTAATTTTGATGGTATTTAGTTCAGTGAACTTACTAGCCTGTGTGTGTGTGTGTGTGTGTGTGTGTGTATGTGTATTTCTTCTAGTGTGAACACATATATGCATCATTTCATGGGAATTTTAAGCCATCTGGTTTATTTGTTGAGAGATATTAATTATTTGGAGTTAAATCATAAGCAGCTTCATTTTCATACTTTAAGAATTTAAGCTTCTGCACTTGAGGTAATATGTGTGAGAGTTAAAAAAACAGTATTATATTTTTTCTTGTGTTATCAAAAGGGCAAAATTAATTTTCAATACTCTAAGTATTGTGATATCATATATTATACTTTATCTTTTAAACACTTATCTCATTTCTATAATAACTTAAGAATTAAGTATACTCTATAAACTATTTTAAATAATTACCATTTTATATATGATTTAGTTGCATTTGGTTTATTTTAACTAATATTTATCTATTCTTCCATTTATTCCTTTATCCATTCTAAACCCTGCCATCATAGGGTGCCCTGCCAAACAAAATATTACAATCATTTAATCATTGAATTGATTGCCCATCTCTAGTCAAAATAACATCAACATTTATGTCTACTAACACGAAACTGTTAGCAAATATGAATACAACTGTTTACGTATAAGTTTTACCACCCTGGCTATTCATCAAATCATATTATGAGCTTGTGGGGGAAAAATCTGATGTCTAAGGCTTCCTCTTAAAGATTCTCAATGCACTGCTTTGGGAAGGGTAGCTGCTTCAGTAATTATCCCAAATTATGATTGTGTGTCTATTTTATACTAAGCACTGTTAAAATGAGGGGAATTCATGTGAACAGGGAATACTCTCTAGAGGATCAGGCAAATGCAAAAATACGTAAGTATAATGTATCACAGTGGAAGTGGAATGGGTAAGATTCTTGTCTCAAAGGTATTAGCGCTGAACCTAATTAGGATATGCAGGGGAGGCTCAAAGAAAACTCCCCAAAGATCACGCCCTTACTTTAAAAATTGTTTTAGCATATAAAAATGTGTTGAATACCGTGCTAAATGCTTCCCATGGATTGTCACAACAAGTCTGACATTAGGAATCTGGACACACACACACACACACACACACGTGGATGAACTACCAGCAGAAGCCAGAATTTTGCAGTGCTGTTTATAAGTAAAATATTACATTAGAAATAACTAATAAAATTAGAAATAATAAATAAAATTAGTCAGGCCTGCCGCTGGATTCAAGCCCCAACTATGCCAGACAGCAATGATGTCACCTTGATTTTCTGTTTATTAGTTTGGGCTTTGGTTTTTTTTTTTTTTTTTCCTTACAGAATTAATAGTTAAACTGGTTTCTTTAATCTCTAGGAGTTCACTAACACAGAAAACATGAGTCTTGGACAAATTAAAAATATAGAGAGAGGATTATATTTACCATACATAAAGAGGCAATGGACCATATAAAAGTGACTTTTTTGGGATAAAATTATAAATCCCTCAGGATAATGTTAATTACCTCATGTTTATTAAAGCCTCTGGCTGGTAGTTTGCTACACATACATGTAATTACATGCATATATATATATATACACACACATAAATGTTTATAATGGAAATGAAGAATAATCCTTTTTATTAAATATCATTTTAATAAGTTAATATGCTTAACACCAAAGAATACATGTGAGAAAATCATGTGAGTTACTCAGTGGCAAAAATACTGGGAAGTTCTTGATTTTTGGCTCCCATATCTTCTACTTCTAATTATATGATTAATAAAACTATTTATATTATTTCATAAACTATGAGAAGGAGAACATAGTAAAAGTGGATGTAAAATGAATACAAGCCTTAAAAATCAAAGAACTATGTTCTCCTAGCTATCATCACAATGGAAAGATCTCTAAAGAGTAATCATTTAAATTTAATTAAATGGAAGCTGTATAGGTAAAAAGCTGAGCTAGAACATTTCAACAGTAATTACATCCATGACCTTGACAGAATCTCTAATTTAAAGTTACCAGCATAGGAAGAAACAGCAGAGTGTGTCAGGGTCTGAATTTGTCATTTCCTCAAAGTGAGGATCAGGAAAAGTATGTTCCAGGCATACCAGAAGACATTAAAGAAACTTTTAAGACTGCTTTCAGACCTAGTGCCAAGTTACTCCTGTTTTGATAAGTGTACTTTTAAACTTTTTTGCCTTATGGCTGAGACTTCGGGCTGAACGTACAGGCGACACTCATCACTGCACTCCTAACACAGCACAACTTCCCTCCCTGATTATGTGCTTCCTATAAGCTTTTCACTTTCCCCTGTCATTCCCTCTCAGGCTCTAACGGCTTTTTTTCTGAACATGGTTTATTTGTGGTTGGTAACTGTGACCTAAGTAAAGTCTTACCTTGTTGCTGAGTGCTGGTCTGAATTCCTGAATTCTGCTTGCTCATGAGCTGGCCAAAGCTGATAACAACACACAACACTCAGGCTCTGGGAGCTGAACTATAAAAATTTTGACCTGAAGTTTCACAGGTTCATGAATAATAGAAATCAGGCAGCTCACTATACAAACTCAATATGCACTATCTATTTTGTGAATTAAATTGAAAAGCATAATAAGGTAAGATTTGCAATCAATGAAAATAAATTTGTCTTTAAAAATCCTGTTGATAGCATAACATGTATTGCCCATGTAAAACAGTTTTAGGATCAGAGCAAATCTGTCTCGCACTCTTTCCAAGTAATTTACCTACTGCCATGAAATACTATCCCTTCTTGTAGCCATCATACTTTGTGGTATCAAATTTTCCATTTTTTTCTTAATATAGATTTTAAGAACTACAGTAAATTAATAGAGGATATTCTTAAAAGTTTGACATTCATTCTTCACCAATAAATCACGGTATGTAGAAATACCATTCACTTCTCTCCCATCACCTAGTTCATTGTGTAGTCTGGTCATTACTAGCTTACCAGCCAACCAGTTTCTGTTTTAAGACAATGTTTGGGGTGCCTGGGTGGCTCAGACCGTTAGCGTCCGGCTATTGGTTTTGGCTCAGGTCATGATCTCACAGTTTGTGGGTTCAAGCCCCATGTCAAGCTCTGTGCTGACAGCATGGAGCCTGTTTGGGATTCTGTCTCTCTCTCCATCTCTCTTCCCCTTTCTTGTTTTCTTCTCTCTTTCTCAAAATAAAATAATAATAATAATAATAATAATAATAAACTTTAAAAAAGAAAATGTTACTATCCTATAATCCTTTCTATAAGATTCTCTTCATATTTCTTAAATCAAAAACTTTTATGAAGATTTATAACGTTTCACTTTAGCTGGCCTATGCCTATTTCAGTGTCTACTTTGTCTCTATTTGAATCAACTTCAATCCTTAGACCCTCACCATCCCGGACCCTTTCCTGCTTTCAGCATTTTGCATTAGTTTCCAATCTGCCTGGTAACTTTTGATATACTTCATCTTAATGTATCCATTTCCTGAATTAGAACGTAAGTTCCCCATCTCCACAAAAAACCTACATAAGTTCCATGAGAGCAAGGGCAGTGTTGCTTTTCTCACAGTTCTGTACAACCCTTGAATTTATATTTCACGTTCAGTAGATAGTCAGTAATAATAGTTAAGTCAATAAATGAAAACCCAGGTAAGTGTGGATTCTAAATATCATCACTGCATTGAATAGAGAATGAAAAACGCTTGTTTCAGTTTCCTAGTATCACAGAATTTAGGACTTTAATCTAGTATTAATTCTGTGGTCATACATTGTTTTTCATGGACTCCTATTGCTTATTTTGAGAAGAAGCCAGCCCCTTAAATTAACTAAGAATTAACTGCACATTTTTTTTTAATATCTAAAACACCTTGACGCTTTTCTCAGTCCTTGGATTTTCTCATTTGATTTATGCTGAGGGAAACTATCCAGGGAATAAAAACTAATATATCCTTTGGCACTTTTAGAGGATAATTCAATTAATAATTTCATAGATCCAGCTCTCCTGAACGTTCACTCATAGGCAGAATCAGCTATGGCAATTAACTGGATTCAGTCCATGTACCATGGGAATTCTAGTGGCTACATGGAATACTAAATTAGATGTGTGCCTATTGCCAATTAACCCTAGTGTTGGATATGCATTTTCTCTACCAAATTTGAACAACCAAGTTATGCATAAATCTCAGCATATTTTATGACCCTAGAGTCATAAGTGTCATATTAAGATAATGTCTATATATGACTTCTTAGCACATACTGAGTTTTTCTTTAATTTGACTGCTGTTAGTGATATAATTATTACTGATTAATTAGGTAAGTTTGATTAGGAGTACCGTGAATTATTCTTCTTTCTCTTTTCTTAATATTTCTTTTCCTTAAATCATACATGTGTGTGCATATATATAAAACATAATATATATTATATATTTATATGAATCTAAATATATTTACAAAATAAAAGTATTTTACTACCCCTGGCTATTTCTCCTCTATTTCTGCTTTACATAATTGAATTTTCCATAAAGCTACAGTATTTTAAAGACTACATTATTATTATGCACAACTTTATATAGAAATTTAGGAAACAAAGCTTAAGTGAATCTCTTTCAAAAACTTCTAAATTGTCAAAAGAAGAATGATTTGTCATATGATATGGCATATGTCATACGATATTTTGTTTTATAAATAACCAAAACTCTCAGTTTTATTACCATAATACAATAATAATAATAATAATAATAGCAACTTTAGAAATAATGATGATGATGGGGCACCTGTGTGACTCAATTAAGCATCCCACTCTTGATTTCAGCTCAGATCATGACCTCACAGGTTTGTGGGATTGAGCCCCGTGTTGGGCTCTGTGCTGATGGTGTGGAGCCTCCTTGGCATTATCTCTCTCTCTCTCTCTCTCTCTGCCCCTTACCTGCTCTCTCTCTCTCTTTCTCTCTCTCTCTCAAAATAAATAAGCTTAAAAAAATAAAAAGAAATAATGATGATGATAATAGTTAATGTTAATCAATGTTTGTGTTATGGGATGAACAAATTTAATTGCAATTAAATTACATTGGTACTATTTATTGTCACTATTTTACCTTTATATTTATAGCCTCCTGTTGAAAGCTAAAATGTAGGTAATTATGTAAATCTTTTCTACCTTCCTTTAAATATCTTGAATAAAAATTGGTATCAAATTGTTACATATTAACTTTCAAATGACCACAGTATTAGTTAGTTGGACTTAGATCACAATTTTATTCTGCTTAACTACTGTTTATGTTAACATATATTTTATATTTTTAATGTGCATTTGATTAGAACACTTTTTAATTTAAAGGGGTGATAAACTATCATCAAACTTTAATTAATTTTACATAATATAACAAAATATTTTGAGCCAAATGGAATAAAAATAATTTCAGTTATGGTTAGAAATGAATCCTGTGTGATACATTTTCAAAGCACTGCATCATAGTAAACAAAAACAAAATAAATTACAGCCTCTCCTAAAAGCATATTGACAGGGATCTGCATCTTTAGTATTTTTTCAACTAAAAAGTGTGCATTCCTTAATTGTGCTTACCCAAGGTCAATATGCCCCCTTGCATATAGTAAGCATTAAATAAATATTAAATTAATGAATGAATATGGGAATAAGTATCAAGTAGCTGATACTATACTATTATGCACAAAATTGCATTACAAATAATCGACAGTTTTATAATATTAATGGATGTAAGAATTAGAGAAATTAAATGAAAATAATGTTGAATTAAGAACACATTATAAACCATAGTATAAATGAAAAATACCAATAAATAGCAAATATTTAATGAATGAAGCATTTTTTTACCTTTTATGTTTATTTTAAAATGCTTTATTGTTAATGAAATCTGGCCATTTGTAGCAATGTAGATGGAACTTGAGGGTATTATGCTAAGTGAAATAAGTCAGGCAGAGAAAGACAGACATCATATGTTTTCACTCATATGTGGATCTTGAGAAACTTAACAGAAGACCATGGGGGAGGGGAAGGGAAAAAATAGTTAAGGAGAGGGAGGGAGGCAAACCATAAGAGACTCAAATACTGAGGACAAACTGAGGGTTGATGGAGGAGGGGGAGAGGGAAAAATGGGTGATGGGCATGGAGGAGGGCACTTGTTGGGGTGAGCACTGGGTGTTATATGGAAACCAACTTGACAACAAACTATATTAAAAAAATGCTTCATTGTCAGTTTGATTAAATAGATAACCAAGTTGCTTCTCGGTCACCTACAATTTTTATTCAGCCAAGTGAACAAATTAGTGAAAGTGCTTTTGATTTTGGTTTTCCAAAATAAAACTCCAAATTAAGGGAAAAAATAAGAATATCTACTACATATAGAAATAGCTTTGGAATTTCCCAGAGAGCTTTTGGAAAATCATAAATATGTGTTTTCTTTTCCTTTCTTTCTTTCTTTTTTTCCCCCACATTAGAAAAAGAGATGTTAAAAATAATTGGCTTTGGCTTTGTGCATATTACATTATAGTGGAAACATTTCTACTCTTTCTAGGAAAGACTATTTCACTGTGCAAAACCAAGCAATTTTAAATGAAATTTAAAAACAAGTATGTACACATTCAAATGATATTATGATTTTGGTTTATGAGGATATGATCTGGAACTTTTAGATATGTAATTTTTATTATTGGTATAAAATGTAAAATAACAATCTTTCTTAAAATAATTAAAATGAGCAATCATAATGTGAAATGCTGCTCAGGGCAAGAAAAATAGTTAAATCAATTGTTAGCATTGATGACTCATGACTACTGGGAGCAAAAATTAATCACATTGAAGTTTGAGAAAATCACAGGAAAAAAAGTATCAAAAAACAGAATATCTTTTATAGTATTGGGCTGACTACACTGATAATTGTTCTTATAATCTTAGAAGACTTTTTATCAAGCCCAAGATAAATAAAGAATTCTTAAACAAACAGGATTATCAATGAATTACCTGTATCTAACAAGTAAAATTTGAAATTCTGCTACATAGGAAGCATTTTAAGATACCAAGAGTGATAAAAATAATTATTTTAAAGAGGTGAATTGCTCTTATCAAGACTTCATCAAAGGGCAGAAACGGTTTCTCTTATCAGTAATACTAAAGCAGACAGGCCATTTCACTCCAGACAACCCAAAACATATGAAGTAAAGTGATCTATGTGAGTAAATATAGTAAGTCAAACGAGTCACACAGATTTTTGAAGTGGTATGGATACAGAACCAATATTATCTGGTCCTTCTTTTCTAGTTCTTTAAAATATTGTGATGATATTACAGTTCTAAGAGGATTTTTTTTTCTGTTTTTTCTCTATACTGCTCATTGGTGTAGTCTCTATGACACATTTTTAATCATAATTGTATTAAATTATATGTTATTTTATGATACTTTCTAAGCTGATCCATATAAGTAGATTCCAGCTTCCTAAATATATTGTAATATTTGTATATTCCTTCAATCATTTGGCATCTTTGAAAAGCACTAATAATACACTGTTTCTAATGTTATACAATAAATATCATTAACCTGTGTAATTACTGTGAGTGTTATTAAATGAAGATTAAAATACCATTTACTTCTTTAATATCTTTAAAACAATTTATTGAAAATTATGTTGGTTTTTCTTATTCAGTATGTGACGATATAAGCAAGTCTGAAGCAAATGAGAGAAAAATGTAAATATACGTGTTTTCACAAACCTGATTATTATTTCAAAATCATCTTGCACTCACATGTATGTACTTCTGATATAGCTTATTGTATTCAGCAAATATTTGCTCCCGAAGCCCTTTCAGTAGGAGCAAGTGATGACTGGCTCAGCCACATGACTTTTTGGATGTGACATAAGCAAACACTTGAAATCAGCTCTCAGATGGGATTTGTTGTCTCATGCCTCTGCCATCACCATGAGATGGCTTCCTCCCTGTAATGTCACCTCTTCTGCCTGGTTACAAGTGTTATTGGACCCACAGCATGGAGTTAAGCATTGCTGCTTGACACAAGGCTCCCTACTAAAAGCCTGCCTATGTCAACTGATTGCGGTTGAGCATGAGAATTATTATTATATAATGTTGCTGAGTTCTGGAATGTTGATTATGTACTATGGTGGCATTAGTTGCTGATGTAGCTCACTGTACTGCTCTATTTTCTTCTGATTGGCTCTTTTCACTGTTTCTCATATTATATATTTTGCTACTTTGTTTTATTATCCTTTTTCCTTTCTAGAATGTATGGCTCACAAAGTCATTTTTGCTTGCTTAATTCAATTCTCTATACCCAACACCTGGAAGGGTGCTTGGTTTGTAGTTCATGCCTATAGTAAATATGGTCAAGTGAAAAAATAGGTAATTAAGATCCTAACCTCAGTATGCTTGAATTCATAAAATGATGAATTTAGATCGATTTCTTCCTCTTCACAAATCAGGAAACTGAAGTTTTGATAATTTAAATAACCAATGTCCTAGGATTAGATCCAGCAGATTTATTAAAATTTAAGGACAGCCACTAATACTATGACATTCAAATACTGTTTACGTAAAGCACTACTATCTAGTTTAAATTATCACAAACAAAAGCTGGCTTAAGTCAATGGATAGGTATCAACAATACATAGATAATACTAAGAAAAACTTGTCCTTGCCACTGCTCCACTGAAATTAAATAATAGAATTTGAAGGATTAAAGGATTTAATGATCACAGAGTTCTGGATGGTTGGATTCAAGTTGTTGGACTGGCCTTACTTAAGAATCAATACCATAACTTTTGGTGGCCATACTATTATGGACTAAGGTATAAAGTAATAAATCCAACAAGGTAAATCTTTATCCTAGGGAAGAGAAGGAAAGTGAAGAAGCATTGTTACAAACTGAATGTGTGTGCCCTCCCCAATTTAAATGTTGCAACTCTACTCCCCAGTATAATGACAATATAATGATGTGGCTTCTGGGAGGTGATGAGGAGCAGATGAGGTCGTAAGGGTGGATTTCTCACCAGGGGATCAGTGCCCTCTAAGAGTCAAAGAGAGCATTGTTCCTGGGCTCTGCTCTCAGTATGGGGATAGAAATAAAAGCCAGCAATCTGCACCAGAACCCCACCATGCTGGTTCTCTGATCCTGGACTTAGAGCCTTCAGAACCATGCAAAATAAACTTATGTTGTTTATAAACTACCCAATCCACAGCACTTTGCTATAGCAGCCTGAACAAACGAAGAAAGGCTGTAAGCAGTCTGCCACAAGGTCTTAGCATATCTTTCAGGATCTTCAAGATGATAAAACTCAGAGAAGTCAGTGAAGTCTTGGTATGATTTCCTGATGGGCAGCTTCACTCTGAAGTTCTGCACTATTTCCATCTGTGAGGGGGGTCTTCTCTGTCAAATCCAGAAAGCTCACTGCTATGGACTGAATGTTTGTGTACCCTTCCTATGCTCGCTCCTCTGCCCCAATTCATAGACTGAAGCCCTAATCTTTAAAGATGGGGTTTGGAGGTGGGGCCTTTGGGAAGTAAGTCACAGATGAAATCATGAGAGTAGAATCCCATCACGGATTAATGTCCTTTTTTTTTTAATGCTTATTTATTTTTGAGAAAGAGAGACACAGAGTGTGAGTGGGGAGGGTCAGAGAGAGAGGGAAACACAGAATCAGAAGTAGGTTCCAGGCTCTGAGCGGTCAGCACAGAGCCTGATGCGGGGCTTGAACCCATGAACTAAGAGATCATGCCCTGAGCCGAAGCTGGATGCTCAACCACTGAGCAACCCTGGTGCCCCGACGGGATTAAGGTCCTTAAATAAAGAGGAAGAGATAGGAGGTATCTCTGTGTGCATGTACCAAGGAGAGGCCATGTAAAGACATAACCAGAAAAAAGCTCTCACCAATATCCTGGCCACATTGGCATCCTGATCTTGGACTTCCGGATGACAGAATGGTGAGAAATAAATGCTTGTGTTTAAACCTTCAGTCTATGATATATATATTTTTATAGTAGCTCAAATTAAGACACTCGCTTGCTAGTGAGAATTGGGATTCCTGGAGCAATATCTTCAATCCAGAGGAAGGACAGCAAGCTGTGACAGACTGGACGTACATATCAATACTTCTGGACAACTAAGTTAAGCAGGTGCCAAGAGGCAGTGACAAACTAGTAGCTACACAATATGACTATTTTCATTTCTTTGTTTGATATTTGTTCATTTCTAAGGTTTGTCCTCTCAAGGGTTGGATATTTCCTAAAATTCCTTAACAATTTTTCATTACCATAATCTCTAAAGTACATTTGAAC
The DNA here is from genome assembly GCA_028646485.1 of Cryptoprocta ferox. Classification (NCBI taxonomy): domain Eukaryota; kingdom Metazoa; phylum Chordata; class Mammalia; order Carnivora; family Eupleridae; genus Cryptoprocta; species Cryptoprocta ferox. Next base: position 21,610,990 of record CM053573.1, read on the forward strand.
AATAAGGTTTGATTTGAATCAAATGATACCTGTCAGAGATAGACGAAATATGATAAGACTAGAATAACTGATAGGATCTTTACATAAGGAGCGTGGTATTTCAAATTTTCCCAGGGGGGAATGTTAAGTTTGGGTTAAAAAACTACAGCTGAGCAGTAAAAGGTTTTTCACCTTTTTCTTTTAATATTCTGTTATTATCTCTGCATATAGAGATAAGCTTTACATTTCTCTCAGACACTGTCCTTGAAATGATCATACTGAGTATAAAACCTAAACAGTTGCTAGCACTAGACCCAACTGATTTCTACAAATGAGCTGTCTTCTTTAAACTCTATATTAAACTCTATATTATGATGAGTGTAAAAGTTTAGGTCATAAGACAAGATTTCAATCACAGATACACGTGTTGTCTACTATGACCAAGGAGATTTTCTAATTTCAAGGTGTTTATTAAGATAATTTTTAAGTGTTACAATACTGTTCACATATTATCTACCTCATCCTATACATGCAGCAGATCAAGCTATTAGAATCACTGTTACCTTGAGAGATAGTAAAACATAAGGAAATAATTATCTGATAAAGCAAAGATTTATCAATTCTAGGGAATGCACAAATATGGAAGTAATATGAGTCTGTTATAAGATTAATTAATTAATGTTGTCATATCCTTAAAAGGTTTCTGAGATTGCTAACACTTTTATACCACAAGAGAAAACACATATAAATATTACTATTATGTTTAACAAGAAATAAAAGCAGGTGCAAAGGGCTGGATGAGAAAAAATGTAAATGAAAAATTCAATATATCTCAACATGCATTGTTAGCATGTGACTGCTAAATTAAATTTATCACATAAAATAATTAAGTCTAATTAATAGGTAATATTCAGTGAGTATCTAGACACAAAACTTAATAATATTCTAATTTTAACCAAATGTACTATGTAATCAGGTCTTATTCCATTAAACCACATATTACATGCCTGTTATCTCCTTTGTTTTATAAATTGGAACTTTAGTTCAACGCGTGTTTCTTAGTGAGGGTAATGCCTTTGAAATGTTGAAAATGAACTGGCAGGAAGCCAAGAAATCTGTTAAAATAAAACATAAAAGAGGTTTTGAATTTTATAAAAAGGAGGTTTAATCTCCTAAACACCTTAAGTTTAGTGTTATTGCAGTAAATACAGTTGGTATCAATTATAAAGGGCTTGATTCTTGTTCACGCAATATTTGACAGAGTATACTGTAGGTGCTTGAATCAAGCAGTGAAGAGTGTTCTGGTCAGTGTTTTATGACATTGTATAATGCCTCTGTGTTTTGAAGGTCTATACTGTTTTGATTTAAAGATGCAGAATAAAAATATTCCTACCATTTATAGCTTATAAATATTTCTTACAACAGTAACTTCTCATGGCATTGCATGTCAGGTTCTAAAAGTTTTATTGCTATTCTAAATTAGCTACTAAGTAAAATATCCTATCTTATAACAATACAGGCTTTAATTACCAAGAAATAAGCTTATTAGATAGTTTTAGTTCTTATTGGTGCAATATCCAATCAAAAATTCTACTAATATGAAAGACTATAGGATTTATTATAATAGTGGTGTCATAATGTAAAAGTAAAAGTTCCAAATTTCATAATACAATTATACTACTTTATAAGGATGACCATTGAAAAAGAAGAACAGGCTGACTAAATTTTAAATTATGACCATGGTTATAATTTCCAAATGATCATTTAACACCCTATCCCAAAATAAAGCTAACTGTAGACAAATGATAACATTGTGGCATTTCCTCTATTTCTATATCAAGGATAAAATCTGAACTTTAGCAATTACTGAGATTAAGATGAATAATTATGTTAAATTCTACTTACATATAAATTCATCTTTCACTAGCATACTTACAGAACTTATCATAAAGGAGTTTTCCACCATCATTTTCATCCATTTTAAGCAATTTTCTGATAAATTATATTATTCATAAGGTAATAACTCTCATACACATATTATAAAGAAGAGATTAGGCACATGAATCACCAAAATTTTACCATGCTAAAGCTAAAATTTATTCTTAAATGTAGTATAAGGTTGGAAAAGTAAGGTAGGCTTCCAATATATTTTATATTGTCCTGGGATTCATGAGTAATTTTAATTGTGAAATATAAAAATTCTCATTAAGGTATATAAAGAAATACTATAAAAATTTGCATTAATCAAAGAGGAAGCTAGACTTCTAGAGACATACAAATAATTTGTAATGGCTATTTCAATGATACTCATCATGAGAAGGAAACAAGAGGTGATATCTTATATGTAAAGAAATCATATGTAAAAAGTTAGAGCCACAGGAAAAGTTCTTTTCAAATGGGTATTAAAACAACAAGAAGAAAATATATCAATGGAATGCACAGTTAAATATGTGTATTTATCTTGGAATATAAGACATATTCCTTTTTTAACATAAAGTTTAGTCTATATGAGTAGAATTATGTCTTTATAGCTAAGAGATACTATTAAAAACTCTGAACATATAACTTTAAACCTCAGCTAAAGCTGTCCTATCTCTTAATTTAAAATCTGAAATGATTTACAAATGGAGAAGTTAACACATTTTCCAGGATGATTAAAGTTTGTGTGCATAAATGAAATTGACTAAACAGAAGATCAATATATTGAATGGGAAAAAAGAAACTCTTTTCTTAGAACTTTGCATTTTAAACAATCTTTGATCAGTATAATGCTTTATTAGAGAACATAAGACAAGTAAAATTTGAAGAAAAAAGTGAAGTTAAGAAATATACTAAAAGCTACTCAGAACTGAAACTACAACATTCATATATCTCAATTCCAGAAACTATAATTTCTCTAATTATACATATAACCTTACAATTTAAGGTTGTATGAAAAATAGAGTATTTATAAATTTCTGTTTCCATAATGGCAGTATAAACCTGTGGTTGTCCATCTCCCCTAAGGGTAAAATTTAAAGGCTCTAGAAATGACATAAATTAAACAAAAAAGACAAAAACAGTAACAAAAACCACTACCTAAGGCTTCTGTAGAGTAAACAAAATCAAGGATATTGTGGAAGGGAATTAAAATTAGTTTCTCACTTCTTTTTCACCATAGCTGAGAAACTTCACACTGATTTTGGAGCTAAAATCTATCCAAAAGTACAGTGGTACCTTGGAAGAAGCCAACATAGGTTGAATAGTGATGGACAATCCCAAACAGGCGTCACAGAAGGAGAGGCCATAATTCTGCTATAAAACCACAGAAGTCAGCCTGAACCCTGAATGCATGGGACGGCCACAAACTTGCATTACAAAGTCTTTAGGAAGTTAACTGAGATTTGAGTCACTGCTTACAGGTGGCAACACAGAACTTAGGAGTGAATGTCCGCTTAATATGTTTTTTCCAGATGGTTGTCAAAAGACTTAGCGTCTGCACAACATAGTATTTACAGTATCCAGGACTCAATCCAACATTTCTTCACATTCAATGAACTAGGAAAATATGATCAATTCTAAGGGAAAAGATAATCAACAAATGCATTTCAAGATGACGCAGATGTTGACTCTTCCGGATTTTAGATTTATAGATTTTGGAGTGGCAATTCTAACAATTCTCCATGAGATAAAAAAGAGAAGACATAAAATGAATAAGAATTTAAAAATGTCAGCAGAGAAACAGAAAATATAAAACAGAACAAAATTACAAATTCAGGAAAAAATTAATATCTTAAAACAAAGAACTCACTGATTGGGCTCAGGAACCGAAAGGGGATGGTGGAATAAAGGTCAGTTAATTTGAAGAGAAAACAGGAAAAATGATCTAATCTAAAGAATAGTGAATAGTTAAACATGTAAACTGAAGGACTATAACATCAGAAAGAAATTTGGATCTTTAGGGTTGAAGAAAGAGCAAAATGTCTAAGTAAATGAAAGTCTTTTATTCTCTCTTCAGTTCCTAAAAATATTTATGATCTTTAAAAATAAATCATAATTTCTGCTGAGATTTCAATGAATGTAGATGTAATATATATGAGTTCAGCAATATAAAGCTCACTGGTGGGGCAGGTGTAAAAGGATTGATATGGTCGCCATTTCTCTATTTAACATAAGGTGTCAAAATATTATAATGAAATGCTAGGCTTGTGTATTATAATTCTTAGAGAATCACTTAAATAAAACAAAAATATATTGCCATCATACAAATTAAAATATTAAAATCTCATATAACTCAAAATAATGCAGAAAAATTGAAATTAATTTCAATTAATTCAATAATTAAGAGGGAAAAAGTAGAAAACCAAATTATACACCTAAATGAAACCACATAAATAACAGTATTAAATTTAATAGTCTAAAGTATGAAATATGGTAAACTATGAACCATGGACAAAATGTAGTCCAAGGACCTATTATATGTATTCTTACAGTTAAGAATGGTTTTTACATTTTTAATTGTTTGTAGGAAATAAATGCACAAGCCTTTAAGATAGTTTGCAGGTGACAGAGACCATATAAGGCTCAGTAAAATTTGAAATATTCATTACCTGGTCCATTTATTGTTTACCCCTGCTTTAAATATTCTATGATGAGGTAGAGATTGACAGAAAGAATGAAAAAGCAATATTCTGTCATATGCTGTCTAAAAACCACATTTTTATTTCACATAAAAATATAACTAGGTGGAAAGTAAGTGAATGAAAATGGGTGTACAAACAGTAAGCAAAGGAAGGTGTGAGTAGTTATGTGAATATTAGGTAAAATACATCAAGTCAAATGATTAGCAGAGAAAGTAAAAGAAAGAATTTGTGAGGAAGACATATGTGGGAGAGAGAATAATGACCTATCTATCCCCAAAGATATTCACATCATAATCTGTGTAAGCATGTTACACCAGGAACTTTGTTTCCAACAGGAACTTTGCAGCTGCGATTAAGTCAAAGATGTTGAGTTGAGAAGAATATCCTGGATTATCCAATGTGGGCCTCATGTAATGGCAGGAAATTCAGAGACTGAGAAGATGTGAGAAAAGAAGCAGAATTAGAGTGGGGTGATGTGAGAGAGACTCCATCTGCCATTGCTGGCTTTAGAGATGGAAGAGGACCAAGAGCCAAAAAAAAAAAAAAAAAAAAAAAAAAAAAAAGAAAAAAGAAAAAAAAAAGAAAATGTGGGCAGATTCTAGAAGCTGAAACGGACAATAAAACAATCCCCACAAAGGAACAGAGCCCTACTGACATTTCATTCCAGTGAAAATCATTTTGAACCTCTGACTTCCAGAACTCAAGGATAATGTATTTGTGTTGCTTACAGCAATTAAGTTTGTGGTCACTGGTTATGGAAGAAATAGAAAACTAATACAATATACAAACTGTAAATGCACATGGACTCGCTGAGCCTAAAGATACACAATGCAAAAATCTACAGGATGAAAGTGAGAGAGAAAAGTTTGCAATCATGGTAGAGGATTTTAACACCTCTCATTCTGATAAAACAGCTATACAAAGAAAGTCAATAAAGTCATAGAAGATTTAAATAAGACTAACCCCTACCTGTATCTAATTGATATTTCTAGAACACATCATTCTATGACTGCAGAATACATGTGATTTCCATACACACTGTGTAGCTACCAAGATAGATCATATGCTGGGACATAAAACAAATCTCAATAGATAAAAAAGAATAATAATCATATAAAAAGGTATTTTTAAACAAAACTGAATTAAGAAATAAATAACAGCAAAATATCCATGAAAAAACTAAATATCTGGAGATTAAACACTTATAAATAACTATGGACTAATGATAAACTCACAAGAAAAATTAGAAAATATTTTCAACTGAATGAAAACAAAAACACACATATCGAAACTTGCGGGTTGCGCTGAAGTATTGTTTAGTGGAAATTTTAGAGTTGTTAAATGGTAGAAAACGGTTATATTAGAAAAGAAGAAATATCTAAAGTAAATGACCTAATATTCCACTTTAAGAATCTATTACCAAAAACCAAAGCAAGTCCAAAATATATAGAATGGAAATAAAATGGAAACCAGCAAACTAGAAAACAGATTAATGATAAAGAATATAAATTAATAAAGCCCAAAACTAGTATTTTGTAAAATCAATAATATTGGAAAATCCTTAGGTAAGAAAAGGAGAGTCTTTTCAATAAATAGTGCTGAATCATTTAGATATAGGTATGAAAAAATAATATATGTCAACACCACCAAAATAATACAAAATAGATCACAGACTTTAATGCAAAATCTAAAGCAATAATAAAAGGAATAAATAAAAGCAAGAATAAAAGGAAAACCTAGACATAAGTTTTTGTGGCCTTAGGTTAGGCAATGATTTCCTGGCTGGAACATGAATTATATTACATATGAGTCCAATTTGACTTGAGCAAAATTAAAATCTTTTGTTTTTCAAAGAAACACATTTATTCCAGAAAAAAGAAGAAATATGTGCACACAATGTTCAAAAATGTTCACAAATGCTTTCATAATAGCCCCAAACTGAAAACAACCAAGTGATCATCAATGGGTGACTAAATACATGAAATCTATTTTAACCATACAATGCAAAGACAGAAACAACTTATAACTTATTGCTTTACACATGTATCAATGCATGTTGACTGCAAGAGTGCTTAGTGAAAAGGTAAAATTAAAATAATATTGTATGATTCCATATATAAAAAGTTCTGGAAGTGTACCTAAATTATAATGATAGTAAGTAGATTAACAGTTGCCTGGGGAGGAGAATGCAAGGGTAAATACATTACAAAGGAGTTTGAGAAAACTCTTGGGGGTGATGTAAATGTTTAGATTATTGTGATAGATTTGAGGGCACATACATATGTCAAAACTGATCACATTTTGCCTTTTATATGTCGGTGTTGTACTATGGTTCAGTTCTATTTCAATAAAATTGTCAACAGAAGATCTTTATTTTTCTAATTATTTCTACTAAAGAAGAATAAAATTAAATATTTAAATATTTTAAAAAAGGAAAAAAATGAAGATATGCTGTAAGAGTTATCAGTTTCAATAAAACAAAACAAAAATTATTCTAAAAAGCAATGGTTTAAGAGTTGAAAAAAAAAACTACATGTTATTTTGAAATAGAATTACCTAGCCAGCTTCTAAACAAGGTAGGAACCACAACCTCAAGGAATATTCAAAGAATTCTCAAGACACTCTTTTACACAGCAAGTTATTTTTTTTTATCCTGCCTACATAAGAGATACTATAGAATTCGCTGGTATGCTTTATTCTAAACATTTACTTCAGAAAAATTAAACAGGCTGACCAATGTCTAAAGCTCTAAAGCAAAGAGGAAATATATCTGTGATCAAAAGCAAATTGTACTTCGTTACATCAGTCCTTGAAAACCAGAGTATTCTATCCTCTTCTTTTGTCTTAAAGTATTTGTTATTAAAAGATCACAAGAACATACAATTCATACTGCAGTGCACAATCATTTGCGTATCCCATTTTCTCTACCTAGTTGAAATCAGAAATAACTAAAAATCCCACATCCTTATATATCAGCATTTCACATTATCTTGATAGTTTTCTCCATCTCTCACTTTGAAATTTGAAGTTAGGTTGAGGTTTGATTGAAATCTGTCAACCACAGCGTTCTAATAAAGCATGAGCTCTATTTTATTCATTTTGTGTCCATAATTACTCAGTACCGATTCCGAATCTTAAAGAGTTTAATGAAAAGACTGAGGGTTTTACCTAGTATGGCTTTTTAAAAATTATTTTCAATGAGGTTTTAAGGTATAGACACTGAAATTATAGGTCTTAATTTAATTTTTTATTTATTTCCTACTGAAAACTTATGTAGGCTTGCATGGAGGACAACGCAGAAGCTCTAAGGCACCTTTGAGGCATGTGGCTATGCTTGAGTCAAAGCGTTTTTAAATGGTTGAGTACAATGAAGCCCTATGAATCTCTTCCTTCAACCTTCTTATTTTACATAAATAGAAACCAAGGTCCCAAGGATGCAGGTCACACAACTAATTAGCACCAATTCTAGCAGTGGTATATTAACCTGATATTGCCTATATGAGCCAGTCTGCCTTACTGTGATTTGGAAATATCAACGATGTTCTTTTCTCATGAGCTCCACTTTCTGGGCACTAAGAGCAGTGATTTAGTAATAATTCTATGGTATGTCAAAAAAGCTTTTAAATGTTTGCAAAATTCAAAGGAAAAAATCCTTAAATATTAAGTCTTCTTAAGAAAATATAGATGCCTACCACTTTCTTAGGACAGTAGGAAAGTCTGGAAGTATTCTACACTTCCTCTCTAAACTGGTTGGGCAGTTCTAATACAAATCATGCTTTGGCACCCTTAAATTTTTGTTTATGTTGGTCCACATTAAAGAAAAAGAAAAAAATAATGAAGTAAATTTTGGTTTAAAATACTATAAACGAACATGTTGAAAGTTGGAGAAATGTTTATAATTGGCTACAAATGTTGACATGAAAAAGAAATGTGTATATATGTATAATATATACATACACAAAATAATGGGAAAGTACCAGAAAAAAAGCTAAATAAGTTATTAGCATCATTTCTTCCTCTGTGTGTCCTGAATAATATTGTGGCTCTTTTTGTTTGTTTGTTTGCTTTTTTAAGATGTATGATAGTAATAAAATGACTTTCTTAGAAGTTCCCTTACTTTTTCAATAAATCAGTAATTTGCAATAGAATTATTTAATAGCCTTCATAATTTTTTAGAATTATTAAATCAGCCTTTCCATGAATTTCTTAACAAGAACATTTATGAAAATAATATGGATTATTTGTGCCCGTTATTAAGAAAATATTTGCTTTCAAAAGGCATTCTCAATAAGACACTACATCTTATTTTATAGTCAACACCACATTCTATCAATTTTAATGTACTATAAATTATCCAATAGAAATGCATTATCAATAAGAGCATCTAGGGCACCGGGGTGGCTCAGTCGGTTAAGCATATGACTCCTGGTTTTGGCTCAGGTCATGATCTCACAGTCCATGAGTTAAAGCGCAGCATTGGGCTCTGTGCTAACAGTGTAGAGCCTGCTTGGGATTCTCTCTCTCTCTCCCTCTCTCTCTGCCCCTTTCCTACTCTCTTTCTCTCTGTCTCGAAATAAATTAAAAAAAAAAAAGAGCATCTTATACATTCCCACTGATGTCCTCTTCAACAGCAGAATACCTCCAAAATTGATGATTCCTGAATATTTATTGAAAATAATATTAAAACTCTTTCTTCTTTATGAACATATATATATAATTATTCTAAAATCCCATGCAATGACCTAAGGTGGATTGAGCATTCGCATTCACCTTCATATTCTCCAAATCGCACAAAATTATGAAAATCCTTGTATTTATTTAACAAATCTCCTTGTCATCGTTCCCACTTCCAGACAATACATATTACTTCGATAAAATGTAACTACTGATACATTCAATCATTTTGAAAACACTGTTTTTGTATCTTAGGAGGATGCAAAATAATTCAACAAAATAACCACATAAGTGAAACACAGGACCATCAATCTTACAAATAAACAGACAAAACTCTAAGGAGATACTGACCAATTACTGAAAACTAATGTGGTTTAATGTATATTGTGTTTGGGTTAAAGGCTGCAAAAAAAAATCACAGTTTTAAGAATAAGCAGTATGGGAAAGCATTAAATACACAGCACTGCGAAATGTCCTATAGCATCCACTAGATGTCTCTAATAACTGACTTTGAGCGGCCGCATTTGTTCTAGAGCTTGCATTAAAGAGTGAATCATGAATGACACATGTATTTTGATTTTCCTACTCAAATTCATACTTTCCAAAGCAGAAAAAGCTGTTTCAATAAACATACAAAATGAAAATAACTTACATTCAATATCAAGGTACATGCTCTTTTGGTGCCCTCCAATCCTACTTGCAGCTTCACAGTCATATCTCCCTGAATCTGACAACTTCACATCTTTAATGTGCAGTGATGAGCTTCCATGCTGCCCTTTGACTTCGATACGGCCGTCTGGGCTCTGTTTGCATCGATTCAGGAAAAAGAAAGAGTTTACGCTTGGTTCGTGCAAAATGATGACCAAACATAGGGCGTTTATCACACAAATAATAATGAAAACAAAAAGTCTTACCTGCATTAAGGTTTTTTAAACTCCTGTTTCTGTATTTATGAGTTACTGCTTTTAGCTTTTCCACTTTACCTGCCCACTTGCTCACAGGGATACTGACATGTAGTAAAAACTTAAACACATGTTTTATCAACCTCTTTTATATAATGCACTCTTTGCTTTTTCAAAAGCTTGCACGTTCTTCTAGGAAGGGCTTTGTTGGCTTCCAATTATGCTCCTTGCAAACATAGCAAAACAACAATGCCTATTCAATTCTGGCTAAAACCCACCAGTGAAAATGATATTCTTGTTTTCACTTTAGTTCCCTATTTCACCATGCAAAGGCAATGTATCAAGATGTATGACAATTGAAGCTTTTAAGAGGAATTTATAGTTATTGTTGAATGAATGAAATAGTACTGCTTCTAAGCCTAATTAGCACCATACCTATCTTAGGTAAATTACTAAAAACAGCACTATGTAGGTCATTCTTAGAAAGTCAATGGAAACAACATAAAAATGATTAATCATGTACTCCACGAATATTGATTCAAATCAAGGAATTGCTCATAATCCAATAATGTATAGATTATATTTCAAATAAGAATTTTTGTGTGCAACCTAATGGTTATACCTACAATTATTTTCTTAAATCACTTAAATACCTTTATAGCACACATTAAAGCACAGATAGTTTATTCACTGAATTTTACTTTCTACAATCACAGAATACAGTAAAATTTGTCATTTTATAATTCATTTGAAACATGTACTTTACTATTATTGAATTGACTATTTTCAATGTTTGAGGTTTTAGTGCCTCAATAAACACTGCATGCCACACATTCATTTTGAAATATGTATGCTATTATGTAATAATATAATGGTTGTTTAATTTTATATGTAAGTGACATTAAATAAATTTCAATACATGTGTGCACTTTGTATTATTAAAACTGGGTATTTATTTTCTTGTATTCATATCAACAGACTATTTTAAAGCTCTTTTTCAAACATGAAGTTGTTTGGGACACAATACAAGCACTCACTTTTTTGCTTTCTACTTTTATATAGGAATGTAATTACTATATAATCATATCAGTCAGTCATAATTTATTTACTGTCATTATCATAAAAATGGTCTTCAAAAACAAACAAATTAAAAAAACCCAAAAACATTCTGGGAATGTATTATGCAACTGAGATCAGGATTTCTAGGCCAAAAATATGTTCCCCAACTCTCAAGTATTGCTAAAAAAACAGTAAGGTGAGGCTTTCAAGCAGAAGGCATTCTCTTCTGCCAATATTTAAGATTTGGCTGCCAACCCAATTACTTACTTGAGAGAAAAGAAAAAAAAATGCAGAAACTCACAAAAGTTAAAATTAGAAGGAGTAAACTCAAAAGCAGAATGGCCAATTTGTTATACAAAGTAACTAACTACTTTTCAGTCACTAAGAGGGTATTCTGAGAACTTTATCTTACTGCACCTCTATTTATCATTGGATCCCACTGAATTATCCTTCCTTCCTTATGTGCAGACTTCCTTTGGCTTTCAGGACACCCACATTCTCCTATTTTTTCTCCCAGTGTCATTTCTCTGTCTACTTTTTAATCTGGGTTACAGCTTTCTCTCTCCCTGGAGGCTTCTGTACTCTATCCTAGACAGTCTCATCCTCTCCCTTACAGTTGAGATCTTTAGTCAACTTTTCTCCATCCAGGATCCCTTTTTCCCTGGAGAGTTACAGAACCACATACCCCTCTTTCAGGGCATTCTTATTTTATGTGTTTCTCAAACCAGCACCTGCAGATGTGAATATATCACTCTCTCACCCAGAATAACCTATTCTAACCTTGTGGTCTTCCCTCTCATGAATGACACTAATTCTTTCCCATACCCCATGCTAGGCTGTGTCTTCAGTCTTGAATCAGTTTCTGAACCTTTATATTTTAAATGATGACAATGACTTATCATCTTGCTCAACATTTCAATGTCTAGCCACCATTTTTCCATAGACCTCTCTGCTCTTGGTTTCTACTATTTGCAACCTTAGTTGTGCTGCAGTGTTGGAATAACACTAAGTGGGATCTCTGGATTTCAGAGAGAACAATCACACTCAGGAGGAATGTGACTGAAAAAGATTCCCGGACACTGCAAAAGCCATCAGCATTGTTATTTCCTATGTTTTTCTAGCAAAATCTCATTGCAGATGCAGAAATTCTTCCTTGTGTAGCTAAGAATAAGTTTTTTTAAAGCAAACTTTTAATTCTTGTACCAACTTCATGAAGGTTTCACATCCTCTCGTGATCATGAATAACACTGTACTGATACCTAAATAAACTCCCAGTGTCTCAACCTGACATTTCAGTTCTTCATGTGACATCACCTTTCTGTCTAAGACATCACTTTTTTGTCTAAGCACACTCTACGATTTGGATATCATTAATTTGGATTCCAATTAATCTGAATTACATGTACTGTCATTTCCGTAAGCACTCTCCACAGACCCGTCTCAACCTTTCCCTCTTTATCTCTTCCATATTTACATGGCACGATTCTCTCACATTCCTTTGACTTCTTGGGAAAATATAAATTTATATTCAAAATAGTCCCTGGTTAACTATTTTAAATAATTGTTAAGTGTGGTATAACATACTAATATAGTAATTATATATATATGTGTGTGTGTGTGTAGTAATTACTTATAATTACCACTTTGAACTCTGTGCTTTTCTTAGGACACACTACTTTTTCTAACCTTATTGGAACTTCAGAATTCATCCTGTAGGGCGATATTATAGTTGAACAAATGTGAGAACATTTTTATTTTAATGGTACTTTATGTTAAAGTCACCTGGACTAGTACCAAGGACAGAACCATTATATTCTAATGTCTTATAAAGCAAATTAAGTTATATTGAAAACGTACATGTAGTAGAGTATAGGAAAAGTATTTTTTGAGCTACTATTTACCATTATTATTATTTACTATGGTTAAAACTTGCTCTTATTATCTTTATAAATGTGATAGAATAGCTTACTAATGGTACAAAACAAATTCTTCATTTTTCTATTAGGAAAAATACTGTTCTTTCACAGAATTGAAAGGAAAATATACCTCCTTTGAAAATAAACACATCCAATCTTCTTGTTATTTCCTGTTGTAAATGATATGGTTTTTGACTTGTGAAAAACTATTGGTATTTGTAAAATTAATATGTTATTAGTAAAGATATGGAAATTGAAAAATTATTTCCAATGTATCTGACGTTATTAGAAGAAATTATGAAAGAACAGAATTTCTTTGGGAAGGTGTGTGATTCCTGGGGAAATCATAAGTCACTTTCAGCCTTGACATAGGCTCTATAATAATTACAATATCCATTTGTCTCAAATACTTATACTAGAAGACCAAAGTCATTCCTTCTCATATCTAACATTTCAAAGGACATCTTTATCTTTGAGCCACAAAAAAGGCATTACACATTTCTGAAAGAAAATTAATTTATATCTTGGCTTTGATTCACCACCTACTGAAGATTCATTTAAGACATCTGATATTTGATTGAGACAGGTTATAGGGCGTATTAGCTATCAGTCCAGTATTTTCGGTTCTATCATTGCATTAAGTAAGATGATTAGAAAGTAAAGTGCCTGACTATACATTATTATTTCAAACCTTTATAGAAAGGCACTCTCTGAAATTTGATTTAATGTTATACTCTTTGCCTTTCAGAAGGTCAGTTTAAGAATTGCTTATTTGAATAGTATTTCAATATATTTATAAAATGGTTATTTATAGAGTTTGCTGTCCTTTCAAGAATCACTTAATGAAATATCATTGTGATAACTACCTTCTGGAGTTTAATTACAACACAAATATTTTGTTGCCAATTTTTATTGTTGGACATTTGAAATTATAGATTGTATCATGCTTATTGGTTGTTTTTGTAACCTTACCTGACTAAACATTTATTGCCAAGTTTAGAACCCAATTGTAGTACATAACACATTGGAGGTGGCAGTATTCCCAATCTTTCTTCTTCTTTATACTGAATTTTTAGAGTCACTGACCCCCTATAGCCTTTTGGGATATTTGTGAATCATGTCACTTAGTTACTCAGCAATTGTTTTCTTGTGCAATTATTCTACAAGAAGCATCTAGGCACTAGGGATACATGCTGAGCAAAACTGAGCAATTTTTACCCTTTAGGAAATTAAAGGACAACAGATATCCATTTTAAAAAATAATACAAATAAGGGCAGCTGGGTGGCTCAGTTGGTTAAGTGTCCGACTTTGGCTTAGGCCATGATCTTGTGGTCCGTGAGTCCCAGCCTGTTGTCGGGTTCTGTTCTGTCAGCTCAGAGCCTGGAGCCTGCTTCAGGTTCTGTGTTTCCCTCTCTCTCTGCTCCTCCACTCTCATTCCCCCCCACCTCTTTCAAAAATAAATAGACATTAAAAAATAATACAAATAAACTAACTGGAAGGTTCCATGCAGGAACACCAAAGTTTCATCTTGGATGAGTAGGGTAGAGTCACAGGCATATTCCCTGAGAAACAAAGTGTGGACTGTGAAATGTAAGTAGTGAAAGAGGAACGGCTTTGCAGAGAGAAGCCCAAGGCTGTGTCCCCATAAAGCATATGATGGAACTCAGAGAAGCCAGCAGGCACAGAGAAGAGTGTAAGGGCACATGAGATGTCCTGACATTGGACAGGCAAACAGAGACAGCATGTAAATGTAGACATACAGAAAACATGCATCCCTTTATTATACATTCTGTTTGCCTTTTCATAATGACATTATATCTGTGCTGACTATAAATTAAACTCAACTTCAAATACTTCTAGGTAATGTCAAAGCATAACTGCTAATTATAAAAACAAGAAAACACTTTCCAAAGGTTACTGGCATTAATTTACCCAAACTCATCTCCTAAAATTGTGTTACCATTGTGTTCAGTTGAATAGTTTCTGTAAAGAATTTTAAACAGAAAGATTCTCTTCCCGCTTTATAAGATTCCTATACTTACTCTTAGCATGAATTTCTCTTTCCTCAGGACTTGTTCCCAGTTTCCTAATTTTCTTCCTATTTTGGTTTCATAAACTGGACTTTTGTACAATTAACTTTCTTCCTGGCATTGCAAATTCATGTAAAAGTAATATGTACAATGTAACCTCTTTTTAAAAAAATGAAGTTTATTTATTTATTTAAGAAGGACAGAGACACCATGAGTAGGGAGTGGGGAAGGGGCAGATAAAGAAGGAGACAGAGAATCCCACCCAGACTCGTCACTGTCAGCACAGAGCCAGACATGAGGCTCTGAACTCACAAAACCAAGAGTCAATGCTTAACTGACTGAGCCACACAGACGCCCCTGTACAGTATAACTAACTTCTTAACTTGCATAGTTTTTCACTAGGTTCTAGTGCCCTTTTCTTCTCTTTGTATATAGAGTCAATAATTTATTCAACAAATAGGAACTGAACATAACAATGATAGCAGGTAACAAATATAGTAAATGGTAGTTAGATGCTATGTTAAATGTTTTACATTTATTAGTTCACTTAATCCCAAATAATGTCAGTAATAATATTATGAGATTTGGACTAATATTATCCTCACTATAAAGACGAGGAAACTGAGGAAAAAAAACAATAAATACCCAGTTTCCAAACAGCTTCCAAATGACTGGACTGACTGTTGAGGATGTCTGACCCTGGAGTTCATGCTTGGTATTACTTTCCCAATATGGCCCATGACCTGAGCCATAACTAGGCAGTTGAACTCCATTTCTTACCAAGGCTGAGTAACAGGCACTATTCTGGTTTCTGAGGATAGAAAAATAGATCAGAAAGGCAAAGCCTTTAGTCTCATAGGTCAAAAGCCTTAGAGGGGAAGAAAACGACAAACCATAATACAAGCTGGTATAGATGAAATACAGGAAGACACGTAATACAGTCTACAATTTCTTGTAGGTAGTTCTGTCTCAACAGACCTGAAGGCACCAGACTGGCTACATAATTTGCAGGACCTACTGCAAAGTGAAATTTTGGTCTCTTGGTCCAAAAATTATCGCGAATTTCCAGGCAAGCACAGTAATATTTTTTAAGCAAATATAGGGCCCTTTTGAGGTCAGGCTCTATGCAATTATGCCTGTCATACGTTCATGAAGTCAGCTCTGGCCAAGCTACTAAGAAGGAAAGGTAGGAAGGAAATGGGGACGACACAGACCTGAACTAGAAGGGAAAAGAGCACATTCAAAAAGAGGAAAGAAGCTCACTAGAACTGGGATACTCAACATAAAGTGGAGACAGGTAAGAGAGAAAGTGTCTGGAGAGGGACAGGGCTGCCCTTGTCCCCCAAAAGTCAAAGGAAGATCAGGATGAACATGAAAAGATGCTCAAAATCATTAGCTACCACGAAAATGTCAATCAAACCCACAATACCACTTCACACCCTCGGGGCTGGCTGTAATTCAAAAGATGGATAATAGTGTTGGCGAAGCTATGGACAAATTGGCACCTTCATGCACTGCTGTTGGGTGCACCTGTAAGAAATGGAGTAGGTACTCTATAAATAAAGTCCGACAGTTACCCAGAATGTTAAACACAGTTATTACATGACTCAGCAATTACACTCCCAAGAGAATTACACAGATGTCCACAATAAAACCTCATACATGAACATCCATAACACAATTATTAATAAAACCATAAAGTTAAAGCAACACACTGTCCATCTACTAATGCCTGCATAAATAGAATGTGATGTATTTATATATTGGGATATTATATGGCAATAAAAATAAAGTACTTACACAAGCTACAATACCCTTGAAAACATTAGGCTAAGTGAAAAAAGCTAGTAACAAAAGCCACAGATTGAATGCTTCCAAAAATGTGAAATTTCCAGAATAGACAAATCTATAGACACAGACATGTATCTGTGGTCATCTAGGGCTGGCTGGGGGTGTGAGGAGATTGGGAGTAATGGTCAAAAGAGGAGGAATTTCTTTTTGAGGAGATGATGAGAATACTCCAAAATTTATTTTGTGGTTAGGGGCACAGCTCTGCGAATATACTCACATGCATTTTATTGTACATTTTAATGAGTGAATTTCATCCTATGTGAATTATTTGTAAATAAAAGTGATAAGAATTAAAGACAAAGGAAGGGATTTGGGTGTTCTATAAGCAACCGGAAAAGGACGTGAAAAGTTTTTGGTTTATTTGCTCTTTGCATTTGCTCTTTGAAAAAAAATTACTCATGCTGCAGGGTGAAGAATGAATTAAAGAGGGGGAAGGAAGGCCCATGGGAAATATACTGCACTGATAAGGTGTTGGGGAAAGTAGGAGTAGTGGAGATGGAGAGAAGTGAATAAATTTTAGAAATGTTTTGAAGAGGAATCGACAGTGTTTAGTGAATGTTTGGATGAGAGGTGGTGATGAAAAAAAAGAGGAAAAGAGTGTTTCTAGGTTTCTCTCACAGACCCCAGCATGGAAAGTATTATCATTAGTAAACTATTGTATGTCTATAAGATTATATATATATATATATATGTATGTATGTATCCATATTTTACTGTATGTGCCCGTATTCTAATAACTGGCTCACATTCTGTTCCACATTATATATTCATATAATAAATAAAATGAAAGTGAATAAAGTGAATAAAATGAAAATAAATAAAGTGAAGGAAGAATAAACTTTTCAGAGATTTTAATTTAAAAAAAGCATATAAGTCAGGTTCCAAGTAACAATTGTGAAAATAATGGTTTTCAGAATGTGACTTGCTTGTTTTATATTACTGCCTGGATGTGCTGCCAACGTTAGCCTAAGATAGCAGCTAGGATTGTAGACTGCACAACCAGACTGGAAAGTTTACATCCTGGTTGTGCTTCCTCCAACCTTTGAGACCTGGAGGTAACTACTTATCTTAGCTCCACCTCAGTTTCCCTCTCTGTAAGATGGGAATAAGAATGCAACATTCCTAGTATTGCTATGCAGACTAAATGAGTAAATATTTGTAAAGAACTTGGGACTTGTTAGTACATGATAAATAAATTGGCATAAAACATCTGCTATCCATATCTAAGTGATAAATATATGAACTTATACAACATCCATTTCATCATGATAGCTGAAGTCATTCTGTCTCAAAGGGAAATAATAACTCTCCTATCTTCTTACTCAGCAGTACTTTAGTGCTGCTAGAATTTTCTCACAATCCCATAAACTATATCCTAATTATTTATAATATTTTGTCAATAAAAATATACTCAGTAAAGAACAAAATCAAAATTAAGAAAACTACTATAGAAGAATGAAATTTCTACTGATAAATGATAAAACATTTCATATAAATAATTAAATTACCGAATGATAGGATTTATATTTTATTACATCCATAATACTACTAATAAAATTCTAGATATTGAATTTGTCCATAATTGCCATTACACTTGTGGATGGCTTGCATGTATCCTTGACCTTGATCTTCATTAGGATGACCTTCCTGTTCGAATGCCTTGACTTTGGTGTCTAAGGTCAGTCTTCTAATTGTTATGTTGATATGAACTCTATTATACAATTCAGTGGTTTAAAATTTTAATATCCCAATGATTATGCATCAGCTCCCTCAAGTTGATACTAGTCAAAGTGATATAAAGTAACCTGACCCCATATCTATGATATTACTATTACTTATTATGGTCATTCATTGTGATTGCAGCTCTAAGAAATAAATTAGAATTAAGAGGAGTATGTTTGTAGTATGGTTGACCTTAATTCTAGTCTAACTGTTGGCTACTCTGCTTGACAAGATTCTTATATTTTGTGGTTGCTGTGTAATTGTATATGCAATTTTAATCTAATCTAAAGATAATAAAACAAAATGTTCGATATCAGAGTTGTTCAGAAAATTCAGAACATGTAAGTTTAAGTCCTAAGTATGGGCTAGCGTAGAAAGTAAGGACCAAGAAAATTCCATTGATTCAAATCACCAATGTGTGTAAAATTCCAGTGCTTCCTCCAAGGTTAAGAAACCAAGAAAAATAGGAGGCTCATTATCATTCTGGATTCCCATTTTGTTCTCATGTATCCTTCATAATGTAAAATAAGAAATATAAAAACAACTGATTATTAAAAATATCAATAAGAAATAAAGAAGCTAAGAAGATATTCATATCTAAAAATTATATCTATGTTGAGGTAAAATTTAGTTTCATGTCACACAACCATGAGAAGACAAAAAAGAAACATGAAAAAATGAGGCGCATGATACTCTAAAACTTCTTAGTCAACATTTATTACAAGATGCTCATGTGTGTTGCAATAACTTCTGCCACATAATTGAATTTACCCTATGAACACTGATTATGTTATTAAATCATACTATTCTGAAAGTAATGTGAATAATCGCTAATAAGCATGGATTTCATGATTTCAAGGTTTTGAAAAAGTCATAGGTTACTGGTTCCATGTTTTTTTTTTAAATCTAAGATGTATAATGCCTTGCTATCTCACACAAAGATAGCCCATTGGAAAGAGATGAAGCACAATATAAAAAATATTAGGATTGTATAATATTAATAACTGTTAAAGGTGAGCAATATACATGAGATTTCATTATACTATTCTCTATTTGACTTTGTTATTAATTAAATCATATATTTTTCCATGGGAAATTGTGTTATTAATTTTTTAATATAGTTTATTGTCAAATTGGCTAACATACAGTTTGTACAGTGTGCTCTTGGTTTTGGGGGTAGATTCCTGTGGTTTATTGCTTACCATGGGAAAATTTAAACAGCATGGTCAAGACGGATCTGTTCCTTTAGACCATTTCCTGAACTGTTACAACAGTTCTGGTAGACCAGAACCCAAATTCAAGTCCAGAGCGTGCTGCTGTAACCTACTTAAAAATCCATAAAGTTTTTAAATTGAAAGCCACTGAGATTTCAATGTCATTTATTTTGCTAAAGTTATCACAGTACAAGTTGAGTAATACACAGCATTTAATCTTTGCTGCTTTTCCCCACATCTGGTTAGAACTGTATAAGATTATGCAAGATTAGTTTTAGGTACATGAGAAGTGTTATTATTATCAGTGATGTAACCAGTTTAAGAAGTATGGTAATCTAGTTCAGACTGTAGACAAATAAAAGATGTTTTAAAAGCAAGAAGCACAACACTAAATAGGAAGTTGTACAATAATGTTAGATGAACTGATTAAAAGTATATCTGACATA
Source organism: Cryptoprocta ferox (assembly GCA_028646485.1). Taxonomy (NCBI): domain Eukaryota; kingdom Metazoa; phylum Chordata; class Mammalia; order Carnivora; family Eupleridae; genus Cryptoprocta; species Cryptoprocta ferox. The sequence continues at coordinate 21,631,406 of CM053573.1, forward strand.
AAGTATATATATTCAATAAGAGCTAACTATAATCATTGCATTTTCCATTAGTACATCTTTATATAAATCTCTGCAAGATATTCTATAATGGATTTTTTTTCCACTGCAGTATGAAGAAACTAAAAATATTTTGGGAACATTTTTTGTTTGTTGTATCTAATGGAACAAATAAAGGCCCCATCCTTAGTCTTCTCTAGTCAGTATTTAAAGCAAACAAAACAAAACAAAAACAAATACAAAACAAAACAGGACTACTCAAAGAATACATATTAATTTGCTTCCTGTATATATGCATTTGAATAAGTTATATTGTTCTTTGATTTCACTGATCTTTCCTTCTGTAGTATCTGCTGTGAATCCCATGTGTTTTTTACTTAAGAAAAATTTTAATCTCTAGAATTTTATTTAATCTCTTTTATATCTTTCATGTATCTCCTTATTATGCACATGCTGTCTTTTATACAGTGTATTCAGTATATGTAAAAAATACAAATGTGAATTTTCCTATCTCCTAGCTTTTATGTCATTAGGGATCTGCTGTTATTGATTGATGTGTTGTTCCTTACTATCAATTATATTTTTGCACACTTTGCATATCATAATTTTATGGATGTCAGACATTTTGAGTGCAGTATTTTTTATTCTTTTAAATATGTGTGGTCTCTTCTCTGAGACATAGTTAAATTCCTTGGAAACATTTTTATTATTTTGAGAATTGTAAACTTTGCTAGAGGAGTTGGGAGCAATCTTTAGTTCAGGACTAATTTGGCTACACTACTAAAGCTATATTGCTCAATATACCAGTGGTTCATTCTATAGCTGTGAATAGTCTCCTCTCACACATACACCTATTGGAACTCAGCTGAAGACTCTTGGAAAAAGTGCTGAAGATATCTGGAGCTGTCTGTGTGCATATCTCTCTCTTCTCCACAGAGCTCTCTCCTCTCTAGTATCCCATCCTATGAATTCTAGCACCATGGATCACTGTCTCCTCAACTGAGAGAAATAACCAGACTGTTCATCTCTTTGCTGTAGCCTGGAAATTTTCTTCAGATATTAGGCTCAAGCAATCATAAGACTTACATCATTTGTTTCTCTTCTCTCAGGGATCAATGTATCACCCATAATGTCATAAATTGTGTTTGTTTCTGTCACTATTTAATATCAGAGTGTAAACCAAGCCCTTCTTTATCCATTATAAAAGAGAAGCTCTAACAAGTATTTTAAATCATCGCTAATGCCACACTTAACACCAGAAAATGCAATGCATTTAACCTTTAGTGCCCACTTTTTGTCATAGATATGAGAGTTCTCATAGTACACAGCACAACACACTTAACAACATCATTTTTATCAGACTGATACCACAAATTAAAAAGTACCTAGCTGGGAGAAGTTGAGATGGCAGAGTAGTAGGAGGCCCTTAGACTTGCCTCATCCATTGAACACAGCTAGATAAAGATCAAATCATTCTGTATACTTAAGAAATCGACCTGACAGAACAAACTACACAACTAGAGGGAGAAAACAAGCCACATCACGGAAGGTACTAGGTGCAGAGATGTGGTTTAGGGGGGAAATGGATCACAGGTGCTGCAGAGTGAAGGGAGCCCTGTTCACAGAAAGAGATGACAGAGAGAAAGAGAGAGAAAGAGAGAGAGAGAGAGGACTTCACAGGGGATTATGAGACAGGCTAATTATGGGGAGTTTTTACAACCAGCAGGACTCAAACACTGAGGTTTTAGAGGTCCGTTGAGTGGCCAGTGTGGAGCCCTGAGGCTGCTGTAGTGTTTTTATGGATAAGGAGGGAGGATAGCCTGGGAACAGACAGTGAGATCTGAGGATCCCCTGAGAAGTACTGAGAGAGACATTTCCTTCTTGGAGCACAGCAGGGAGAGGTGGCATTGTCCCTCCAGGGACAAAAGAGCTAGCTGGCACCATTTCTGTCCCTTGCCGCCAAGCAACTAACTCAGTAAGCATCAGAGCACCAACACTGGCAGCCTAAACTACACCAAGCCCTGTCCCTTGCACTCTTTTTCTGGGTCAAGTGTACCTAAGAATCAGCATAGCGGGCCCCTCCTCTAGAAGACAAGCACAAGCCCCGCCCCCCCCCACACATACCATGTCAACTGAACCAGGTGTCTTTTTAGCAAGCAGACCAGAGCACACCTAGGTAAAACTTACCACACTCTGTCCAAGGTCCAAACACTCCCCACTTCAGGCAAGGAGAAACTTGCAGAGGACTGACCTGAGGGAAAGAACAGCCAAAACACACAGCAAAGGGTACAGAGCAGACAATAGAGACACTTCCTAAAGCACCAGTCTCTGGAGAGTATATGACCTCTTCTTAATAAAGCCATTACTCTCAGGAGCAGGAACCATAACAGGCTTTACTAACACACAGAAGAAGACAGAGACCTAGACAAATGCCAACATGGAGGAATTCATCCCAAAAGAAAGAACAGAAAAGTACATGGCCAGGAATCTAATTAACACTTATATAAATAATATACCTGATTCAGAATTTAAAACATGAACCATAAGGACACTAGCTGGGCTTGAGAAAAGCATAGCAGACACCAGGGAGTCACTTACTGCAGAGATAAAAGACCTAAAATCTAGTCAGGCTGAAATAAAAATGCTATAACTGAGATGTGAAACCAACCCGATGTAATGACCACAAGGATGGAAGAAGCAGAGGAACAATTAAGTGATATAGAAGATAAAATTATGGAAAATAAATAAGCTAAAAAGAATAGGGAAATAAAAATATTGGATCAAGAATGTAAACTTAGGGAACTCTGGTGACTTCATAAAATGTAGTAACATTTGTACCATAGGAATTCCAGAAGAAGAAGATTGGGAAAAAGGACCAAAAGGTTTATTTGAGTAAATTATAGCTGAAAATTTCCTTAATCTGGGGAATGAAATAGACACCCAAATGCAGAAGGCACAGAGAACTCCCATCAATATGAACAAAAGCCGACCAACAGCAAGACACATTGTAGTTCAATTTGCAAAATATAGAGGTAAGGAAAAATCTTAAAAGAAGCAGCAAGAGAAAGAAATCCCTAATTTACAAGGGAAGACAAATAAGGTTAGCAGCACACTTCTCCACAGAAACTTGGCAGAACAGAAGGAAGTGGCATGATATATTCAGTGTGCTAAATGGGAAAATTATGCAGCCAAGAATACTCTATCCAATAAAGCAGTCATTCAGAATAGAAGGAGAGATAAAGAGTTTCCTAAATAAACAGAAACTAAAGGAGTTTGTGACCACTAAACCAGCCCTGCAAGAAATATTCAAGGGGACTCTTTGAGTGGGAAGAAAGGACCAAAAGCAACAAAGACTAGAAAAGAACAACAACAACAACAAAACCCTCCAGAAATGACAACTTAAGAAGTAGTACAATGTCACTAAATTCATGTCTATCAATAATCACTATGAATGTAAGTGGACGAAATTCTCCAATAAAAAGACATAGAGTGTCAGAATGGATAAAATACTTAAGACCCACCTTTTTGCTGCCTACAAGAGACTTATTTTAGACCTAAAGACACCTGCAGATTGAAAGTGAGGGGATGGAGAACCATCTATCATGATAATGGATGTCAAAAGAAAGCTGGAGTAGCAATATTTATATCAAACAGAATTTTACACCAAAAACTGTAATAAGAAATGAAGAAAGGCACTACATCATAATAAAGGGTTCTATCCAACAAGATCTAACAATTATAAATATTTATGCTCCCAACTTGACCACCCAAATATATAAAACAATTCATAACAAACATAAAGGGACTCATTGATAATAATACAATAATAGTAGGGGACATTAACACTTATTTACAGTAACCAACAGCTCATCTAAGCAGAAAATCAATAAGGAAACAATTACTTAAAATGACACACTGGACCAGATGGACTTAACAGATATATTCAGAAAATTACATCCTAAAGCAGCAGAATACACACTCTTTTTTCAAGTGCACATGGGATATCCTCCAGAATAGATCACATACTGGGTCACAAATCATACCTCAAAAAGCACAAAAAGACTGAAATCATACCATGCATATTTTCAGATCACAACACTGTGAAATTTGAAATCAACCACAGGAAAAAAATTAGACTGTTGAACATATGGGTAAAAAATAGAGAAAGAGAGAGGGGCAAACCATAAAACAGACTCTTAACTGTAGAGAACAAACTGAGGGTTATTGGAGGGGAGATAGGTTGGAGGATAGGCTAAATGGATGATGGGTATTAAGGAGGGCACTTGTGATATGTTACATGTAAGTGATGAATCACTAAATGCTACTCCTCAAACTAGTATTACACTATATGTTAACTAACTAGAATTTAAATAAAAATTTGAAACAAACAAAAAAATGGAAAGAAAAAAATACCCAGCAATATATGTGTATGTTTTTCCTTCTTTTTAAAAAATCATATCATGACAAATATATATTCAAATATCTACATCATTGGAATCATAAGAAATTTTATATGTATAAAATTATTATTATATGTGACCCTAGTATTAATGCAAATATATGCTCCTTTATGAATAGAGAGCTATGCTGAGTGATTAATATACTTATATCAATGTTTATAACCATACATTGGTAGAAGTTTGAGGGAGGTAAAAGATATATCCATCTAGCTATGCTTTGAACTCTTTTCATGCTATCTAGCTCATATATAATGAACATAACTATCTTAAATGAAAGTGGTGTATATTTATTGGAAATGCTTTATATAAGGCATGAACATAAAAACCAAAACTACTCATCATACACCAAAATACCAAAAACCACAATTTCATCAAATCATTTTGTTACACATTCATATAACAACCTACCTCCAAGAGATGGCTAAAAATTAAAACCGTATGTAACAAATATATAAATGCCATTGACACACTTTTGTTTGGTTTAGATTTTGCTTGTTTTACAGTAAATATAGTAACCTTCCATAAAGAATAGGCAAGTTAAAACAAAGACTGCAAATACAAACCAAACTTTATATAATTGTTAGAAATCTTCAACTAAAGAGAAGAAACTCTTCAGAAAGGATCTAATGGAAGTTATTAAGATTATAATGCAAAGGAGGAAGAGAGTTAAAAATGTTGTATATATATATATATATACACACACACACACACACACACACAAATGCATACATGCACACACATACACATACATACATTCACCCATACACACACATAATCAAAAGTTAAAAGTTTTTTGAAACATTTCCCAAATATGGTATAAATGGATCAATATTACTATCCTAAACCATGGAAAAGACAAGGTGCAGTGTGAAATTTTAAAAAATCTTAAGATAAAGAATCTTATATTTCTAGATTATATTCTTTTTCTAAAATAATCCAAGATTATGGATCAGACAGGTCTGTGATGAATCTTTACAATGATGTATATCAATAATTAGTTTAATGAAAAATTATGAACATTATCATTAAAGGGAAATCTGGTGGAGCTAAAGACCCAGGGAACAGAGATGGCCTGGGAAATTATACTACCTTTGCTACAAGTTATAAAATTGATGAGAAACAGCTTTCGTCAAGCCTCTAATTATGTGTTGGAATATGCAGGCATAAGAAGAGGTCAAATAATTATACCACAGGGCAGAGTGTTGTCATTTTATGAGAAGGTACTAAAAAAACATACTCTTAATGAATAAATATGTAAACCACTATCTCAAGGTACTGATCAAAACAGCCATCCGGCATGTTTCTTGTAATATAGGAAGAGATGGATAAGGCCTCAATAAAATTCTAACATCTTCTCTATGGTACACCCAAGAAAGGTGTGCAATTCCATTGCTTGGTAATCTTCTACATCTATATATCTTGTGTATGGGATTCCTTAATTGTCATCTTTTCTATCATTTGCCTCCAAAGATATTTTAATTTAAGGATACACAAATTATTAATTCACTAAGTGATCAAAGGATTATATCAATTCATTCAAATTATTGATAAACAGATACGCTACTATGACTTTAGCATTACATGTTTGTGTTTTTTAAATTTTGTCCCATACATCACAGTTCCTATGACTCTGCTAGATATAGTAAACTTCAGAGTGAATGCAAATATACATATAGTAAATTAACTCTAGTCTTGTAGACAAAGATTAAGCTCTTAACTGGCTTTGAATTTTGTAATTGAAAGAACAGTGGTCTGCAATTTATCTTCAGTTTACCTAAAGAACTCAACAATTAAACTAAATATATTTATAGTTAATACCTGTTGAAGTCAATAGTCTATCATATAGACTTCAGTTTGGCAGTCAAGGACTCAAAAGACTCAAAAGTACTGGAAACTGCAGTCAGTACATTAAGGATTTGTGATAGTTTTCACTGTACTTATGACTTGCTATGTGCAGTAGTGTTCTAGGTGAATAAAGTAGACAAACCATTGAAAAACTTAAAATATCCAAGGAATGATAGAGGAATATGAAATCTTACTTGGTTGAAACTAATTGATTTTAATATTAGGATATAAGGGGGAAAAAAGGAGATAACAGAGATTGGAAGAGTGGCCTACCATATAGAGATATGGAGGTAATAGACGGACTTTCCAAATGATATGAGAAACTACTGGAAGCTTCTGAACAAATGAGTGATATTATCTTGCTTGTTTCAAATGGGGCAGTCTAGTTATTTCATTGAGGTTAATGGGAGGCAAGGGTGGATGCATTGAGACCTCTTAAAAAGTTATTGCCACGATCTAGGCAAGCAGGTATGATGGCTTCGACCATAGCAGTAACAGGTAGGTATTAAGCAATAATCAAATTCTGGATATATTTAAAATGGGGCTAACAGGATTTGCAAAAAGTAAATGAATATGGGTGTACTAATAGAAAAGAATCAAAGATGAATCCAAGATATTCAGCCTATATAACTGAAAGGAAATATTCACTATTTAATGCGGTTTGGATGGCTAAGGAAGAAGCAAATGGGAAGATCATGTACAGAAATGTACTGGATATTTTCACTTTAAGCTATTTATTTAATATCCAAATGGAGATGTCTGGCAGTGAAGAAGTCCATTGGTTGAAATTTAGAGTTTACTGGATCCAAGTGGTAATCAAAGCCATGAGGCTAGTTGAATAAAGTTAAAGGAATAAGCATTAAAAAAGGAATTCAAGAAGGAACCCCAAACTGGGGCCCTTGATCACTTAGATTTCAATTAGAAGACAAAAACTGATCAAAGGGCATTGAAAGGAGTGAGAAGTATGACAAAAGAAAAACCAGGAGCATACTGCAAGCCAAAGAACACACTTTAAGCAAAAGAGATAATTTATAACTAGGTCATTACTGCTACTAGGCAGAAAAAAATGAAGACTGATAATTTGGCATTAAATTTAAGAAGATGAGGTTACTTGTAAACTTGTCAGAGAGCTTCAGTGGAGTGATATGATCAAAGTTTGTATTCAGGAGATAATTGGAGGAAGAAAATTAGAGCAAGGTTAAACAACATTTTTAAGAGATTTTGCTGTGAACAGATGATAATTAGATGGCATGTGGAGGCTATCTGGGATATCTATCTATCTATCTGCCTGTCTATATGCGATACACACATAAACATACTCATATGTATGAAGGATATATGTGGTAGGAATGTGTGTATGTTACAGATAAACATATAAAATGTATGTTATATATAGATCATATGTTACATATAACATACCTATAAATAAAAGAAAAATAATAGAATAATTTTGAATATTGATGGGAATGATAAAATAGGTACTGACTGAGGAAAAATATTGGTGAGAATAGATATCTAAATCCATCATATGTTAGAGAGGGTACTAGGATCCACGTAAAAACCCAGATATTTCACTCAAGTAACATAAAGGTTCAGTTACGTATGACTGTAGGTTTAGTAGTAGGAATGTGTTACAGTTTTGTTTATTTTCTTAGTAAAAGACAAAGCAGTTCATCAGCAAAGCTTTTGGAGATAATGGAAATTTACAAATTTGAGGATAGAGGAAATGTATAAGGCAGTTACCTAAAACTAGTCAAGAAAATGGGCCAGGAGAATGTGGGATGAATGGTACAGGACACAAAGTGCAAACATTGGGTGTGGGCCACAACTTTAAAGAGAGACCATTCACAATGATGACAGGTTTCTTCTTCCAGGTAAGCTCAGCTGTGCTACCACATGAGTGGAATAGACATGGAGGTTAATTAAACCATGAGTGGTATTTTGCCAGAAATATTTCATGAAGCCAATAAAGACTGAGGAGTGCATATGAGGTTGTAATTATAATAACAGACAATGAAATTTAGGCTGGGGATTAAGAGACGTGAACAAGATGGGTGGTCTGGGTCAGGGAAACAGTGTTCGGTTCGCAAATATTGCTTCTACATATTTGGTAGAGTACATATACATTTTTCTTATAAGTAGATGCACTATTAAATATGAATCTAGAAATAATATGGCATCTGAGAAAAGAGATTTGGAAAGCTACACTAGAACTTTTTGTGGATTACAAAACAACACTAATGATGTTGCTTTAAGTGTAGATCATGACAATGCAACATTATAGCCAAGGCTGATTTACATCTAAGGGATTTTTGTTGCACTCTCAACCCCTATCATGAACACAACTGCTCAGCAGATGACAGAACAGGGTGATTACTGAAAATATTTGTTTTAGTATAGCATTTAAATTTAATATTTGTTAACCCCTAAGTCAAGAGCAATGAAGGGATTGCAGTAACTATGCTAAGGTAGTTTTCATTAAACTGTCTTCAATTTTATTCATTAAGTATTATGTAACTAACATCCATTTAGGCACCTGTTTTTGTTGAAAGCTTAAAGTTAACAATGAAATACATCAAATGTACTACTTTTATGCAAGTTGTTTATTACATGTGTGCTTAGATTTTCACAGATAGGCTGTGTCTATTATACAGTAATTTAAATTTATTTTTTCATACGTATTATTTTAAATTGTACTAAAGTGTCATGCATTTGTCATGAATTTATTCAAATTTACTTCCTTTTTCCTTGAATTTAGTTAATATTCACTAAAATATCAAAGTTACAAAAACCATAAAATTTATTTTTAAGTCTATTAATGTTCACTAACATCTCCATATTTCTTTATGGTAATATATTTATTTTTTTTTCAGGGATAGTACTACATTGCTTCATAAGAAGAAATAAGTATCAACTGAAGTTGGTGTAGGATAAAGTATGTACATGAGAAAATATCTTCTGCTACAAAGCCACAGTAAAATCATTTTTGATATAAATAGCATTTTCCCCCAAAAGAATTATAATAAAATTGTGAACTAGTGTTTTATCACCTGACAAACCTGATGGCAGTTTCTTTCAAGGGGAAATTCATAAAATACATTGAAAAATAATAGTTCATTAATAAATAATGTTTTTAAAAAAACAGCGACATTTTATTTTTAAAATATTTCACAGAGTTTTCTCAAAAGTAGTTTTTAAAAGAATATGTTGAACTTATGACTTGACTTCTTTGATAATTGTTATTCAAGCTGTGGGCTGGAAAAGAAATTTCAGGAAGCTATAAATGATTGAAAACCCTCCTCTCAGCAAGCTCAGAAGCATCCAGGAAGATTTTCAACCTGCCTAATTATATTCTACCACCTACATCAGATGGAGAATAGAAGTATCCATTTTGCCTATTGCCCAGCAGGGACCTATAATATTGCTCTCAGAGCACTAGTATGAAAAAATGCATTAGGAGGACCTTAAAAATGTCATTCAAATACAAAATCCTTCAGAAAAGCCCATTATCTCTACAAAGGGGGGGGGGAACAGGCATTAAAATCTACAGGTGCCAGGAATATGTTCTTTGACATTCTTCTCTACAATCAGAAATTGACATTTGTCCCTTAATATAAAGATATTACTAAAGTAATCTTAACTTTTCTCATAATTGAGTTGTACGGAAAAGCTATACAGAAAAAGGAAATTACAAACACACTGCCTCACTATACCAAGTTATTTGAAAATCATGAACTGAAAATTAGTATATAATTTAAAAAGGGCTTAGCATTGGAATGAAAGCTGTATATTAAAAATGTATGATTATCTACTGAGTTGATAAAGAGATTTACAGAATAAGGAAATGTTAGAGCTTGATGGGGACTTAGTGTATAAACAATGGAACTGCACCTTGGAAAAATATGGCAATTTACCTGATATGAGAGAGCAGATAAATGGCAAACCTAGGAATTGCAAAAAAGAATCAATGTTATAACCACTACATAACACTAATCCATTATTAATTCAAGAGAATGGGCATTCTCTCATTTTAAATTTAATAGTTTTATTATCTGTATCCCCTGATTCATGGCAAGTCTATGCCTTTTCTATAATTTCCACTCTTGTCATATGATTGCCCACATTAGGCAATATGGCTAATTCAACCATATGTATGGTGGTCTTTAAACTATTTGAACACATATATGATCACTGCTCTTTCAATTATTTACTAACACACTTTTTTGAATGTATTTGCTTATTTGTTTTCACTTTGACCTCTGTTCCTGTGTTTGTGTTTATTTTGTTTTATTGGTCTTTGAATCAAGCATTAAGAATTGCCCATAACTACATACCAAAATGCATTTCCTAGGTTTGATAAAAAGGTATAAATAAAATTCATCATAAAAGCAATAAAAATACAGCTGTAAAAATGTTTCCCAGTTGTATAGCTACTTAAAAGATATATAAAAGACACATATATACTGTCCTTCATACTTAAAGACAATGCTATAAATATGCCATCATATTTTAGTTTTTCATTTCACGAGAGCATTTTTTTAAGGTGTAGGTATTTGAAACTCTATGGTCTCTCTTTTTTAAATCAGTAATTATAAATTTGTTGATCTCATTTTGTTTTTTTTTCTTTTTTAAATGTGTATTTTTGAGAGAGAGAGAGAGAGAGAGAGATCCCACACATTGAGGGAGGGGCAGAGAGAGTGAGGGGAGAGAGGATCCGAAGCAGCCTCTGCACTGACAGCAGGGCCCCAGCAGGGCTTGAAATCACGAATTGTGAGATCACGACCTGAGACAAAGTCGAATGCGCAATTGTCTGAACAACCCAGGCACCCCATCATTTTGGTACTTTCTATTCAAAGAGAAAAAGGAAGTTGCAAATCCTACATTTTTACCTGTAATACAAAGGTGTTGCCAATTATACCATTATTTTTTTTGGTTTTGTTTTTTTAAATTAGTCTAAGCAATTTTTATCAGCCTGGAGCATATTGAGCGGATTTTTTAAAAGTTCATTTACTTAGTTTTGAGAGAGACAGAGAGATGTAAGGAGGGGTGGGGCAGAGAGAGAGGGAGAATATTAAGCAGGCCCCACGCTGTCAGAGCAGATCCTATTTGAACTCAGAAACCATGAGATCACGACCTGAGCCAAAATCAAGAGTCAGATGCTTAACTGACTAAGCCACCCAAGTGCCGCAAGTGGAGATACTCTGATGAGAGTAGACCTACTTTCCAACATGCATGAATACAGAGGGCAGTCAGAAGAACAAGTCCATCTGCGTCTGTGGTGCAGAAAAATATGCCAAAGCTGTATTTGTAGGCTTGTAAAAGTTCACTCACATACTCAAAGTTGATATTTTGGATGTGAAATTGCATAATTCAAAATTTCATTTTCATAAGGAAAAGATTGTGGATTTTAAATATGCTTTGATTCCATTTCCCCTTCTAAATTGTATGCACCATAAAGCAGGAAACTTTTCTTTTCACTCCTGCATTCTTTGTGCCTAGCATAGTTCACCCAAACAAACATAGTTCATGCAAACAGTAGTATTTGTTGATAGTTGTCAAATGAATTTGGGTACGTGATAAAGAAAACATTAGTCATATAAAATCCTATCATTTTAAAGATTATTTTACTGCTTACATTTTCTGAAATTTATCTTTTCAAGAAGTCATATTTGCTTTAGAGTTAAAATAGAAGAGAAACAGAAAAGGTTAATGTAATCTTCACGTTTTTATATATAAAAGATCTAAGAATTTTTAGCGGAGTTCGTCACGGGTTGTGAAACATTCACTTCATTACCCTCTGCCTTTCATTAAAAGGGATTTAAATAAATAATTTTCTATTTTGTTTTCTTTTAATTTTTTTAATGTTTATTTATTTTTGAGACGGAGAGAGACAAAGCATGAGCAGGGGAGGCGCTGAGAGAGGGAGACACAGAATCCGAATCAGGCTCCAGGCTCTGAGCTGTCAGCACAGAGCCTGATGTGGGGCTCAAACCCACAAACTTAAGATCATGACCTGAGCTGAAGTCAGAAGCTTAACCAACTGAGCCACCCAGGTGCCCCAAATAAATTATTTTTTTAAAAACAGAAAATGTCCTTAGTTCCAGAGATGTACATAAACAATAAAAAATAATATCCTAAAGCATAAAACAATAATATAGTAATGAAGGCAGTCATGTAATAATAAATATATGCTGAAATATTTAAATTTTTATAACATTTACAATGTCTTATTTTGTTCTCAAGCAGTTGTATGAAAGAACTGCCTATCTTTGTTATTGTCAGAAATCCCCTTGACCTGGTATTTTAATCTGCAAGAGCATTTTAGGTATCAACCAGAGCAGAGTGCCTAAATTCATGGAGAAAATTGCTCACCATTTCTATACTATTAAAATAGAAAGGAACATTTTGGTACAACTATGACTTTTGTATGTAAGGACAAAACTAAATGTTAAACTATTCATATTTAGTATTTTTTAATCTTAAGTTCCAGTTTAAATACATCTCTTTGAAGTAACAAAAAGCAATATGGACTCAAAGTCAATTAGGTTGCTTTCTTTGACATAGAAAGATACATTTTTCAAAATGAATGTAAAAGAACAGAAAATCTTATTATTTTAATAACAAGTTTTGAATTGATCTAGACTCAGAATAAGACTAGACTTTCATATTTTACTGTAGCAAAAATAGGAAGAAATCATTTTGAGGTTAATCATTCCACTTTACTCATTGGGTATATTTGCATTATTTTGAAAGGACCCCTTGGTATTAAGGACTGAAACTAAATGAGTTTCTGTTACTATGATTTGTAAACTCTTTAGACATTACTTAATAATGAGGATATTTATTTACTGGAGGGAAGTGGTTGGATCCAACAATAAAAGGATGGAGAATGGGTTCTGTCCCAGTAAGAATATGTTTGAATGTGCTCCACTCCTCAAAATTTCGTAACTAAAGTTGGCATCATGTTAATTCAAAGTATGTTTGACACAAAAGCAGTATTTAAAAGTGTGGTATGTGTACCAGTGATGGAACACATGCTAAGTTTAGTATGACTCTGAAAAACAATTTTTATTGTATTTAAAATTTTAAAGTTTATTTATTTATTCTGAGAGTGTGGGAGGGGTAGAGAGAGAGAGGTGTTGGGGGAGGGAGAATCCCAAACAGGCTCCGCACTGTCAGTGCAGAACTCTATGTGGGACTCGAATTGACGAACCATGAGATCATGACCTGAGCGGAAACCAGGAGTTGGACACAACCGACTGAGCTATCCAGGTGCCCCAACAATTTCTATTTAATAGTTTTATATTTATTTTAATGATATTTAAAAATATAAGTACTGTATAATCATGCTTTTGATTCCACGGATATTTTTGGTTAGGATTAGAATAAATGAAAAATTAGTTTATTTTAAAGAAAACAAATTAAATGTCTAAGAGCATAACAGGCAACACATTCATATAGAAAAGAAAACAGTTCACTGCCAAAGGACTAAAGTTCGAGAAATTGTGCTTAAGACAGTTATAACTTATTGCTATACATCTCAAATAATTTTTATTCAGTGTAGGGAGGGATTAATTTCTAGTAGAGGAAGCCCTATAATTTACTATGTAGGACGAGTATAACTGGAATAAAATAATTATAGATTCTATATCTGAAGAGTGGATAAATGGCACATGGGAGATGTCATCTCCCAGACAATATGAAAAGCACTTCATAATTATTATATAAAACATTCTATTCATATAGATGGGATTGCACGGTGCTATGTTTACCACTTTGTAAGAACTCTCGAAGTCAAAATCACTCCCTGTAGATCTTTTTACTTCCATTTACTCTTAACATAACAAGTAACAATAGTTTTCTTTAAAAATTTTAAAAGACAACAGATTTATCCTATGAATCTGAAATCATATTTTGAAAATTTATGGACAAGGCACTGTTAAGTAATCTTGCTTTGTGGCATGTAGCATTTTTGTCTTCCTATTTAATGACCTGTTTAGTCTTTCTGACAATGTGAGTCTATTTAGAATCAATATTTATTGCTATGTAATGTGGGAGTTCTCATGGGCCTAAAAGGAGCAAAAAATGAATCACTTCCTAGAGAAGAAAATTGGCGGGGTGGGGGAGAAGATAGACCTGAGAGTGCAAAGAAATCTGATATTTCTCGTCCTAATTTTGTGTCTCTCAAGAAGAAAGACCAGCCTTTCTTTATGATAAGAATCTATCCTCATCCAAGATAGGAAGTTAGAGCCCTCATCTGTATTTCCCTGCAGAGATACAGATTGACACCAGGCTCTGGGCTGACAGCTTAGAGCTTGGAGCCTGCTTCTGATTCTGTGTCTCTTTTGCTCTCTGCCCCTCCCTAACTTGTGCTCTGTCTCTCTTTCTCCAAAATAATAAACACTTTAAAAAAAGAGTTCAAATAATATTGCCAAATGGCAGAGCTGAAATTCAAACTAGATATGTCTTACTTCAACCATTCAGTTTTTGCATTTTGGCTATTGAAGTAATGTTAGGAGAAAGGCTTACCACCCAGAAAATAAGATAGGAATATTAAAATAATTTTGGAGAAATGTCATGAAAAAAAGTGAATAACCTTAATTTCTTTATCCATTGGATAAAAGTTGCATTTGGAAAAACAAAGATGCATGGGTTTCTATAATTGTTTTGTAGCAAATAAATCAAATAAAAAATAAAAAAAGATGAGTAGTTTAATAGGGAAAGTTCTTTTCAAATAAAACTAGTTGATTATTCTTCATAACTACTAGAGAGAAATTTCTGTATATAGTTTTTGGAGGGCTTAGAGTATAAAATAAAATATCACAGCCTTCTGGTTAGTTGCTAACTTTTCATTAATAGAATAACTGAATAAGATATATCTTTCATTTTTGCTATAGACATAAGGAAACATCTATTAAATGAAGAGTACACACTATCTTTAAGATGAGAGCTCTTAGGAATTTTAGAGTGGACAGTCAAATAATGAAAACATGAGTTAGGAATATGAAGGTATAATTAATAAGAGTTTATAGATATGAAAATCATTATTCTTGAGAGTGATCTTGTCTCAAGTAATATACTAAACTGACAGAAAAACAATTACCTACAGTTTTATATATCTAAAATATAACTCCTTTAAGATTTGGTAACTGTGCCATAATATCTATGATTTCCTGTTAAGAAAATTTTAAAGCAAACTGTTTATCATTTCACTGGGTTGTCGAAAGATATTTTATAGATTTGATTTTCAATTTGTATATATAAAATAAGTAAATCAAAATAGTATAACTATTACCAAAAATGATAAAATGTCTTAAAAATGCCATCATTTGGTGTGCCTGGGTAGCTCGGTTAGTTAGGTGTCAGACGCTTGGTCTCGGCTCAGGTCATGATCTCAGGGTTTGTAGTTAAAGCCCTTCATTGGACTCCACACTGACAGTGCAGAGCCTGCTTGGGATTCTCTCTCTCACTCTCTCTCTCTCTCTGCTTCTTCCCTGATGTGTGCACACAGCTCTCTCTCTCAAAATAAATAAATCAACTTAAAAAATGCTATCATGAGGGGAAAATGAGGTAAAGAAGTGATATATATATGAATACATATCATATATATAACATTATATATGAAACATACATATATACATATCCTATATAGTAATACAATTCTTGCAAAGAATAAATAGTAAATAAATAAGGAGATTGATGTTTTATCAATTTATGGAGTTAGCATGTTAAAAATTACACAGTGAGTTGGAGGGACAGAAAGTATATTTCAAATAAGGTGGTTTCAAATTTTTCTGCTATCGAAGTTGGTAAGTCAAATGCACTTGTATTTTAGAAATGACTATGTTTTCCAGAAAAAAAATAATGAAAGGTTAAAGGAGTTTCTCTTCAATACTGAGAAAAGAGATCTAAGCTTAATCTTACCTTCTTTTAGACATGTGAAATGTCAATTCCATCATATCATTAGTTCACTATCTTTTCTTTCTCCTTCACTTTCTTCTATACTTTGGGGTTTTATATGAGTAATTATGAAAAACAACAATATTGAAAATCTATTAATTAATTTCTTAGTAATTTGAATGCATTCTGGTGACAGGTCACCAATTTATATGGGAATGACAATTACCAGAATGCTGTTGCGCTTATTTCTCTTTCTTAAATTCTAAATTATATGAAAGCAGAAAGCTAATGTCCTGCTACACAAAGACAATTCTAAAGAGTAAAGAGTTAACAACAGCCAGAATCTGGTGAGTATGAATGACTTTCATTTTCACAACACTGGGTACTGGAGGGGGGATGTTAAAATTGCAATAAGAAAATTTACAGATTTAAAGTATACCAAAAGTCCATGTAAGCAAACTTAAGAATATCAACAACCCAATATTTTGTGGCTTAATGAAAAACATCTTTAAATATCATACTTTTACTTTTTTCTCCTCTGACCTTACTTTTAGGATGGCTGTAATAGAGTTACCCTTTTAAAAATTAAACCATCTCATATATTCCTATAAGTTACTTGGTAAGCTGGAGTCCAAGGTGAGATTTAATAATAGGGAAAACTCTGAAAATACAATGGTATTGAAAATCACTATATATTGAGTTCCTGTTACCTTATCTCCTTCAGAAAACGTGACGCCATCTACTGCTCTTTTCCAAGTGATTTCTGGAATGGGCTCCCCTTCGGCTTCACATGTAAGTGTGACTTGACCATTCTCATGTGTAGTCTCATTTTTAAGCTGTATTATGTGAGGCTGTACTGTAAAGAATGTATACATTACTCAATCTGTATGGAAGGCGAATATTACCATTCAGATGTAAAAGCCATGGTGGGCTCTTAAGTCCGCATTAGCAATTATCAACTTTGCATGCTGGTAGAACTGGGAAGCTAAATCAATAATAATAATTTAAAACCCTTACTACTACTACTTTTTCTAAGTTATCTACTTTTTGTAAGTTCCCCAAAGAAGGTAATATGGCTTTTGGTAAATATGGAAGATATTTATCTTTCCTTTTAAAAAAATGAAAAAGGAGTATTTATTTATAGTTAGATATCAACATTTCCTAATTATAGCTTTATAGAGGTGTTGTTTTGAAGCATAATAAAAGTAAAACTAATCTCAACATGTGTCACTTAAAGATTTATGAAGACCAACCCATATTATATATAAATTGTAACGGATCCCAGTATGTGTAATTTAAATGAATTTTCTTCTATCTTCTGTTACGAGTCAGCCAATATTTTATAAGAATATACATGTATTATTTCATGTAATTCTTAAAATAATTCTATCTGGTAGCTGCAATGCTAAAATATATTTCAGATAAGAAATCAGATTTAATTTTGGAATGTTAGTGACATATAAATGACAGAGTAGAATTTGACTCAGACCTCCCTCTAGCCATCACAATTTTAACCACTATGCTATAATACTTACCAAAGACCTGGAGGAATGCCTGTTTTTCATCTTCTCCTGCTTTATTTGTGGCCCTGCAGATATAAGGGCCCCCATCACTATTAATTATGTTCCTGACAGTGAGTTCTGTATTGCTTCCTTTCAATATGTATTTTTCATTTTCTTCAATGAACTTGCCATTCCTAAAGAAGAAAACAGAGGATGATCTTCATAAATATGACTTCATAACTCAGTAGATTGTACTCAATTTTTTGATCGCTCATTGTCAATCAATCATGGCTATTGATAGACAAGTTTATATTCCAATCACAAGTATACTTTTAGTGGCTTAGGGAAAATTCAATTACTAGGCATTAAAATTATACTTGAAAACTGCTTTAAATTTAGAGATGAGAATAACTTTTGAGCTATGCTGAAATATTAACAGTCATTTTAGACAAAAAAGCACATTGGCTCAATTTGTACTTTATTAGCAAAAAGAATTTTTTTTGCTGATCTTAATTTCATATACACTTTTTATGCTGATGAATCAACACACATTTATTTACTAGGTCCCTAGGACACATTTAAGATAGTTTCTATGGAAATATCCTTTAAAGAAGTTTCAAAGTAAATACAATTTAAATACGTTACCAATTTATATTGCAAATAATTATTACCAATAAAGGGGTAAGAAGAAACAATATTTGCACATGCCATTAGCAAAATTGTGCTGAATATGATTACTTAATTCATGAATGAAAAGAAATCACTTTTCTTAGATATGTTCCCTTTTCGACATTATAATTTTCAATATTTTCCAAGTTCTTACTGAATTGAAATAGTCTTCACTCTCCTCCAATTCTAGTTTTTGTTGTCTGTTAAAACAATGTTTTTCAATTTTTTTCTACAATACCTACAGTAAAAAATATTTAAAAAAATTTATAGTTTATTTATTTTTGAGACAGAGAGAGACAGAGCATGAGTGGGGGAGGGGTAGAGAGAGAGGGAGACACAGAATCCGAAACAAGGTCCAGGCCCTGAGCTGTCAGCACAGAACCTCATGCGGGGCTCGAACCCATGATCTGTGAGATCATGGCCTGAGCCAAAGTGGGACGCTTAACTGACTGAGCCACCCAGGCGCCCCTACACTAAAATAATAATTTAAATATACTTAAATCTTAAGTAATATCTTCAGTTCCCCTTAATATGTGTGAAACCTTCTTGTATATTCCATTTCATTCGAGTTTATTCTCCTCACTTACTCTTCCTCCTCCTTTTGTATTTCTTTAGTTTTCCTTCTATATTTCTCATATAATGGTATTTTGAATGACTGAATTGATTGTAAGGCCCACAGATGTAAAACTTTAAGGTCTATACTCAGAGGATGTGGTATCTATTTGTTCACAGAAGTTTAAATTTTAAAAAAATCTCTGAAAAAATTATAAAAAGAATTTCCTAGAATAAGAGAACATTGCTTCAACACACTAAATGATTATTCCAGTGAATTCTGGTTTCACTTTCCAGAAAGCTATGGCACATAACTTAATACAATACTTATCTTTCTATGACTCAAGCATCTGTTTTTCTGGTTTCTATATACATCTCTATAGATATAGGAAATGTGAAAAAAATTCATAAGAAGATTGAGTGCAAAAATAAGGTTTGCAAATGTATATATACATATATATATATATATATATATAGCTCTGTATTTTTATGTATTTTAATATTTTTATGAATCTAAGACATAACACCAAAAATGATATTTTAGTATAGAGCCTTCGTAGTAATTAGTGATACAATGTATTTCTTACAGTAGCCAATAGACAATATTAAGTTGTATAACAATAACAATAATAAAAATACATAGAGGTTTAAACAATCTGTGGTTTGTAAGACACTTTCCCTATAAATTCCACCTGGTTTAAAGCTCACAATTAGCTCATAGATGTTCATTTTCCCTCCTACCCTCATTTACAGATTAGAAAACAAAAATTTTAAGTATAATTTTTCCACTTCTTAATTCACAGATGAAGAAACCTAGGTTTACACAGTAATATAAGCAGATTAACTAAATTGTAGTATTATTTCTGATAAAAAGAGTTATTTCTCTACCTCATGTGAAATATTGTGCTAAATGTTTAAAGTACAGCAAATGAGTGAGACATGGCTACCTATCATGAAGAATTCATAATATGATTTGCAGTAACATAGGATAAGGTAGATCCCATTAATGAATTTATTCATAACATCTTGTATGTTAGTTGGGGGCAAGAGTGATCCACTGTAGTAGGAGAAAAGGCAAAAGAAGATGGGTAAAACACTCAGAATTTTCATGGGGAAAAAACAATTATGATTTGGGCTTTGAAGTGGATGGGTAGATCTGGAAGAGATTTAGAGGAAATCAGTATATAAAGACTGATATATATGTTCCTCGAGAACTCAATTTAAAAATATAAGCAAGGGAAATAGCCAAAGTAATGGTTTCTTAATGCCTCTCTCCTAACAAACTTGTTATATGGAATATACTTGTTATGTCAAGTCCACTTCTGAGGAATCCCATGTGTGCAAAAGACTCTCAAAGAATTCTCATGGAATTCTATAAGCCCATACTTTGAAACTCAAACCACTTTTCTAAGTACCGCTTTTCTAGGCACAAAAATATAGGTATGAGAATCATGGAATTAATGGAAGTGATAAAGGGAGGATAATTCCACTTTCTACCGCAATGGAGTAACAGAGGACAATATTTGCCCTCCCATTGTAAACAGCAAACATTAGACACAGATTAAATAACAGTTTCCAAACACTTATCAACAAGTAGCTGAAGACAGTGACCTCAGAAGACCACCATAGCCTTCTACTTGAAGAGAGTTTCTAGGTTGCAGCTCACAGAGAGAGAACCCAAACACAGATAGGAAGAGTTCTCAGTTGGAAGTGGTTAAAGTAGCTAGAATTTGTGGATCAGTGAATGTAAGAAGAAAGAGCTACCAATAAAGACAGTAGAGAGACTTGCAATGTGTCCTCAACCAATCTTTAATTGACTACTCATCAGTGATTGCATGCCAGGAAGACCTTCTGAGGATAGGGAAAGAACCATTAGAAAAGATAAAGGACAATAAACTCAGAACCAGGAATAATTTGCAAATCAACCATCCAAAGTAGAAAAACTTCCTAAAATGCAGGACATTAAGTCATCTATTTAGAAGAACATTATCTCAGTAATGGAACCATGTTAATCCTAGGCTGAAGTTGTTTAGATCCACTGAAAGAGCCTAAAAGCAACCCTCAAAACATCAAAAATTTCCCAAGTTATTTATTGTATCTAAAAACAAAGTAAGAGAATATAAGAATACAAGATTACAAAAGAATACAAGAATACAAAAACCCCAGCATTTCAAAACATCAAATCCTTAATACCTGCACCCAATCAAAAATTACCAGGATAGTATATAACTGGGAAAATATGATGCATAACAAAGAGAAAATTCAATCAATTAAAAAGATCAACAAATGACACAGATGATCAAATTAAGAGAAAGTACTGTTAAAATAAGTATTAGAATGCATTCTGTATGTTCAAGGAAGTAAAATACAAGCATCGCAAGATAGGAATGGAAGACAAGAGAAAGTCCTCTATCATAGAATGCATAATAAATATTGAGTGAATGGAGAAATGGCTCAAGAGGTGGTGTAGAAAGATTCTGAACTCAACTCCTCCCATGGAAACCCCAATTCTCTTGCTATACAGGGATGAAATCTCCTGGAAAATACCTGAAAACTAACTTAAAAGCTTCTCAACAACAATAGATAAAAGGGCTACACTGAGAAAGGTAAGAGAGGCAGAGACTTGGTCTTGCCAAAATCCCTACCCTCAGCATAGAATATCAGAATTTGTGGGTATCTCACAAATTTGGAGTTTCTTCTTAAGGAGTGAAGGGTTTGTACCCTATATCAGCCACCCTAACCCTTGGGACCTACACTGGAGAGAGATGAATTCCCAAAATATCTGACCCAAAGCAAATACCCAAAGCAAAAAGGCTTACATCCAGGCCATCCAAAGCACCTTTCTATATGCAATGGAGATTCATTAGCTAATCTTCAAGAATATGCTGGAGACACTTTCTCCAGAGAAAACGATGCTGGTGGGCTCCATTTTTGAATTGTCACTCAACATTGCTAGTGTTGTAGGGATTCTCTACCCCTGTGATCTCCCATAGTCCTGCTGCAGCTGCCTGGCTTGTCATGGTCATGAGCTCTACCAGTCTTACTATTTCTGGTTGGCTCACTCCTGTCCTGGGCTTCCTCTGGGCTCCACCACAGTCTCTCTGAAGCCAGCAGGCTCACTGACCACATGTCATGTCCCCTTGGGCCCTGCCATAGCAAGCTACCCTTTCCACTTTACTAAAAATAAATTAGGCACATAGATAAGCACAAATGTTTAAGAGTCAACCAAGAACTTGGGCAAGGCTAAATGAAAGTTCTATCATGTAGACAAGGGTACTCTTTCTAGAACAGGAGAGGCAGCTGTTCCACCTGATACACAGAAACAAAAATACGAAGAAAAGGAAAATGAGAAAGCAAGAATACATTCCAAAAGAAAGAACAAGATAAAACCCAGAAAAGAAAAAAAAAAGCCTTGATAAAAGGGAGATAAGTAATAAACCTGACAAAGAGTTCAAAGTAATGGTCATAAAGATGTTCACTGAATTGGAAGAAGAATAGATGCACCCAGTGAGAACTTCAAACAAAGAGACAGAAAATGTAAGAAAGTATCAAAGAGAAGTCATGGTAGTGAAGAATACAATAACTGAACTAAAAAAATACACTAAAGAGTGTCAACAGCAGTTTAGATTAGGCAGAAGAACAGATCAGCAACCTGGAAGACAGGGCAGTGGAACTCACCCAAATAGAACAACTACAATAACAACAATAAAAAGGGTATTTTAAAAAGTGAAGATAGCTTATGGGACCTATGGGACAATATCAAGTGGAATAACATTCATATTATAGGGTCCCAGAAGGTGAAGAGAAAGAGAAATGGATAGAAAACTTATTTAAAGAAATAATGGCTGAAAACTTAATCAACCTAGGGAAGGAAAGAGACATCCAGGTCCAGAAAGCACATAGAGTTCCAAAAAAGATGAACCTAAAGATATCCATATCATGATACATTATAATTAAAATATCAACAGTTAATGAAAAAGAGAAAATCTTAAAGATTATAAGAGAATAACATGGTACATATAAAGACTATCATATAAGTACCTATAAAACTATCACCTGGTTTTTCAGCATAAACTCTTCAGGCCAAAAGGAAGTGGCATGATATATTCAAAGTGCTGAAAGAAAAGACGGCCAACCAAGAATATTCTACCCAGCAAGGCTATCATTCAGAATAAAGCAGAGACAGTTTTCCAGGCAAGCAAAAGATAAGGGATTTCATACCACTAGACCATCCTTACAAGAAATGTTGAAGGTACTTCTTCAAGCTGAAAAGAAAAGGTACTAACTAGTAACAAAAAAACATATGGAAGTAGAAAAGCCAAATATACAGTAAAGATAGTGGATTAACCACTTAAAAACTTACAGTGAAGGTTAAAAAATAAATGTAAAGTCAACTATAATTATAATAATTTGTTAAGGTATACACACATAAAAGATGTAATATATAACATCAAAAACATAAAACATGTGGTGGGGGGATAAAAATCTATAGAGTCTTTAATATGTATTCAAACTTATGTTGCTATCAACTCAAAGTAAAATGCTATAGAGTCTGTTATATGAACCCTAGTAGATACACAAAGGATAATGGGAAAGTAATCTAAACATAACATTAAAAAGAAGTATCAAACCACAAGGGAAGAGAGCACATGAAAAAGAAAGGAACAGAGAGGAAATACAAACCATTGAGAAAACAAGGAACAAAATGGCAAGAAGTAAATAGCTATCAATAATTACTTTAACTGCAAATGGACTAAAATTCTCCAATCAAAGGGATAAGTGACTAAATGGAAAAAACAAGACCTATTGATATGTTGTCTATAAGAGACCCAATTCAGATCTAAGGACACAGAGATTTAAAGTGAAGGGATAGAAGGATGCCTGGGTGGCTCAGTTGCTTAAGCACCTGACTCTTGATTTAGGCTCAGGTCATGATCCCAGGGTCGTGAGAGATCAAGTTCAGTGTCAGGCTCCATGCTGAGCATGGAACCTGCTTAAAAATTCTCTCTCTTCCCCTGCCCCTCTCCCCAACTCACGCATGCTCTCTCTCTTTTTCTAAAATTAAATAAAAATGAAAAAATAAAGTGAAGGGACAGGAAAAGATATTCGATGCAAATGAACATGAAAACAAAGCTACACTTATATCAGACAAAACGATGACTTTAAAACAAATACTACACAATATAACAAGGAAGGGCATTATGTAATGGTAATAGGGTCATTCCAAAAAGATGATATAACATTAGTAAATAATTATTTGCCCAATATAGGAATATCTAAATATATAAAACAGGTATTAACAGACCTAAAGGTAGAAATTGACAGCAATACAATAATAGTAGAGGACTTTAATACCCCATTTACACCAATAGATCTATCATCCAGACATAAAATCAATAAGAAACATTGGTCTTAGACAACCCATTAGACCAGATGGACTTAATAGATATAAACATAACTGTCTATTTAAAAGCAGTAGAATACATATTCTTCTCAAGTGACATGGAACATTCTCCAGGATAAATGGCATTAGCCTACAAACAAGTCTCAATAAATTTAAGAAGATATTTTACACACCAAGCATCTTTTCTGACCACAATGGTATGACACTAGAAATCAGTTAAAAAAAAAAAAAAACTGGGAAAAGGAGGGAAATATTGGCATTTGTGACAATACAAATGGACCTTAAAAGTGTTATGCTAAGTGATATATGTCAGACAGAGAAATATAAATACCATATGATTTCAATTACATGTGGAACCTAAAAGACAAAACAAGTTAACAAAACAAAACAATCTCATGGGTACAGAGAATGCATTGGTAGATGTCAGAAGGGAAGGGAGTTGGGGGGTGGTGAGATGGGTAAAGGGAATCGATTTTATGGTGACAGATGGTAACTAGACTTACTGTGGTGATCACTTTGAAATGTATATGAAAATCAAATTATGATTTTAAACTAATAATTATCTGAAACTAATAATGCTATATACCAATTTGCCTTGGAAATAAAGTCCTCCATCAAACTTGTAGAGATAAAAAATAGAATGATGAAAAATACCCTGGCAGATCTGAGAGTAGATTAAACATTGCAAAAGAAAAAAATTAATGAACTTGAAAATATATCAATATAATTTAGTAAACTTGAAGACATAAAAAATTAAAAACAGAGAACGAAGGACTTGAAGCTCTATCTGGTATCATTTTTTTCCTAAACAAAGTCCTTTAATAATTTTATAATAGTGATATGATGTTGATAAATGTATAAACACATACCAGAGCTTCAAAAAACATGAAAAAAAACAGAGAGAACTGAGAACAGAAAAACAGATATACCTGTAAAATTATTAAGCATATAGAAGATATGAAAAGTATTAATCAACCAGCTGACCTGTTTGATTTTTAGAGACTATCCATACAAGAGTGGAATATATATTCCTTTCAAATGCACACAGAACCTTTAAAAATATAGATCATAAAATGAGACCCAATAAATTTAAGCAAATTGATATAACACAAAATATGTTTTCTGACAATTAAGAAATTCAGTTAGAAGCTAATAGCAGAAATATATATGAAATATACTCAAATATTTGGAAACAAATCAACAACATTGTAAATAACCAATGTCACAAATAACACATGGATGGAGTTAGGGCGTATTATGTTTAGCGTAGTAAGTCAGTAAGAGAAAGAAATACCATGTGATTTCATTCATATGTGGAATTTAAGAAATGAAACAGAGGAACATATGGGGAAAGGAAAAAAAGGGGGAAAACAAACCATTGAGAGACTCTTTACGATAGAGAACAAACTGAGTGTGGATAGAAGGAGGTGGATGTGGATGGGCTAAATGGGTGTGATGGGTATTATGTTGTGTGCATGTGATGAGCACTGGGTGTTATACGTAGTGATGAATCGCTAAATTCTACACCTGAAACTGATTTTACACTATATGTTAACTAAATAGAATTTAAATAATATTTTTGAGAAGAAAAAAAAAGTATAGCAAGAGAATACTATAAATGACTTAGAGATAGTAAAAACAACTGACATGAAATGGACACATTGCTGGAAAGATATACATCACAAGAGACCACTAAAGACAAAGGTATTACTGGGATAAACCCAGGTCTGTGAAAGAACTTGAATTTGTAGTTAAGTCTCTACACAAGAAAAGTTCTAACACAGGTGGTTTCACTGGAAAATTTCCCAAATATTTAAGTAAAAAATAAGTATTATATACAAACTCTACCACAAAATCAAAGAAGAAACACTTTCCTAACTCATTCTGAGTCCAGTATTTCCCTGATCCTAAATAAGTCAAGAATAAGAACACACTAAAACAGTATCTCTCATAACCATTAATGTGGCAATTTTCACAAATGAATTACATAGTGACTCCAGCAATACAGGACAATACAGTAAAAAGGACAATACAGCATAATCAAGTGGGTGTAATCCAAGGAATGCAAAATTATTTTAACATTTGGAAATCAATGGAATTCACTGATCTTGGGCTAATGCTAAAAATCTATATGCTATTCTGAACAGATGTAGAAGAAGCATTTGAATGGAATGAAGGGAGAGATATTTACAGTAGCTGCCCTTTCTCCTACTTTAGCTTTCTTGACACCAAGTGCTCTGGATTATCTTTGTGAAAACTTATTTTTTTTCCCCTGTTTGGTCCTCAACTATTTCCCTTATTGGCTTCACTTATTTCCTTTGGATATATTGTCTCTGTGCAACAGGTAGTCTGGGTCCTTCTCGCTGGGCTGCTTCCCTACATTACCAAATGGTTATAGGATTTTTAATTTTTTAGCAAGGAAAACATGCTTATATCTCCACATAAATATGTCAAAATAAAACTTCTCTCTAATACTAATTTTAACTCTGTCAATGTCACTACCATTCTCCCATACTTCCATTCTCCCATTATATATTAAATATAAAGAGAATAGAACAATTATTATTTACACCATTAAGAAGATTAAGCTAATGCCATATGAAGATATAAAGATAAAAAAATGTAGATTTAAATGACTTATTATGTTAGCCTCTGAATCTGATTTATCCTAGCCTGTATGATAGTGTTTCCACTTAAATGTGAGAATTTTGAACAAATGTTGAACATTAAGACAGAAATTTAAACAGAATGAGGTCTCTCTGGAAAGATACAATGATGAGAATGAAATTCTAGAACAATATTTGTTCATTGTAATGAATGGTCCAAGAGCTTTACTGTGCTGTGATTAGATGTAGTATTGACTCTTTAAGAAACACACTGGAAACCTGAAGTCTCTGAGACACATGATCATTATCTGGGGTGAATATGTTAATGTTTGATGTGTAATCCTTTTAAAAATACCAACAGTGGGGCACCTGGGTGGCTCAGTCGGTTAGGCGTCTGACTTTGGTTCAGGTCATGATCTCACGGTTTGTGGGTTTGGGCCCTGCGTTGGGCTCTGCACTGACTGCCTGGAGCCTGCTTCTGATTCTGTGTGTGTGTGTCTCTCTCTGCCCCTCCCCTGCTCATGCTCTGTCTCTCTGTCTCTCTCTCTCTCTCTCTCTAAAATAAGAAAACATTTTAAAAAATTTTAAAAAATACCAACAGTATGTTACAAAGGATTTAATGTTTGCAAAGAACATCTATAAACACCTATTTAAAGAAATACCTTGTTTATTGCTACCTGCTACATTAAATGGATAAAGGTTTGAAACTTGCAGAATATCAGTAAGTGCTCAGGAAGTGACATAAAAAAATAGAACTGGATTGCAATCATTCTTCTTACAATAGTTTTTTTTTAAACCTAATCCTTACAATCAGCCCTTTTTTTGACAATGTGGAATATATTTTTACTAATTGTTTTCTTGTGATTATTCTTATACTATTTGGTTTGTGAAGTGTAGAAGAGATTCTATAAATACTTGTAGCTATGCTTAAGTAGTAACCTGAATTAATAACTAGTACGAATTTATAAGATTGTACATCTGTAAAGTTTCATTGTCTCCCTCTTAACAGAGCCACAACCTAAAAGAATGAAAACGCTGATATCTGTTTGATGTTAATAAAAATCAAGTAACATTTAACAATTCTAAAAATATATATATAAGTAAACTGTCAAAGAAAGGATTTAGGATAGATTATTTATTCATTTGATAGAGTAAGCTTTTTAAAAATGACATATTTATGGAAATTTAACTGCACATAAATAGCTTTTAATGAATAATACAGAACATAAAGAAAATATAAAAGTGCATTTAATAAAATCCACTTTTTATAACATACTACAGTGGCACCATTAATAATAGCATCCCTATTTCCATATATTCTCTAACAGTAATATTAATGTGGTTGAATCAATCATAGGAGTCTTGGGTCCATTTTGGCCTGAAACCTGCCTTCTAGAAAGAAAAATCAGTGCAATGGGTGTGGTCTTTGACTTGGGTTAAATCACTCTGTTAATCTCTTTTACAATTTAACTAATTTAACTAAAAACAAGACTATCATAAACTTTGACTAAAACTCCAAAGAATGATTTTATTCTTGATAAAATAAGATCAGAAATATTTTTCCATGAGATTGACTCTGGACACAAGCCAGAAGGATATGTACCCATAACCTACCTGTACCAGGAGATGGAGGGCTCGGGAGAGCCAGAGGCCCTGCAGGATAATGTCATCTCTTCTCCTCTCTCTGCTGTGGCATTAAAGGATTTCTGAGGCATTGTGATTGCTGGCGGCACTGAAAAAAGAGATGAACATGGATTAAACAGAGATGAAAAACATTTCATAAACACCACTGGGACTTTCTTACAGGTACGTTTTGTTGTTGTTCATTTTAAGCTTTAAAACTTTATAGTTTACTTCTGTATTTATAGCAACAGGACTGACTGGGTTGCACAGTAAAATAACTTTAAGACCGCTGATGCTGCGTGTCATGTACAATAATGAGACAATTCATTCTAATGCTATTGTACTATTTTTAATCAAACTAAACAAGGAAGTAGACATTTTAACAAATTTATATATATACTTTTATGAAATATTTCTCAGAAAAAGACAGACAATACTTTCCTGACTTACATCAATACTGAGATCTACTTGGAGCCTAAATGATTTCCTTTTTGAGTTCTAATCGGTATATGTAATTCTATAAGCAATTATTCACCGATTCAAGACAGGGCTTTCAAATTAGGTGTCAAACCATAATGTTCTTTCTGATTAACTGCACTTAATTTCTTCACACAACTATAGAACATTTTATGAAGAGAAACTGCTCAAGCCATAGAGAATATGAAATAGATTTTCAGGAACAATTCAATTTTTAAATTAAGCTTCTCCAATTTCTAACTAATTACATTGCAAAAACTGTATATGCTGCACATTTTGGACATGTTGAAACTGTTACTAAAATGTACTGTTTGCAATAAACAAATCAATAGCATTCATAATAGAAGCCTAATTTCAAAGTACAGCATAAATTTTTATTTAATGCACACTTTTATGATTTTCAATTGAATATGACAAAATGATGTTCCTAAAATTAATTATATTAATAGAATTGTCTTTTACATATCCTAAACAACATGACCAGACAGGCATTTAGAAGTGTGATAATAACTGGGGCCCTTGGGTGGCTTAGTCAGTTAGGCGTCTGACTTTGGCTCAGGTCATGATCTCGCATTTTTGGGTTTGAGTCCCACATCAGGCTCTGTGCTGACAGCTCAGAGCCTGGAGCCTGGTTTGGATTCTGTGTCACCCTCTCTCTCTGCCCCTGCCCCACCCACACTCTGTTGCTCTCTGTCTCTCTTAAAAAAATAAACATTAAAAAAACAAGTGTGATAATAACTAAGTATCTCTACAATAGCATTCATGTCCTCATCGATGCTGTATTGTTGGCATTGATGGTGTAGATAGGAACTGATATGTATCTTAGCAATTAAGCACAATAAATCAAGTTTCTGCCTTTATGAATTTAGATACAAGGTACGGGATCTGACACGCAGCCTCTAAAGTACTATAATAATTACAAATATTAGAATAGGATGGACTTTTTTCAGATATTAACTCTGCATCGTAAATACATTGAAATTTGATTTTCTCTATCTTGTTTTCTTTCTTTTGCAATTATGGAAAAGAACACTTTTATTTTTTTTTAATTTTTAAATGTTCTATTTATTTTTGAGAGAAAGTGAGAGACAGTGTGAACAGGGGAGGGTCAGAGAGAGAGTGAGATACATAATCCGAAGACAGGCTCCAGACTCTCTGAGCTAGCTGTCGGCACAGAGCGCGATGCAGGGCTCAAACCCACGAACCGTGAGATCATGACCTGAGCCGAAATCGGACATTTAACAGACTGAGCCACCCAGGCGTCCCAAGGAAAAGAACACTTTAATCAAAATGCATTGCCTTTCATTTTGTTGTAACAAATGTGGTTGCAAGAACACTATGACTATTTTTATTACAGCAATAAATATTTTAACCCATTAAACAATTGTAATAAAAATGTACTCTTTAATAGAAACTCTCTAGAACAAAGTATTTGTGTAAATAGAAACACTTCCAATTGGAGAATCACATGCTCCAGTTTTTGTCCTATTACTGTTACTCACTTAGACAAACTTTTATTCCTTATCATAATTCTCTTTTCTGTAAACTGAACTGCATATACTGGATGATCTGCAAGAATTGACAGATCTTAATGTTTACATTTTATGATACAGTGGCTCTACTAATGAAATGTGTGTTCTTACTTAGAGTGTGGATTTGTAGAACAATATTACTATTGCATATTTATATAGTATGACTTTGAAGAGTAATTCCAGAACTATTCTGAAGAATAATAGCCTCAAACCCTGCAGAAGTGTTTGCTAGTTCTGATGCCAAGTGGTGCAGGGAATTTGTTAGCCACTGTGTTAGATTATAGAGCACTTTTATGCATATTATCTTTGGTTCAGAATTTGCTATTGAGTTGAATTAAATAATTTTAAGAAGGATTACAATTATATTTCATCCAAATTCTTTATTTCATAAGACCCATATCTAGTATATTTTTCTACTCTATTTTACCTTCTTCTCAAAAAATATTTTTTGTATTTGACTATATCTGAAATATCTAGTTTTAATAACTTTACAAAGATTTATATCGTGTATATTAAGTAGCCAATCCTTTTTGGTAGGTTTTGGGTTTTCATTCTTCAGCTTCAAGACACATGAGAATATGTAGGGAAGTGGCTCCAGAGCTCTCACTTATACAAAGGTTTTGGTCCCCCTTCATGTTACAATTCTCTTTGATGGCTGCTTAGGCACCAAAGATACCACTAATTCGATAGCCTGATTTCCTTTCATGAAAATGGCATCCAGCAGGTCCATATGTCTTCTGTGTCTTGCAGTCTTCCTCTACACGCTGCCCCTTAAATATTTCTTATAAGATGAAAAGCATTGTACTAAGCATGGAATACTCATGTGGTTCAAGTTGATCAGAACCAATAATCCTTCCAAATTTATTCAGGGTAAGGAAAACAACCTCCCAATCCCCAATCACCACCATTGTCAGGAAAGCTACTCTTTTATAACTCACTGATTAATCAGACCTGGCCAAAGTATATATCATCAATAAATTCACATGTTTATCCTCTCTCTGGCAGAGGACTACTAATATTAAGGCTCATGGTACTTTCTTATTTACTTTTCTGTGCTTTCACTCTTAAGGCTGTGTGGCACTTAGAAATCGGCATAAGGGATGCTTTGAAAACATGGTAGAATACTCCATACCAGGCATTTGTCTCCCTACCTAGGCAGCAACAGTACTAACAGAATCTGTCTGGATCTTTGTCTTGGATCTTTGGAGTCTGTGGTAGGCTTGCAGCTTCCAGGGGAAGGCATGGAAGGTAAGTTGTAAGCAAGGTCTCAAAGAAGTATCTGTATAGCCATCTTCATAGCAGCATTATTCACAATATTTAAGAGTGGAAGCAATCAAAATGTCCATTAATGAATGAATGGATAAGCAAACTGTGGTATATGCACAACATGGGATACTATTCAGCCTTAAAAAGAAAGCTAAGTGGTGCCTGGTTGGCTCAGTTGGTTGAGCGTCTGACTCTTGATTTTGGCTCAGGTCATGATCTCAGGGTCATGGGATTGAGCCCTGTGTTGGATTCTGTGCTGAGCGTGAAGCCAGCTTAAGATGCTCGCTCTCTCTTGCTCTCTCTCCCCCTGCCCCTGCCCCCACTTGCTCTTTCTCTCTCTTTCTCTCTAAAGTTAAAAATATAAAAGAAAAAGGAAAGTTTATTCTGACATATACTCCACATGGATGAACGTTTAGGATGCTATGCTAAGTGAAATAAACCAGTCAAGGAAACACAAATACTCTATAATTCCACTTATTTTGTACTTAGAGTAGTAGTCAAAGTTATAGAGACAGAAGTTGGAATCGTGGTTGCTAGAAGCTGTTGGGAGGAGGGAATAACAGGGAAAATATGGAGAGGACAGGAGGTGAAAGAGGTGAACAGGAAGTTATTGTTAAATGGGAATAGAGTTTCAGTCTTATAAGAGAAAAAGAATTACGGAGACGGACGGTGCTGGATGTTGCACAACAATATGAACGTATTTAATGCCACCTAACTGAATACTTAGAAAGGGTTAAGACGGTAAATTTTATGTTTTGTGATTTTTACAAAAATAAAAAATAAGAGAAGGGGGAAAAAGTCCCATAAGCTATCTTAGTCCCTGGTCGAGAGAAGAGATAGGCCATGTTCATGTTAGAGTACCTGGTAGTTTTAGCATTCTATATTGTTTGTCTTAATGTATATGGAATGTAACTTAATTTCTTTCCTCAGGTTTTGCCATGAGTTCATTAACACATGGTTCTTTCTATTCTATATAAGCACTGATGAGAGAAAAATGAACCAACCAGGAAGCCACATATGCGAACCTGATTCATATTACTCAGGGATGCCAGAAAACTGCATTTTTTTCAGTTTTATTCTAAGGCTCCTCCTATGAGATGGAAGCAAGCATCTTCATTCAGCAACTTACCCCTTCAGCAATTTTATATACTTATTTGCTTATAGTATCATATAGTAAAAAATGATTGATATTTTAATATTACGTGGAGTCTCCCTAAGCAGGAAGATATTTAATTATAGACAATGCATTCTCATCATGATTTCGATCATTTGATTGTTACTTTCCAATGGTCATATTATGCCTCAATGATCCCACGCATGCATTTTTTTCTTTATTTGTACTATTGTTGTTTGTTTTGCTCTTTACTTCTGCTTCATAGGTTATTATATCATCGAACACCTCTCAATTTTCTTTTTCCTTTCTCTATTTATTTTTTTAAGCTTATTTATTTTGAGTAGGGGAGGGGCAGAGAGAGAGGGAGAGAGAATCCCATGCAGACTCCCCACTGGCTGCATGGAGCCTGATGCAGGGCTTGAACTCACAAACCCTGAGATCATCACCTGAGCCAAAATTAAGAGTCAGACTGAGCCACCCAGGTGCCTCACACCTCTCACTTTTCATTGGTTCTGGTTATTGGTAATAATCCTTAATTTTATATTTATGAGGATAGTCAATTTAAAGTGCTACTTGGTAAGAATAAGTTTTCTTTGGAACTCAAGACACACAGAATTTTAACAAATACAGAATGTCAAATGATTAACATAAATAAAAGCTAATTAATTGTATAATTTCATTTTGAAAAAATCTAGCTTCTGGATCATAGCAAACTAAGTGTTGTAGTCAGTTATTTTCAAATAAACAGTGGTTTCTAATGTGGAGTGTCAGTATACTTGTTACTGCCTTGCATAAAATCTAATCAATCTTTTTTCATGTACCTGATTGAGAATTGGCAAATAATTGATGGGCATATGCTGCATGTATGTTCCTAATTTGTGCATACAGTAAAATAGTAATATAATTACAATATCTGTTGAATATTGAGCTTTAAAATCAAACCTATCTGAGTAATAGTTTTAGTTGATAACAGATTACAAGATAGTTAGGATCAAACTGTCCCATTATATTGATTAAAACAAAAACTCAAGGAAAATATTTCCATTGGCATCTGAAATACCACTCTTAGTAAACTCTAATATGAAAAAAAAAACTGAAATTTAGGCAAATAAATATTGCTTTCAGTGGAAAGTATAAAAACAATATGAAAATGTTAACGAGAACTTTGTTGCATTCTTTATGTTTTTCTATATTTTCCAAATTTCGCCAAATAAATCTTATTTTTATGTTCTTTTAATTTGACTTTTAAAGTAAATCACATTCACAGGTTCAAAAATAAAATAAAATTAAGAGATAAGCAAATTCTAGACCTTACTCCTTTCCTTGCTAACCACTTGATTACTTGCATTTTTATGCAACTATTAGCACATATATTTTATGTTCAGTTCTTCCTTCCACAAATATACACTATTCTGTACCATGCTTCTTTTCTCAAATTAATAGTACATGTAAAGAATATATTCATGTCACTATGTAGAGTACTTCCTCAAAGGTGTTCATATTGCACCGTCTTCTACCCTGTGGATAAACTATTGGCCACGTGTTATGTCTCCTGAGGATATCCAAATATTTATCTACTGCAATCTTATCTATTGCAACCAATGTACCAGTTAATTATCTAGAAGTAAAACTGATATGTCAAAGAGTAAATGAAAATGTAACCTTGACTGAAGAAGACTAAGTCAAATTGCCCTCAGTGGTCATTACACCAATTTTCTACTCCAACTATGTATTAATTTTATACCAGAAAAAATAAATGAACAAATAAGAAAGCAAAACAATAAACATTGAAGGGAACAATTCTCAGATAATTTCCTAAAATTAATTCATAGCTGTAGGTCTATAAGCATTATAACTGTTATTAAAGAAAATCCAAGTGAAAAATTAAAGTTGAAAGCATGGAAAGCATTATTTTGATTTTATTTTTGTTTCCATGTTAAGAGGCAATAACTCAATAAAGGGCCAAAGTTAATGTGAAAGATATCTCTGATAAATAACAAGAAAAAGAAAAAGAAAGAAAGAAAGGTCTGAAAGTTTCAGACACGTTGAAGGATGTTTTCACGATATTTTCATGATTAAGCATGGCCAATTTTATGCTTTATGAGTATACTGTATGATTAACAATATTCTTTAATTCTCAAAGTATGTTTCAAGGACCCCAGAAGTCCTCAAAACCCATTCGGGGGTTTGAACAACCACATATCTATGTGAAAATGAATTTCTTCTGCAACACTCTCACAGTTTTCTGATTCCCAGTTACTGGACTATGCTAATGGAGGAAAAGTTATATAATCTCCTGATCTAAAAGAGTCTTTTTCTCAGGTTCAAAAATGTATCACAAAAAAATGAATGCAGCAACTGATATGAGAATTTTTGTTTTGTTGATAGCTTCCTTTGCTGTGCAAAAGTTTTTTATTTTGGTATAGTCCCAATAGTTTATTTTTGTTTTTGCTTTCTTTGCCTGAGGAGATATATTCATATAGTATTTGTAAATTATATATCCAATAAGAGGTTAATATAAAAAATATATGAAAAACTTATATAACTCAACACCAAAAATCCAAACAATCTGATTTAAGAATAGGCAGAGGACGTGAATTTACATTTTTCCAAAGAAGACATATAGATGGCCTAAAGACATATGAAAAGATGTTCAACATCACTAATCCTGGGGGAAATCACAACCACAATGCATGCCAAAACACAATGAGATTTCACCTCACACGTCAGAATAGCTAGTATCAAAAAGCCAATTAATAACAAGTGTTGGCGAGGATGTGGAGAAAAGGGAACCCTCAGGCACTGTTGGTCAGAATGTAAATTGGTGCAACCACAATGGAAATAGTATGGAATTTCTTCAAAAATTAAAAATAGAAATACTATATAATCCAGTAATTTCACTACTGGGTCTTTACCCAAAGAAAATGAAAATACTAATTCAAAAGATACATGGACTCCTCTGTTCATTGCAGTATTATTTACAATAGCCAAGATATGGAAACAACCCAAGTGTCCATTGATGAATGAATGGATAAAGAATAGTGGTATATTACTCAGCCAGTAAAAAAGAATAAAATCTTGCCTCTGTGACAACATGGATGAACCTTGAGAGTATTATGCTAAATGAAATAAGTCACACTGAGAAGACAAATGCCAAAAAATTTCACTTATATCTAAAATATTTAAAAAACTAAATAAATGAACAAGCAAGCAAATTAACAAACAAAAAAATAGACTATTAAATATAGAGAACAAACTAGTGGTTGCCAGATGGCAGGTGGGTGGGAAGTTGGCTAAAATAGGTGAAGAGGATTAAGAGGTACAAACTTCCAGTTACGAGATAAATAAATCTTAGACAAAAGAAAGAAAGCAGCAAATATGGTCACTAATATTAAAATCACGTTGTCTGGTGACAGATGATGACTACACTTATGGTAAGCAATTGAGTAATGTACAGAATTGTTGAATCACTAAGTTGTACATCTGAAACTACCGTGACATTGTCTGTCAACTATACCTCAATAATAATTTTTTAATTTAAGTTTATCTGTTTTGAAAAAGAGAGAGAGTAAAACAGAGAAAGTTGGGGAGAGGAGGGAGAGAGAGAATCCCAAGCAGGATCCACACTATCAGCACAGAGCCCAATGCGGGGCTCCATACTACAAACCGTGAGATCATGACCCAAGCCAAATTCAAGAGTCAGACGCTTAACCAACTGGGTCACTCAGGTGCCCCAAACACAACTTTTTTAATGTAAAAAGAAACCACTGTTTTACTATATTTCTCAAAACATTGCTATTTTCTTTAACATGCTATTTAGATTAGCATACTTACTATTTTTGACAGTTAATAAATTAACACCTTAAATTTTATTTTACTTTATTTTTATTTTTTAACATCTTAAAATTTAAATAAATTAATCAAACATTTTTAAAACTTCTCATTTCAATTCCTAGCATGGTATACATATGATATATATAAATAGGTATGATCCACATAAACACTTCCTTGAGGAATCCGCAATAATTTTACAAATACGAAGAGTTCTGAAGCAAAAAAATTTGAGGTCACCTGAGGTAAAAAATGATATAGAATACAATTTGGTAATTCAAGTTAGCATTTAAAGAGAAATCTTATAAAATGGCCAAGAAAAATTATTTAAAATCAAACCCATAGTGTATGTTTAAATTAATCTCAATGTGTATGGTTTCAGAGCATATTCTTAGAGTTGGTAATGATCACTTCTGAGAAATTTTGAAGAAGTGAATCTTTTGGGAAGTGTGATCAGCTGGAGGATTTCAGGGCTGGTCAAGGAAAAGACATGGCAACAAGGTGGCAGCAGTAGACAGTGGGCTTTAGCGGGGTGGTGCTTGGACAAGTCGCATTAAAGTATGAATTCTTCACAACAGGAGCCCTTCCAGAGACTGTATATTTGGAAGGGAGAACCACCCAGGCTGGAAGGAGGGCAAGGAGACTCCTGGGTGAGGGGGATTTGAGAAGGAGGCTTATGTGTCTCGGGGATGTCACTCCACAGTACAGCAGAATTCCAAAGGGCAGCAGTGGCGTGGGGTCTTGTAAAGGCCCTGAGTCTGTCTTGTCTACAGCTAGCAGAGGGCAAGTGTACTTTTCGAAGGTGTGCAAAGCAGACTGATGCTAAATGTTAAAACTATGCACATTTTGGCTATCATTTAAAATAATGGGTGTAAAAATTTCAATTTGGTGCTAATGAGGCTTTGAGCTACTTGGTCTCAGCACGCTATGCAGAAGAAAACAACATAAGGACCAATTTAGGAGGAGCGGAGTCTTTTTTGGCTCATTTATATAACAGGAATGAAGGTAATGCTAATGATAAGAAAAATGTTATGAAGGAAGGGTTATCCTGGTATTAAACACTATTTTCTCTTTACTATAATATCTGAATATGTACCAGAACAAACCATCAAGTGATTATATAGCTTAGAATTTTGGGAAGTTACTATTACATATTTTTTAATGGAACAAATTTTTTAAGAGCAGAATAATTTTCATCTGTGATAGACTGCCAGAAAGAAAGAAGATTTGAAAGCTCTTTTCCTTTTCTCCCCCTAAGTCCTTTAATGTTGTCCCATTTACTAAAGCAGATACATATGGTTTTAAATATACTGTCAAAAGTTAAGTACTTTGAGCTTATCCTAAAGTGTGAGCCAAATGTTCAGAGCCACCCAAGAATGACAAATGAGTATAAATGAGCTGCTATAAATCATATCAGTTAATATATTTATTAAAAAGACATGGGGGGGGGCACCTGGGTGGCTCAGTCAGTTGAGCGTCCGGCTTCGGCTCAGGTCATGATCTCATGATTGTGGGTTCGAGCCCCGCATCAGGCTCTGTGCTGATATCTAGCTCAGAGCCTGGAGCCTGTGTTCAGATTCTGTGTCTCCTTCTCTCTCTGACCCTCCCCTGCTCACGCTCTCTCTCTCTCTCTCTCTCTCAAAAATAAATAAAACATTAAAAAATTTAAAAAAAAAAGACATTGGGGCACCTGGGTGGCTCAGTTGGTTGAGCATCTGACTCTTGATTTCGGCTAAGGTCATGATCTCACAGTGTGTGGGATCGAGCCCCGCACAGATGCTCCTGCTGTCAGTACAGAGCCTGCTTGGGATTCTCTTTCCTCTCTCTCTCTGCCTCTCCCCACACTTGCATGGACTCTCTTTCTGTCTCTCTCAAACTAAATAAACAATTTTTAAAAATCTGGAAATTTGCAGAACAGGAAACTATGGAAGGGATAACAGAATAAAAAGAGTTCGGGAAAGCAATTGCATCAAATTATTCATGAAATTTGGGGCTCAGCCCTCAGCTGTGCATTTGTAGATCTGATCTTAAACAGTACCAAGAGTTTGGGAATGGACTAAAAGATAAATCATCATACAGGTACTGAAATGGTCATTGGTACACATGCACACAGATCTGAAAATACTGCACAAGTTTTGAAAATGTAGCTAATTTTTAATCCACAAACCACAGAAGTCTGGTCACAATATGTGTCTGAATTTAAACAGATTGTGAAAATAAAAATATTAACATTCTCCATAGACTGAAATAAAACCAAGAATCTCATAATGTAATATTCAAACTCCAGTATATAATCTAAAATGTTTTGACCTATGAAGAACTAGGAAAATCTCATATTAATGGGAAATATCAGTGGCATGCTTACATACTGGATTATTGAGAAACTATTTTAAACATTTTCCAAAGGGCAAGAGTAAGTTGGAGTAAGAATAAACTATCTTGAAATAAATGAAAAGATAGACAACTTGCAAAGACATACAATATATTTAAAAGTAAACAGATACTAGAACTAGATGCTTAATAATAAAACATCATGGATATGCTGTATTTATATGACAGAGGGAAGAGTTTCTGAACATGAAGGATGATCAGTAGAAATGATCTAATCTTCAAAACAGAGGAAATAAAGAAAGAAAATGAACAGAGCTTCAGGAACTTGTGAGACAATACCAAAATGTCATCAAATCTAGGAAAGGAGAAAGAGCACCATAAAAAAATGTGTGTGTGTGTGTGTGTATATATATATATATATATCCACATATGTATATGTATCTATAGGACTAATATCTGAAAACTTCCTAAATGGCAAAGGACATCAAACTAAAGATTCAAAACTAACTATGGACTTGAATCCCAAATGGCATAAACTCAAAGATGCTCATATACAGGAGCAACATAATCAAATTGCTAAAAACAAAACATATATCAATACAAAAGATGTATTAGTTACAGGAGAACAATAATTCTAGTAACTGTAGATTTCTTATAAGAAACCATGGAGGCCAAAGGGAGGTGAAACAATATTTTTAAAGTGCCATAAAGATAGATATGTCCAAATAAAGTCCCATGTCCAGCAAAAATATCCTTCAGAAATGCAGGTAAAATAAAGACATTATCATTCTCAGATAAAAGACAACAGATTTTATCTTAGAAGATTCAATCTTAAAGGAATCAGAAAAAAACACTCTTCAGGCAAAAGAAAAAAATTATCAGAGGGAATTTCAGGGATGAAGAAAGAACAAAAGAAATAGTAAATATCTTTGTAGAAATATGTTTAATGTTGGAAATAGAAGTTAACGTTGTGTATGGGGGTTTTCAATGAATGTGGATATAATACAGAACACAACTAAGACAAAGAAGAGAGGCATAAAAGGACCTATATGGTGCTACAGTTTCTACATTTCAATTGGAAGAGTAAAATATTGGTTCAGAGATAAACAGGCACATTGTAATCACAAGAGCAACTAGGAAAAATCGATATAACCAAAAACATAATAGATAAAATAAAATAGAATACTAAATAAGACTCACATAATTCAAAAGGAGGCAGGGAAGGGGAAATAGAAGAATGAAAAACAGAAGAACAAACTGAAAACAAATCAAAACACATGCGATGTTCAGGAAAAACAATGAATACTTTATTTCCAAGATTGGGAACAAGTAAGGCAGTCCCCATTCAACACTCGTATTTAACATCATACTGAAGGCCAACACAGTACTAAGTGAGAAATAAGAATAAAAAGCAGACAATTAAAAAGGAAGAAATAATTTTCTTCCAACTTGCAGATGCATGTTGTATTCACTGCAAATCCAAGAATCTATAAAAACCCTGCTAGAACTAATAAATGCACATAACACAATCACAGGATATGAGAAAAACACAAAAACAATTATTTTCTATATACGCACTTGCAATGAACAATTGAAACCAACATTAAAATATACAAAGCCACATACAATAGCTCCAAAAATACAACACTTAGGGATTAATCAAAGGTCAGGTATGACATTCGAATGCTAAAAACTACATGCACATTAAAGAAGTGAAAAAATACCTTAATAAATGAAGCGACATACCTGTTCACATATTTGTAGACTCAACATTGAGAAGAAATGTCAGATTTTCCAAAATTGTTATCAAGACACTACACAGTTCTCATAAAAATCCCAGAAGTATATTATTTTGAAGATAGAATAATTCTAAAGCTTAAGTAGAAGACAAACTAGAGTTTAGAGTTTTTCTGTAAAATAACAGAATCATAGAAATCATATCCCCTGATTTTAAGGTCTGGGTAGAAAGCTACACAATTGAGGAGGGATGTAATGGTGCAGGGTTAAGTGCATAGATCAGTGGAACAGAAAAAAGAGTCCATAAATAGAAGCTTATAATGCAACAAATGTTTTAAAATTTTAGTTTACGAAGTCCAAAGGCATTTCAATGGAGAAATAATAGTGTTCTCACAATGGTTTTTAAATAATTGGATTTCCATTTGCAAATACATGAACCTGAGGATACAAATCATACCTGATACAAAAATGAACCCCAAATTCATGCAAGATGTAAACTGAAAA
Source organism: Cryptoprocta ferox (assembly GCA_028646485.1). Lineage (NCBI taxonomy): Eukaryota > Metazoa > Chordata > Mammalia > Carnivora > Eupleridae > Cryptoprocta > Cryptoprocta ferox. The sequence continues at coordinate 21,672,756 of CM053573.1, forward strand.
CATTAAAGGAGAAAGCATTTACGAGAAAACGTGGGAGAAAAATCTTTGTGACGTGGGAATAAGTGAAGAGTTCTTAAACATGACACAAAAAGAATGGTCCATAAAAGAAAAAGATTAATCCTTGGACTTCTTTAAAATAGTTAAAAGACTTTGCTTTCTGAATTATACTTTTTAAGAGAATGATATGATAAACCCCAGCATGGGGGAAAGTACTTCCAATCACATATCTGAGCAAGGAATTGTATCCGAAATATATAAAGAAAATCTAAATTCAACAGTAAGAAAAAATGCAAAAGAAATGAAGACACATCATTAAAGAAGCTGTTTGGAGGGTAAGACTGCATTTATAGAATTTGTAAGGACCTCTAAAACTGTAATAGTGAAAAAAAATAATCCACCTAGAAAATGCGTGCAGAAATTTCAAAGAGGCATCTCACTGAAGAGGATACAGGGATATAAGAATGAAAAATAAGCACATGAATAGGTGCACGCTGTCAGTAGCTAATGCATAAAGCCATCACAATAGCATTGCAGAAATGCAAATTAAAACCACAGACATTTCACTACACACCTATTTTGATGTGTAGGATTAAATCCAAAAAAAAAACAAAAACTGACAAGATCAAGCACTGGTGAGAGTGAGAAGAAACGACTTCTTATACATTACTAGAGAGAATTCAAAATTATACAGCCATTGTGGAAAATGATTTGGCAGTTTCTTATGAAGTTAAAAGCATGCACTTACCATATGACCCTGCAACCTAAGTCCCAGGTACTTACCTTAGATAAAGCAAACTGGTGTTCGCACAATATATTGCACACGTGTTTAGAGCAGCTTGGTTTACAATTGCAAAAAGTGGGTACATGCAACAACTAGGATAAATCTCAGGCATTATGCTAAATGAATTAATATATTCCACAATGGTTAGATTTTAGATGATTCCATTTATTTGATAGTCTTGAAAAGACAAAGTTCTAGTGAAGGAGAGGGATTAGTGGTTGTTTGCGGCTTAGAGGTTGTAAAAGATGTAACTTCAAAAGGAAAAAAAAATTCCCTTCTGTTTGTTTGGGGGTGATGGAATAATTTGTTTACTGATTGTAGTGGTGGAACATGAATCTATGCATATATTAAAATTACAGGACTATACAGTAAAAATAAAAATAAAGTTGGGGCTCCTGGGTGGCTCAGTTGGTTAAGTGTCTGACTTGCGCTCAAGTCATGATCTCATGGTTCATGAGTTCCAGTCCCACGAAGGGCTTTGCACTGACAGCACAGAGCCTGCTTAAGATCCTCTGTCCCCTTCTCTTTTTGACCCTTCCCTCATGTGAATGTGCTTGTCTTCTCTCTCTCTCTCTCAATAATAAATAAACTTAAAAAACAGTTTTTAAAAAAGTACTATATGTTAATATGAACCAAACTTATGCAAACCTTTAAAACATTTACATAGTGAGGTTTTTTAAAAAATTAGTGATTATAAATACAATAATTATATAATATAAATGTGTTATTTAATTTATAATTAAATGTATAACAATTATTCTCCGGATTGAATAGGGTGACATATGAAAACAGTCCACAACTCCTGGAGAAGTAAGTTCCTCATTGTTCAGAAGCAGGAAAAAAATCTCAAAAATTTCCCAGTCTGAGGGAGTCTTGATTCACGTTCAAGGTGTGCTTGTTTCTACTTTATCAAACTCCTCCCCTTTCTTTAGCCTTTCATTTAAATCTTTCATTTAACCTTTCATTCCCCTAATCAGCCAAATGTATTCTGAAAATCTGTTTAGTTCTGCCTGCTTGTTTTTTTTTTTTTTTTTTTTTTTTTTTTTTGTGTCACTCACTGCAGATTCCACAGCTCCTACAGTTTTCCTGTTTCATGAGACACCTAGACTGTTGGCCACATTTCTTTTCACAGCTCTGGCTCTTTCAGAAAGCTTTGTGAAACCCTGCTATCAACAGTCCACTGTCAAAACTGGAGTATAATTAAATTCATTAATTTAATTTAAAAATGCATGAGCAAAAATGTAGTTTAGACATAGATCTGCGGATACAAAATAATTTTGAAATCACTACAGAACAGGAGACTGCAATATTTTGAGGTCAGGATTTAGGTATAAGTAAGCAACATCACATTAAACAAAGCACATTGCTAACATTATTCAAATCCTTATCATTCTCCGTAGAATTTTGTTTGCTACACTGAAATATATATATTTATATTTCATATATATATGTAATTTTGTATATATACAAAAGTGTCAGCTTCCAGCTGTGATGTAGAAAGAGGTACCCAATTTATCCTTCTAACTAAAAGAAGCAAGAAATCAGATGTACTGTATAGAACAACAGTTTTCAAGACATTATGAATCAGTCAACAAAGCAGTCAACAGTGATTTCTGAAATACAAGGGGAAATGGGTGAGTCCTATTACTGTGCCAGCCAATTGTCCAGAGAGAGTTTCTAAGCTGCAGTACAGGCAGGAAGAGCCCAGTTGGAGTCTGGCAGTCTTCCTGAATTGAGGCAGGGAAGGCAGTGCGGGGAGGCAAGGGTGGCTACAGTTCACAGGGCAGAAAGCCAGACAGAAGACAGGCGTGCAATGAAGACTTCTTGAACTCTGCAGTGAGTTTCCATGGGGTCTTATAGATGAGCACCGCTGAGTACACCCATGAGAAGAAACGACTGAAACCAGGGAAAGAATTTCCCAAAAGATTCAGGAGAAACAACTTCCAAACTCAAACAAAGAAAAGAATAATTTTTATTCCCATGAACCAGAATTTTGCTTTAAAAATGAGAAAAAAACCTCTCATAAAATATGTCAAATAATGAATTTAGAAAGATTTTACCTCACAAGTGGGGCAAAATTAGCTCTGGACTATTTTGGTCCCACCTAAAAAAACTTAAAAGCATGAACTGAAAGGATTAAACTGTTTCCAAGTAATTCATCTACATTCCTGAAAAAGACCTAAAATATTTAAGGAAATACAAAAACACTGAGCACCTTAAAGGAGTAAAAATCCACAAATTCTGGCATCCAAGTTAAAATTGCTCACCATGAATAGAAGCAGGAAATATGAGACATGATGAGGAGAAAAAAAATACAATCAACCAAAAGTGACCCAGAAACGGCACAGTTGATAGAATTAGCAGACAAGAACATTAAGGCAGTTACTATAATTGCATTCCATATGTTCAAGATTCTAGAGGAAAGGCTGATAATGTTATAGACTTAGAAGATATTTTAAAAATCAAATTTATACATATTAAAACTATAGCGTCTGAGAGCAAAATGCACAATACAGGATTAATAGTGGATTAAACACTGCAGAAGAAAAGAGAACTTGAAAAAAGCAACAGAAACTATCCAAAAAGTAACAGAGCAAGAAAACAAAATGAACGGAATATCTGAGAGATGTGGGGATGTTGAAATGGCCTAGCTATGTGAAATTGGAGTTCCAAAGGAGTGTGGGACAGAAAACAACATGTAAAGACCTGCCAGGTGAAAGATTTCCAAATTTGATAAAAATTATAATTCATGTTTGTCAACAAAACCCAAGTACAAGAATAATGAAGAAAATGACACCAAGGTATATCATATCCAAATTGCTTAAAGGAAATGATGAAGAGAAAAATCTTCAAGAATCTAGGAGAACTAGATGTGTGGGTCACTTTAGGAACAGAAGCAAAAAAAATAAAGATTAGGATGAACTTTTCATCTGAAATAACTCAGGCCAAACATGTTATTTATGGCTCAGAATTTTTAAGATACTGAAAGGAAAAGCAAAAACAAAACAACTTTCTTTTTTCTTTTTTCTTTTTTTTTTTTTTTAACAACTTTCAACTTAGAAATCTGTATTCAGCAAAATTTTATTTCAGATACGAAAGCAAAATAAAGATTTACCCAGATATACACTAGGTGAAGTGAATCATCACTAGCAGACCTGCACTGTAAGAAATGCTAAAGGAAGTCATTTGGGCATTTGGGAACAGATACTGGATGAAAATCTGGATATACACAAAATAATGAAGAACTCTAGAAATGGTAACAATGTTGATACATACAAAAGTTTTTCTTTCATTATGAAAGAGCCTTAAGAGCCCAATGACAATTTAAACAGCTACATAGATAAGAGGGAAAAGTGGTATTATTCTCTACTATTATTCCCCTCAGTAAAGATGGCAATGCCATCAATGCCCATAAACCTAGCCGTTTATAAATATGCTAAGTTAAATGGCAAAGGGAGTCTGCAGTTAATAATTAAGATTATAGATATGTGGGGCTCAGTAGGTTAAGCATCTGACCGGCTCAGGTCATGATCTCATGGTTCATGAGTTCGAGTCCCGCATCTGGTGAGCTTGAGCCCCGTTTAAGGTGAGTCCATGCAGGCCCTGCTTCATGTAAACATGAGCCCTGTTTCTGGTAAACAGGAGCCCTGCTTTGGGGAGAGCCCCGTTTTTGTCTCTCTTTCCCTCTCTCTCTCTCTCTCTCTCTCTGCCCTTCGCTCACGTGTTCCCCCCCTCTAAAAAATAAATAAATCAGAAAAGATTATAGACATTTAATCTTTATTAAATGGGAAAAGTATCCTAGATAATCCAGGTGAGACCAACTGCAGGAGCCCTTAAAAACAGAACTCTCTCCAGATGGAATACAAAACAGAAGGGAGAAGCAGATGCAGCAGAAAGGAAAGTCAGAAATATCCCAAGATTGAGAAGGTTTTACTGCACCATTGTTGGCACTGGAGGAAAAAGCTTGCATGTAAGGGCCAGAGATGTCCCCCAAAGCTCAGGACAACCTCTTCTGGGTGAAATCTAGTAAAGAATTAGAACCTCAGTCCTACAACAAAAATAGTACAAATTCTATCAACAGCCTGAATGTTAGAAGAAATTCTTCTTCAGAGTCTATAGCAAGGAGCACAGTCCTGGTGATATTTGATTGTGGACCTATCAGAGCCTGAGTATACCCCAGCTGAGCCTCCTGGGATTTCTGATCTGTAGAAACTGTGAAGTAATATATCTGTGTTGTTTCAAGCCACCAAATTTGTGGTCATTTGTTACCATGAATAGAAAACCAATACAGGGTTTATAACTTACACAGATGTAAAACATATGATGATAACTGCACAAAAGCTGGAAAGGAGTACTGTTATTCAATGTGTGAATGGTGTAACATCACTGGAAGGGGGACTGTGAAAATCTGCTACTAAAATAACATAGCAATGATTTATAATTAACAAGCCAAGACAGAAATTAATTGATTGATACAAAATACTCCAAAAATATAAAGGAGTCATAAATAGAAGTGAACAAAGAAGAGTTAAGGTATATAGAAAACAAATAGCAAGATTTAACCCAAGTAAATCAATAAGATATTTAACATAAATTTTCTAAACACTCCAATACAAGGTCAAGGACTATCATAATTGACAATGAAAAAACAAACAAGAAAAAACACCACCACCAAACTGACTATATACTCCCTTATCTCCCTATGATTAAGTAGTCAATTCATCAGGAAGATTTAATTCTAAACTCATATGCATATAATAACAGAGCTTCAAAACTCATGAGACAGAAATGAACAGAACTGCAAGGAGAAATAGACAAATATATAATTTTATTAGAGATTAAACAGGGCTCTCTCAATAATTAATAAAGCAAGTAGACAATAAGTTAAAAAAGATAAAGAAGACTTAATCAACATTATCAATAGATCCTAAGTTAACTGATTATTATTAAAACTCTAAATCAGCAAATCACACATTCTTTTCTACTGCACAGGGAATACATTTGGAAAGATCTAAATCAAAGAAAGTGTGTTCTCTAACCATATTAGAACCAAATTAGAAACTATGACAGAACAATATCGGAAAACCCTCATATACTTGAAAACTAAATAACACAATTCTAATTAACCTATAGGACAAATAAGAATAGGACAAATAAGAAATCAGAAGGGAAATTGCAAAGCATTTGAACTGAATGGCAAGGTATACACAACATCTTAAAAGCTGTAGAATGAAGTTAATAGAGTATAAATAGGAAATTCTCAAGCATTAAATATATGCCTTAGAAGAGAAAAAAAAGGTTTCAATACAGCAGAACAATACAGCGAAAAATACCTTCTAAAAATACAGATGCAAAAATTCTTAACAAAATTTTAGGAAATTAAATACCATGTTATATAAAAGAATAACACATTATGGCCATGTGGAATTACAAGGTTAGTTAACATTTAAATTGAACAATCTATTTCACCAACTTAATAGATTAAAAGATACAAATTATCTTATTAACTTATCATTAGATTCAGAAAAGAAGTATTTGGAAAAATCCAGAATTAATTTTTCATGAAATTTCCTACCAATCTAGGAAAAGGTCACTTTTCAACATGATAAAGAGCATCTCTGAAAAGCCTACAGCTAACCATACACTTAATATTGAAAGAGTGAATATTTCCCCTGAAAGATTAGGGTCAGTGCAATTGAAATCTCAATAATAGGAAAGTAACCCAGAAAAAACAAAAAGTGGATTAAAAATTTCAAAAGGGAAGTGATGGATGGTAAACAAGCATGTGAGAAGATGTTCAATATCCACACTACAAACACTTATCTAATGATAAAAGATCTGACCATAGGAAGTTTCACTGATAATGTGGAACAACTGAAAGGTCAATACACTGCTTCTGGGATTACAAAATAATACAACCATTTTGGAAAACAATTTGGTGGATTTTATAAAAGGAAAGTTAAACACATACATATCATATGATCCAGCCATACTTCTTACAGGTATTAACCCAAGAGAAAGAAAAGCATATATCCATACAGACTATATACAAATGTTTATAGCAGCTTTATTTGTAAGACCAAACTTGAAACATCCCAAGTAGTCATTTGGGTAAACAGAAAAGCGAACTGTGAAATATTCCTAAAACTGAATGTTACTTAGCAATAAAAATAAATGAAATATTATTGCATGGAACAACATGGATGAATCTCCAAATAATTTTGCTGAGTGAAAGAAGTGGCTTAGAGGAGTATATACTGCACAATTACTTTTATACAAATTTTGAGAACTTTTGTGGGTAATGAGTATATTCACTTATATTCACTATCTTGATTGTGGTGATATATCATTTTAAATATGCAGTATATATATCAGTAAAACTGTTAAATACATACAAGATAACTGGAATTGTATTAGAAGGTTGGTGGTATAAGTGGGAAGTGTCTTCATGGTAATAGTAAAATAATTTGGATTTATGATATTTATGATACATTACATTGCGGTTTTGACCACCTCCCAGCTGGGGAAGGCTGCCATGACAGTTCTGACAAAGAACTCCCAAACTTCCCCTCTGGACAGCTAGGAGGCCGTTAGGTGACTGAAAGCAACCCCAGTCAGATATCACCCTAACTTGACTCATAACCTATGCAAACATAACAAGAAAAGACAACCTTGGCCCCTGTTGTAGTAGCCACCTCTTGCCCTGCTGGCTCCGTGACCTTGAGCATGTACTTTCACTTTGCCCACTATTAAAAGCTTGCTTAAGAGTTTGGCTTTGAATTCTTCTTGAATGTCTTCCTTATATTCCCAGACTTCTAATCATATATATATATATATATATATATATATATATATATATATAATATATAATATATTATATTTTAATGTTTATTTTTGAGAGGCAGACAGAGACAGAGTGCAAGTGGGGAGGGGCAGAAAGAGAGGAAGACACAGAAACTGAAGCCGACTCCAGGATCGGAGCTGTTAGCACAGAGCCTGATTGGGGGCTCGAACCCACAAAACTCAAGATCATGACTTGAGCCAAAGTCAGACTGGGCCACCCAGGTGACCCCCCCAGACTTCTAATCTTTCAAAGTTAATGGGATCACTAGGGATAAAAATATTTAATAACATATTCTGATGTTGAAAAATGCTTATTTATTGATTCTTTGAATTATATATTATACATTATTGCTAAAATTAAAATTCCATCATAATTTGCAATAATTAACTGCTCTGAATGATTGATGCAAGAGGCTAGTTCACTGCCTTTTATGTTTCTATAGTTCCTTTATGTTATATAACATTGCATAAAATTTAAAGAGAACGAATTTTGACTTTTCATTTTTTATAGAAAGAAAAGTCCTTTTTTCAATTTTCTTAATTTTAAGAAATGGCTAGAAATGGATAGGAATACAAAATTACTGCCTGAGGGCCACTGCATTAACACAGTGCACTCACTATCCATTCTGACAAGTACTTGCACAAATATCTTCTGCCATTGTCATTTACTGTTGATTTAATGTTCAAAGGAAGACTAAAGACACAATTGCTTTAAAATTATACTACTAGGTATTTTTCAGCCCCTCTAAATTGTTCCTGTCTCCATTATCCCAAGTTTGAATTGGCAATTAGTGGATCACTCTTCACAAATTTACAAAAGATTTGGAAAATAATGAATCATTATACTTTAAAAGAGCATTTTATAAAAATAACTCTCTATTGACCATATTTTAAATTTAAAAGTTATTTCTAGGTCTGTCATTTACATGGACATTTTCTGAGTAGTTTTAGAGAGCATTCTACTTAACTAAGGGCTAGGAACCTGATGTAGGAGAATGAGTATGTGTTAAAAAGAGAGAAATGATTTTGATCCTCTTAAAGAAGTGTATTTGAGATTTTTGTAGTAGTGTGTGTGTGGAGAGCTATATAATATGATTATGTAGTAAAAAGAGTCCAGGAATTTATAGAAAAGATGGACATCCAATTCATCAAATATGTAATAATATAATAAGCTATAGTAATAAAAGGAAGGCAGCTTGATAGAAGATTTGTAAAAACTTTTTAGGCATATTAGAATGCTTACTTGAAAATCCAATAAAAAGCGGATGTAAACACATAAAACTGTGGAGAAATATTTGAGAAATGTCCAGAGTACATCAATGTTTGCTAGATAATGGGAGCCAGGTGATTAGAAATAGAATATTGAAGTCATGTGTCAAGCTTTCTCTCAAATTATCAACCAGACCTATCATTGAATTAACTTATCCATATCCTAACTCATTTTGGACTCACTTCCTCCAGGCTCAGCATAAAAGAAATCCTCTTTATGTGTAAGGTATATCTTCCTTATAAATGTCCTAAAACGCCAACCACTGCCTCTATTCTTTACTTCAACCTTGTGATGTTTCCCATTTAACAGTGGATCACAATAAATTGAGGTAACAAATGCTGTGCTTTTGCTACCTTCATTTTTCAGTGAATGCAAAAGGTACATTTATATTTCAAATCAATGCAGTATGAAGTTTGTCCAGGCTATTCAGATGTTATCATTGACCCTAATGTCTCTCATAATCTTGTAATGGTCAAATTCAGCAAATATATTTCAGGTCTCGCTATGTGGGTCACTTTTGTTTGCAGTTAGCATTCTAGAATCCCAAAACTCACACTAAAAGTCTTCAAATTACCCTTGATTGCTCTAGCCTCTGTGACATACATGTAACACAAAGGCTTTGCTTCAAATAATACCTGATTATATACCTTACCCTTCATTTCTTTGTCTTCTAGCACAGGCCTCAATTATCTCTCACTTGAACCCACTTCCTCTCCCTGCCTCCATCCTTCTATCAATTTCCTTGCTCTCTGGTTTGGATGTCAGCTTATCTTTGCCTCATAGAAGAGCATCCATAATCCTCCATGATCTGGCCCTCTGGCTCTCCAGCTACATCGCACCTAACCCTACCATCACTCCCCAAAATATCACTTTCAAGTCACAGTTAAATTATTGGATCTTTTTTCACATCATACCTCTTTTTCCTTTTGCACAACCTGTTCTATTTCTCTCTCTCTCTCTCTCTTCTACAAGGTAACACTTTTCATCAATGCATTTATCCCAAATACCAAGGAAGTCTCCCCTTAAGCTACATTAGGTTTTCCTTCTTATTATAAAATAGTCTCTGAATATCTATAAAAATTGCCTTTAGTATATGCTTTTGTATCTAGCTGCCCCATAAACAATAAGGCCTTTAGTAAAGTCGATTGTTTTATTTATTAAGATAAAACTCAAAGTGCCTTGAGGGAAATGATGATACATTAAGCCTGATAGTATTCTGAGCATAACATAGTGTGAAACACATAGCTAGCATACAGAGCACAGATAGTACGTGCCTCTTGAATAAATATCCAAGTGCAATATAAATTAATACTGAAAATGCAGTCAAAAATCTTCAGTTGGATTTCCAATTGTCTAAAAAGGTGGTAAGAAAATCATACAAAATGATCACCATCAGGAGAAAGTAGGATTTTAAGACACATGTGGCACATTCAGGGAAGTAAATTCAGAAGTATCGCCAGGTCAGGTAGTATTTAATTTGCTTATTAATGTAGGAAAAAGCCACTGGCATTGCATTTTTCTGCTTTTCTGTGATTACAAAATGATTCTAAAATTCAGGGATTAAAAAATATGCTTTACTTCTTATTTATGTTATGTGTCTGCACCTGGATCAGCTGTGACTCTGCTCCACACGTCTTCATAGTGGTACCCAAAGTGAAGAAGAAGTCTCTCTTTGGTTCATGCTAGTTTCATGTCAGAAGGAAAGAACATGATTTTAAAAAAAGCCCCCAGAAAACAAAAAAACATGTGATTCTTCGTGAAGCCTAATTGATTTCAGTCACCGTGTACGTTGTTTGGTTATGTGCCATTGGCCAGGACAAGTCACTTCATCAATTGGGTGGGTGTGCACATTCTCCCACTGGAAGCACCACAATCCATATGTCAATGAGCAGTAATATATAATCTCTCCAAGGAAGGAAAGAGAAGTGTGTCAGAAAAAAACTACACACAGGCATTGAGAAATATGATAAGAAAGTCATAGAGGGAGTTAAGGAAAAAAAAAAAATACTCCTAACATTTAGTATCGCTGGTTCCACAGAGAAACCTAGCAAAAATATCTTTCAATTAATTATTGAAACAAAAGAGTATGTATTTGAAGAAAAGAAACGTGAGGGAAAAGTTTTCAAAGAGCAAAAAATAGGAGAAAGAAAAGAGTTTTTTCCAGAATCAAGATCTCACAAGGAAGCAGCGAATACACATAAATATTTCCCTGGTCAGGACTCCAGGGAACTTGAGGGGGAAGGAGACAAACAAAGGAGGTCCAGGATAAAATCCAAATCATGATAAAAATAAGTAGCAATTAAGAGAGAGGGCTCACAATATAAGTTGAGGAAAAGGTCATAGAACAGGTCAAATTTGTATTTGAAGAAAGATAAGATAATGCAGATAAAGCTATTGCTTTTATTTTATTATTATTTTTTCAGCCTCAGGCTTTTCACTAAAATACCTTCAAGAAGTTTTATAAGAGAGAAATATTAAGAAGATACTTGTAAGGAGAGCTCAAAATTTAAAAGGAGCCAGTAAGCAGGACAAGAGTCAATAAGACTGGAGCAGAATGCTTTTTCTGGCTGAAGTAAAGGCAAAATGTGAGAAAAAAGCACAGATGAACTGGTGGCATTAGTCAATGCATTCCTTTGACAGGGCCCAAATGTATCATCCAGAAGGGGAATAAATCGATGGTTGGTTTTTGTGAACACTGTAATTTTGAAGAAAAGTGATGCCAGGAATTCTAAGGTATGAGAGTTTTTCACCATAAAGGGAAAATGTGACTAATTAGAAGGAGTGGAGATAAAGCAGTGTTTGAGCAAAGGTCAGATTAGGATCTGTAGTTGATTCTGTTAGAGGAAATTGGGATGTGGAAGGAGAATGATTTCCCTTTGGGAGGGTCAGTGTGATGCAGACAGAACAGAAAACTCCCTACAGGATTGATTTGAGTGGCACAATAGAACATAATCCAGTGTTTATCCACTTGTGAACCGTGACATAGTAAGAATAGCATACAAAACTAAGTATTCCCATTTGAGCGCTTACCATGATGGATTAGAATATTCAAACTTTGTTAACTGAACATGGTTTGCTTCCTTCAAAATAAATGTAATCATATATAAAAATTCATAGGTCAACTAGTATGGAAACAGAACATTTATAAATATGTTAAAATGTTTTAAGTATTAATTCAATATTAATATTGAATGTATTAAAGTTACAATAGCAAAATAGTTAATAAAGGGTGAATATGCTATGTCTCCCAGATATCATTTTTTAACTAAACAAAAACTTTTTTAATGTTTATTTATTTTGAGAGAGAGAGAGAGAGAAGGGAGGGGCAGAGAGAGAGGAGGGAGAATTCCAAGCAGGATACACACTGTCAGCACAGAGCCCGGCATGGGGCTCGATCCCACAAATTCTGAGATCATGACCTGAGCAGAAACCAAGAGTTGGATGCCTAACCAAGTGAGCCCCAAGGTGACCCTCATTTCTTTTTATTTCAGACTTGAGTTATAGGTAAAAATATGTGCATGATTTGACATACATACATATATATATAAATATATGTTATATATGAATATATATAACATCTAATAGTAAACATTTATATACTGCTTCCAAAACTTTACATATAATAATATTGCAATCCCCATATTCATAAAAGAATGCTGAACACAGGATTCGCTTGTTACTGAATACATTTATATATGGCAACAAAAATTATTTTGGAAATAAAGCACACTGGAGAGTTAAGTCAATAATTACAATAAATAATGTAAGTTATATTTGTGTACTGTATACAATAAATACAAAATAGTTGAGATGCTTATAGATAATAGAAATATATGGATATATAGATACACACCCCCATTTTAAAGCTATTTTCTTCATGCACTGAAATCTTCCACCTGTGTGGGAAGGTCAAAACCTCCAGACTATGGTGCTCTTAATAAATACCAGGCTCAGAACCTCTAAAAACGAAAAGCTTCTCCTCTGAATGCCTGGCACTTTGGCCTCCTCCATGAGCATGTGCAATTTCTACAAGCCTGTCTAGTTTCCCAATCATTAACATCTATTCTATTCCATTATATTATCCACAAATCCCAATTAATTACAGACTTGGAGAAGGAGAGAAAAAGAGAGGAGCGTTTTAATATTCTCTTTCTCTTTCAGCATAACTTTGTAGTTAAACTGCCTTTACTGCAGAAAAGGAAAGACCAGTGAACTCTTAAATGCATATGAGATTCCTAGTGTTCTCCAGTCTTAAAGAACTGGAGAGCTAACTCATCGGGGGATGGGGATATGATACAGAAGACACAGATTACTTCTCCCTGTCTCAGCCCTAATTCATAGGAAACATGTGGCTAACTCCTTAATTTTATATTTGTCTATTCCAGAAAGAACAAATGACATTCTGCTTAGAGAACCCTATGAGATTATGGTTACCACTAACTTGTTATTTTAAAGCAGAAGAAAAACCAAAAAAGCATTTTGTGCACTGTTACTGCTAATATTTCCATATGGCTGAAGCATGGGCTACTCATGGCTGAATGTTAGGGAAGAGGGGCTGGTGATCATAAAAGTCATCCAAGGCCCGAAAAGTGGTTTTGATTTCGTCTGAAAGTTAAAGGGAAGCACTGACAATTTTAAGTGGTGAAAGGTTGGATGGCGAAGTTGAATTATGAGACCGAGAGTAGAGGACGCAGCTTGTAGCAACTCAAGAAAAAGAAGAAAAACAATTTGAAAGGGCAGCACTCTTATCGAGGGCATCATGGTAGAATATATTTGAGAGATGTTTAATAAAATGTGTTGCATATGTCAATTATAGATTAGATTCCCAAAATGGAGACACCTAGGATAACATCAGTGTACCTTCTGGGCTCACAGAATGTCATGTAACACAGGCAGAAAATACAGCAGGAGAAGCCAAATTTGGAAGAAGAGACGTCATCATGATGCCATAAACTTAGTTATTAATCTCCTTGTGGATTCAATTATTAAATTTAAATTTGAGAAAACCTACTCAACTGTTAAATAGATCAGTTTAAGCCACCAGTGATTCATGCAATTTAAAAGCAAAATCTGGTATGATACTTTACTATGTTTCACTTGGCATTCTTTCAACAACTACAAAACCAGCAAAAGGCAACCACTCCCTTATCAGAGTAGAAGAGTAAAAAAAGATGATAGTGGTAAAGAAGTCACAGATCCTGCTCGTGAGGCTACAGACGGTGTAACATATGTGACTACAGAGGTGGGGAGATTTCCTCCAGGTATCAAAAAGTTTATTAAAATGCTATATTTACATGGTTGTCCTTTTAATAAACATATTGCTAAAATGCAATAATAAAATGTGTGCAAATTATTCTCTGCTTACCATTAACAATAACGATGATATCACGGAAGTCAATTTCTCCCCTAGCTTCCACTCTTCCTTCACACCTGTATATACCTTCATCACTCTTATTGATGTTGAGAATCTGCAGATTATTGTTGGCTAGCATAGCAAAGCGATCTAGAAAGTAAGCAAAGGGGAGGGAATGATATCAGTAATTGAAAGCAGAGTCCAGTATGTTCTAAATTGCTAAGAGTTAAAATATGGCACTTGTCTGACACTATCAAACTTTTCATCAACAAACAAATTCAAATTTGAAAGTAAAATGTAATTTCATGGCTTCAATTTTTTCCACTCCACACGGCCTTGTTTCACTTTTTTTTCTAAAATACATTCAAGACTTTATTTCCACATAAAATGGTTAGGCTATTATTTTCCCCTTGGTACTTTGAATGCAGAAATGATACACAAAAGAACAATGCTGAGATATTAGATATCGCAGACATGAAGACATTTTGGCTGCCAATATATAGCAACTTGGGCATGGAAAAGGATTAGAAAATTGAATAGCCTTTCTTACACAATAATTAAAGTAATAATTTTGTATACCCTGAGGAGGCAGCTAAATGATACAATAATATTCAAGTCACATAAAGGACATATAAAATGGCCATGTCTTGAACTTATTTGAAATTTTTTCCTAAATGCCAGATAATCTTTAGTAATGAATAGATTAGACTTTATTAATTTTATTTCAAGATTCCATTTTGTGTGTGAGTATATGCACACGAATATACATAAAAATAAGCTGTTACAGGCGATGCATTAGTTGATCGCTTAAAGTAATCTGGCTAGCTTTGGCATCATCTCAGCCTGACTGCGTTTCCCATTATGTCTGGTCTGGTTTTTTAATCATGGCAATTTTGTTGCCGTGTTAGGATCTTTTCTCTACTTATCAAGTAATAGTCTGACATCTAGTCCATTTTAAAACATGTTGTAAAAGCAATATCCTAAATTTCATCAATTAATGTATCATTAAACATCATCTTTTTGGTATGTGTAGTATTTGAGATACTTTGGTAAATAAGAGAGACAAATCCTCGATCCCCTTGTACTTTTTGGTAAAGTAGAAATGGCATTAGTTTAAGGTGCTCACCTCTGGTGTATGTACTGTTACACCATCAAAGGTTACTTTTTGGACCTATTCCAATGTTTACTGCTCTTCCCCTATCTGCTGGCTTGATAGACAGGTTAGGGTAAACCCGGAAGCCGTGTGAGAAAAAGGTAGAGCCTCCCTCAGCTTGGGTCTCCGAATGGATGGGTGAGGCTGCCGACTGGACATAAACTGCTATATTAGGTTGTTTTGGGTCCAGATCAGATTTGGGATTCATTTGCCATAGCAATTCCTTAATGCAATTTCTTAATGTCATACCAGTTCTAGTTTGGACTACAAATACAAATAGGGGAGTGATCCAGTGAGAGGACTATGCTTAATAAAGGTAAGCAAGAAATAATTAATAGAGTGGAAATAGGTAGAATCAGAGGCTCCCAGAAATAGAAAGTATTGATTGTATAGCAAAAGACACATGATTTTCAGCTCAGGAAGTACAATAGTCCCCCTTATCTATAGTTTTGCCTTCTGCAGTTTCATTTACCTGCAGTCAACCGTGGCCCGGAAGCAGATGATCCTCCTTATGACATTTTATCAGAACTATATCACAATACCTGCGACATTCACCTCATTGAATCTTATCACGTAGGCATTGTATCATCTCACACAATCAAAGGAAAAAGGGCGAGTACAATACAATAAGCTATTTTGAGAGAGAGTAGCCATGTTCACATAACTTTTATTACAATATATTGTTGTAATTGTTCTATTTTATTATTCCTAATTGCTCTTAATCTCTTAATTTATAAGTTAAATTGCCTAATTTATAAATTAAACTTTATCATAAGTACGGTTTTTTGGAGAAAAAAGTATACACAAGGTTAGGTACTTTCAGTATCCACTGGGGGTCTTGAAATAGATCTCCCGTGAACATGTAGGGACTACTGTATAAACTTCTTCATAATGTTTATTTCTTCTTTAGGTTGACCCTAAGAAGAGAGCCACAAATGTTTATACAGATGCTTCCCATGGTAAATTTTTCTTTTCTCTAAGAAAAGCCTGGAGAAAAAGAATCTGCAAGAAATTTTAAAGTTTAACTCACAGGAAGTCCTGGAATAAATAACTCAGAACTCCTAAAAATTAAGACTGTTTCAAAGTCAATTAAAAGAGCCTCTACTCAAGCGTGTGGCTGGAAATGAGAATGAGAAGCAATTATAAATTGTAAAAGTTCAAGCTTAGGGATGCACATAATTATACCTTGATCATTGTAATATTTTTAAATTACTAAAATATGTATTATCCTTTAACTATAATGTTCTTTAATGTTTATAGTATATTTAGTTAAAAATTAGCAAGCGGAAGAATTATTTTAATCAGGAAGGCAATATTTGATATAAAAAAGGAAAATGACTTGAATGTATATCATACATATTTTGATAGGAATAAATCAATCTTTTTAATTGTAAAATTTTAGTTTCAAATGGCCATTTTAATATATTATTTCTACTGTCTGAGAGAAACTAGTAGAACATTAGAAAAATAGTAGTTACCTGCTAAATCTAAATACATACCAATGTTTCTCTATACAGAAAACAAATCATGTGAAAATTGCAAGTCAAATTCTAGGTATGTGTGTAAAGTCCCTGGAATGATAGCAAACTATCAAACTGAAGTACATCATGAATATGCGCTTGTAGAAAACATTTGAAGAAAGCACTGCTTCAATCAATTACACATAACTATGGATATTAGGACTATTTGATTATTAGAGATTATTAGTTTCAATTATACAGAACTTTCATTTTTAATAAATCATTATTGCATTAAAAAATAAATGAAAATCATACTACCCAATAAGTGATCTGCTTTATGCTTCTTTAGGCAGATTATTTTCTAGCCCTCTTTTCTTCTCATTCCCCAGCCACTGATGATATGTCTCTCATCTACTCTTACGGCTTCAATTACCATCTATATTTTTAGCCTCGCAATTTTTCTTCATACAAGACCATTACCTGAATTAGAAAAGTGTTTGACAGTATACCAGATGTACCTACTGAGAAGGGTTGGAAGTATTTTAATCTCAGCAAATTTAAAATTTACTTTACTATCTCCACCTGAAATTTCTCATGTGGTCTCTCCAGTTCTGTCTTAGCATGTCTGTACATTGAACTATTTGCCCAAGTCAAATTCCTTGAGTCATCTTTGACTTCATCTCCCTCCATCTGCATATCTAATTAAATCCCATGTCCTGTCACTTCCCCCGTTATCATTCCTTAGTCTAAATCTCCTTCTCCTTCAGCAATTATTTCATTAGGATTTGAACTGTTATCAATGCGTGGAGTTTTGCTTTTACTACCATCCAACACATTCTTCTCACTGAAGCACTAATATCCTTCTCAAATTCATATCAGATCATGTTACTGCCCTGATTAAAATGCTTTAGCGATGTTGCTTTTGGAAAAATTCCTTAGCAGAAACGTCAAGGTCATGATGACTCGGCTCAACCTTCCTTTTCAGTTTCCTACCTTATTAGTTCTTTATGACCAATCCTAGTTTACATTTGTCTATTAGTATAAGTATTCCAGTTGCTATTCATAAATTTCCATTCTAATGAACGTATTCCAGTTTCTAGGAAGCACCGTTCATGGTGTTTTTCACCTCCGGCCACTGCAGATGGTGTTTTCCCTCCTGACAAGTTCCCGCCACTTAAGGGTTACTTCTCTCTTCAGCAGGGACCTTGGACCCCCACCTCTGCCCTAACTAGTTGAGGTATTCTTTCTTTATCATCCTCTATCATTGCACTTTCCTTCTCACAGACTTCAACATACTTTGTTTTCACTGATTTCTCTATGAATCTTTTCTACTAGATTATTAGCATTTGAAGGCAGTGAACTTGTTTATCAAGTTAACTATGAATAATCACCATCTAGCATGCTAGATGGCACAGAGTAGGTTTTCAACAACTAGTTCAAAATTGAATGAATTTCTAACTGGAGGAAGATTACATATAAAAAAAATCTTGAACAAGATGACTTTATCCACAGTTTTTTATGCAAAAAGGTTATTTCATTTGGCAATGACCAAAGCATTTAGAACAGTTTTAGAGATAACCTGCAAACTGGCTGAGGTTGAAATGGGCATCTTCAATATCATATCCCTCCATTGAGAGGACACTAAACGTCAGGATTTTCAACTTTCATAGCAAAATGCCACCTTTACTTCCTAAATGCTTATTTTTTGCAGATGGATTATTTTCAACAAGTAGTGTGGAAAACCCCCACTCAAAATAGTCTAATGGAATTTTAATAAAGCATACTCGCCACGCAGCCACTACCAAAAGCATAGCTCATAAGATGGACATTTTCCAGCCTTCATTATTTCATCTGGAGCCTGTGAAGTTTACTCACACACCACATTAAGGCTTCAGAAAATTACCTGAATACATCATATTCTTCTAAATCCCTTTACACGTTCTTTTCGTGGTTATAAACCTAATCTTATTACATTAGCTTTAATAAAGGGATCATACAAGGTATAATCAGATGAAGAATATTATTTCTTGTAATATTTGGTAAAACTTATTCTCAAGATTTAAAGACTCAACGGAAGGAAAGAGAAAGATCAATGTCATTTAGCTGAGAACCTGATACGCAAAAGTTTTATTCATTCATTTAACAAATATTTATTATGTGCCTAAAGTCTTATTTGAAACTCACAAGTATTATTTAAAATGGAGATAATAACCCACTGTTTGCAGATACAGAATCTTAAATAGATACAGAACATTTAGAAAAGTTATACAAAGCTTCAGGGCCAAGGAGTAGAGCCACCTTCAAATACTTCCTTGCATCCCTCTATACTGGAGAAAACTGTGTGGCTGTGGCCCAGAAGTAGTATTCCTCCACCACCATCACATTGGACCATCAATCTTGGCTTTGAGGCTTTTGTTCTTTGTGTCTTTTAAAAACTATAATTCATTTCAAAACTTTCTTATAATTAAGGCTTACAATAAACCAGATGTACACTTGAAGCCTAAGATGAGGCAATCTGAAAATGTTGAGACATTGTCATTTAACTGCTATAAAAGAACTGCCTTTTCTTTATTATTGAGGGTAAAATAGCTGAAAATACATCGTACAATGTACTCATGTGATCTGTTAATAAAATATAAAGCAGTTATCCTAAAATAAAATAAGAGGAAATAAGTATTATTTCTCACTTATTATAATAGAGAAAAAGAGAGTTAGTCAATAACTGACAAGCACTGAAAATGCCAAGACCAGAAAAAAGTATCTCAAAATTTAAAAAAGACTATTAAACATGATTATGATACATTCTCTGTACATACTCAAAAATAGATACTATCTGCTTTCTCTCCTTTATGCTATAAAAGTTTATCTCTTAGAAACACACAACGGAATCATCCAAGATGGAAAGTATTTAAAAAGATTCAATTATTTCGTATCTCTCTGCAATGCAGGTGCATTGAAAAATATTCTAAATTGAAAATGCTCCCAATGCACAATGGTAAAGTAGCATAATGTAAGCAAATTATGCTTTCAATTTCAGATGTCATATTATTCTGGAATTTTAGCTCAGTCTGAATCAAAATTATGAAGACAATTTGAATGAATGTACTTTTCTGTCTATTATCCATATGCATCTTACCATAATATTTAGAACATGTAGGTGTCTTTGAAAGAACAGTGCCAGAATAATAAATAGGATTCATATGGATATTATTTTAAGACTACAGAGTAAGCCCACCGGATCATGTATAAATTGTAATATATAGAATTTGAATGCATCAGGATTGATTCCTTCATTTACTTATTGTCCTTCTACTGTTGGTACTAAGTTTTTCTTGAATAGGATAGGGGTCAGCAAACATTTTCCATAAATCTCCAAGTGATAAGTATTGTAGACTTTGTATGCCACACCATCTGTGTCACAACTGTTCAACTCTGTCCCCAAAGCAGCCATGTGAACTGTGCAATGGTCAGGTTACAAAAACAGCAGAGGGGCTGACTTTGGCCCAAGATCCATGGTTTGCCAACACCTATGTTAGAGCTCGAAGGTTCTCAAAACAGTGGTTTGATACTTGGGATCAAAAAACTAAAAAATTCTATATTCAGTCAGGTAGATTAAGTCTTTTTAAAAACTGCAATATTATTAGAACATATAATTTAGGGAGTTACCAAAATACTAACTGTCGGAAATAGCGGTGACTTCCTCATTATGATACAACCAGCTGACAGCAGGGGCAGGTGAGCTGCTAACTCGGCAAACCACTTCTGCATCCTCTCCTTGTTTGAATTCTTGAGGAGATACCACTTCTCTGAAAGTGAGTTTTTCTGTATCAGGAAAGTAAAACAAACCAGAAAAGTATTATTGCTCAGTTCTCCCAATAAAGTATTTCAAAATCTGTGTGGATTGATGCCACAATAAAATCATTAGTTAACTCTAGATCTTTTAAAACCTTAAGCCAGATAATGTGATTCCTCAACTGAGAACTTCTCATCTCACTGAGAAGAAAGTTCAATTGCCATACTAGGTCTTATGCGAACTGGAATCAGCCCCACAACTCTGATCCCAATATCTTCTCTCTTTTCCAAGTCCCTGTGATCCAGACAAATTGTCTTCTTTGCAATTCCTTGAACACTCCAGGTTTGTTCTAATCCTTGGGCGTTTGTGCTCCTTTGAATCCCTTCAGATTTCTGCTGCACCTTCACAGGTAAAATAACCATCTCCCTTCCCTATTCAACTCCTAATTCCTTCAGTAGAGAATTCTACAGCATGGATATCTAGCATCTATGTATTTTATCTAAGCTCATTCATTGTTTGTCTTTCTCCACTCACTAAAATATAAGTACCAAGTAGCCAGTGACATTTTCTGTTTCAGTTACTACTTTCTAGGATTTAGAATATTGTCTGTCATGTAGTAGACACCCAGTAAGTATGTTGAATGAATGAATGAACATGGGTATTTATGCAACACAACAGTGATCCACTGTTCTTGCCAGGAAAAAAAAATCATTTCTTTAGTTTACAAACAAAACACCAGACATCTTTCCTTGCATCACTCGAAGTAATGAAAAATCTTTCCAAATACTATGTCCATGATCACTTCAATTTAATTTTTTCTATTTATCAAAGAGGTATAGTAGGAATCACATAAACAAGTATACTATCTTTTCTTAAGGAACCTAGAAACTAAAAGGAGTGGGGGGAAAGTCTAAATCAGGAAAAATGAGGACAATACTGTCCCAACAAATTGCCCTGTGCATCAAAGAGGAAGTCGTGCCATGGGAATGCTTTGGCCTTTTTTCCTCATGTCTTATTTCTAGAATAATAATAATAATAATAATAATAATAAAGCTATGGGGAAGGGGTGTCTTAGGAGTTATTATTTCAAAAATTTCATAATTTTTCACATATGGTTCATTAATATGTGATAGAAATACTATCACATATGAATTGTGAGGCATTGTTCTAAGGACATTATACAGTATTAATTAATGTAGTGCTCAAAACAACTCTATGTAAGAGGTAGGTACTACTATATATCTATTTTATAGATGATGAATCTGAAGACACAGAGGTTAGGCAATTGCTCAAGGCCACAAAATCGAGTGATACAGCCTGGTTTCAAACCTAGGGAGTCAACAGGCTTCATTTATAGTGTTCTGAAATAGGTTAATGATTCCTAAATGTAAGAAGGGGGAAGGAATGTAGAAAACTATCAATCTTAATTCCTAAAATCGAGTGTAAGTATGGAAAACCATGTTAATGAAAATTCTGTTGGTGAAGGATCCAGCTAGATATTACTCTCCACTAAATGAATTTCCAGCTTTTTCTCTGTCTACCTCTGTTCACTGGCCCTTCCTCAATTCTCATTCTAGACTGGTCACTGCTATCATATATGTAATTTCATTTGTTCTAATCCTGACCTTTTATCTTAGAGTGAAAAACTACTTCCGATAAATTTCTTAACACTAAATGATCTACTGTTTTCTATTTACCCAATAGATTTTTAATGGCTGGAGAACATGAAAACATTTTCATACTTTTTTACCAACAGAACTGGCTCCATGTATGTATTTATAATAAACTATTTCCTATTATCTATTCCAGTTTAGAGACATACCATGACAAAATATGAATAAACTGATACTTGTAATGGTCTTAGAACATCGTCTAGCACATAGTTCTTCATGAGTGTTAATTTTTGTTAAATGCATTATTTATGGTCGATTTTTATGCAACCACAATTTCAGTCAGCTAATAAAGGCATCACTTACGGTAAATTTCCAAAACAACTGTAGCTTCTTGTGTCTGTCCTTTGGCATCTGTTGCTTGACAACGATATATCCCTGCATCCTCTATATTTGCGTTGTAGATGGTTAGTCGTGATCTAACACCTTCCTTTTGCACTGCTACCCTCTGTGTTGAAATTATCTTCTCCCCTTGAGGATTATACCAATCTATACTCTCAGGTTCACCAATTGCTGCAGAGAGCCATGGAAAAGAAATGTTTGAAAATATGTCTCAAGTGCTTGTTTTGGCATTGACATTTACTATTATGTAACAACTTTTAACAATTTAGAAAAAATGTAAATAAGAGAAAGCTGGAAGTCTCAAAATCTTACAAAATTGAAAGTAAACACAAATGTTAGCACACATGTTCATCCTTATTTATCCAATGTTGATAAATCAGTCCTGTTTGCATAAGCAAAACCCAAAAGTTCTACAGGAAACTTCCAGTACAGTATTTCCACTCTGATAGTTGAAACTTTACCATAGCAATCTATAAATTATTATTACAGTTAAGTTATGAAAGTGCCTTGGCCACTGAGTCAGATATTAATTATATGTGACAGATATATCTGAACAGAAACACGATTACTAACATGATTTCACGTGTTCCCAAGTCTCTTTGTTAGGGTCAGGAGACAGTACTTTTTCCTGATAAAGCACAGCTCATAAAAATGTAAATTTTACGCAAAATAAACTTTGGCTTTTGATAATATTGAATTCGGAATTAATTTCCCAGGTAGCTAAACTTGAACAGATAAGGCCAATGGCTATTTTTAAAATGGAGCCCTAATCTCTTTTCTCAACTAAAATGAATAGTTTCATCATTTTAATCTAAAATTGTTAACCATTTAATCATATGATAATTAGAATGCATTGAAATGATGCTTATACTGCTAGGCAACTGCAACCAAATCATTACAAGGTAAACATTTATTTAAGTTTCCAATTCAGAATCCAGGTTATTATCCTCTTCATAAAAGCTGAAGCTTCCAATGCTTGCTTTTACTCATCAAAAGGATGTATTCACTTAATTACTTGAAAGATCATTTGTGGAACTAATATATGCTACTAACTCAAAAGTATCAGGAAAAAATGCATAGTTAACTAACATCTGCAATACAACTTTGAAGAATATTATTCCTTCTTATACTTTCCCAAGAAATGGTTTTAGAAATAAATTATTGTGCTTTCCATATCAAATTAGACATGCTTAGCAAAAAGTATGAAAGAAACTTTAGTTAAATCTTAAATGGATTTTAGTTATCTTATCTTCAGTTCTTTCTGGATAGAACCATAAAACCATAGTGGTTATGGGATAAGTAATTTGGGGAAAGTATTTGTTTTAATTCCCATCTAATAGAGAAGTTACGAACGAATAATTTAAGTGAACATCATTTTAAATTTGAACAATACAAAATCTCATTTTATACAGTAAATTATATAGAACATTCTGTGAAATATTTTAGATATTTTCATTCTTGATAATATGCTCCAAAATTTCATTATCATGGAGAGTTTATTCTGGATTTTCATAGAGCAGTCATGATTCTCTATGACATCTCTAATAAATAATTTCCAGTAAAACTTGTCATGTTATTTTATTAAGACTGGACTACTGGCTATACTAATAAATAACATTGCAATTTTTATTTTCTGAAAAATGTGGTATACAAATTCATTTGCTATTTATGACATAATCTTATTTAGCTCTCTGAGGGTCTGACTACCTTCTAATGTAAATTTAAGACATTTATTTTACTGAGTTTAGATGTCTACGTTCTAGTGTCAGGGAACTGTCAGTTTACTCAGGCTTGTAGTTAAAAAAATTTATATATATATATATATATATATATATATATATATATATAAGCATTTTGGTTTGCAAGTGTTTCCCACATCTTTATTTTTAGATTCTGCTTTCACTGTTGTATTTAACATATATAAAACCACTTCCATGACAACAGTATGGCTCTTGGTTGCACATCTCTGTATAAAAGGAAAAAAAAATGTTTAATTATTTTGCCTTATTTTAAGAGTACCATTTTAGGGGCGCCTGGGTGGCTCAGTTGGTTAAGCGTCCAACTTCACCTCAGGTCATGATCTCACAGATTGTAAGTTGGAGCCCTACATCAGGCTCTGGGCTGACCCCTAGGAGCCTGGAGCTTGCTTTGGATTCCTTGTCTCCTTCTCTCTCTGCCCTTCCCCCACTTGTGCTCTGTCTCTCTCTGCCTCTCAAAAATAAATTAAAGAAAAAATTTAAGAGTACCATTTTAGTACCATTGAATGATGTTAATTAATTCTTTTAAATGATTCCTTAATTTGACCTTATGTAATACCTACAGAGGTAATAACATTATATAATGTTACATATAACATATATATTTGTCATATATAACAAATCTAAGAAAATAATACAATTTCATTTTCTTTTTTTTTTAATTTTTTAATGTTTTAATTTATTTTTGAGAGAGAGACAGAGACAGTGTGAGCAGGGGAGGGTCAGAGAGAGAGGGAGACACAGACTCCAAAGACAGGCTCCAGGCTCTGAGCTAGATATCAGCACAGAGCCTGATGCGGAGCTCGAATCCACAACCGTGAGATCATGACCTGGGCCGAAGCCGGATGCTTAACTGACTGAGCCACCCAGGTGCCCCTACAATTTCATTTTCTAAGAAAATAATATAAATCTAAGAAAATAATCAGTTTCATTTTCAAAATTCATTTTTATACTATTTAATTATTCTGTGATTATGTTACACAATTGAGCTGTGCATGTGCATGTGTGCATTTGTGTATATAAAATATGGACAAGATTTAAAAACAATTATCTTCATTCTTATTCCAAAGCTCTGCTGACATAATAAATGATCTTGAACCAATATCTCACTTGCTCTCTTCCTTTCTATTTGTCAATATGCAAAAATATGTATCAACAGACCTAGCAATTCAGACCTTTAGGAAGGCAAAAATATGAAAAATCATTGCCTGTATTAGTTTTTCAGAAGATATGATATTATATATATACAATATAATGTAATATATATTATAATGTATTATATATGACTTATAAATATAAGTTTCTATCTTTTTTGAGAAAGAGGAGAGCTGGGAGACCACAAATGAGATAGGAGAAGACAGAGAGGGAGAGAGAGAGACAATCTTAAACAGGCTTCATGCTCAGCATGGAGCCCAACACTGGGCTCGATCCTGTGAACCGTGAGATCATGACCTGAGCCTAAATCAAGAGTCAGACGCTTAACTGACTGAGCCACCCAGCAACCTATAAATGAATATTTTTCATAACTTTACGTATGTAGGCTTGCAGGCATAAAAATGAATTTGATGAATATAAATAGAAGTACAATGTGTGCATTTGTGACTTCTACAGTATGCTGAATTAGAATGTGTTGCTTAAGTATTTAAATGTCTTCTGAAAAAATTCTGCAAGTGCATGATTAAACCAAATTAGGTCCATATAATTATGATATATGATACTTTTGATTAATAGCCACAAAATTCTTGCCAAAGTTTTGCTGATTAAATATCTATTTTTTTTAATTCACTTCACATAAGGACAGATTTGACTTGCTTTGTCCTAAAGTTTTCATTCAGGTGTAACTATAGTACAGTGTGCCATATCTAATTTATTCACTGCATATTTAAAAAGATAATTCAGTTACAATATTTATATTCATCCTAATATTACTATTTATACAGGAATAATATTTGAATTTATTTAAGTTATTGTGCATACATTATATTTGATAATAAGTTATTTTCAAAATAAATGAGCAACTAGTTTGACAGTCAAAATTAATAACTTTAAATTAACAGAAATAAAATTCATAGTTTTTAATATGCAAAATATGGTTACAACTTCCCAACATCAGAAGCCCAGTGATAATATAGGATTTTATTTTTAGAGACTTGTATTTTACTACTTAAATTTTGCCAATATATAGTACTAAATAATTAATGCATAAATCAAGTTATCTTAAAATACTTGTACACATACATACCTGTACATGTGAAGAATTTAGATTCACCCACGCTAAGCTCTACTTTGCTAAGTGAAATTGTCACTTGAAGAAGAGCTGAAAAAAATTTAAATAATAATTAAGTATAGTTTTAAACATAAATTCTAAGATTTTATTACATGATCTATAAACTACATGATCCAAACAGCAATTATTTTCCCTGTAAATTTTTATTACCAGTAAAAGGAAATGGAAGTTTTATAAAATACAATCTAATTATAACAATCTAACAACATTATGTCTGTTACATTAGTATAGAATTTACAACTAGACCAAATACTGGACTTAATTAACCTAACATGTTGAGATTTATTTCCCAAGTAAATGAATAAATTCCTACTCCCTTCCATATTTACATTCTTGGTCATATATGTGCTACCACATTGAGCAATAACTACAGAAAATTTGTGGCCAACATTTGGAATCTTATTTGAAAGAGTAAATCCTAAAAAAATCTAAAAACCAGAGTAAAAAGTGCTACTGATAATCTGTGGATTGTAGTAACCAAAAGGTGCACAGATTGCACAAACATAGGATCAAAAATTGTCTATAAAAGGGGATGCTATAGAACACCAGATAACACTGGACCAGAATAAAATTCACCCTTAGAAATGAGAAGGGCATACAATAAATCAGCCCAATGGCAGAAAGGCAGTGATAAGGTGTGTTGACTCTTCTGGACTGTGCATGGAGGAAATGTTTCTATTTAAATAGATTAACCACACTTTGCCATACCCTAGGTTTGAGAATTTAATTATCAATACATGTTCTTTGGGAAACTCCAAGCTGAAAATTTAAAATAGCAGTGCCACATGTAAAGCTCACAGATAAGTGGCAGATTTCAACATAAATCCCTTTCAGAGGACCTTACATCACTAGCCCTCACTGCCCAAGATTTTTTTTTTTTTAAAGTAGGCTCCAGGCCTAGCATGTGAACTTGATCTCACAGCCTTGAGATCAAGACCTGAGCTGAGATCAAGAGTTGGATGCTTAACTGACTGAACCACCCAGGCACTCCAACACTGCCTAAGATTTTTATAAATGAAGTACTTCTTAACCTAAACTCATATTCTAACATTATAAAAACCATGGTGAAAGAAGGCACTATGAGCAAGAGTCAATTAAAACATCCAAAAGGAAAGACAGACCCATGAAATTTCAAAAAAAGAAATTAGACTAAGAGTATAACTTAACTATGTTGGAAACAACTAGAGAAATGAAATGTAGAATCAAAACCATGAGAAAAGAAGAAAATATCAAGAAAGACTTGTGGGACACGTTTAAGCTCTTTAAAATATGTTTCCTTGTACTCCCCATCATTGAGGGATAAATTCCTTTTTTTTCAGGACACCTTTCTGGGAAACAGGTTGGCTTACATGGCTTTCTCCTCTCCTCTCAGTCTTGGGTCCAATTTTTATTCATAATTCCTGAATTCTCAATGAGTGCTTGATACATTATAGGGGCTCACTGAGTGTTCAAGTAATTGTAATATTTCAGAGGGAACTAGATTAAGCACAGAAGTTAGAAAGAATAGGAAGAAAACTAGTAGAACAAAGGGACAAGAGAGTATCTAAAAAGTATAAACAAGGGCAATTCCAGTGAGAATTCACAGAGGGGGACTTTTCCTTCTGAAGAATAACTAATCCTCTTGGTACATTTAGTTTAAGTGTAATGGGGTCAGAGGCAAAGTGCAGAAGTTAAGGAAATTGAGTTTGCCTGTATATTAAGTTAAGTTTGAACCTCAAGAGATGGCTGGGGCTTTGGGGATCCACAATTCTGGGCAGGGGTTTTATAAATTGGAGAAAATCTGAGCATGCCTACAGATAGAAAGGAAGGAGGCAGAAAAGACGGATGGCTGAAAATAAAAAGGAATTGCCATTCTGTTCCACTTTCTCTATTTTTCCTCTCTCTTTGTCCTTTAAGACATTTATCCTATTTCCTTTCCTCTTTGGATCCTTAGTGTGTGCTCTTCTAAAATGTAATCTTGTGATTTCCAAACTTCAGCTAGAATTCAGCTGGACAGCATATTTGAATTTCAAATTTTCTATGTGCAAACGGGAACCTTTTCCCCTTCCACCAAAAATTGTCTGCCGTTCATATTCCATTTTTGGTCATCATCAATCAATTTGAAGTCTTGGAGATACAGCCTCTAAAATGTCATTTGTATGCATTCTTATTTATTTCCAACACTTTTTCCCTAATACATGTGCTCATTAATTTTAGTGTAAAAGGTTTATTTTAATCAGAGAGAGTGATATATCAGATTCTATATTTCTTTTTCTGACTTTTATCTCTTCAAGCTCTCTTTCCATGAAGTATTTCTCAGGTTGCTGCATGCATATGTTTCTAAAACTGCTTAATTTCACCTGCTTGTTTCAAAAGTCCTTGGGGTGGATTTGCTTAGTCCAATTTGTTAATTATTATACAAATTTTAATTGAAAGAAAACTTACTTTTCCAAGTTTATTTCTAATTACTCTCTCCTAATGCTCTACAGTTAGAGACAATCATTATTAATTATCCCTGCCCTTCTCCACGGACTCACACTTTTCCTGCAACTGTGTACTGCCTTAAACTATTTCCTCTGTCTTTCTCTCCCTTTCTCACATGTTCACATAGCTGGCTACATTCTATCTTCAAAGCAAAACTAATATATCAATAACTTTACACATATTCTTTGATAGCCTCCTCTATGATATCACTAAATAAATATCTTTGGTCAGTAGGCATCTTCATTAAACAAATGAAACTTACATAATTGCTAATTAAATTTTCTACTTTATTTAAATGTAAATTTCTAAAGGCAGAGGCTTATCAACCTCACTTCTGTTTCTCTTAAACTGATAAATTATGAATACACGGCAGAATAATGGATAAACACCAAGGGTTTATTGTACAGTATGTGTATAGAACACTGACATTATTGACAATATAAAATTTTAGAATTACTTCATTGCCTTAAATTGAATTTAAAGATATAAGACAGTTTGAGAAATGTCTGCCAATTATTATTTAAATAATTCCTGTCACTAGTCTGTAGTAAATTTGCTTTTCTGAGGAAAAGTTTATAGAAAAGAAAGAACTTGAAGGATGTAAGCACTTTAAATGTCAAATACAGTTCTGGATAATTTTACACTGATTTGCTAATGGGTATAATAAATAACCTATTCATTGTAATAAAATGAAATTGAGCTTGAAATTAATTAGTTAATTTATATTAAAATACTTGGTTAATTTTTCATTCAGCAAAAACTATCAATTCACCCATTAATCAAGACCATATTTTTCATGGACATTTTGGTGACTAGACACATCATTACATTTCAGGTATTAAAGAATATGAAGAAAATACATAATTCTCTAGTTTAACACATTTCCCAAAGGCTGGATTTGCTCTAATTGACCTCTATAGATACATTAAAACATGTGCATATTAGGAAAAACCTGGAGAACTAAAATTTAAGGTCATTTCTTAATCACGGCTCTAGTGATTTAACATCCAGAGTTTCTTGTAATCATTCTTGACCCATAGCCACCTACAATGGTTTCATTTTGGACCCAAATGTCAGAAGAAAATTAAAGTTTTCTAGTGTCAAAAGTTGTGTTTAGAGAAAACTTGACAGGACTGATATATTTAATACCTACCTGGTTAATCTCTCCTTCATTTTTGTTGTTTCAAGGTACATACCGAAAAATGAATGCATACCGTAATATAAGACTTTTAGTTCATTTAGAAAAAATAATATTAAGCATTTCTAATTAAGATTTCAATTTAGGACTGGAATTTGAAGATGAAATGGCATTCACTGAAGCTGAAAAATCTGATTTTGATGTTTTACTTTGTTATGTATTTCAAATAGATATAGTAACATTAAAGAAAACTATAAAGGGTATAATATTTCATAGATTAACTTCATATAAGGAGCATTATTGATTACATAATGGCATTCCCTATAAATTAATCAGTAAATCATCTCTTTGTATTAGAATTGGGTTTGAATAGTAAATAAACATATATATGCCAGTATCTTCACAAAAGATCCTTAAAGTAAGAAAAAGAGTTAACTCACAGACTAAATGGTGGAGCTATGATAAATCTATGTCTTCTGTGAACTATTCTCAAAGAAATACATGTTATATTAACCTTAAAAGTAGAGTGAGGTAAATTAAAAACTGTCTAAAAAATCAGTATTTATTAACTACATGCATTTTACAAATGACTCTTTTAAATGCAATGGTATACAGGGGCTCCTGGGTGGCTCAGTTGGTTAAGTGTCTGACTTCGGCTCAAGTCATGATCTCACGCTTTGTGGGTTCGAGCCCGCATCAGGCTCTGTGATGACAGCTAGCTCAGAGCCTGGAGCCTGTTTTCAGATTCTGTGTCTCCCTCTCTCTCTGACCCTCCCCTGCTCATGCCGTCTCTCTCTCTCTCTCTCTCAAAAATAAATAAAAACATTAAAAAAATTTTTTAAATGTAATGGTATACAAAAATAATAAGCCATAGTTCCAAACGTCAAAGGAAGTATAATTTATTTGGAAAAATTAACACTATGTAAAATGGTAAATGATAAAACTAGATGACCTGTATCAATTATGGCCATCATGAGATTTATAACTAAGAAGGCTGCATAGAGGGCAATCAAACTTGAAAAAAATACAAAAAGATGTCATAAATGTTATAATAAACCGACAGAAAGAGGGTAGACACTCCATATAAGGAATATATAATGCTGGTGGATATTGTAGGTAAGGTAAAGTATTCAAAGAACATTCAGAGGATAGCTAGTAGGTCAATATAGAGGTAGTTGTCTTTATTATAATATGGGGAATATATTATCATTGAAGAAACAATTTTGAAAAGACATTGGAGGATCTCAAAAGCCATGGTAAATGTCAAGCCTTAAATTTTTCTCCATTAATTATTTATAAATAGATACTGACATGACAAAATTGGCATTTAGTAAAGGTTAGGCAGAAGACAAGATAACTGACAATTGAATTAAGGGGAAAAACACTTTAGGGCATGTTATGTTGAGTATCTGGGTTGGCTGGTGACAAAGAATATGGAAATATAGGAGTGGAGGTAACAACAAAGATCAAAATAGAAGTTATCTCTCTAATCAGTTAGAACACTGGAGAAAAAGGGGAAAAGTCAAAGACATTGAGATCTTTCTACTTCAATGAAGCAAGGGTCACCAATGTGTAAAAGAATATCAGGAGAAGCTAACGGAGGGAATCTATGCAGCTATAACTTATTTCCTAAATGAAAATTACTTCTCAAAATAGAACATAGGCAAAGCTATCATATCAAAGCTTAAATTAATATTTATAATTTAAGCATGCACATCAAATAGCAGATATTCAAAAGAGATTTTCTTAATTTATAGGAATATAAATATAATGAAGTCATTGGCATTTCTAAGTTCCATGAGGGGCCCAAGAGCCCATTGCAATTTGATACAACATTTAATAACGGCATTTAAAATGGCCAGTTTATCCCCTGCAGAGGTGTAAAAACTGACAACTTAATCAGTCTACTACATGCTTGACACAAAGCAGAGCTGGATCCACTTAAAATTCAACAGACATGCCGAGAGAACTTACGGCACTGATTTATCTTGGTACAATTTTTCAAGCTAGCACTTTTATTCCTTGGCCTCCACATGAAGGGACTTGAGAGAATTAAGGCACTTACCAAATAATTACAGAAACTCTCAAGGAGTCTTACTTATTGAAAGTTCTTACAAATTATTAATCATACCAAATGAGTTTGATTCTTTTCAATTTTCATTGAAAACATTTTAAAACTTTATCTGCTTTAAGAGAATTATGTATATAGTTATATTATTCACTTGTTTATTATTGAATATACATGTCACTATATTACAACAGTCTAAGTGGTTTATTAGATTTTAAAAATATTCAAGAAAACTCAGAACCTTTGAAGCATTTAAGAAAGAAATACTCTGTCATCAAATACTTGAGGAAACTTGATGGCTATGAATGTTTTATGAAAACTACTTTTATTTTCTTTTATTTTTATGTATTTATATATTTATGTATTTATTTATGTATGTATTTATTTATTTGAGAGAGACAGAGAGAGAGCACTAGCAGGGAAAAGGGGCAGAGAGGGACTGAGAGAGAGAGAGAGAGAGAGAGAGAGAGATAAAGAAAAAGAGAGAGAGAGAGAGAGAATCCCAAACAGGCTGGAAGCCAACACAGGGCTCTATACCACAACCCAAGGAGCATGACCTGAGCTGAAATCAAGTGTTGGGTGCTCGACAGACTGAGCCACCTAGGCACCCCCATGAAAACAATTTTTAAATAACTTTTTTCATCTAAGTTTACCAAGATGTAGTTAAACTTTTTAGCATAATCCCTCTCCAACTCTGTGATATTATATATATATATTTGAATTCAACTTTCCTATCCTAAATTAGGAAAATAAATTTTGCAGTTTCTAGATCACCTGTGCCCTATTAAAAGCAACTGGTCTACCTCCTCAATGCTTCTATTTCAATTGGCCTCTTCTTGTCAAGCTATAGACACTGTCTAATCACATCCTAAAAAAAAGTAACAATAAATGAAACAAACAAAAAAGAAAACAAAACAAAACAACCAAATAAGATAAAAAGGTAAAGCACCCTTTCCTTGCCTTTTTCTCAAATTACTATGGTATATCCTACTTGTCTTCATTACATTTATTGAAGAAAGCAAGAAAACAAGAAAGGAAGGAAGGAAGGAACAAATGAACGAACGAACCAATGAACGAACGAAAGAAGAGAGAGAGAGAAGAAAGAAAGAAAGAAAGAAAGAGAAAGAAGGAAGGGAGGGAGAGAGAGAAAGGAAGAAAGAAAGAAAGGAAACAAAAACAACAATAACAACAAAAACAAGAAAGAAAGCAAGAAAGAAGGAAAGAAAGAACTCTCGAAGTCCCCAGTCATTCTTTATTCTATGCCAATTTACTTCTGTCTTCTTCATTCACCTAATAAGTTTGCTGTTCCTAAGGTCAATAACACCATCTAATTTCCAAATCCAATAACAATTTTCAGCTTTTAAAAATTTTACTTAATGAAGGATGAGACCCTGCTGTTTTGTTTAACTGTCCAATTCTTTGATTCCTACATATTTATTCTCTACTCACTGTTCTGTGTACTCCTATTTTAGTCTTTTTTAATACATCGATTCTTCATGTATGCCTTAAATCTTTGTATTTCTTAGCAATCTCTTCTTTGTTTCCTTCTCTTCGAGTTTTATATACTTTCTTCTACTCCAAATACATATATGATGTTTACTATGTGCTGGGCAGTGTTTTAATTAGTGTATCTAAAATAACTTACTTAATTCTTAAGCAGTCCTATTAACCAGGAACTGTTTTCATTCCTGTTTCAGTGATGAGAAAGTTGAGGCAAACAATGGTTTCATGAGTTGCTAAAGGTCGCTCATCCAATAAATGGTGAAGCCAGATTTGAATCCAGCAATGTATGCTTGGTGTTTTTGATCTTAACTACTCCACTATGCCCTTCACACATATTCCGAAAATGTCCACTATAATCTGGCTGCCTTGTAAACACTCAAAACTCAACTTCCATTTGTACGTCATCTCCTCTTCTATATGTTAATTATACACAGAATTCGTGTGTATCTCCCTATCATCATTTTTGAGACTCAGGAACATATTTGCTAAAATTGATTACATTATTTACTTTAAAAAAACGTACATATTTCTCAAAATCAGCATAAAACTCGAGAGCATTCTCCTCCTGTCATATCCCATTCATTATTTCCTATCTTAAGTTATGCTATTATCATCTACTAAATCTAATTTACCAAATAAACTACAAATATCCAAAATTATTTCACTGTCTCCGCTCATTAATATAAAACTCATAAAATGTAACTCATTTTCATTTTGATGTCTCAAATCTGCTTCCATTTTGCATACTGACTTAGTTTGGTCCAGAAAATAGTCCATAATAAATACATGTGCATACTCTTAGGTATTTACTAAAAGAATACGAAACTACTAATTCAAAGGGATACATGCACTCCAATGTCTACAGCAGCATTATCTACAATAGCCAAATTATGGAAAAAGCCCAAGTGTCCAGTGACTGATGCATGGATAATGAAGATGTGGTATAGAGTGAAATCTTGTGGTGCCTGGGAGGCTCAGGTGGTTAAGCTTCTGACTCTTGATTTCAGCTCAGGTCATAATCTGATGGTTTCTGAGATCAAGTTCCCCATGGGGCTCTGCACTGACAGCATGGAACTTGCAGCATGGATCCCACTTGGGATCCTCGCTCTCCCTCTCTCTTTGCCCCAACCCCTCCCGAAAATAAATAAACAATAAAAATAAGAATAAAATCTTGCTATTTGCAATGTTGTGGATGGATCTAGAGAGTATTATACTGAGCAAAATAAATACGTGGAACTTAAGAAACAAAGCAAATGAGCAAAGGAGAAAAAAAGAGAAAGGCAAACCAAGAAACAGACTTTTAACTACAGAGAAGAAACTGATGGTTACCAGAGGGGAAGTGGGTAGGGTGATGGGTAAAATAGGTGATGGGGATTTAAGGATGAGCACCAGGTGCTGTATCTAAGTATTGAATCACTGTATTTTACACCTGAAACTAATATTACATTGTATGTTCACTAACCAGAATTTACATAAAAAACTTTAAAAGAATGTGTGCATAAACAAAGTGATACAATATGAAATGAAACAAATCAAATGAAATTTTCTTATTAATATTTCTCCTTGAATGTTTCTATTGGTTGAATGGAATAAAAAGCAGTTTTAAGTTCACTTTTATTCTATGTAGACGATTCTATTTTGGAGAGTCTATATCTTGCTAAATTTATAAAAATTTGCATAAATTAAATTAGTGACATATTAAGTGACTTTTGAGTAAAAATATTGCTACCATGGATTATTCAGTGATTGTGTGTGTGTGGGTGTGTGTGTGTTTCAATCAACACATGGATTCTACATGTGAATATAAAAATGTCATCCCAGTGACTGGTATTCAAAAAGTAACTGATGTTCAAAAGAGAATGTGTGAAAAAAAAGTAAGGGCAAAGAAGGACAAAAAGAAAGAACTACAAGTGAAAGGTAGAATGTTTGAAAGGAAATGTCAAGAAATGGTGAGCTTGAGAAGACCACGTGGTGAGGCAATGTATTTGATGATCATTACACTCTCACATGTTACAGAACCACAGCACGGAGCAAAGATCAATCACTCATGTTTTGAGATTCTCCCACATGTCAAGCATTTAAAAACCCGCGCTTACTAAGAAATTAAAGTGAATAAATCATACCAAAGAGGAAATGTTTGTGAAATGAAGTTCATGCTGATTCACATATATTTTCATTTTGAACAAATGATTTTTCCTTAAAATACAGTTTGAAATTATATAACGTGCAACAAGTTTATTATGAGATATGGAAGTTGAAACTCCAAATTTAAATAAACTTCATCACATAGCAGACTCAGCAAAATAGTTTATTAATAAAAGTAAAATACGTTACTTTAATATTTATAAAACAGGAAGCAATAAGACTATCTGTCCCATATTTTAAGATAAACCCTTTTTCTTAAATCACTTAATGTAAATAAAAGTAAAAAATATCCCTTCATGCCAATTAGTCTGGAAAATGTCATCTGGGTGATGAGTGAAGCAATCTGTGCTTACGTGGTAGGTAGTCCTGGAATCCATTACCAGAGCAAGCATAGCTCACTCATCACTTATTTTGAGTGTGACATTTAATTAACACTAAAATATCGTGAAGTGGCTGCTAAGTCCAAGTTCTACATCCAATCCAAGTTTATTTCAACAGACACCACTTAGACATGTAACTTATTAGCTTCCTTGATGAAACCAGCATAGAACACTCTGTGAAATCTTGAATCACTAAGAATACTATGCAGTCATAAATTAAATTAAGGAAGAGTGTTTGCACTGGGCCTAATTCCTAAGTGTCTCTCTTGATGCCTATGTAAGTGCTTTGTCCAGTCCAAGTGTGTGGACTTTCTCTCCAGATAAAGGTTAGCCTAAACCTTATACATAAGCCTGACAAATCAGAAACCACACATCTGTCACAGCACAGCTTTGCCAGAATGTTTCACCTTCCTTCTTTTCCTGAGTCATATCTTCGCACTGGCTATTCAACACATATAGTGCTTATCAGCATATCTTGATATATATACATAGTCAGAAAATGTGAAACCTGTCAGGATATTGCGAATTCTACTATGAAACAGTGCAGAAAAAAAGAAAGATCACATCCTCTTCTGCCTTAAGAACAAAAATGTTTTCAATTAGTACTACAATAAGGGACCAATGAAAGACGTCACCCTTTCTTTTGGTTGGTGCAAATCATAAAGTTACTGTAATATGAGTACATTATGTTATAGAGTCCACAATATTTCTATAGGAATGCACTCTTTTAAGATAAACAACTTTGAAAGAATATTGTAAGGCATAAGTCATAATATTTTTAAAGGTTTTCAATAGCATGGGGTACCAATGACTACTAGAATAAAATTGACATTTATAATTCAAAGATATATGCAATTATTTACTCATTAATTGAGTGACTTTCTCAATAACCATGTATGGAATCACTGAGTAGATTCACTAGAGCACATAAATAAAGTTTATATAACCACAAGAAAAATATTTCACTAAGGTGAAAAGTTTATACTTCCATGAAATCACCAATTGAAATGTTAAAGAAATCAACAGCACTTCTGTTTTTTAGGCCTCCAAATCAACAATAACTTTATATTTTGATCAGGGACATATATGTTTAATACTAAGATTAAGTATTACAAAAAGCAAGCATATTTTCCAAATCATTTATTTAAATGTGTTCATAGAGACACGGAAGGAAAGCCAGAGAAATTTAAAAAAGAGCAAATTAGTTTGGAGGCTTAAATATAGAGAAAACTTTGTTCTTTTTTAAACGCTGTTTAACATATATTTATTTATTTTGAGAGAGAAAGAGAGAGACAGAGAGTGAGAGACAGAGAGAGACAGAGAGAAAGCAGGAGAGGGGCAGAGAGAGAGGGAGAGAATTGCAAGCAGACTCTGCACTGTCAGCACAGAGCTCGATGTGGGGCTTGAATTCAGGAGCCATTAGATCATGACCTGAGCTGTAATCAAGAGTCAGATGCTTAACTGACTGAGCCACCCAGTAATACTGAGAAATGTGTTTTTTTTCTGAAAGCATTTTAAGCAACTCAGTCTTAGATTATTATAGCTTAAATGTACCTATGGGATGTCTAGTCTAGTGATCACAGTTTACCAATGAGGAAAGGGATCCAGAAAGTTTATCTGTTTTGGAAGACCCCGGGATAAAGCAGAAGTGGATCTGCGCTTAAACTACTTATCTCCGGCCTGAACTAACTTTAGATCTTCAAAATACTCAGTGTTATTTCGTGAAAACTTAGTGAAAGAGGAGTCTGTTTCCCTCCTCAGAAGGGAGAAAAAATTGACTTGGGGACAATCCTTTCCAGATGGGAAGAGAATGATAGCCTACCCCCTCTCTGAGGGAGTTGAGTGAACCAGAAAAGAGATGTAAAACTTGGAGTTGCCAGGACTCATTCTTCCATGGCATGGCTTCTTAGTTTGGACTAACACAACAGAATGAGAGGTTTTCCATAGGTTCAGAGGAAGGCTGAAACCAGAGAAAATGGAGCTCACAATTTTGTGTAGCTCTATGTGTGAACAGGCTCTAGGTGTGAACAGCAGCAGGTCCATAAATGGTGACTGTGTAACAGGCCTGAGGCAACAAAGAAAAACTCAGTGTGGCACAGTCAGTAAAGAGAATAAGAGTTAGTATTGTTATGTTGTTCTTGACTCCTGTGTGGTGTGGGAAGATGTCCCAAACCCCCAGGAGTCTCATGTAGCAGAGAGTAGCATCAGTCATTAGGCTTGCTGTGGGGTCCCCTGGTGAGAGGTAAGTGAATGGCCTTGAGACCCATACCTGCCAGGAATAGGACAGAAATTGTGGGTGACCTCCAAGAAGGCCTCCTCACCATCAGCAACTGAAGTGGAGCTGAGGCAGGACAAGGGAATCCCTTGTCCCTGACCTACTTCAGAATACAAACCACATATTCACCAGCAGTTTATCTAAGAGTTCAAGGGGTCAGGAACCCTAGCAGAGCTGGAAAAAAAACAAAAACGAACATAAAATGAAATGAAAAATAATAAAAAAAAAATTGTAGCTGAAGCAAGGACCAGAGTATGAGCATGTATCTAAGAGCAACCCCCCGACCCCCGACCCCAGGAGCTACAAGTTTACATAAGAAGGTTTTCCCTCCACACCAGACACACAGATGCTCTCTGGGGAAGGTGGTTTGAAAGACTGAGAACATGGGGTGCCTGGGTGGCTCAGTTGATCGAGCGTCAGGCTTCGGCTCAGGTCATGATCTCACAGCTCATGGGTGCTGTCTGTGCTGACAGCTCAGAGCCTGAAGCCTGCTTTGGATTCTGTGTCTCTGTCTCTCTGCCCCTCCCCCAGTCACACTGTGTCTGTCTGTCTCTCCCAAAAATGAACAAAAATTTAGAAAAAGAAAAAGAAAAGGATTGAGAATTTACCTGAAAGATACTGAATTAACTGTATAAATGGGAATAAACCAATATTCTGTCTTTGGTCTGATACAAAGTGTCTGATATGAGGTAAATACTAAATAAATGTTAACTGCTATCATTGTAACCCCTCCTCTTAATTAGCTCTAGAGGTGCTCACATAGAGAAATTTAGTACCCTTCTTTGTTTTACATATGAGAATGGCTTCATGTATACATGCCACTAAGACTGCCATTCACAATTGTATTTACAGTTTTTTGTTCCAAATAAACTGAGAAATTGTTTATTCAATCCAAATTTAATTAGAATGTCTTAGTGCAGTTGGGCTGCTATAACAAAATACCGTAAGCTGGGTGGCTTATAAACAACAAATATGCATTTCTCGGTCCTGAAATTTGGAAGACCAGGATGGTGGTACTTCTTGGAAAGGCCCTTTCCCAGACCTCAGACCACGGGAAGTAGTTTGAAAAAAGGAGAGCTCTTTGGGATTCCTTTTCTAAAGGTGCTAATCTCATCAAGAGGGCTCCATCTTCCATACCCTTATCACCACCCAGAGGTCCCACTTTCTAACATCATCATATTGGGCATTAGAATTCTACCATGTTAGTTTTGGAAGGACACAAACATTCAGATCAGAGAGGCCTCCATTCAACAATGCTGACGGAAGTGCTAAAGATTTCTTCCCCCAGGAAGGATTTTTTTCAACAGGCTGTAGAACTTGGTGACATTTGCACATATAATATAATAATTTCCGGTGCTCAATTCCATGATACCCACTACCTGGGCGAGGGGTGGGAAACACAGTACAAAATCTGAAGTTTTATCATTTGGAAAAACAATAACAAAAAAGGCCATGACTCAGTCACTACTTACAGAAAATTATGGACTGGATAGTCACGATAAATCTTGTTATAATGTAATAAACACACTTGACGTGACCAAATTACCAAATCAATGCTAAGAAAAATTAGAATAGCATTGAAGTGATTAATTTCTGTCAAACTAGTATAGGAATGCATATAAATATTTAAGTGTGTCATATGTTTCAAGTTCTGTCACATTAAGTATGACTTCTTCTCCAACTGGACCCCTGGAAAGTTGCTATTGATACATCAGAAGTTTCCTCAGACCTTGTTCCATGTAGCCCCTCTTCAACATGTCAGGCCTCCTATTTCTTCCCTTCTCTTTCACCTTGCAGAATTAAGATGTCTTCCTTTCTCTCTCTGTCTCTTTTTGTCTATAGCTCCTTCAGCATACTACTCTTGCTAACATATCACATTTGAAAGAAAATTATTTGTTTATATAGCCATATCTCTAATTCAAATTTCCTGAGAAAAGACAATGCCTTACTCAATTTATTAAATGCCCTGCAACACTGCAGGCATCCATTTCCCTTCCAAAATAATAAATGGATCCATGAGTTGGATATTTTTTAAAAAATCAGTATGTTTAAAAAATCTGAATTTGCCAAATAAAAAGATGCAAATCAATTACTCACTCCCATCTCCAGGAAAGAGAGGGTACTTATTCTACTTATATTTTTAAAAGATTTTCTAGAATCAGACAATTTTATTTTATCATCGGGTAAATAATGAAAGAAACAAATCTGAATATATACTGTTTGATTTGTTGAGTGCAAAGAAATTGGATTATTAATGTATCAGTGAGTTCTATGATAGGTTTTAAAACCAAAATAACACCCCCACTTATTCATTAATCTTTTTCATTCAAACCAACTACATCTCATGCAACTGTGTTAGTACTGGGGATGATAAAGATATTTTATACTTTCATATTTTGTGACTTAGCTTAGAACCTTTTTTTCCCTACAGTTTATTTACTCATTTTGAAAGAGAAAGAGAGCAAGCAAGGGAGGGGCGGGGCGGGGGAGAGAAAGAGAGAGAGAGAGAGCGAGAGAGAATCCCAAGCAGGCTCCCCACTGTCAGTGCAGAGCCAGACACAGGGCTTGAACTCATGAACTGCAAGATCATGACCTGAGCTGAAATCAAGAATCAGATGTTTAACCAACCAAGCCACCCAGTTGCCCCAAGAATCTTAACAGAAGTAAAAAAATAGTATGTATTGAATACATATACTTACTAGTACATTTTGAATATATATATATTAAAATAGAATATTAACAGTAAAAACATATCATATAACTCATAAATAATGTTCAACTTTGTCTACTTTTTCAATATTAATTAAATTTATGTGACTGCCTTATAGTTGTGCTCTTTAGAAATTTCTTCAGTTAGTCCCTTTAGACACAACGAGTTCAAGTGGTCAGGAAACTGATCAGAGCCCAAAACGTACCTCTGACCTAAGAACATCAGAATGATGCATATATCTACAAATCCCCTCAATCACTGAAAATTTAGGTAAGTGGGTTGCCCCTTCCCACCATATATGCATGAGTGTAGCTGGTTCAGATAAATCAACAGTTATATGTTCTTGCTCTTACATCTCTGGCTCCTGGATTCTTAATTGTATTTGTTGTACCATATGGTCTGGTAAAAATTTAGAAGACACTGTTAGATTTCTTGAGCTCTTACAGTCTCAGATGGCAAGTATCCTGCTCTAATCACCGCTACAAGGATTCCATAGGACATTTTCTCTGGCTTCTTAAATTTCCTGAAGTTTCTGTCTCTCATACAGAATGAGGGATGAAAGTATGTACAGTTTACCTCACTTTCCACTTAATTGACAAAAGGGAGTACTTGGCTGTCAATTCTGTGATTACTCTGGTAACCAGTCTTTGTTCCTAACTTGCAGAGAAATTGGTTGTATTCTAACTCAATCCATCATTTGATTTTACAAGGCAATGTGTTTACAGTTTAATGGCAATCCTAGACAAGTAGTTTCTTTTTTATCTTGTTTGTCTGAAAGACTGGAACAGTGTGAAGTTCACCTCCTACATACAGAAAACCTATAATAATGACTCACAGAACTGTATATACTAAATCATTGCAGAGTTCTGTTCTAGATTAGCAGCTTATTAAAAAGATGAATGATTGCAGGTCCAATACAGAGAAGCCAAATGAGGATACAAACACAGACATCTTCAAAGATGTTCCTGGTAAAGAACAAAGGACTACTGTTTTTCTAGCATTACTGAGTACACACAATTCAAGGTTAAGACCCTTTCTGTAATATTACGTGAAGCTGGACATCCAAGATAGATGGGATCTCTTCTGCATGGGGATTACAGGTGTTTCCAATACACAGAAGTAACTTCTAGATTTTCATTAACAGGTTAGTACTTGAATTTCTAGGCTAAGAAGCTATAATATACTTGAAATATATTGTTACCTGTTCTTTAGATTGGACTTGTATGAGGCTTTGTTCTCTGCAGTTGGAAATATGATCTTTCTTTAGAAATGTTCATGATTAGGGGTGCCTGGGTGGCTCAGTCAGTTAAGCGTCCAACTCTTGATGTCAGCTCAGGTCATAATCTCACAGTTCAGGAGTTTGAGCCCTGCGTCAGGCTCTGCACTAACAGTGAGGAGCCTGCTTGGTATTCTCTCCTCGCTGCCCTCTCCCCTTCTCTTTTTCTGCCCCTCTCCCACTTTCGATCACATATACACTCTCTCTCAAAATAAATAACCATTAAATTTTTTTAAATGTACATTATTATATAGAGATTGAATTTTAGGTCATCAACAAGTGGAGGGAAGACTCTATTTCAGTCTCTGGATGTGGGAGACTCTCCAACAATTAAAGGTATCCAACAGTCCTTGTGTATGCAGGATGATATAAGCAGTCCATCACCCAACTTTACACAACCCAGGTAAAATAATTGACTTCTATATGCAGGGAAAGGGACTAGTCTGGCCCCAGGTAACATCTATAGTAATCTAATAACTGAAAATACTATTATTTCCGCTCTCACCATGGTCTGCTCTGCAATGGATTGA
Source organism: Cryptoprocta ferox (assembly GCA_028646485.1). NCBI lineage: Eukaryota > Metazoa > Chordata > Mammalia > Carnivora > Eupleridae > Cryptoprocta > Cryptoprocta ferox. The sequence goes on from CM053573.1 coordinate 21,715,953, forward strand.
AGGTATGTGTTCCCCTAAAATTCATATGTTGACTCCAATGTGATGGTAGTATGAAGTGAGGCCAATGGGAGGCAATCGGATCATGTGAGTGGAGCCCTAATGATGGGACCTTTGGCCTTACAAAAGGGACTCCAAAGGGCTCTTTCACTCTCTTTCTACCATGTGAAGATTCAATAAGAAGTAGACAGTCTGTAGCCTTGGAGAGGGCTCTCGACAGACTGGACCATGCTGGCACCCTGTTCTTAGACTTTCAGCCTCCAAAATTGTAAGGAATAAACAGTCACCCAGTCTATGGTAATTTGTTATAGCAGCCCAGATTAAGATATATCCGAACCCTTTCTATTCCATCTTATTGAAAATTCATCTTCAAATGCTGGCTTAGTCTTCAAACACTGGCTTATATTAAAAAGGCAGTTACCTCAGTGCTTACTCATCTACAGTGTCAGTCATAACCAGGGACCATATGTGAAGGCAAACTCCTCAATGTAACTGTATTCTGGGGAAAACAGCAATTATTGAAAGAGTCTGGTACCCTAAAACTCTTAGGCCTAATCACCACAGCCTAGCATAGGTAAGGCATAGCTCAGCCTATGTGAAATACCTTACAACTATTTGCAGGTCACTTACTACATGCCAAGTACTATTCTAGGCAGTCAGGTTACACTTGTGAAGACAGACATTCCTACCTTTGTGAAGTTTACATTCTAGCAGGTGGGAAACATACTAACATGAGAAATAGGTAGTGCTATGGAAAAATATTAATTATGAAAATAACCTGTATCACAGGGAGAAAAAGAAAACATGGGCCATTCTTCAGAATACTTTGATAAAAGTGTTTTTAGTCAAATCCTTTGAAAGGCACTTTATCACAAAAGCTAAAACACCATCAGATGAAGGACAGACTATATAATGCTAGCAGCAGATTACTCCCTCCTGGCCATAGCACCAGGGATGCAGAAGCAGAGATAGCACAGAGAGTTCATAGCATAGTGAAGCCCTGATTGATTAAAACAGCGAGCCTTAGATCCTGGGGGGAAAATTCTCTAACAAAGTGAGACACAAAAAGCACTTCGGTCTCTTCAATATATAGGGCATACCTCCCAGGGAAGTCTGAAAGCTACTGATAAGCTATAGCACTCTGCAGCACTGGAAAGCCTGATTCTACTGCCAAGTGCCATGACCAGTTGCAAAAAGCACAGAGAGATATTATGACCCCAAACTTCAAAAGACTTCAGAATACCAACACTTCTGCTCTTTACTCCAAACCTAGACTGGGCAACTGAAGAGGTGAAGCATATTGCATAGTAGAATAGGGTCAACTTCAGTGATTGCATGATAAGATGATGATGGGCCAGATGACTGGTTATAGTCTAGTCTTTAAACCCAACCTCTTTTCAAAAGATGTTGCAGAGGTGGGCATGTGAGTCAAAGGGTATGCCTACTGATCAACATCACAGTTACAGATCATTCACAAACATGGCCCATCTAGCAAATACAATTTAAGCCACAAATAACAGTTTTGATTACAGGAAATTGGCCAATATTTTTGAGAAAGGGCTATGAATGATTAGGAGTTTTGGCATCAGACTGAATTACGAGATCCAGGCCTTTCCATTCAATAGCTATGAAGTGTCCGTTACCTTTCTTGATGTCTTTTAGCTTCAAATTCTTCATCTGCAAAGTGTCAGATGAACACCACTGAATTCACAGAGTCTTTTTAAGAATTAAAATGAATAATAATAGAACAAGCTTAATGAAGTGTTTGACACATAGTTAAAGAAAATAAATAAGACAAACAAACAAAAATAAATATGGACTATCTTGGTTTTTTAACTCCTGTAGTTCAACCCGTCTTGGCATTTGCTTCCGATCAGTCCTTTTGGTTTGACTATTCTTAACATTCTCCCTTTTGATTTTTGGATTTGGCATTCAGAAAAGGTTTTAGATTTTATAATTCTTCTGTGTTTAAAAATTTATAGTATCCTCAGATAAGAGTTAACATACCTCACTGAGCTCTGATGCCAAAAGTTGAGCTCATAATCATGAGCAACCCTGTTTCAGAAATCTTGGCCAGTTTCCTACTGGCTCTAGAAACCAGTATCTAAGCTGGTTTCCTGATATCTACATATTTGAAAGTGTAGGCAATTTTGTTTTAATAATGTTCTAATACAACAACACAACAATTTCCTAATGATTGGTTAATTTTAAGAAAATTCAGGTAAATAGTATTTATTAAGGAGGAATGGTTCTAGGTACTTTTAGTATTACAAAAATAAATCTGCTGGAGCTCAAATTAAGTAATTGCATCAGTTCATTAACCTCATCATTAATACATAAAATATACATCAGAAAATGAAATCTTCATACTCCATTAGGAATTTTTGCAAAAACATGTCATGAACAGATTATTTAGTATTCAATATTTCTGGACATACTCTTTGATACCAAAAACTAAAATTTAAAGAGAAGAAAAAACAAAGAGATGATGCTTAATTTAGTTTAGTGGGAAAAATAAGACATACCCAACCATATTAATATTCAAGAAAGAATGTGGGAATGTGCCTAAGCCAAGTGTCATAGTATTAAAAAGAAAGCAATATTAATACTGACAGTGTGTGGATGGACTTCAGAAGAAGCATCCAAAAAACCTATTTATTCAGCAATTGGAATCAGAGAGAAAGGAAAATATCCCCTATAGCATGGGAAGAATAAAATCAAGAACACAAGGAATGGAAAAAAATATTTACAGTAGTTTTGGTAGATTTGACAATTTAGATCTAGATTATAGGGATGCTTCTAAAGCCATAGAAATAGGATGAACATTAGTATATGCTAGAACTTAAATGGAAGTCTTGGACCTGGCTGAGGGGTAGAAAAATGATGTCTCTGCAGGGGCAGAGAAGGAAGGAAGTGAGGAGAGGATGGGTGGGAATGAGAGAAGAAAGAAAAAGAAACATTTTGGAAGTCTGAAGGAAGATGATTTCATTTTCACTTTATAATTGATTCTGGCTACTGGTTTATCCAGTGTAATTTCTCACATGTTTAAGAACACAATAAGAGCATACGGATATGGGAATATTTTTTTAAAGTTCGTTTATTTATTTTGAGAGAGTGTGTATGAGCTGGGGAGGAGCAGAGAGAGAGAGAGAGGGAAAGTGAAAATCCCAAGCTGACTCTGTGCTGTCTCCATGGAGCCCAACACAGGCCCCAAACCCACAAACCATGAGATCATGACCTGAGCCCAAACCAAGAACTGGATGCTAATCTATTGAGCCACCCAGGTGTCCCAGGTATGGGAATATTTTTATTTGTGTAATAGCTTGATATAAAGTAGCAGGATTACTTAATCCATGAAACTGTTCTATTTTGTCAATCTTATTTTGCTTTATTTTTATTTCATTTTTGGTACATTTTCCTAGGGGCGCATGGGTGGCTCAATTGGTTAAGCATTCAACTCTTGATTTAGGCTCAGGTCATGATCTCACAGTTGAGATTGAGCCCCATGGCGGGCTGCATACCTAGCTTGGGATTCTCTCTCTTCTTCTCTCTTTATCCCTCCCCTGCTTGGGTGTGCTCTCACTCTCTCTTTCTCTCTCTCTCTCAAAAATAAATACATAAATATTTAAAAAAAAAGATTTTCCCATGCATCTCATATTTTGGTATCCTCTATAATCTAACATTTTTTTAAAAAATTGTATTTGGATAGATTATAAACAAAGAGTAACATCCAGTCTTCGATAAACTTATGTGTTAAGAGTAATTCTAGCTGATGCATGTTAGAGAAAGAGAAAGATCACCAGGTTGGATTTTTTTTAATGACATATAATCAAAAAGAAAAACAAAACACAACAAAACTCTGCATTTAATTCTCTCCCCATGAGAGAGAATAGACAAGTCAGGTGTTAAAAATAATCATGCACTTAGTTTAATCTAGTTCTGCACTAGTGGAGGACATATTATCTAATAAACAACAAGCGGTTATAATAATGTAATATTTGATTAGCTGTAGAGAAAAATCTATGATCAAAATTGTTTGTTGTGGATAAAATCTAACCAGACCAGAAAGAGAATTTATTTAATAGTTACTTATACATCTTATAAAATAATCCTCTACAATTACATTGAATGGAATTTAATATATTATTAAATATTCACATATTCACAAATTAAGAGAAAGTTTGGAGTTGAAATTTTCTATCCTGGGTTTCAGACTGGCCATAGAAGATGGCCAGGAGAAATGTCTTATTTGGCCCTCAATGTTGTTTTAAAAAGTGAATTTTAACATCTTCTGGGGAATCACTCACGCTCAGGTTTGTGAGGGTCTCTGCATTTCCTCTCATCATTAATGTAGTTAGCTGCCAGGGTCTGTATAAACATTAGACTTGTTGGCCCATGTACTGCATATCTTGATATGTTTGCTTATTTCTTTTTCCTTTTAGGAAAAATGTTAGAAAGAAACTGATCATAATTCTTATATTTTTTTAAAGTCACTCTCCATCAAATGCAAATTTTGAAATATGCGGCACATGTGGCTACATTATATAAGTCAATTGGATTTTTTTTCCAATTTGCTAATGAATAAGGAAAAGAAAATTTCTAGGTAAAGTAAGCAGCTCCCTCGGCAGCATGCACTGAGCAGGACCAAAGTGCTTGTATCAAATGTGACTCAAATATAATTTTTCCTAGCATCCATTTAGAATTTTGGTGACTCCAAGTATACTTTCTTTCTTATAAGCTTTGCCTTGCCCAATTAGCTTTCAATGGTGCTTGAAATCCCCACTTGAGATGCCTTATGTTGACCTGTCCATTTTAATCAAGTTAAATACTATCTGGGAGGAAGATATATTAGCTATCACTTAGGCACAAATTAGTCTATCTGAACCTATTACTGCACATTATCAACCAGCACACACACACACACAAAAGGCCTTAGGGCACTAGTTCTTGAAATCATTCAAACACTAGACCACAGAGAGGCATGGTGCACTTGCTGGAAAACCATGCAATATTAATCCATTACTCTTATAACCATTACATATAGTTGGTTGCGTTAAACCTGATGTCATTTCATTCTATAATCCACGCAGTAGGAAAAAAAAATCACAGATTTAAATAATTTAACAGAAGGAAAAATCAATTATAAATATTTCATCCCATGTAAATTTTACCAATTGTTATAATATTTTATTTGGAGCAAAAAGTCTTGTTTGCTGCAGGGACATTATATTTGCATCCCAAAGGATGGAAGGAGAAAAGTAAACCTGTAAGGAGGTACCGATGGGGTTCTAAAAGAAGATATTCAATTTTCTTGACTCTAATAAGACATTTATTGTAAGGTAGGTCATCATCTTAGCAACAATGTATCAGGAAACAAAATATTACTCTATTGAATATACACATTGGCTACACAATACTTCCAAATTTCAGAAATGTGAGAACATAATATTAACTGCAGATGGAGGCCCTAATGGGGACTTCAACTGCTTTCCCTGGTTGGCCAAATAAGGAGGGTGGTGGGGTGAACAGATAATTTTTGGTACCTTGGGGGTAGAATAGCTCTTTTGAACCACGGTTCCATAGGAGAATTAAGCTCCAGTGCCCTAAGGCATTGTATGCAAGCTATTAACTCATCTCTCTCGTATGCATCAATAATGACATTAGCTATATACTTTGCTTGAAAGAATTAGTCAGGGGGGCCTGGAGGGCCCAGTTGATTAGGCATCTGACTCTTGACTTCGGCTCAGTTCATGATCTTACAGTTTGTGAGTTTGAGCCCTGAATCTGGCTCGCACTGCCCGTGTGGAATTCTCTCTCTCTGCCTCTGTCCCCTACCTCTCTCTTTCAAAATAAATAAATTTTTAAAAAAAGAATTTGTCAAATCATTTTCTATAAAACTTAATTCTCTTGTGGAATCCCATGTGAAAATGTTGGAGCATGGTGTTATTGAATAATCGGTTCAGATGCAGAAAAAATCTACATTCTTTTTGATTTATCTCTGAGGTAACATTACCTTGTCACCTTGGTTTATTGTTATTATTACTATTATGGTCATTATTATTACCACTCTTCTTTAGCACATTATTGGAAAAGACAAAAGGAGCTAGAAGATCAGGAGAAATAAAGGTAAAGGTTTTCTTGAAAATTAGCAGTATCTAAGATATTTTTCTAACTCACAGAGTCAGTCAACCCAATGGATACTTGGATTTTGTTAGTTTGTTTGTTTTAGGATCTGGAAGTTTTAATCAAAGTCTTATGTTTCTAATTAGAGAACAAAGCATTTTGGTACATGAGGAAAGTTGTGAATCTTAGTGGACTCTATACGTTCATAAGAAAACAAGAACTCCTAAGTGTGATGGCTTGTCTTGTGAATCAAGGAACATTTAGAAGAAAAGCACTAAAAGATTATAAAGGGATAAAAGGAAAGTTGCTCAAGTGTTTAATGAGACGCAAAATGATATTCTTTAAATCATGAGAGGATGACAATTGGTTAAGTAGGCAGAAAGTAATGGGACTTAGAGATGGTGATTTGGGGTCCCATTATACAACCGCACTGTTTAAAAAATTGCTGTTTTATGAGAGGTAGGAGTCAAGGATCAGGCAAGAATTAAGCATATGGATCAGCAAATTAGCTAGATTTTCACCTCTGGAGGGTTGAAACTCTACATGGAGATAATATGATCTGTGGTCTTTTTTACCTCAGAGATTTCTCTGTCTCTCTGTCTCTCTCTCCCACACATACACACACACACACACACACACACACATGCACTTTTCCCTTCCCATTCTGTCACCCATCTGTCTATTTTTACCCCAACCTGAGGACTTTAAAGTCAGTTTAAACTTATGTGTGTTTTTTTTTATAATGAAAGAAGAAAGAAAGAAAGCCTTTGTGCAGTAATGAGCAGTGGTTAAAAAAAAAAACACACTTCTGTGAGTTAATCACATCGACTAAGATGATCGAAGAAAAGCAGGTGTGAATAAAAATGAATGTGCATTTGTCCTACTTTATATTTTAATACTGTAATTACATGGCAATATGAATCTACAAGCACTGGTTACGATAAACAATATGATTATGTGGTGACTCATTTCATTCAACACAGAGTTCCTCAGGGGATAAAAAATAATTCATCAGAAATTACAGGGTAGTTATAGTTCACTTTCACCGTAATTATTTGGAATACCTAGATAGATTTTCATTCATCAAAAGCACAGTTAGTGAAGTGCAAATATTCCATAATAAAGTGGATTTTAACTTTTAAATCAAATTCAAAGATTCTTTCTGAATTCTTATCTTTAATAGATTTCTCTGAAATAGTCAAGCAACCACACTCTCTCTGTTTAATTTATATTCTTTAACATATTAAACTCTGCTTTAGAGACAGTACAATGAAAACAGGGCCCATAATTTACATACCAGTCACCTACTAGTTATGTGGCCTTAGAATTTTAAGTCTCCCCATCTACAAGTAAAGTTTACATCCATTATTCTCCAAAAAGTAGATGGAGGTCATGACTTATAGCTTTGTATCCTGTAACTTTTGAATGCATGTGTTTGATGTCTAAATCAGTGGTAGTGTGAAATACTGTAGTGAGTTTGAATGTACTTGGGAAAATAAAATAGAGGGATTACACAATGCTAATCACGGACATGCTAACATTAGGCAGATAAGCTAAAGTGGCTCAAATCAGTGAAGATAATGATGGCACTAAAGGAATAAGTTAATAAAGTGCTGGAATTTGTAAAATTGGCAATTACAAAAAAAGCTTTGTTGGCAAAATGAATTTATAAAAAAATTGTAATTACACCTCTGTCATTACATGTATTTATGAATTTATAAATATACATCTCTAATAACCTATCTTTCTATATTTCTATTTCTCTCTGATGTATCATCTCTCTCTAAATTACTGTTGTAACTATTGATGCAAATCATATTACCCCCAAATATAATAACTTAAAACAACAAATATTTATCTAACAGGTTCTAGAATCAAGAAATCAGAAATGGCTAAGCTGGGTGGTTCAGGCTAGGGTTTTTTATGTGGTTTAGTCGGGATGCCACCTGGAGGATTCACTTCCAAGATAATTTACTCACACCACTGGTGACCCGACATCTCCTTCCTGGCTACATCAGCACCCCCCAAAGGCTGCTTCTGTGCCCTTAGGGCATGGCAGCTAACTTCCCCCACAGTGAAGGATCCAAGAAAGAGAAAGTGAGTAGGAAGTCTCAGTGCCTTTATCATCTAGTCTCAGAAATAGCACATTGTCATTTCAGCTCTATTCTATTTGCCAGAAGTTAGCCATTAAATACAATCCACTCTAAAAGGGAGAAAATTAGGCTCCATCACATGAAAGGAGAAGTATGAAAGAATTTATAGGCTTATTTTAAAACCACCAAATCTACTATCTACCTACTCACATCTCACCTCCTACCATCTACCTATCTACCTACTTTCCTTTTATCCTTCCTTTGTTCCTTCTCACTCTCTCCTTCCCTCCCTCCTTCTCTCAGAAGGAAGAGAGGGAGAAAAAGAGAAAGGAAGAATCTAAATAAGGTTTTCATATGAAAAACACAAGAGAGATAATGGTATAAAATAAATCAATAAACATGAGCTCTGATATTTGCAACATTTTAGGGGAGTGGCTCAGTGAAACACTATGGCACATTAAAATTTCTGGTAAATTGGGTCCAAGGAAAGAGCTACCCTGACCCATATTATTTTCATGCCTCCTCCTAGCAATCTTACTGAAGAGATGGCTTATCTGGCCATTGAAGCTCTCTGCCACCCAGTCTATCTGGGTAATAAAGTAACTTTTCATGTACACTCAACAATAGGGATAAAGCATATGCTTATGACAAAGGAAAAAGACATATGCATGAACTCAACAAACTTACCCCCCAAATATGGGTTATACACACACACGCGCACACACACACACACACACACAGCATAGATGCAATCATTCCAATATAAACACACAGTGTGATAAAACTGCAAAAGTTCATGGAAACACAAAGGAGCAGTGGTATACAACAAGGGGTTCAAAGATTTATGATATATGATCTCTGAATGAAAAATTAGTGATACAGGGGAGAAAGGTTATCTAGGCAGAGAAAACAATTTAAAGCTTGAAGAAATGCATGTGCGTGAAATGTGGCTGTGATGGATGATATGGTTGGTCCATGGAAATGTGGAGAAACACATAAGGAGTGGTTCAAGATGTTTCTCAACCTTATTTCAACCCTCAACCTTACAGGCTGTATTCTCCTTGGATACAGGATACTCTCTACTTATTTTAAATGGTGATTTGAAGAATTTTTACTTTTTTCTCGCTCTACTTGTCACTGAAAAGGCACATCTTTGTCATGGATTCAATTTAAAGGGGAAGTTGGGAAAACAGTTAATCGAAGAAAAAAGATACCTCAATGAAGTACTATGATAGAGCGTGTCCTTATCTTGTTGTTAATGTCTATATATAATTTTGGCATTTAATGTGGAGGGTATATGTAAATTCAATTCAAAACAAAAATTTGTAAACCCCCCCCCACCCCCCGGAAACTTCATAGAGTTCATAATGAAATTTCATCTTCTAAGAAGAAAAGCAGCAAGGTGCCTTAAATTGAGTTAACACTGGGGGTTACAATTGGTATCAGAATCTGCATAGATTGTGTACTTGATGTCAAAACTAGATTAACTATACATTTCCAATAATTATCATATTTAGTGTTGCTATTCCTTTCACTAAGTTTTATTTTTTCCATCTCGGAAGACAAATTTTCCTTTCCTATTGAAGAGAATTTACTCTTCACTGGCTAGCTGAAACTCTTAATGCAGACAATAGGATAGCCTATGTCCTTCTAGGACTTTCCACCACCTTTGACCTGGTCTCACTTTAGTATAGGCAGTCAGAAAATTATTCTTTCTCATCTTCACGAATGGTTATCAACTCTGTTTGTACATAAGATTACCTAGGAAGCTTTTAAAATATTCCAGTGCTTGGGAACCATCCTAGATCAATTAAAACAGAATTTGGGGAGAGGAAAGAAAAGCATTCCTTAGGTGGTTCAGATGTGTATCCTGGAATTAGAACCCTTGCTGTTGTTTATCTTTCCCCATATGATTTTTTTTGTCTTGTTTTTCGTTTTTCTTTGGTTTTTTTTTTTTCATATATAAAATAGGCTCTACTTTACTTTTCCAAGAATAGGACGTATCCTTTCTTCCCTATTTTTTCCCCAGACACATGTGCTTTGTGACCATTCTAAAGGACAAGCTACAGCATTTGTAAGCAATTTATATGGAAATTCATCTTCTAATCAGGATCTAAGTGCTGGCAATTGGCCTCAGTTATGCCCTAAGTTACATGACCATATGACTATACTACTGTGATCACCCATGTCAGGACCAAGTGTCAAGGCCAAAGTCAAAGGTAGCCAACTACAATAGAGAAAACAGCTTTGCAGACTTACTTTTCAACAGATCTTAACAGTAAAATAAATTCTCACCAAGTGTAAGCCCAAGCATGTCTGTACTTCTTAAAACCCAAAAAAGGTAATACAGCCCCAAACACTTTTCAATCAGTAATAATAGAACTTCTGTTAAACTTTATGAGCTATAATATTTCCCCTACAAAGAATTAATAGTATTTTATGATTTTTTTCAAGGTGTAACGCTCTTTCTCAAATGGTCTGGAACATATCTATGCATTCTAAATGGTTCTTTCCTACAGCTCTAAGACTTTTGCTCTTTATTAATAGAAACACTGAACCTCTGGGACACTGAGTTTCATGCAAACATTGCCTGTACTGACATTAGATTGTTTCTTTGGTTTTTAAAACCTTGGAAGCATCTGTCCTGTGGGTTTTCTGGATCTCTTTTAAGATTCCTTGCTTTATCTCTCAATTATCTCTTTGCATGAAGTATTAATTTAGGTATTTATGATACCTTAGCTGATAGTTCATCTGTTTTTACTTGAAATAAGCATGTCTAAACTACAGAGGGAGCAATTATCTTCCTCTGTATCTTTTCTTCAACCATTTTTCCTGTTATTCTCATTTCTTTTCTGACTGGCAAAGCTTCCCTCATGTCTTATGTACTTCTCTCCCTTGGTGGTGATTCCAAAAGCCTTATCTCCTACTTAAATATTAAGAACAAATAACCAGTAAACATTTGTCAATATACTTCCTATGTTCCTTTTTTGTATTCCTACCACCCAGAATAGTTCCAGGACTTTAACTGGTGCTCAGCAATTCTGGTATAATGGCTCACTGAATGAATGAGTTAATTTCCACAGTCTTTTTCTGATATCCATTATTTTAATAATTTCCAAATCTTTATTTAATGACATTATCCTTCAAGCTCTCAACGTGGATTTCTAGCTAGAGCTTATTTACAATTAGCAGTATGTTTTTTTTTTTCCTTGTACCTTCAATTAGTGGGGAAGCTAACCAAGTAATGAAGACAGTTTTTGAACTCAAAGGACCAAACTTTATTGATCACAAGTATAATGCACTCTGGTCAACAGGGTACTAAGAAGTATGCAAGTTTTTGTACCAAATCATGGGTTACATTTTAAAAAATTAAACCACTCTCTATTTCAGCTCCTTAAATAACCTGAAATAAACCCTTGACAACCTGGCAAGTGCTTCACATGAATGGTGTTGGCAAGACTTCCCAGACAGCTTGTCATTAGAGCCCTGTCCAGCATCTGCCTTACTGCAGCAGGGTGAATATATCTGGGTTACAGCGTAAACTCCATCACCCATCCTCAGTGAGCTTGACCAAGTTAATTTGCATATATGTTTTAATTCCATAATTTATGAAATATGGAAAGTAACAGGTATATAAAAAACACGACATAGAACTTCAAAGTTTAAGTAAACAGGGCCAGCCTATATACATCATGAAATGATACTTTTGTCATCATTTAGTATGGTGTCCTAAAACCTTTTTCTCATAGACAAATCATTTGGAAAGTATGATTGTTTTAAGGTTAAGAAAAATAATTTCCAAAAGCACAATATACTGTTTTAAACCCATTTTTTGTTGTTGCTATTGTTTTATGGACATTTTCAAAGTCAGGTGATTTTTTTTTTTTAACTGAAGGTGTTTGGGACACACATGGTCCAAAGTGTGTTCTGAATTTATTAATAATACTGAACAAAAAAGGTCACAGTTTTCAAAAACCTTCCAGATTCTTTATATAGTCTTTTTAATCTACTCACTATGATACAGTCCTATAAGACATCTGGTGCTAATAGTTGTAACTGCAACATGGTAATGCTAATGATGCTGCTGTTTATAATAACAATAATAATTGTGATATTTATTTCATATCTATTTGTGCCAAGGACACATGGGCACAAGGACTGTCTTAAAAGTTTCATAAATATTAACTCAATTAATCCTCACAACCCCATGAAATAGATACAATTACCCCCATTTCTTCAGATGAGAGTTGATATATACAAGATAAATAACTTGCTCACATTCATTTTGAACTGTTAACAGGTCATGACATCTTAGTGGGTCACAGGTTTAGCCTACGTGATATGATGATGCCTCAATGTCTCATAGGATTGATGTAGGAAAAATAGAAGATGGTAGATACAAAAATATAAATTTATAAACTATTATAAATAGCACAATTTTCCAGAAGGATAAATTGTCACTCAAATAAGAGGAGATTTCCCCAGAGACAATTTAGATAATTAGTGACAGAATAAGAACAAGAATTAGGTTACGTATACTTTTCGACCACACCAACTCTCAGATAAAGGAGGAGAGAAACAAAGTACTCTTTCCATAGGCTGGATATGCAACAGTGTACAAAAGTCAGTTCTCTTTTGGAAGTAGTTAAAGCAGAATTGTAGAATTTTGCTTTTTAAAAATATTTTAATTTTAGCAAATTCACCTAAAATACTTGGGCATGCTAATATTACTTTAATCATTAAAACTTTCTAAATTTCTGGCAGAAAACATTTATGCCTTTGCACATTACTTTCTACGTATGTGTGCAACATTAATGGGAATAGCTTACAATTCACAAATGGCTAGAAGTCTGTTGGGCACTTGACACAGTCCCATTTAAAAGTTTTATTTTATCTCTACTTTTCATACTTCTTCAGTAGGAGCATGTTGCAACATTAAAAAATATGTATTAGCTAAAACACAACTTCTACTAGAAGAAATGGAAGCTGGGTGACAGTGATATTTTGTGTGTATGAGACAGAAAGAGAGAGAGAGAAAGAGAGGTAATCAGCCAAAGATTTTTCTAAGGCAATTGCTGTTTAGAAGGAAAAAAAAAAAGTGAGATCACCTAAATAATTTAGATTTATTTATGTTACATTTGTATTATATATAACATTAATATATATTTAAAATTTATCATATAATATATATATAATTTTAAAGTATCTCTGACTTAATCTTTAAAATGATATTCCATAAAATGTTTTTAGTATTTTTTAATGTTTAATTTTTGAGAGAGAGAGAGAGAGAGAGAGCAGGAGCAGGAGAGAGGAATAACAGACTCTGAAGTGGGCTCTAGGCTCTGAGCTGTCAGCACAGAGCCGGACTCAGGGCTCGAACCCACAAACCGCAAGATCATGACCTGAGTAGAAGTCAGATGCTTAACCAACGGAGCCAACCAGGCGCCCCAATTCTATCAAATGTTTTCAAATTAAATCACGTACATTTTATACATTAGAATATTTTTATTTAAAGTCTGCCCTGTCCCATAAGTATAGACTGACTAATGAAATAATGTGCCATAAGAGCAGAAAAAAATTCCCATCATTTTGGGAACCAGTGTCTAAAGGTTATTCCTTCATGGTCCCTAATTTGTGGTCATGAGCACATCACATACAAATTTGAAAAACTCTCTAATAATTAGATGGGTCCCCATGTGACACCTGCAAATTCATTGCTTAATCATAGAAAGCTTTACATTTTACTAATACCACACTAATACCACCCTAACATGGAGCAGTCACAACACTGAGCCATTACCAAAAATATCCAATAAGTTCTTTAAAGGTAAGTCATTAATTTTTATGAATACTTGCTAAACATAATACCCTATCTATAGATTATGGGTAACAGACCGCCTGCCTACTGTTTCTGCCATCAACCACATTTTTTCTCTCTTAACATTTTCTGCTCCAGATGTCTCCTTGGATGAGCATTCCTGAAGATAGCTAGAGTGGTATGCATACTCGCCCTTTTCATACAGAAAAAGATTTTTTAAAAAATGGGTTGCAAATGCCTCAGGGAAAAACTCCTCCCTAGCCCATTGAGCATGGGGCTTGCATAGCATCTGAATTCACAGTTTGCATAAATGTTTAATTTAAAGGTCAAACATTCTAGAGACAAAGCTAAAGGAGATGGGGGCATCTCTATGTCTCTCTCTCTTTTGTACAACGTCAACTCCCCAGTTTATTGCTCAATAAATGCTGACAACATGAGGAAATATTCTCCTATGAAGGAAATTGGGAATCTAATTTCATTTAGTCCAATTTTATCTAGAGATTACAAATGCTTCCATTATTTGCTGTAATGACCCACCAAGGGGAATTGCTCTAAGAAGATTAGGCCACGTGATTGATGCCTTTATCAGTATTATAATACATATTTGAGGAGCCGCCACTTTGCAACCCTAGGAAATTGAGGTAAACAACTCTCTGAACTTCCAGTTGATTATGTCAGGGGAAAATGGCCATCTTATTACAAGTCTTTACAAGAAAGACCATTGCCTTAATGTTTGTTGCTAACATGACTAAAGATTCTAATTTTTTCCGTTTTACCTTCTTCAAAGCTGGTTTGAGGTAGGACTGAGTTAACAAATGCTAACATTAAGAAGGAAAAAATACTGACACACCCTGATTTTATTCACTTAAAAACAAAAACTTGCTTTTAAACTTAAATTTAAACTCAAAAGTAAAATGTTCATGATTTTAAATGTTTCTATGATTTCACCTTGATCTGCTTTTGTATTTTCAAATATGATAATATATTTGGTCTTCTCTTACAATCTCTATGTGAAAAAATAAACTCTACTCCATTATTAAAAGGCTATTTGTCAGGGTGCCTGGGTGGTTCATTCAGTTGAGCAGCGGACTTTTGGCTCAGGCTGAGCCCACATTGGGCTCACTGCTGTCAGCTGTCAGGGTAGCGCCTGCTTCAGATCCTCTGCCTCCCTGCTCCCTGCCCCTCCTTTGCTGCTGCGCACACCTGCATTCTTTCTCCCTTTCTCTCTCTCAAAAATAAACAAACATTGGAAAAATAAAAAGTTATTGGGGCCTGGATGGCTCAGTCGGTTAAGCGTCGGACTTTGGCTCAGGTCATGATCTTGCCGTTTCTGAGTTCGAGCCCTGCGTCAGGCTTGGTGCTGGCAACTCAGAGCCTGGAGCCTGCTTTGGATTCTGTGACTCCCTCTCTCTGTCCCTCCCTGGCTCGTGCTCTATCTCTGTCTCTCAAAAATAAATAAACGTTAAAATTTCTTTAAGTTATTTGTAAAACTTTCAATGCACAGTGTCAGAAGAATACTGTTGCTCTAAGAAAAAAAATTAATGTAAGTATTATTTTAATGGAAACAAAAAGATGTGAATCTAAATAGCTTTGTTTTGTCCTAATGATCAATTCTTATGGGAAACTTTTATAGCACATGAAGGTAATTCATTTTGCAGATTTATCATGTTTTAAAGATTAAAATACATTGAATAAATTATTTCAAAGGAACAGAAGATATTCAAAAAATCCTATCTTGATTTTCTTTTAGTATCTGTAATTCAGTATTTAATAATGTTTATTTTTTTAAGTTTATTTATATTGAGAGAGAGAGCAACAGAGAGAGAGAGAGAATCACAAGAAGGTTCTGCACTAGCAGCGCAGAACCTGACATGAGTCTCGAAACCACAAAACCTTGAGATCACGACCTCAGCCGAAACCAAGAGTTGGATACTTAACCAATTGAGCCACCCCGGTGCTGCTTAATCATGTTTAAATCACTCAAGCAGTACTAAATATGAAAATATTTTTAAAAACTCCACTGAAACCATAACTATATTGCGCGAGTTGATGAATGAAGTTATTTTGCTCTTCATTAGGATAATGTACAGCAAATAGAATTTACCTTTAATTACCTCTGTCTGTCTCTCTCTCTCAAAAATAAATAAACATTTAAAAACATTTTTAAAAGGGGTGCCTGGGTGGCTCAGTCAGTTGAGCATCCAACTTTGACTCAAGTCATGGTCTCTCAGTTTGTGAGTTTGAGCCCCACATTAGGCTCTGTGCTGACAGATCAGAGCCTGGAGCTTGCTTCAGATTCTGTGTCTCCCTCTCTCTCTGCCCCTCCCTCCCCTCTCAAAAATAAATAAATAAACTTTTTAAAAAATTAAAGAATTTACCTTTAATTACAATTTTTGGAAAGATAAGTCTCAAACTAATCTGGAGAACAGTAAACCTTGAACTGATTACTATTCAGTAGAACGTGTGCTTTGATGAAGTGGGAAATAGTACATAAAAGAGATATTCTTAAGCTGGGAGATAAATCCTTTATTCAGAGACATAAACTTTGGGTTGTAAGGCAAGCTAAAAGAGCATTTAAATGGAGGTTTTCCAGAAGTTATTGGGGTTCTGATTCA
Organism: Cryptoprocta ferox; assembly: GCA_028646485.1. Taxonomy (NCBI): domain Eukaryota; kingdom Metazoa; phylum Chordata; class Mammalia; order Carnivora; family Eupleridae; genus Cryptoprocta; species Cryptoprocta ferox. The sequence goes on from CM053573.1 coordinate 21,732,599, forward strand.
TATAAAAATTGAGAATTCAGAGTTTGAATATTACAAAGAGAAAACAGTTGTCAGTTACAATGTCCATAATTGTACCATCCTTTGCTATGAAATATTTAAATATGCCAAGAGTTTTATGTTCTACCTGCCTATTGCCATAGCTTATTATAAAAAGTAGTTAGGACTTTTCTTAGGAAGATGTAATGATATGAAATCTTAAAAAATTTGAAACCACAGTGACACTATGAGCTGATCCCTCAGGGCTCTCTACAGGATTAAATACTCTCCTAAATGGAATGGCTGACTAATGAAGGGATTATGGAATTAGGTAGTCATGCCCATTACAGCTGTATTATTTCTGTTCATTCTCCTGAAAATACCAACCATGTGCCTCCAGAAATAGGATTAAATATCAATCAGTAATTAATGGCTTGGAAAGCAGAGAAACCAGGGATAGATACATAAATAGGGACAGAATTCCAAGGTTAATAGTTTTGGTCTTAAGGAGGAAAAAGATAGAAAGACAGAAACTTTGAAAATGGACATAGCATCGTAAAACCTTCAGAAGGAAAGGAGAATGTTTTGTGGACCATTTGTTTTTTGTGTGTGTGTGGCAGTTTTAAGTTATTAGTTTTTAAAATCAGTACTTTTTAATGGAAACAACTTGACCAAAAACCTGTCACAGAATTTTGAGACCCATTAAAACAAGTTTAATGAGGAAAAAAAAAAAAGAAAGAAAATGGAAATATAAGATAGAGAAACTGTACTAAAAATAGAAAGAAAGACAGAAACTTTGAAAATGGGCATATAAAATAGAGAAACTGTACTAAAACATAATTGGGTATTTAAAGTGAGTTTTCTGTCCTACACCTCGAAACTGCCAAAGTGTCTACACTAAAGATTCTATTACTCTTAATGATATTTAAGTAACAGGGAAAACATGAAGACTCCAAACTTTATTTGTAAAATGCACACCACACACACACACACATACACACACACACACACACACACACACATACACAGAGTGATCTGTGAGTATTGCTTGAACATGAGAGTTTGCTATTACTATGTGTGTTTGTTAGGTCATCTGATATGCTCTGGCCCTAAACAATCCTAAATTAAGAGTTTTATAAATTCTACAGTGTCATAAGCCTAAATCAAATACTCCCAAGTTTAAAGATTTTATTTTGAAAATGCCTACAAACATAGGAAACAATAGTTTTTCAATAGGTCATATCAATAATTATTTTAACTGAGCACAATATTCATGATTTAACAGTTATATAGAAATAACCAAGTTTCATAAAGAAAAGTAAAACTACTAAATATATAGCTAGATATAAATTATTTTGAAAATAGTTTACTCTCACTTAGCAAAATCAACACTTTCACTTATTAATGGCTAACATGTTCCTTAAGATATTAAAAAAACACAAAATATTTTTTATAGAACCACTATTTGAAAACCTATAGACATTTTCATTTACACATATTGGATTTAGTAACTGCCTATGTTACTAAATGCATTTTACTTACAAATGCGTAAGGGAAGACCATTCTTTAACAAATTTTGTTATTTACTTTTTATTAGAGGATAATTCTTTTAAAAGCAGGCAGTCCTGTGTGGTGTAATTTGCACAAATTTGATTAAACCTGATATTGTAGAGCACGAACTACCCAAATCAAGATACAGATCCCTTTCATATTTACAAGGAAACACTGGTAGCTGTAAACAACATCAAACTGTCAAATAAGCAGAATGCATCTTTAATTTATTTATTAACTCAAATATATTTACTTAGAGCTGTGAATTCTCCACCATGGAAAGCTGAAACATGAGACAATTCATGCTCTCCAAATTTAATGATTTAGGAGAGTAAATAACACACGTCCCTAAATAACTAAAGGATATTTGACTATGGCCAATGCTAAAAGAGAGATAATAACTCCAGAAGTTTCAAAGACAGAGACTTGTCTTTGTTTTGTTTTGAGAATAAGGGAAGTTTCATGGAAGGCAGAATTTCAGCAGAAAGCAATGCAATGACAAATACTGAACAAAGTAACACTGACAGTATTTATGTTCATGGTCAATGTTACGTGTTAAGAATGGTGATGGGTGCTCAACTTCATTGAAGCATTCATTAAACTCAGTGCAGACTATGTGCTTAAGATATGCCGGGCAAGGAAATAATTAATTACACACTTTAATAATAAGTAAGTTATGAGTACCATTATACTTATTACTACTAATAAATACAATGAAAAAAAACAATAGAGGCTGCTATGAGAACATAGAAGAAGGGGACTTGATTTAGTCCAGTGAAGAGAAAGGTTGACGACAGGTGGTCCTAAGTGGTATTGACCTTTGAACTAAGATCTGAATGTAGAGTAGGAACCAAGCAAACAGTAGTAGGCAGATGGAGGAGTGAATTTTCTGTTGAGTTTGAGCAGTTGGATCTATAGTCAGTCATACTGCTATACTTTTAATTAGGTGAGTGAATTAATTCCATTCATTATAGACACGGGTTTTATTTGAATTTTCTGTTACATTCAATGCAAAGGGTGCTAATTGATTTGGAAGTGTATTGACCACTTGGATGCAAACCATTTTCAGTTTATAATTTTAGATATCTCTGGAGAGTCTCATGATTAATGAATTTAATTTAATAGAATTTCTAGAAGTAATGAAGTAGACTAGGTCCATATACTGATGTATTTTTTTGATGCTGGTCAATTTAATTTATATATAAAATAATAAATAATTTTGATATTATTCAATCAGAATATAAATAAACTAAGCATTGAATTTCCTTGCAAATATCTGGAAATGTTTCAATCCCAAGTACTTCTTACTCGCCAAGACCTAAAATATAAAATATGTGAACATACTTATATTTCATTAAGTTCTAATAAAAATTTAAATTGGTAAAAACCAAAAACATAAAGCTATTTTTATCTTTGCTATCAAAGCTTGTCAATTTTTCATGTTAAATATCCTTTTCTTTTTCCTGTATACCTGCCATAAAATGATCTAACACTAAAGGTGTTTGAGTAATTGAATTTGATGTCCTATTTTGACCTGCCAGATGGATATGTGGAAATTACTTGAAAACTCTTTTGCTGCAATGTTTCACTTTTAAAGTTGGAAAATATTATAGAGGATGTTATGTCATTATAAACGTAGACACTATAAAAGTAAAATATGGAGCTAAAATACCATTAGCTACAATGTACTTTTTACTAAATATGTATGTGAATTGGAAAAGAATCTACTGAGCAACTTATTCATCACTTATTTAAATTCTCAGCACAATAACAGCAATAATGACCTGTTGGTCAGGTATTTCCTGTAAGGTACTGACCATACGGATCAAGGGTCCTCAACTCCTTTTAAAAGCTCCTACTACTCCAGATACTCATTAACTCCCAGGGAAAGCTTGGGCTAAGAGGTCATTAATGCTGGGGAAAAAAAGTGCACATATGGTTCACACCATGGATAATGTGCAAATGAGAAATGTCATCACTAAAAAAGTTATTATAGAATTGAAAATCGGCATCTTATTTTCACAGAGTATTTTAAGAGAAAAATTTTCCTTGGAAGTAAATCAATACTTCAAACACTCTCAAGAAGAGTTCATTCAGATTCTGATTTAAATTTCTTTCATGTGCACAAGCCCATTAGTAGCTTTTCCTACAGGAAGTCTTTCCTGATCCTGCCTCCCAACTAAGATACTTCTACTGCAAGCTCACACTGTCTTGTAGCTTTTCTAACAGTGCACATATTTGCTCATTTTCTTACTGCATGTAAAGTGCGCATTTCACGAGGGCTGATGTCCTACCTTATTCCTGCACGATCATGCCACCACTTGAGCAGCTGATTTTCGGGTACCTAGTATATTGTTAATAGATGGACAGATAAATTACTTAGGAATTTCCAATATACATTTTATTCAAGGGGTGATGGTTAATTTTTCCAATATTAAGAAGTTTACTTTAGGTCATTAGTAAAACCTCCCCAAGTATTTTAAAAACTACTCCTCAGTACCTCCTTTTCTTTACTAGGAGTGTATGATAATAAAACATTCATAATTAGCGTCAAATAAATTATGACTTAATGGGAAATAATGATACATAATCATTACATAATATACATAATCAATACATAAACATTACATAATGATACATTATCATAAACATAATACTTTATTTTTTTTTAATTTTTTAATGTTTACTTATTTTTGAGAGGGAGAGACAAAGCACAGGCCAGGGAGGGGAAGAGAGAGAGACAGACACAGAATTCAAAGCAGGCTCCAGGCTCTGAGCTGTCAGCACAGAGCCCATTGTGGAGCACGAACTCACAAGCGGTGAGATCATGACCTGAGCCAAAGTCAGACGCCCAACTGACTGAACCACCCAGGCGCTCCAAATACATAATATTTTAAAATATTAGACCTACACATCAATTTAATCATAATCCCTATTTTTTTTCATTGTGTGTAAAAATTATAAGCCTTATATATGCTATTAAATATAGTATGTACTTTGCATTACACTATATAAAAATTATGTCTTATTTCAGAAGGTCATATGTATATTGATAGTTTTTTGATATGATTACCAGATTTAACTTCCATTACCAAATACAAAAAATAGAACTCACAATTTATCTTTTTGGTTGTTCTCTCTACATAGCAATAAAAATATTTATTATAACCAAATTAATAATTTCATATATAGCATATATAACTTCTAGTGGTTTTACATTTTATTTTTATTCATAATAGATGGTGCCAAAACTTCATCTGCCATGTGCAGTACATTAAAACAATCCAATTTAAATGTAAGTATACTCAATATCAGTGTCTTGACAACAAGAAATACTTGACTGGAGGGTTAATAATAAAAAGGATCATATGCAAAATTAAAACAATGTTGGCTTTACACCAGGGAATGATTTTAAAAGATAAAATTCCTTTAAAAATCTTTTTAAAATAATGTTTACTCTTCATTAAAAAAATTACCCAACCTATGGAATGGGAGAAAAGAACTGTAAACCACGTATCTGATGAGGTATTAACTTCCAAAATATATAAGAAACACATACAACCCAATAGAAAAAATAAATTAATAAAAAAAAAATAACCCAATTAAAAAATGAGCAAAGGACCTGAATAGATATTTTTCCAAAGGAAACATACAAATGGCCAATAGGGGCATGAAAAAATGCTCCACATCACTAATATCAGAGAAATGAAACTTAAACTACATTGAGATAATATCTCACACCTGTAATAATGTGTATTATCAAAAAGATAATAACTAATGCTGGAGAGGATGTAGAGAAAAGGAAACCCTAGTACACTGTTGATAAGAATGTAAAATACCAAAGAGTAAATGTAAAAAACATTATATAGGTTCTTCAAGAAATTAAAAATAGGGGCGCCTGGGTGGCTCAGTCAGTTCAGCAGCCAACTTCAGCTCAGGTTATGATCTCACAGTTCGTGGGTTTGAGCCTCGATCCTGTGTTTCCCTCTCTCTCTGACCCTCCCCTGTTCACACTCTATGTCTCTCTCTCTCAAAAATAAATAAATGTTTAAAAAAATTAAAAAAAAGAAATTAAAAATAGAGCTATCATATGATCCAGCAATTGTTGGATATATACTTCTGAGTATATATCCAAAAGAAATAAAATCATTATATCCAAGAGATTTCTGCACTTTGATGTTTATAGTAGCATTGTTCACAATAACCAAGGTATGGAAACAATCTAAATGTCCATGGAGTGATGAACAAACATTAAAAATGTGGTGTAAACACATACACACACACACACACACACACACACGCCACAATTAGTCAGTCTTTAAAAAGAAGGAACTTGTCATTGCAACTACATGGATGAACCTGGAAAGCCTTATTCTAAGTGCAATGAGCCAGACAGAGAATAGAAGCATGGTGTCATATGTAGAATAAAATAGAAAAAGATGAAGTCACAGAAGTAGGGAGTAAAAAAGTGGTTGCCAAGGACTGGGGGAAAGGGGAACAGGAAGAGGATGGTGAAAGGGTAAAAACTTAATTATAAGATAAATAAATCCAAAGATCTAATGTCAAACATGGTGACTATAGCTGACAACACCGTTATCACTGTAATTGAAATTTGCTGAAGAAGTAGGATGGAAATGTTGTCACACACAATAAAGGTATGTGAGGAGATGGATAAGTTAATAAACTTGATGGGTGGAATCCGTTTACAATGTATACACGTACATCAAATCATGCTGTACATTTTAAATACCCTACAATTTTATTTGTTAAATGCTACCTCAATAAAGCTGGAAACAAAACATGCATGCAATATATCCTTACGCATCTAGCAAAAATTAGTCTTGTTAATTGAAATAATTCTCCACATAACGAGTTTAATTTTCCTAAGATCATTGACTATATTTCTAAATCATCTAAACCGCATTCACCAGGAGAGACGCTAACTGCCCTCTGATACCAAACACATGAGTGCCATCAGGTGGCAATTTAAGCAATATTCCAACATAGCTGTACACTTTACTCACAATAAGGATTGACTGATTCTTCTAATAAGAGATCCAAAAGTATTTAGTTCAGAGACTTTATAGTTAGAGCAACATTAATCTTGTAAGTTAATATAATTCTCAGTCTTAAGTTATCAATATCAGCTTGTTTTCCAGTGGGAACTAAATATAAATGTGTATTTGTATACACTTTCTTTTCAGAAATTATTTTCTAACATTTATGTCATATAATCTGAGTGTAATAATTACTTCGGATATCCATGACTATTTATATTTAACTAATGCTAGGATTATGTATAATACAGGAATCTAGTGCCCTCGACCATCCAAAAGCCCCTGGTGAAACTCTGCTAGGATTAAGTATCTTTACAGAGTTTACAATCTAGAGCAAGGCAAGTGGGGAGAAAGGGCTAAAAATTATCTTTGAAATTACATATATAAAAAGGATGAGGTGGATATGCAGAAGAGCTTTCCTAAGTTAGAAGCTAAAAACAACCTGAGAACACTAAGAAAAATGGTCAACTGCAAGGGAAGGTAATTTCATTAAAATGAACAAAGTTGGCTTTCATAACGACATGAGAAGACTCATCATTTTGTTCTGTGTATGCTATTTAAGTAGCCATAAAACATACAAATGCATTTAAAATATTTATGAAAAATGGTAATTATATATACCCCTAAATAAGGTTAGATACTTAAAGGAAAAGACATAAATTTTTGTAAATCTTGGCCTCCCAACAGTTGGAAAAGTGACATATGAATGTAAGATCATTTTGGTTGGAAATAGTATGAACTATATAATATCTATAAATAGTATCATCTCATGATCAATTCACACAAAATGATTCTATCCGAGATTTACTTCAATTGATTCATGTTTTCAAATTTTTAGAAACAAGCAAGATTTGTTAACTTTCTCTTAAATTTTGCCCATTATTTTTTTAAAGTTTATTTATCTTGAGAGAGAGAGAACATGAGAAGGGGAGGGGCAAAAAGAGAGGAAAAGAGAAAGAATCCCAAGCAGGCTTCACACTGTCAGCTCAGAGCCCAAGGTGGGGCTCGAATCCATGAACTGTGATCATGAGTTGAGCCAAAACCAAGAGTCGGACACTTAATCGACTGAGCCACCCAGACGTTTTGTAAAGTTTGCCCTTTTAATAATTTCTAGCAATGATTAAACCATGAATACTATCCATGAAATATAGTAGATAGAGTTCTTAAACTGTAATAGTCCACAATAATATGCATTCATGCTATAGTAAAAAATTACAGTTAAAATGAGCCAAGTCTTTTGGCACTTATATTTAATTTTATAGTCTGTTACTTTCTTCAAAAGTGCATGTCTCATACTGTTTTCCCAGGAAGTATATGATAATGATACATATATTCCTGTAAGTTTTTTGTCAGAACTTTTCCCATTAAATTATAAAAGGGAGAACTGTCATATAAATTCTACAGTGGTTCAATTTATTAGGCAATATTTTGGATGTTCCATGCACATCTCTGTTTTATGAAAAGTTCAGTTAAATTTATTGCCCCCTCATCTACTAAATCAGCTCAATAGCTGCAATAGTTAGACATCCAGGTACTTTTGGCATTGTACTTTTAATTTTTTCTTAGTGCAAATCAATATACCACTTCTACATTTTTAGCAATGATTAATTTCCAATTGCTAGTCTTGCCATCATTCTTAACTGCTTGGCAATTTTGTGAGGATGTCAAAATTTTAGCACCCAGCACACATTGGAGTAATATATTCAAAAGTATTTTATAATTGCACAAATTATTACTACACATCTCTCTCATTTCTTGTTATACTGAAATATCCTACTCACCTACAACTATGTGCATAACGTGGAAAAGAATACCCTGTCTATGGTTCTCAACTTCATAAGTATTCCCAGGAATGTTATTGAACCAACAACTAAGTATATTGTATGCAATATTTATATTCTTAAATTATAAACTCCCCAAACAAGCTTTCATTAAATCTGTGATTTTCCAATTTTCTGATCCTAACATACCTGTAAAGATTTTGGAGAACAACACTATTCAATTCTAACAAAAATGTTAAAGACAGATTATGGATAATCACTTTACTAGCAATAAAAATCCTACAAAGATAAATAAGGTGGACTTGCTATTTTTCATCATACTTAAGTGAGAGTGGGAAAAAAAGGGATAGAGGGAAAATAAAAAAATCACAGAATAATATTTGTTACTTTAGTATCAAAGGAATGGAAGGTGGTGCTTTGACATGTTTAGGCTGCAGGCTTGGATTTCATGGTCCAGCAGAATCACATAATAAAAACAAATGAATAATTTGGGGACACATAGGGTTTCCAATGTTTAGGTTTTTAAGCAGGGACATTAAAATAAAGCAAATCTAAAATTGTCTTTTACCATCCACAAATTCAAAAAATGAAAAAATAAAAGAGTGAGACAGTTATTTGAAATGAATGTAAGCATAAAGAAAGGAGGTGAAAGAGAGAGAGGATAGGAGACTGAGACAGTACTGGCAATGAGAGCACATGACATAGTCTGCAATGGCGAAGTGTTCCTTGGAGGTCAAGAAAGAAACTAATCAAAGAAGGGTTAATGGCAACTTCTAAAAGTAACAATAATTTTAAAAGTATATAGACTAAAGAAATGTAGAAGTTTCTTTTAATTTATTAATGAATTCTAGCTTTGTTAAAACAATATATTTTATTATTAAATTTTTTATTTTTATATCTATTTATTTAGCAAAAAATGGCATTTGATGACTACTAATAGAGCCCAAATTAGATAAATTAGTTAAAATATCTGTTTCAGATTATTCACTGTTCAATGGGGATAATTACAATTTTGTCGTATGTGTGTATGTGTATGTTTCGAATAAATCAGTATTAGTACCTAAACTGAACTCTTAGAACAGTTCCCTAGCATATAATACATACTCAAAAATGTTAGGCATATTATTTTTTGTTGTTTTTATTCAAGATTTAATTTGATACGATTTCCAAAAACACAACTAGGAGATTATTCAGATACATTTAAATCCCTTAGCTTGTAAACATATCTGAGGTACATTTACTGTTTAGAGCATTAAAAATATGTATTTTGCTTCTATATTCACAATTTAGGAACAATGACTAAGGCAAGAATGCATTCACCAAATATTTGTTGGACTAGTTATGGAATAGATACATACAGTGTGAATACAAAGGATTGATACACACAATGAATGAGATAATGAGATAAGAACTTTATCACTAAGGACAGATCATCAAAATGAAAATACCAAATCCACCACTTCTCGGCTATGTGATCTTGGGCAAGTAACTTGAGATTCTTCAATTTCTCATCTGTAGGAATTGTGGCATAGGATTTTATAAGGATTAGATCAATTTATACTTGCAAAGTACTTAGAAATGTTCATAGACTAGAGAAACGAATAGAAATGTAGTTGAGCACTGGATGTTGTATGGAATTATACAATCACTACTGTACACCTCAAACTAATATAGTGTATGTTAACTGGAATTTAAATAAAACCTTTAAAAAACAAAAAAAATAAAAAAATGAACGTAGTTATTAGTACTCTAATGCTTAAGATATCAGCCAATAAACTAAGCTTTCTTTAAAAATGCAAAATTTCCTGGGGCACCTGAGTGCCTCAGTCTGATAAGCATCCGACTCTTGATTTTGGCTCAGGTCATGATCTCACAGATCATGAGTTCATGCCCCGCAAGGGGCTCTGTGTTGACAGTGCAGAGCCTGCTTGGGATTCTCTCTCTCTCATCTCTCTGTCCCTCCCACGTTTGTTCTCTCTCTCAATAAATAAGTAAAAACTTAAAAAAATACAAAATTTCCTTTGAGAAATACAAAATTTCCCTCTATATAAATGCAAACTTACAACATGTTGTTCTCATTGTTATGTCTGTTTTTTGAAAGTTATCTTCCCCACCCCCCCTCCCACGAAAAAAAGAACCATCTGTACCCTGAAAACTAAAAAAAGAAGACATTTACAGACAGAATGATTTACCCCAAGACAGGTTCTGTAGCCCCTTTAAAATAGGAGAAAAATATGAAATGTATTCCACAAATACATTTGTAGGTAGAGAAAAAAATAGCAAAGATTGTATGGCATTCCCATGGACTCCATGTTGAATGTCATCTAGAAATAAGTATTGGGACAAAAAAAAAGTCTGACGATAATATTCATAGGTTGGCATAAGGTGGCCATGATCAAAATGTTAAAACAGAACAAGAAAACAAGTTGGTTCCAACAAACTGGAGTAAGTGGAATATGATGAGACTTAAATAGTGTTGGATGCTTGCTTTTGAGAATCAGTAAAGATGTGATGAATTTGCACATACTATGTGTTTAGGGAGCTAAGAATGAGACAGACATACATTTTGCTGTATGTTCTATTCCTATAGTAGGGAGAAGGATTTTTCCATTCACTATATAAATAAAATTCCATGACTTGTTTGAACTCCCCTTGAAGTAGAATGCAGGTTCTCAATTTTTTTTCTGACATACTGTAAAACATGCATAGATAGTACATAATACTTAACATTCAGTGTAGGAAATAAATTCTTACAAAAACAATTCAACCCTTCTGTTTATACTGCTTGATATTATTTTCCTCCTGTCCCACAAACAGTAAACTACTGCCCTGAATAGTGTTTATATTTCCCCATGTTTTCTTTAAATCTAACACCTATCTATCTATCTATCTATCTATCATCTATCATATTGTTTCACATATATTTATGTTTTATAGAAGTTACTGTACTGTATATAACTTTATGCACCTTGTCCTTTTCACTCAATATGCAACATTATGTGTTTGGCATTTATGCAGAGAGACTGGCAATTGCAGCATTAGATCCTATGTTTTAATTGTTCTATATTTTAATTGCTCTTAGAAGCTGTGGTTGACAATTTCTAAGATGTATGCCAATGATCCCTGCTTCCTACTGACTTGTTCTAAATGAAAATCAAAAGCAATGAGAGACACTTCTAAAATTAGATTACAAAGCTCCTGGCTTCTCTCTCACTCCCCTTCTCTCACCCTTTCACTTGTTTGCTCTGATGGAAGTCAGCTGTCATGTTGTTAGCTGCAGTATGGAGAAACCCATATAACAAGAAAGTAAGGGACGCCTCTGACTAATAGCCATGAGGATCCGAGGCTAGAAGCCCAATAGCTCACAAGGAACTGAATCCTGCCAACAAATACTTGAATGAGCTTGGAAGTAGATTCTCCTCAAATATTAGTCTTGAGATGAGACAACCACTCTGGCTGACATCTTGACTACAGTCTTATGAGAGATCCTGAGCCAGAGAACTCAGCTAAATCATGCCCAGCCTCCTGACCCACAGCAACTCTGAGATGATTTAATGTGTGTTGTCTTAAGCAGTTATATTTTGGGGTTATTTGTTACATAACAATGGATAAATAATAAAACTTCACTGTATAAATAATAAAATATATCCATTCACAAGTTCATAAGCATAAAGGTTATCATTATTTTTTTTTTTGCTATTACAAAGTTTTATGCGGTGCACATTCAAATACCTCCTTGAGAAGATGTGTAATAGAATCTATAGTATGTGTGTACCTAGAGGAAGATGTGCTGTGTTGAAGTAAAGTAAATGTGAGACTTCAGCTTTGCAAGGTATTGTCAAATTTTTTATCAAATTGTTTTTGCTGTTTTGCACTCCCATCAAAAACATGACAGTGATTTCTTCTTCATGTACTTACCACCATTTGCCATTAGCATATTTTAACTTTCTCGTCTAAGTGACATGTTTAGGGTGGTGTCTCACTGCTGTTTTTTATCTGCATTTTCTTAATCATGATGAGGATAGCAAGTATTTAGTACTTCTTTCATCATGAGTTTCAGGTCCTCTTTATAATAAAATAGTAGAGCTGGACAAATAGTAAAAATTTGATGAATTAGGAGTATATGGAATTGTGGAACATATTGCTTCCTTAAGAAGTATAGAAACTGGTGGAGAAATACTATGGTTTGATAATTTTCATGATCTTTATACTCTCCTTCACAACTGACATGTTAAATCAAAAAATCGTAATGGGTTTACCTTGAAATGATATTTAGAATCTGATCACTCCACGCCATTTCTACTGTTAACAATCTCACATAAGTCTCTCTCATCTTGGATATGTGCCATAACCTCCTAATCAGTTTCCTCTTTTAATATTGGATTCCATTATTGATAGTGCAGTAAGTTCAATTACTTAAAAACAAAAATTAGATCAACACAGCAGCAAGATTACTTAAAAAGTAATTACTTAAAAACATAAGTTAGATCTTATCATGTATCTAATCAAAATTTATCAGCAGCTCCACTTTTCACTCAGAGCAAAAATCAAAGACCTTTTTATCAGTCCAGCAGTGTGACTGACTGATCACTCCCTCACTTCTTCAGTGTTTGCAGAATAACAATTGCTGTGAATATATGTATACGTACATGCATATGTATATGTTTATATACACACATATATCTCCAGAAGATCTTAAGCAAATCCAAAGTGACCTTATCAGAGCATTTGCCTTCCTATTATTCTCTAGGTTAGGTGGTACTTTGTACATCTTTATTTCTGGAATATTAACAGTAGACCTTATAGCATTTAGTCCACAAAAACTGCCTTTCCTAAAATTCTCATACTCTTTTTTTACTATTTGCAGTTGGAATTCTGTCAGGAATTTCTAAGTGTTATTCTCAATTTTATTTATTCGAAATTAAATCTGAAGCAATGTATGTTAACGTATCCTATGGGCATTGTTCTTTGTGTGGCTTATTCTAAAGTCCTTAAATAAAGTTATTTTAAATGCTACTACGGATGATAGTAGATAAGTACATCCATAAATTCTTTAGTGTACTGACCTCATTCAAATCAATGTTGGAATATTGTTACTGGAAAATAACAACATTGCAAATTCAGTTCCATTCTGATTTGTTGTATATTTTATAATTTTAACTTTACATAAAGTTTAAGGGTAAAGATTAAGTCATTAAACAATATGGTGTAAAAAGGAAATTAATGGATTCATATCTAGTATCAGTGTTATACTATGCATACATATTTTGACACTTGTAATAAATTATTCAGTATTATTTTAATTACTACACTAAGGTAGAAAGGTCCAACTATAACTTTAACAATGTGAGTGTGAGTCTGTAAACTTTTTATATGTGAATTTTATCACCTTCAAAATAAATAATGCATTCCAGATGACTGTATTTTCTAGAATTTTAAATTGATTTACTCTGCTGTGCAAAGGAGCAAGCTTTTTGTGGACGCCATTCTCATATATAATGAATATATAATTAAGCAGAGTTCTTAGTATATTTCTATTGCAATTGAAATGTTTTATTATTTTAACTTAAAGATAATTTGCAAGGAACTTTTCTATTTCATCATCAGCCTTAATCACTTTAATAATATTTAAGATAAATGATATTATTGACAATGTTTCCATACAAAAAATTTAAAATCTATTAATTTCCCAAAATACTCTCCAAAGATGTCCAGGGTTAGGGTTAGTCTTTGCCTGCCAATCATGCATTAAAAATAGGATTTTTCCAAATGCTGCCTTTATGTAAATGCTAATCTCCTTATTTTAATTTTCTTTGGATTTAATGAAAATTCAAAATATAAAATGAAGATGGTTAAGTGAAGTTTATGGTTAAAGTTATATATTACCTATAAAATATATTTAACACCTATCTGTGTGTTTCTATAAAGATGACAAGTATTTGTACAAGAAATTCTTTAAAATAATTCCTGACTGAAGGATATCTACTTAAAAATACAAGATAACAGTGACAAATCATTTGTTTATATTCTACCTGGATTATCTTTAATTATCATATATATTCAAGGTACAACTACGACATCTTAAGTAGAGTAGAAATTCAGTAGCATCCGAAGCTGAATGGAAAGTGCCACTCTATGCCAGTTACAGTAAATAAGATTGTTTTTCTCTTGGAGAAATTCCTTTCCTATTCACAGATGAGAACAGATGTGAAAAACCTTTAAGTCATAAAGGCTTTGCAGTACTTGATAACACCCATGGGGAGAAATTCTGTCTTTGACCTTCTGTACTAACATTCAAATTGCCACACATTTGTGTGGCTGTATTGAAAACTGGGTGTCAGTGGTTTTGCAAGAAAAGCCCTTGCGGAGCTCCAGTATGATAATAAATGTTCTACAGAGCCCTGAATCTCCCACTCCCCAACCCTGCCACGCACTGTGTTCAGTGATTGCTTTCTCCTTCCGATGGGCTATATTTCAGATCTCTCCAATTGTGTTTGAAATGTGATGACTGCAAATGCTTTTTCTGCTTTATTTTCTGCTTCTAGATTATGCTTTATTCTTCTTAAGCATGTCACTTTATCTCTGTTTACATTGTATTTAGTTTGGCAGTGTTTTGAGATAAAGCATAGCTTCTGAATCTCATTAATATAACTATTATCTCTTTCAATTGCATGCCTCACTCAAGCTCTATTCTGAAAAGAACTTGCAAAGCAAGGCTGTTTCAATGCTACTGACAAAATTTTCTATATATCATATAACATTGCATGGTGCATTAATTCAAGCTTTATGTTCTCCTGTTTTAGAAATTCTTTAGAGGCACAGCATGGCTCACAAAAACCAAATACTAGTACTATCTAAGGTGGCTATTACTGATCTGAAGACATGTATATTGGCTTGAAAGGAAGAAGGGCAATGTTTTCTTTTCTACTACTTTACCATTTACTTTATATACCAAAAAGTTCTGAGTGTTGTTGAGAAATGAGATAGTAAGTATGTCCGTTTAGAGAATATAACAGGAGGGTCAAGATTTTAAAAGCATGATATTGATGTGTCTAAATGGTTCTCAGAGATATGACAGGGCAAAAATCAGAAGTAAGGCAGAATTTTTAAAAACTGCTAAATGTTACTGAATATGTCCTTACTGCTTGTGTATTTTTTTATTCTAGAAATATTCTAATTAACTTTCAATATCATTTATAGAATCAGGAACCATGTATGAAGTTATGTAAAGGTGACTGAACACAATGTGACATCTAATCAAGACAATTTAGTGAATAGTACAGGAGCTAAGTGTACACACAGCTATGCACATATGTGCGGTGTATAATACGAAAAAGAAAAGAATTAGAGTAAGTCTTTTCAGAAAGTTGTTAACAAAATATGTAATAAATAAAAATGTGTGATGAAGACATCATCTCTTTAGAAGGATTTCCAATAACTTTAGTTATGGGGAAGCAGTTGATGTAGTCTTAAAGAATGAGTTTTATTTCAAGAATAGATAAAATAGACAATGTTTACCAGGAAGACAGATTTTCTTCAGAGAGATTTTCAAATAAATTTAATGTCAGGATAGATTTTTTTTAGTTTATTGAATAGCTATGACTAATCACTGGCCACTTTGTAATTTGTATATTAAAAATGTGTGCACATTAAGAGGAATATTTTGAGAATGGAATGCAGAATGACACAAAATGAAGGAAAGAGAGCAGAGATTAATGCAACAGTCAAGTAAGTAGAGAAAAAGTGAGGGCTGTAACTAGAACATAAGAACAGAATAATTAGAGAGGTAGTCAAAAATAAAATAATATTTAGAAACATGAGTGTGGATGAATCATACAATAGAGAGGTACAAATAAAATGCATGGGAGAAGAGGGTTCAATGGCAGTACTTGAGAAAACCCATACACCTCATGGCCTTATTCTCAAAAATAAATTTGTAAGTAAGGTAATACAACCAAACTTTGAAGTGTCATATGAACCATGTTAGGTACTTTATGGATCTTATCCATTCAATCTTCATAACATCCCTGCAAGATAGGTACTATTATTATCCACTGATGAGCAAACATAGTTTAGAAATAGACGACTTGCCTGAGATCATAGGGATCTAATCCAGGTCCATGTCCATAGTCCATTCTTCTTCTACCACAATATGAGACAAGTGGATCAGACTACCAGTGAGAGCAGAGGAGACCCAAAGGGGTGTAGGATAGCAGAATGTTAGAAAAAGGAGAAGGACTTCCAGAGTGACAATGGCCTTGTGACAAAAAAATAAGATTAAGATATCTTGGATTTTTGATGTTTTAAATATTGGCAATATTTGAATGAAAAATGTCAATGGCCTAGTAGAAGCAGATGCCATGTTGAAAAGGAACAGTCAAGTAGCATTTGAAAAGTACTGTGCTGCAATGCAGACTCTCGATTCAGATGGTCTCACATGTGAATTATGACTACTATCTGAAGGGATTAGAGATGTTAACCATCTCTGAACATCAGTTACTTTATCAATAATAGGGAATAGAGTGCCTACCTCATTGAGGTTGTGGATATTGAGGTAATATATATAAACCACTAAACACAGGTGATTTTATGATATATAATTTTATATACCAGGATATAAGGAAGATTCTTTAAAATAATAATCTGAGAGAAGGACATCCCTGTACATATGCATATAGTTTGTAAAAGATGGCTGCATGGATGTATATAAACTACATCAACAATGTAATACAAATGTGCCATTTATATGTAGATCACTATAGGCACTAAAGACTGAATATTTATTATAGAAAATAATTACAGTTGCCTCTTGAACAATGCAGGAATTAGGATGCTGACTCCACCCTACACAGTTGAAAATCTATGTATAACTTTAGATTCCTGAAAAACTTAACTTCTAATAGCCTAGTGTTGACTGGAAACCTTACCAATTACATAAATAATCAACACATAATTTGTATGCCGTGTGTAATATATATATATATACATATATTCTTACAGTAAGATAAGCTAGAGGAAGAAAAATGTTATTAAGAAAATCATGAGAAAAAGAAAATACACTTACAGTACTGTAGTTATCAATACTATAAGCTTATAAAGACACTGAAAAAAATGTAAGTGAACCTGCTAAGTTCAAACCCATGTTGTTGTTTAAGGGTCAACTACATATAGCATTGTCTTTTATCACAACCATGTAGAAAATGTTCTTTTCCCTATTTTACAGGTTAGCCTCCTTAAAGTTTGAGAGAGATTAAGTCACAGTCATTGATTATCAGAGGAAGGACTTAAATTCACATTTTCCAGGCCCTTTTCTTTTTTCTTACTTAACCAGTATTGCAACAATGACATCAAAACTTAATCAGTGAAAAGGAGCTTACTGCTTAGGTCAAGATTTCAGCCAAAGGGACAGGGAATCAAAGAGATTGACCATCAATTTAAAAACATAACACTGTTTCTCTGTTCTTTATGATATTGAAAATACAAGGGATTCTGGTTGAGTATGTATAATATGAACTTCTGCTTTAAAAGAATCATGAAGCTATTCCATTTTTAAATATTTTAGCTTCACTTTGCTAATGATTTGCATATCAATTAGTTCATTATATTTTCCTTCCACTGTATTCACTCAATTAGTTTTTGTGCAATTGGCATTAATGAAAAGAATTTTATGATGTGCTCTAATAGGCATTAGCAGGATATAAGAAAATTAAATGTTTTAGTGGATAAAATTATATAACTGTTCAGATCTATCTATTAACTTATTCACTGCTTCTAACTTCAGTAAAGCCAAAGTGTTAAAAATATGAATGATGCTAAAGAAATTAGCCAGAATGAATAGAAACATCCAATATGGCAAGGGAACAATAAGAAGTTAAAAAATAAATACACTAAATATATTGATAGAAGACCAAATATATAAAAAGCCAGTGGACATTTTGTTGTAATAAGACTATATAAAAAATGCATTATAGCTACTTCATAGTTCAATGAACACTACTTAATGTAATCATATTTAAATGAGAGAAGTGATTAGAAGCTAGAGCTTTTAGACTTGTTTAGTGAGCTAAAATCATTACTACTCTGTGGTTTCCCCCAAGTGGATATAGCATCCTTCACCTGCGTTGCCCTTACTTTCTGTACGTAGGACCTATGTACATATGAAGTATTCAAAAGTAATAACTTCTTTACTATTTGTCTTACTTCTATACTTCACAACTGATAAATTACCCCAAATATGTGGTTTTTACCAACAATTCTTCAGTTCTTTTAAATCTGTAAACTGAAATTTTAAATTTCATTTTTTTACTAAAAATCCCTCTAAATGACCCATATATTTGGACTCTATCTAATGGGCTCACTTCCAACAGTATATATTAACTTAATAAAATGTATATGAATCATAATTTGTTTAATTGTATTCTTATGCAGGCTCCATCTGCATGAGATGGGAATGGGAACATGGAATTATGTATTTTCCATGTAGAGTTGGTATTTCTGTGATTCTGAAACCTGCTGGCTCCTCTAAGACTTGGTCTCATTCTCTTTTTGTCATCTCACTCTCTATGTGCTTGTGTGTGTGTGTGTGTGTGTGTGTGTGTGTGTGTGTAAAGATTTTGGTGTCCTACAAATTTCAGACTTGCCAGCCTCATGACAACATGTGCTAATTCCTTAAAATAAATCTCTTTCATTAATTGCACACATCTGTCCTAGTTTTGAGATATTACTGACACATAACATTATATTAGTGTCAGAAGTACAACATAATGATTTGATATCCATATACAATATGAAGTGATCACTATAATAAGTCTCCTTTCCCTTGTCAACATATAAAGTTGCATTATATACGATACAATATTACTGACTGTAGTCCCCACGCTGTACATTACATCCCCCTGATTTATATATTTAATGACTAGAAGTTTGTACCTCTTGAACGCCTTCTGTCATTTCACACATCCTTTATCCTTCAACCACTCTCCCCACTAGCAACCACCAATCTATTCTCTGTATGTGTCTTTTTGTTTTGTTTGTTTTACTTTCTGGATCCCATATAGAAGTTAAATCATCTGGTATTTGTCTTTCTCTGTCTGACTTATTTCGCTTAGCATAATATCCTCAAAGCCCATCAATGTTAAAAATGACAAAATTTCTTTCTTCTTTATGGCTAAGTATATTCCTTTTTTAAAATTTTTACATATATTCATATATAAATATTTAATGTAAATATACTTATAAGTATAAATACATATAAATTACATATGTGTATATATAAATATATATTACATCTTCTTTATCCATTTAGCCATCAATAGACACTTAGGCTGTTTCCAAATCTTGGCTATAATGAATAATTCTGCAATGAACACAAGATTGCATATAACTTTTCCAGTTAGTGTTTTCATTTTCATCAGATAAATATCCAAAAGTAAAATTGCTGGATGATACAGTAGTTCTATTTTTATTTTCTTGAGGAAACTCCATACTATTTTCCATAGTGTCTGTACCAGTTCACATTCTCACCAACAGTGCACAAGGCTTCCCTTTCCTCCACATTCTCGCCAACACTCATTGTTTCTTCTTTTTTTGATAATAGCCATTCTGATAAGTGTGAAATAATACCTCATTGTGGTTTTGATTTGCATTTCCCTAGCGATTGTGTTGTTGAGCATCTTTTCATGTGCCTATTGGCATTCTGTTTGTCATTTTTTTTTTTGAAAAATGTGTACTCAGATCCTCTGTTTTTTAATTGGGTTGTATGATTATTTGTGGTTGTTGTTATTGAGTTGTATGAGTTCTTTATATATTTTGCATCTTAATCACTCATAAAATATATACTTTGTAAACATCGTCTATTCAGTAAGTTGCCTTTTTATTTTTTTTGAGAGATTCCTTCATGATGCAGATGTTTTTTAGTGTGATATAGTCACTTTTTTTTAATTTTAGCTCTTGCTGCCATTGCATTTGAAATCACATCCAAAAAAAAAAAATCACCAAAAGCAATGTAATGGAGCTTACTGCTTGTGTTTTCTTCTATGAACATTATGGGTTTTGGTCTTTGGTCTTAAATGGAAGCCTTTACTAGATTAACTCAACCTTTGTGTACGGTGTATGACAGTGATCCAATATCATTCGTTTGCAGATGACTGCCCACTTTTCTCAAGACCAATTATGAAAAGATTGTCCTTTTCTCATTGTATATTCTTGCCTCTTTTGTCATAAATTAATTGACCGTGCATGCCTGGTCTTATTTATGAGCTCTCTATTCTGTTCCATTTGTCTTTGTGCCCATTTTTACAACAAATAACATATTATTTTGATTACTACAGCTTATTAATACAGTTTGAAATCATGGAGTGTGATGCCTTCCATCTTTGTTCTTTTTTAAGATTGCTTTGACTATTTGGTATCTGTTGTTTCTTACAAATTTTAGAATTGGGTCTCTAATTTTTGTGAAAAAAATGCCACTGGAATTTTGATAAATATTACATTGAATCTATAGATTGGGTAATATGGACATTTTAACGATACACATTCTTCCAATTCATAAGTATGGAATATATTTTCATTTATTTGTGGCTATAATTTCTTTCATCAATGTCTTACAGTTTTCAGTGAGCATGTCTTTCACTTCCTGGTTAGATTTATTCTTAGATATTTTTTCTTTCTGATACAATTGTTAATGGGACGGTTTTCTTAATTTCTCTTTCTTATAGTCTGTTGTTAGTGGTATAAAAATGCAAAAGATATTTGTATACTGATTTTGTATCCTGCAACTTTACTGAATTTATTATTTCTAATAGTTTTTATTTTGGTGGAGTCTTTAGTATTTTCTATAAATTACACATACAAAAATTAATATATATATACACATATATATAATGATTTTTTTTTTATTTTTCTGCCTAATTGCTTTGCTAGGTCTTCCAACAAACACCATGTTGAATAAAAGGGGAAAGTATAGGAATCATTGGCTTCTTCCAAATTTAAGAGAAACAACTTTCAACTTTTCACTACTGAATATGTTAGCTGTGTGCTTGTCATATATTGCTTTAATTATGTTAGGGTACATCCCTCTATACCAACCTTGTTCAGAAATTTTGCCATAAACGGATAATCAATTTTACCAAATGCTTTTTCTGCACCTATTGAGATAGTTATATTTTTACCATTCATTTTATTAATGTGGTTATCACATTGTTTGATTTATGAATGTAAAACCATGCTTACATCCCTGGAAAAAATCCCAATTGATCATGATGTATGATATTTTAAATATATATTAAATATATTTAATATATTATTGAATTAGGTTCATTAATATTTTGTTGAGAATTTTTGCATCTATGTTCATAGGGATATTGGCTTGTGATTTTATTTTTTCTTTGGTTTTTCTGTGGTTTCCTTGTGGTCAGATTTTAGTAATGCTGGAGGCCTCATAATAGGAGTTTAGAAGAATTTCACCTATTCAATTTTCTGGAAGAGATGAGAAGGATAAATATTAAATCCTCTTTGAATGTTTTATAGAATTCATCAGTGAAGATGTCTGGTCTTGGACATGTGTTTATAGGGGGAGGTTTTTGAACTCTGATTCATTTTCTTTTCTAGTAATCAGACTATTCAAATTTTCTATTTTTTTTATGATTCAGTGTTGAAAAATTGTATATTTCTATAAATTTATCCATTTCTTGTTGGTTGTTCAATTTATTGGCATGATTATTCATATGAGTCTTGTGGCCCTTTATGTTTCTTTGTTATTGGTTGTAACTTCCCCTTGTTCATTTCTGATTTTATTTGAGCCCTCTCTCCTTTTTCCTTACTGAGTCTAACTAAAGATGTATCAATTTTGGTCATCTTTTCAAAAAGTCATCTCCTAGTTTAATGGATCTTTTCTATTGTCTTTTTTGTCTCTATTTCATTTATTTCCATTCTGTTATTGTTTTCTTCCTCCCACTAACTTTAGGCTCCATTGGCTCCTCCTTTTCTAGTTCTATTATGTGTAAAATTCGATTATTTGATATTTTTTTCCTTGAATTTTACTCTTAGGACTGCTTTTGTTTCATCCCACTGAATTTGGTATGTTTTATTTTCATTTTCATTTGTCTTAAGATATTTCTGGAGTTCTCCTTTTATTTCTTCATTGACCCATTGTTTTTTCAGTAGCATGTTATTTAATCTCCAGGTATTTGTGAATTTTTCCACTTTTCTTTTTATAATTGATTTCTAGTTTCATAACATTGTGCTCTAAAAAGGTGCTTTGTATGATTTCAATCTTCTTAAACTTATTGATAACATATGATCTGTCCTGATAGTGTTCCATGTGCTCTTGAGAAGAATGTCTTTTCTGCTGTTTTGGCATGGAATGTTTTGTATGTGTCTGATAAATCCATCTAGTCTAATGTGTCATTTAAAACTTATATTTTCTATTGATTTTCTGTTTGAATAATCTATCTATTGATGTCAATGGGGTCTTGAAATCTTTTACTATTATTATATTGCTGTTTATTTCTCTTGTTAGATCTGTTTAACATTTGCTTTAAATATTTAGGTGATCCTATATTGGGTGCTTAAATATTTACAAATATTTATTACAAGTTAACATTTGCTTTAAATAAATTGAGTGTTAAAATATTTATAAATATTTACAATTACATCTTCTAGCTGAATTGACTCCTTTATGATTCTGTAATGCCCATTTTTGCCTTTTATTACAGTCTTTGTTTTAAAGTCTGTTTTGTCAGATATACATATAATTATTTTTTTATGTTTAGTTTTGAGAGAGAGAGACAGACTGTGAGCAGCAGAGGTGCAGAGAAAGAGGGAGACACAGAATCTGAAGCAGGCTCCAGGCTCTGAGCTGTCAGCACAGAGCCTGATGCAGGGCTTGAACTAGCAGACTGCAAGATCATGACCTGAGCTGAGGTCAGATGCTCAATCTACTGAGCCACCTAGGTGCCCCCTTCTTTAAAAAAAAAAAAATAATGTTTAATATCTGATATAAGTATAGCTATCCTAGTTTTCATTTGGTTTCCATTTGCATGGAATACCTTTTCCATCCATTCACTTTCAGTCTGTTTGTGTCTCATATCTGAGTCTCTAGGAGGCAGCAGTATATAAGTGGATTTTGCTTTTTTTATTTTTTTTAATCCATTCAGGTACTATATGTCTTTTGATTGGAGAATTTAGTCCATTTACATTTAAATTATAGATAGGTATGCACTTAATGCTATTTTGTTAATTATTTTATGGCCGTTTTAGCTTTCTGTTTCTTTCTTCTTCCTTGCTATCTTCTCTTGTGGTTTGATGCTTTCTTTAGTGTTATCTCTAAATATTTAATTATAATATTTAGATAATTCTCATTATCTTTTGTGTATCTACTATAAGATTATGCTTTGTGATTACCATGAGGCTTACATATATCAGCTAATATATTTACCAGTCTATTTTAAGTTGATGGCAAATTGAGTATGAATGCATTCTAAACTCTACATTTTTACTGCATACCCACCACTGCCCATGTTTTATGGTTTTGATGTCACATTTTACATATTTTTATTATTTTACATTGTGTATCTCTTTTTCCTTAAAATTTGCATATCTCTTAACTAATTGTTGTAATTATGGTTACTTTTACTTATTTTGTCTTTTAGCCTTTAAGTTAGCTTTAAAGTGATTATTAATCCACTACATTTATTATATATTTACCTTTATCAGTGAGATATTTAATTTCATGTAATTTCTTGTTACTATTTAGTACTTTTCCTTGTCAGTTTATAGAGGGTCCTTTCATGTTTCTCTAAAGCCAGTTTAGCAGTGGTGAACTCTCCGTTTTTTCTTTTCTAAAAACCGCTTTCTCTCTCCTTCAGTTCTGAATGATAACCTGACAGGCAGAGTATTCTCTGGTTGGAAGTTATTTTGCTTTCAGCACTCTCTTCTAGCCTGCAAATCTTATGCTGAAAAATCTGCTGGCAGTCTTACGTGGGTTCCTTTGTACATAACAGGCTGTTTTTCTCCTGCTGCTTTAAAAATTCAATTTATCTTTAACTTTGACATTTTAATTATAATATGTCTTGATGTGGGTCTCTTTGGATTGATATTATTTGGAAGTTCCCTTATTCCTAAGTTTCCCAGATGTGGATATTCCTTTCCTTTCCCAGGTTAGGGAAGTTTATAGCCATTATTTCTTCAAATAGGTTTTTTTGTCCCTTTCTTTCTTTTCTTTCTGGAAGCCCTATTATTTGAAGGTTGTTCTGCTAGATGTCCCATACGTCCCTTAAGGCATCATCACATTTTAAATTCTTTCCTTTTTGGTGCTCTGTTTGGGTGAGTTCCACTGCCCTGTCTTCTAGGTACTGGTCTTTTCTCCTGCTTCATCCAGTCTGCTATTGATCTCCTCTAGTGTATTATTTGGCTCTATGACTCTGGCACTTTCTTTCTTTTTTTTTTTTTTCTTGAGTTTATTTATTTTTGAGAAAGGCAGAGAGAGTGTGAGTGGGGGAGGGACAGAGAGAGAGGGAAAGAGAGAATTCCAAGAAGGCTCTGTGTTGCCAGTGCAGAGCCTGAAATGGGGCTCGAACACACAAAACCGTGAGATAATGACCTGAACCAAAACCAAGAGCCTGACACTTAACTGACTGAGCCCCTGTCTGGCACTTTCTTATATATTCTATGTCTTAGTTGAAGTTCTCCATGTTCAACCATTCTTCTTTTGAAATCAGTGAGCATCTTTATGATTATAACTTTGAATCCTTTATCAGGAAATACTTATCTTTGTTTCACTAAGGTTTTTTCTGGGGTTTTATTTCATTCTTTGGTGTGTAACATATTCCTCTGTTTCCTCATTTTGCTTGAACTCTGTATTTGTTTCTATGTATTCGACAAAAACAAAAACAAAAACAAAAAACAAAAACAAAACCTATCCTTCCCAGTTTGAAGAAGTGGCCACAGGAAAGTAGGTATGTCTCAGTCTGCTGTGTACTGCTGTGTATGCAAGTCCCTGGGGATAGAATCTACAAAGAACTGTCTCTCTAATTGTTTCAGTCCCCTGTGGCCCAGAAATGCAAGCTTCTTTGACCACCAGGGCTAGGCATTCAAGAAGGGTCCCCTGTGTAGACTGTGCTCACTCCCTGGCTTTGGTGGGCTTTGCGGGATCTTCCATGATCTGGGACAAGCCTTCCCACAAAGTTTAGCAGACATGAGCCATGGGGAAGTGGCAGGCTGGGGCAGGCCTACCTGCCTGTAGGGTTATTGGGGCAGGGTTGTGCAAGAGCACACTGGTGGGGCAAGACTGCCTGCTGGGTCTAGCAAGGAGGGCCACAGAAGAGGATAGGGACAGAATAAGAGGCACTAGCAAGGTAGAGAGTGCAAAAATCACTTCTGCCAAAATGTCTGTCCCCAGAGTGAGTTCTAACGGACCACTGCCTGACCAACAAATGCTTTAAGATTAGCCCATGAATCACCTTCATAAATATTTTAGGCACTTTTCAACCTGCTGCTTTTGTGTTAGGTTCTGGGGCAAGTTGAGTCTGTGCACAAGCTGTATAAGAGAGGACTTTCAATATCCCACAGGCTTTCGGGTCTCCCCATTGGTTTGCAAAGCCAGATGTTTTAAGAGCTCATCTCTTTGGGGAAGGTCTTAAGGTTGGATTGCCTGAAATGGGGCTTAAGCCCTCTGCTCCTCAAGGATATGCTTCATATTTGTGAGATCCCTCCTGCTTGTGAGTCACCACACCAGGGAAAGAATTTCTGATGAGACCTCATCTTTCATCACCTACCCATTTTTATCTGGCCTTTTTATCCTTCATCATGGAGGGGCCATTCAGCTAGGTTTCAGGTATTTTTCAGAAAGAACTATTCTATATGCAGCTGTAGATGTGTTGTGCCTGTGGGAGGGTGTGAGTTCAGGGTCTTTCTATGCCACTATCTTGAACTGACCCCCACATATACTGTATGGATTCTGTTTCTGTGGAGAGCCATTGCTAATACAATAAATATGTGTGTGTATGTCATACACATGCATACACATACACTCCCAAATGTGTATAATTTTAATTCTCAGAAATATTTTTAAACTCCTATATTCCATGTGTTTTAGAAAATAATTACTTTTCGAAAAGAGTATAAGTAATGAAAAGTATGTAGAATAAAGGGAGGCTTCACATGGATCAATAAACCTTCATCTCCCCAAAGAAAAAGTATATAAAAAGAGTGAAAAACAGAATGAAAGAACATATATTTTCCTTAAATTTTCTGACAAAGCAACAGGGGGACTGATTGAGGGAGTAATCTCTTCCCACAGAAAAAAATGAATAACTAATTTGTCTAGCTCACCTGATGACATACAGTTTTAAAAGGTTTATATTCTCCCACTCCTCTACAAATATGAATGGAGTTAAGAACAGAGAAGAAATCAAAAGACAGATAAAGAGGAGAATGGGGGAAAAATACATGTAGTTAGTGTAAAAATCATCACAGTTTACCATATTCCTCTTGCATATATGAGGCCATGAGCATTTTCCAAAATAAATGAGGTTACATGTTTCCCATTTTATTTCACCAGTACTTAATAATCAGTGTTTCTTCAGTTATTAAAGAAAAAATTTCTCCTGAGAAATAATTTTTGTAGGATTTTTCTATATATCTTACTGAGATATGCAGTGAAACTTTATTGACCATAAACAATAAAATAATGACCTCATCATTTGTGGGGGTCACATATTCATTAAGGAATAGAAAGAAGAAAATCTTGGAAATGTCTATGATAGCTGACTTGCTTCACTCAATGTCTACTAAAGTAGTACTAGGATAGTTTGAGCACCAGCAGTTTGAACTACATTAAAAGAACAAGTGAAGTAACAGCAGAAGAGAGAAGTCCTCTGTGAATAACAGTTTAGAAGCACATATGACTTTCTAGATGATCACTGAATGGAAGTATTAAACAAGTGACAAGGGTAAGCCACATAAATCATTTCGAATTTTCTAGTAGCTACATTAATAAAAGTAAAAAGAAACAGGAACTGTTCATTTTCACAACATATTATTTGACCCAATATATCCAATATTATCATTTCAACATGTAATCAGTATAAAAATTACTAATGAGATATTTTACATTCATTTTTCACATTAAGCCCTCAACATTTGATGTGTTTTTATATTTTCAGCATTTCTCAATTTGAAATACACATATGTCAGGTGCTCAATATTTACATGTGGCTAGCGGTTACTATATTAGACAGTGCAGTTCCATACCAATGAACCTCAACCCTGACCTAACAGACTGATGGAATCATCTGGAGAACTTTGAAATAACTACTAATGCTTTATGTCTAACTTCAGAAATTCTATTTTAGCTGGTTTGGGACAAGGCTTATATACTGGTTTTTTGTTTTTTTTAATTTAAAGTTATGTTTTTAGGGGCACCTGGGTGGCTCAGTTGGTTAAATGTCTGACTTCGGCTTAGGTCATGATCTCACGGTTCATGAGATTGAGCCCCACATCAGGCTCTGTTGATATAGCTCAGAGCTTGGAGCCTGCTTCAGATTCTGTGTCTCACTCTCTCTCTGCCCCTCCCCTACTTGCTCTCTTTATCTCTCTCAAAATAAATAAACATTTAAAAATTTTTTAATATTTTTTTAATTCAAGTATAATTAACACATGGTGTTTTATTAGTTCCAGGTGTACAATGTAACAATTCAACGATTCTGTCCATTACACAGTGTTCATCACAATACATGTGTACTTTTTTTTTGTTTTGTTTTGTTTTTCAGATTCAAGTTAGTTAACATATAGTATAGAACTGGTTTCAGGAGTAGAATTTCATGATTCATCAGTTACATATAACACAGAGTGATCATCACATCAAATGTGCCCATCACCCATTTAACCCAGGTCCCCATCCACCTTCCTCCATCAATGCTCAGTTTGTTCTCCTACTGGTTTTTATTTTTATTTTTATTTTTATTTTTTTAACTTTATAGTTTATTGTCAGGTTGGTTTCCATATAACACCCAGTGCTCTTCCCCACAAGTGACCTCCACCAAGACCATCACCCCTCTTTACCTTTCCCCCTTCCCCTTCCCCCCTCAGTTTGTTTTCAGTATTCAAGAGTCTCTCCTGTTTTGTCTCCTTCCCTCTCCCTAACTCTTTTTCCTCCTTCCCCTCCCCATGGTCCTCTGTTGGGTTTCTCCTGTTAGACCTATGAGTGCAAACATATGGTATCTTCCTACTGGTTTTTAAAAGGCCCCTGGGTGATTGAAACCATGATGTGATGTACACTGGTCTATTTATTTAGATCATCTCCTGGAGTTACTAGGAGGTTATTATTTCTTTCACCACCATCTAACTTTAGCTCTCCTTGGAGATAATGACTGTGTGTGAAGACAAATGCAGACTTTCAAAGGGAAGTGGTTATTTTTGCACTTAGTCATAATAGCAGACACATTCACTTGATTTTGTAATCAGTACTGAATTATGGAGATCACATCAATTAAAAAGCTACAATGCAACAGAAATTTCACATTCTAGTATATATCTCTAAACACTAATAACTAATTACCAAAAGGCTTTTTGTATAAACAATTCAGAAAGGTAGCCAAAATGTTTTGTTTAAGTAACACTCTGGGTACTTTGTAGCACAATATTTTGGGAGATTTTTCACAAGCAACTCTAATCCTGACGGTGTTATGTAACCTCTCAAACCCATTCATTTATTTATTTTAGATGAAGTTAAATTTTTAGAATTTCTAGCATATGTAAGAATTTTCCAATGTGCCTGTTATATATGTATGTTTTATATGTTCATTAACAAGTTCCTGGGTTGCCTGGGTGGCTCAGTCAGTTAAGTGACTGACTGGCTCAGGTCAAGTTCTCGTGGTTCATGAGTTTGAGCCCCATGTCAGGTTCTGTGCTGACAGCTCAGAACCTGGAGCCTGCTTCTGATTCTGTGTCTCCCTCTCTCTCTTCCCCTCCTCCACTCGCTTGCTCTCTCTCTCTCTCTCAAAAATATTAAAATAACCATGTTTTTTAAAAATATAGAGAGATGATTATGTAAGACTCAGGTGGCAGTCTGCGGGTCCTTCCACCTGTGGCAACCTCTTTGGCTCAGGGTAGCAAAGTATGAGCTGTGGAGCAGCATCTTGTTACAAATAAGGAATCCAAGGCCCCACCCCAGACTGAAAAGAACTTGCATTTTAACATGATAAAATGGGGATTCCTATACACATTACATTTTGAGATGTACAGAGGAATTATTTCAAGAGATCACTAAATGGAAATAGATCTGGCAGATGGAATAGAATAGTCAGAAGTCTGATACAGGTCTTACTGGGCTAAATTTAGGGTGTCAGCAGGGCTGCTTTTCTTTCTGGAGGCTCTAGGGGAGAATATTTCTATTTTATGGTCAGCTGATTAGCTACCTTAATTCCATCTGCAACTTTATTCCCCCTTTGCCATGTAACACAACATATTCCCAGGTTCCTGGGACAGAGACATTTTTGGTGAGGGAAGGGGGCATTTTTCTGCCTAACACAACCTTCAGTGTGACTATTCACTATCTAGCTGGCAACCAGTGTTGCCTAATAAAATAGCTGACATTTGCCGCCTCTTAGGGGAGAAGAAAAAGTAGAAAGCTGTGTGTCCCCTAAAGAAGTGGTTTCTCTTAATTTCTACTAGGACACAGTCACAGAATTAAAATATAAAGGTATTAGCTAATGAGCCTTCCATTTAGAAACTACTATGTAAATATTCTCAGTTTATTACAGCTGCTATTTGCAAATGGGCATATTTTTGCTTCTGAGCCATTCACATAAAAGTTGTTGCTCCTTCTTTTTAAGATAATACGTAGATCAACTTGATGAGCATTACAGTGGCAAAAATATCAAAAAGGAAACCTTCAGGGGCGCCTGGGTGGCTCACTTGGTTAAGTGACTGACTTCTGTTCAGGTCATGATCTCACAGTTCTTGAGTTTGAACTCCGCATTGGGCCCTGTGCTAAAAGCTCGGAGCCTGGAGCCTGCTTCAGATTCTGTGTCTCCTCTCTCTCTGCCCCTCCCCTGCTCATGTTCTCTTTCTTTCTCTATCAAAAAAAAATATACACATTAAAAATTTTTTTAAAAAGGAAACCTTCAGGATGCTGATTTTGGGCAAACCACTTATAATCTTTGGATCTCAGGGGCTCGATGATAACTGGTATTTATAACAAGATCTTCAAAGGTTTGAATCTACTTTATGCTCTAAAAGCTTATAGCACATGATATCAAAAACAATGTCCCTATAAGATCCCATATCATTTTCTCTGCATCTCAACAGATCTAATGCTTCCAAATTTTATCCATAATCTGGGCTATTAATATACTGGAGTATATCTGGAAATGTTAGCAAATGGTGTTTTGGTTCACAGAAATAACTCGCAACATGATTCTCACTGTCAACCACTGTTTTTTTTTTTTTTAATTTTCCTTTGTTAAACTTCTGGAAGCAAATTTACTTCCAAAATGATACTAGATATTTAGTTAGTGTTAGGATAGCTTCCTGGTCTTCTTTTAAAAGCAAAGTAAGCAATGCAGTGAGTGTGGCAGCACAGCCGGGCTGGTCTGCCCTGCAGGCTATGATTAGGCCACATATTTGGTTTATTTCCATACAACTTCTAGCCCTGAATATCCTTCCAAAGTGCAAATTCACAATATGAAAGTCTGAATAGCAATGAACTGGAACTCCAAGAGGACTTTCTGAAAGTGTACTGCATTGCAAATCTTTCAGTACTAAATAATTCTATTACTTCTACTTCAATACGTGCTAGTCAGAATCTGGTGACTAAGTTTTCTGTGCCCTGGATTGCTCTTGGTTCAGCATACCCGTCATGCTTGGAAGCACAAGAAGCCCCCCGTCCCCAAGAGCCTATACTAAATACATTTGTGCAACGTATCTGGTTTCTATTGCTGCTATACGAGATGGCCACAAACTTAGTGGCTTAAAGGCATCCATTTATTGCCTCTCAGCTTTTGTGGTTCAGAAGTATTGGCAACACATAGAACTTGTCCTCTGCACAAGGCCAAAGCCAAGATGCTTGTAGGCCTGGGATCCTAGGAAGGTTCTAGGGTTGGTTACAGAATTAAGTTCCATGTAGTTGTAGAACTGGGTTTTCCTTTTTTTTTTTTTTTTGGTTCCTGGATTTCAGCCTGGGATTATTGTCATCTTCTGGAGGCCACCTGCATTCCTTAGATGCGGTTCCCTTCCTTCATCTTCCATGCCAGCAAATGTACTTGAGTCCTTCTCTGCTTCGAATCTCTGACCTCTCCTTTTGCTGTGTCTCTTCTCTACCTGTCTTTTCTCCTGTGTCAAAGTAACACTTCTGTCTTCCTCTGCTGATTTAAAGGCTTATGTGATTACACTGGAACCAAGATAATCTTCCTATTTAAGGTCAGTTGATGAGTACTCTTAATTCATCTGCAAAGTCCTTTCCCAGCAATACTTAGATTCATGCTTGACTGAGGAGCCACAGGATGAGAATCTTGGGGGATTATTTTTAGAATTCCTCCCACCACTCTTAGGAACTATGTTTAAGATTTTCTTTTCATTTTTACAGTGCCTTACAAACCTCCATGTTTGCAATAGTAATAAGATTCAGTAAATCAGAGAAATAAAATGTATATCTAAATACTGTTTCAATATCAGCAGCATATACTAGTTGGTATTTAGGATTTCTGTGCTCCAAGGCCAGATGGTTGCCTTCTACATTCCTGTGTTCATACTTTGTGCTCTAGAGTTTGTACACAAAGGTAGCACTGATTCTCCCCAGATGTCACTCATACTGAGCTATCAACGCCCTGGTAGTATGTTACACTGGGTGTCATATATATATTCTTCTCTACTCCTTTAATTCTTGTCTGTCTGTATTTACACCCCATCATAGCAGAGACTGTATTTTCTACCCAGAGGATTACTGCTGGACACCCTCGGGATTTCCCTTGTGCTATGAACACCCTCTACACCTTCAATCTGCACATCAGTAGTCTTTCCAAGTTTAAAATAACAGCTTTAGTTCTTTGGGGAACTTCTGCTTGCCAAAGATTATCACTTGCCTTGTGATCATAAAGCAAACTTCAGCCACGTTTCCCAAATTACATGCTCCCACCAGTAGAACTTGCTAAATATATTTGGACTTCTTTCTCCTCTGATTTGGCTGATATATCTCTGGTCTATGCTATGCATGTTTTTCCTATATATGCCTAATAGAGGAGAGCCTAAAGCAATTCCTCTTCACACTTCTAGAGGAAAGGAATTCCCATTCCATTCCTCAGCAGGGTCACGTGCTAAAAGTACAAGTGTACCTTTCCTTTCCACCCCCTTATTCATTATAAGCAAGTAAAGAATTATGTTATGGAATTAATAAGCTAGTGAGAAGGAACTGGGCATGTGTGGTCCAGCCTCACACTCGGTAGGACAGTGCATTCTGCTGTGTCCTCCAATCCTACACTAATCCCACTGGAACAGTCCTGTAGTTTTGGATGAATAAATTCATCTCAGAGAACAAGTATTAGGAAGCCAGACTGTGACCATGTATCTAGGTCACGTCCTGCAAACCAGCTCTAGCAGTGGTGAAGCTAAAGTTTTATTCTCCATCTGTCCAACACCATGTTTATTTTCAGTTGGTTTGTAATTCACAGAGGAAGAAAAGGGTGATAAATTATGACCTCTCAATCCTCTCATATTTGACATATGCTCTGATATCTACTCACCTCTACCCCCACATACACCATTTATTCAATCTGTGTTTTTCATATATCTGGTCTTTGTTACTTTTGTCTTTCCCAGGTGTTATAGAATCCTAGTGACTGATAATTAGCTCCTGACTACCTGATACCTTCCTGATGCCTTAGCACAGTGGCAGAAATACAGCCAGAACCCACTAAATACTTCGTGAATATCTCTAAAATTGGATATAGCAGATCTGAGGCCCAAAGGCCCAGGAAATGGACAATTCCTGTTTCTGTTATCAAAAGAATTATTTGATCACCCTTCTGCCTCAGCTTAGCTTGAATTTTCACTCAAGGTTTGGTGAGAATCTTCTTGCCAAATTAGTTCTATTCTGTCCCATGCAACGGAAAAGAGGTAGGAAAAAGAGATCAAAGATTTTGTTATTAGGGTGACTTTCTTTTTTCCTCCATGGAAAGAATCTTTATCAAATATCTGATAACCCAGAATACCTATAAATCTATAAATCTATATCTATGTCGGTCTCCATATCTTTTTGAAAAGGCTGAACAAATGGATAAGCTCTATTTTGATTATTTATTAGAGCAACATTTAAGAAATACTAATTTTGTTTAATGAACTGACTGCATTAAAAATAATCCTTAAGTATGTTCTTCAAACACCTCTTAACAGTGTTGCTGCTTTAATGTGAGTATATCTCTATTACATCTCTATGGTTCTGTTCTATCCAACATTGCCCAATCCGTTTTATCCTGAAAGCTTTTGATACAGCATGTATTACTCTTTGTAGAAAAATGAACACATACACATACAGAAAATCTTAAGCACTTAAGTTCATAGATTCATGGAGCTTCTCAGAATATTGTTACCATCTGGAGTTGGTTCTATAGAAGTTCTGTATACTCTACAATCTCTCCATCATTGCAGCTTTTTACTTTGTAGGTTTTGATCTTCACAAATATAACAATCAATAAAACTTTAGTACCAGCTTTTCACCTTCAATGTCTCATATTGTTAAATATATTCAAGATGTCTGAAATCAGCATATTTCCAGTTACAACATTCCTCTTGCCAAGAGTTTGTTTTAGTGATACTTCAAACTAAACTTAATTATATCAGAGTTTAAGTCCCCCTAAGAAGCCAGTCCTAATTTCATTTTTCCTTACAAACTTGTTTGCTTTACTTGAGGCAGGCATAATTCTGTTGATATTATTTAATGCAAATACCCAAGTATATTTCAAGGTCTAAAACTCAATTTCAAATATTTCCCCTTCCTCATAATGTCTTGTGCTGAGAGCATAGCTTGTATTGTATCAAGAAATTGTATTGTATCAAGAAATAAAACTCTCTAGGAGTTTCTCAGGAATTAAAAGTAATTACTTGGACTAGAGAGAAAGAAACTAAAATCTTAAGACTTTGTACTTATATAGCCAATCATCTTAGCATCCATATTAAATATGTCATTTTACTCAAATTAACTTTTCAGTAAGTGTTGTATAATTTAATAAGTACTTCACAGAAATGAGATATCATGGAAAGAAAATTGGAGCTGGCTATTTAGAAATACTGACATTACTAAAGAATGCAAAGTATGGGTAATTACCATACTTATTTCAACAATCTGGACCCCACAAGCCTATTTCATAAAATGCTTTACTTGGAAAGACTGTAATTCTCAAAAAATGAAACGTTACACAAAAATAAGTGGAAGGCACAAGAGCACCCACATAGTACCATGAGCTTCCCTTCCTACACATCTTTAATGTAAGTGAAATTCATTCACAGAAGGAAGGAAAATAAAACAAATACTTAGAACTTGGCTTTGGTATATATATCTTAGCAGATTAAGCTCAAAGTAGAAATTGATTTTCAGGTATTGTATTCTCAAATAAATCACCAAGATTTCGGGTGCATATGTCTATTTAGTGGCAGCTGGCCAACATGTGGTTGTCAATTACTCAGTTCTGTTGATCTGAGTTGATCAA
The DNA here is from genome assembly GCA_028646485.1 of Cryptoprocta ferox. Classification (NCBI taxonomy): domain Eukaryota; kingdom Metazoa; phylum Chordata; class Mammalia; order Carnivora; family Eupleridae; genus Cryptoprocta; species Cryptoprocta ferox. The sequence goes on from CM053573.1 coordinate 21,767,663, forward strand.
AAGGGCTGTAAGGAGAATATGTGAAATGTCCTAATATTGTGTGTATGTTTACATTAGGCATTTTATTTATTTTTTTATAAATTAAAAAATATATATGTTTATTTATTTTTCAGTGAGAGACAGTGCAAGCGGGCAGTGAGAGAGAGAGAGAGAGAGAGAGACAAAATCTGAGTGGGCTCTGTGCTGACAGCTCAGGTGATGACTCAGGGCTTGAAACCATAGGTGAGATTATGACCTGAACGGAAGTCGACGCTTAACTGATTGAGCCACCCAGGCTCCCCTAGGCAGTATTTTAAAATAAAAGTTGTCAAAGAACAGGATATGTAATCTTTCCTTACACTTCCTGTGTACCTAGTTACGTTGTCAGTTGATGTGATATTTGTACATTGCTGTGACATTTTAACATCATGGGTAGCCATGTTCATATGAAGCTTGAGGATTTATGGATGTGTTTCAAATGGAATGAGCTTATGGAGTACCCTAGAGAGAAAAATAAGATTCTTCTTCTGTAAAAGGTGTAAAAAGGCTGTAATGTGAACATGTCTCAAAGATTCTGTTCCTAATAGCATCACCCCAATGCTTTTATCTTGAAAGTTCTTGAGACAGCATGCAATACTCAGAGTTTGAGCAATAGGATTTCCTAGCATGTTTTATGAGGTCATGATCTATATATCATATTTTAAATAAGGTAATAGTATGAAATGTTATTTATAAATCAGTTGAAGAATGGGAAGCATGTACCAAAAATTACGACTTTAAAGTATTTAAAACTGTAACTTAACCTTTGGTCAATATTAAGCAGCTTTGAATTTAGTATTAAAGTTACAAGGTAGATATACTAAATCCATACTATTCATATGAGAAGAATGCCTGACTTTCTATATGCTGTTACCATCATGAATGTATCTAGGAAGTCTAAATGTGATTTTAGGTCATTAGTAAATAAGTTAAATAGAAGGTAAGCCATAAGTCATTATAGATTCACATACAGCTAGAAATTGTTCACTTATTTATTCACTTACTCATTCATGGAACAAGTATTTACTGAGTTATCTACATTTTCTTTTTATTTGAGAGAGAGAGAGAGAAAGAGAAAAAGAGAGAGAGAGAGAAAGAGAGAGAGAGAGTGAAAATGTGTGGGGAAGAGGGACAGAGAGACAGAAACGTAAGCAGGCTCCATGCCAGCACAAAGCCTGACATGGGGCTTGATCCCATGACCCTAAGACCATGACCTGAGCCAAAATCAAGAGTTGGATGCTTAACTGACTGAACCACTGAGGAGCCCCTATTTATCTACATTTTTAAGTTGAAATTTTAACAGAGATTATTGAAGATTCACATGAAGATGTAAGAAGCAATCCAAAGATACCCCATATACACAATGCCCAATTTTCTCTGATGATAGCATTTTGCAAAACTATAGTATAATATCACAAATAGGATAGTGTCATTGGTACAATCCACCTATTTTATTCAGATTTCCTCATTTTAGCTTATAGTCATTTGGATGTGTGTGTTACATGTGTATGTTTATTAAGCTCTCTACAATTTTATTATCTGTATCATTTTATACATCTACCACCATAGTCATGACAATACTGAATCCCTCCAACACCACAAGGATCTGTTCCTTTGCTTTTTATTTTTGCATGTACTCTTCTTTCATGTACCTCACCAACGCCCTAACCCTGAGAATCAATAATGTGTTCTCTATTTCCAAATTTTGCTATTTTAAAAACTTTAGATAATCAAATCATATAGGATACAACTTTCTTGGATTGGCTTTTTTTCATTCAGCACAATGACCTGATATTCATCTAACTTCTTGTAAATTTAACTGTTCTTGTTTAAACAGAATAGTATTCATGGGGGACCTGGATGGCTCAGTCAGTTAAGCGTCCGACTTTGGCTCAGGTCATAATTTCACAGCTTGTGAGTATGAGACCATGTCTGGCTCTGTGCTGACAGCTCAGAGCCTGGAGCCTGCTTTGAATTTGGTGTCACCATCTCTCTCTGCCCCTTCCCCACTAATGCTTTCTCTGTCTCTAAATAAATAAATAAATAAATGATAAAAACATTTAAAAAAGTTAAAAAATAAACAGAATAGTATTCCATGGGATGGCATGTATGTTCTAGAGTTTATTTAACCATTCACCTGTTCAAAGACAGCTGAACTAATTCCAGTTTGGGAAAATAAAGCTACAATGGACATTTGTATGCAGGTTTACGCAAGTATAAGTTTTTTCCTTTCTCTGGAATACATACTGAAGAATGTAATTGTTGGGTCATATCGTTAACTATATACAGTTTTATAAGAAACTACCAAACTAATTTCTAGATTGGCTGTATCATTTTAAATTCCCACCAACAATGTCCTATTGATCCATTTTCTCTGAATCTTTATGAGTATAAAGGTACAAAGACCTGGGACTCAGGAAAGAGCACTAAAAAGGCTCTACCCACAGGGGTTTATAATCAGGCAAGACAGTTGACAGTATATTTCTACTACTGGACTATGGAGCAAAGGAAGTTCACTGTCAGAGACAGAGAAGACAATGAAAGGGACATGAGGAAACAAGCAGTGACTGTAGCAGAGAGGGAATTAATAGCATCTCAATCTTGGACCCAGGTATTTTTTAGAAAATGTGTGCCGCCTTTTCTGTAACATGGATATTAAGGTATTTCAGTGTATTTTCTTCTCTTTATTTAGTTAATTTCCATAGCTCAACACAAAACAAACAAATAATCCTTCCTAACACACTAGGTGGTAAAGAGTATAACTATGGGTTATGGTACCTAAATTAACGCTACTTCCTGAAATACACTGAAAATACCAAGATGCCAAGGACTCTAGGGTCAGGCCGATTTGAGCTGGACTTGAATCATGGCTCATAACATATGTTACCTCTGATTGTTGTAAGGCTTTATTTAATCCTTGATTTATCACGATGCCTGGTGAATATGACAGCTTATTGTTTCTAAAAATAAAAATTCTTTACAAAAAAAATCAGATGTACTACGGTTAATCAAGAAGGTTTCATGCATTTTAGATGAAACTGTCCATCAGCTGCTAAGTGTATATTTGAGGGTGCCTGAGTGGCTCAGTCGGTTAAGCATCCGGCTTCAGCTCAGGTTATGATCTCACGGTTCATGGGTTCAAGCCCCGTGTCAGGCTCTGTGCTGACAGCTAGCTCAGAGCCTGGAGGCTGTCTTCAGATTCTGTATCTCCCTCTCTCTCTCTGACCCTCCCCTGCTCACGCTCTCTCTCTCTCTCTCTCTCTCTCTCTCTCTGTCTCAAAAATAAATAAATAAATAAATAATTTTTAAAAAGTGTATATTTGGAGAAAGGGTACTGTTGACTCTGAAACTGAACCCCCTCAAAAGGCATAACTTTTTAAAATAATATTTTGGTATTTAGGTTTATTTAGTGTAGAGATTAAGATTATTAAAATTTATTTAGTGATTTATAAAAGAAGGATGGGAAAGAACTGCTGGTAGCAATTCCCAATATTACTAACTCATTGTGTGTGTGTGTGTGTGTGTGTGTGTGTGTGTGCAATTTTGAATAGAATAATAAAAAGCCCCATACCCTCTCATATATAGAAGGCCCCTTAGCGTCAAATTTGGTGGTTTCTCCCCACTTCCCACCCCCTCACTTTCCCTCTCTTCCCCTTTATGCCAACACCACTAGTGACTTACCAAAGAATCCCTTTCAATTACAAAACATATTCTGCCTCTAGAAGAATTCTGATAAATAAGATGTTCTCCATCTTATTGCCTTTCAATGACACTCTAACACACCTTATAGATTATAGCCCTGGGCAACTGTCCAGCTGGCCTGTCTTATAATCGGTCTCTGGTTGCCCTCTTTCAAGATAGAATTCTTGCCTCATCTGTTTCCAGCCAACAAAGAAACCTTGGCTGTTGATTATTACAGGTAAATGTATCCTCACACACCCAACCTCACCATTCATGGTACTATTGAAATAACTCTGGAAAGAGAAGAAAAGTCTTGTTTTGGTCTCTTATTCTTCTTGAATTTGTAATAATTTGTATTTCATAAAGGATTCTGACACTAAATCAGTCTTGGAGTGGCCCAGTGCCCTTAAATATCTCACTATTTGAAGAAGTATTAAAGAAATTACACTTAATCCTTGAACAATAGGGGGGTTAGTTGCTGACCCTTACAGTGGAAAATTCATGTATAACTTTGACTCCCCCCAAATTTACCTGCTACTAATAGCATACTACTGACCAAAAGCCTTATGAATAACATGAACTGTCAATTAATACATATTTTGTATGTTATATATATATTAATACTGTATTCTTACAATAAAGTAAGCTAGAAAAAAAGAAAATGTTATTAAGAAAATCATAAAAAAGAGAAAATACATTTACAGTCTTCTACTGTAAAAAATCTATGTATAAGCTGACTCATATACTTTAAACCCGTGTTCAAGGACCAACTGTAATTCCTTCAGCCTGTAGAACTTAGTCTATTAAAACTTTCAATTATGACCATTAAATAGTTTAGGATTATCACAACTGGTAAATAAACACTGTACTTTATATATATATAATTTATTTATTTTAAGAGAGAGAGAGAGCATACAGGGAAGGGCAGAGAGAGAAGAGAAAGAATTCCAACCAGGCTCTGCACTGTCAGCACAGAGTGTGACTCGGGGCTCAATCTTATGAATTGTGACTTTATGACCTAGGTTGAAATCAAGAGTCGGACACTTAACCAGATAAGCTACCCAGGTACCCCATATATATTTCTAATCTATTACCAAATGTAAGTGCAGTAAACACAAAAATGGCAATGTTCAGTCAACTAATAACATGTCTCAAAGTAAAATGAACTTGATTGGAAATAAGGGAAATAGCATGGCCAAGTTTGATGTATCATAGTATTTCAACTATTTTGTGGTAGAGGGAGCAACAGTTTCATTTCCGTGTCTTTATCCAAACCCATTACAGTGACATAAGCTCTTGAATTTATAATCTAAAATTAGCCAGCCCTTTCAATTCCAGCCTACTTCTCAGGGCTATGCTCTGGACAAGTTTCTCAGGATCTTCTTACTCTCAACACTTTGCCATAACACTCTCCTGCTTTGGGAGGGATTGGAGGTGGGTGAGTAGCAAAAGTGTGGCAAGCACCATTTTTTTAAGAATGGTGGGCTTCTAGTGTCTGCCGCTTCTCCTTCTCATTGGTCCTCTGGTGAAGGGACACCACCAGCCCTACCCCTCACTATTTTCTCTCATGTGTTGGAACACATGCTTTGTCTTAATTTCCCAACAGAGAGCAGAGAGCAAGAGCATTAATGACAGCAGGCTATACCAAAATGGAATTAAAAGACAGATAACCTCTGCAATGACACCATACATCTGTAGATGGATCCGCTCTCATGACTGGTTGAAAGTCTTTCTATCCTTCCCACCTCATGTGACCAGGACCTGCTCCTCCCATCACCAGATATACCATTTTGCTTTAAAATTTAAGCTAAACCCATAATTAATACCGTAAATTGGAATTAATTCTGAATTCTTGCTCATTACCATTTCACATTCTCAAATTTACTTCTTGGTAGGATGCTGCTGAGAGTAGAAATTTCACAGTGTAAATAAAGCAATGACATGGAAAGAAAACATCAGTATATCATTGACTCAGGATTATTTTTATATTAAACCAGAACATAAACAGATATCAATGTATCAATCCAGACTTTTTAATCCTGTTAAATCCCTGCTTATTAAGGGTGAAACTCTTATACTCCACTCTCAACAATATTTACCTCACTAAACATAAACTACAGAAAGAGAAAACATGTATAAATTTAAGTAGATGATTTTAGTTGAAATAAAAACCTACCGTGCATAAGATGAAATGATACAATGAGAAAACTTATGCTGAGAATTTTAAGAACTGAATAGCTACTTATTTTTCTATGGTTAACTTTGCCCACAAACTAAGTAGGTACAGAGTGAGAATGTCCAGGTTTTTTTCCCCTTAAGATCTCTTCTATAATAACCTCCACATAGGTAGTACCACTTTCTAAGCATTCATCTTATAATCAAAATATGATCTATCATCAATACATCCATTAAATAAGAGCTGAAACTTACATACATTTTGCCACAAAGGAGCTAAAATAAAAAGAAGTTTTAAGTATTTTACCCAAGGTCATCCCGGTTTAAAAATGGACTAAGAATAAAATCACGATATTTAATAGATGTCTGCCTGCCCAGGCTCTTAATATTACAAAATCTTTTAATTGCTATTAATATTACAACAGAGACGACAGTTCCATCCTCCCCTGCTGCCTAGTACAGATTGCATTTTATTAGTCTGAAGACATTTAAATGGCTTGAAGTGATAATTAAAATGTTTCTTTAATATGTCCTATTTTATTCATTGTCAATTGATTCAAGGTCACATACCATTGTCCAGTGCTATATTCTACACTTTAAACATTTTTCTACTGGGAATATTTATAGCTTGTTATACTTTCAATATACCTTGGAAAATTCTTTCTAGCAACTAATTGTAATCAACTTCAAAGGGGCTTATGATCTAACAGCATTTCCATTAATTTGGTAACTTAAGTTCATAGTCACAAAAAATTAATAATGTATTAAACAGTTATTTCATAATTCAGAACCACAGTTTTACTTATTTAACTCAGAAAAATGACAGTCATACCTTTCTTAAGAAATACACTAAATTAGCACAACCTGATGTATTATAGCTTTCTGTTGAATTCCTCTTGACAAAGTTATAAGAACAGAAGAGAGTAAAACATGTGTATACCATTATGATTTACAGTTTACCTTTAACTGTGATAATTTTGCAATCAATCAATTTTTATGCACATGAAGTATTTGATATTTTCTCATTTGTATAGGGTCTTCTTATAGTGACAGGCTTAGCTCTCTGTCATCATATATACCCAGTCTCCTACCAACTGACAAGTTCTTATGCTGTCTTTGACTTGGGAATAAGTATCTGGAATGGGTACCTGAATAAACCAACATAATTCATAGCTGTAGTGTACACTAGAGGTTAGTTATTTGCAGATGCATAATAACTTTGTGCCTTGCTCCTAATAATCAGGTTCTTATTCAGCTCTCTGTGGGCAAACCCCACCTGACAGTCTAGTTCAAATGACTGGGTTTGCTTCCTTGTGCTTGAGTCCCAGACCTGATCCCCTGGCTTTGCATTACGGATTCAACAGAATGACTTTAATTCCCATCAAGCAGTGTAGTTCCATGTCTCAAACTTTGTTCTGGATCTTGGTCACAGGAAAAAGTGCAAGGACATAGACAAACATCCGGTACAGATAACACTCCACTTCTTGACTACTAAAACTCACCCTTGCACACATTCCTTCCTACGCTTTAAAGTAAAGCTCACTTTTGCTGCAGTTTTCTCCCAATTAATGGGACAATTTGTGTTTGAACATAACAATATTTTGATTCACCTATGCCATGTGTTACTTGCATGCAAACAAATAAGACTATATAATCTATAATGGACCTTGTTTCTGTTTCCTTTATTTTTAAAATTATTATAAGGCAATTTCTTTTTTTCGTACAATGTTACATGCCAAAGTTATTTAAAAAATCTAGACTGACTATAAACTCTATCTTGCCATTGTCTGATTTAGCAGGTTCTAAATTCCTTGGAAAATGACTATATAGTTCCTGAAGTAATAAAACTAAGTAAATAAAAATAAAAACAAAAACAAAATAAGGTAATATGGGAATTAAGTGAGCAAATGGTGCATTATCATTACAAATTCTCAAAGAAGGTCTGAATCTTTGAAGTAGCCTAGGCACACTGAATTTGTTGCTTTCTGACTGGTAGTATTTTTTCTTGGGGCACAAAGTTCCATCTTGAATGATATATTTCTCTAATACCTACAATTTAGTATCTAATTACTCAGCAAAATAGGCAGATAATAATAGTTTATAAGCAGATAAAAGTTTTGAGTTTTCTATATCTTAAGTGAGGATCACTACTTGTTTTCAACTTTTTTTTTAGCAATATACAGTTTTTTTCCTGTAGTAGAGTTGACACAGGGTGTTACATTAATTTCAGGTGTACAACAAAGTGATTAAACAACTCTATAGGTTATGCTACACTCAACACAGTTGGGAGTGCAATTTATTTTCATTACAAAACTATTTACATTCTACTTCCCAGGGGATGTTAAACCAATAGGGTTCTGATGTTATGCAAACATGATTTAATTTACAAAAAGTCAATAGGCACACATTGACTTATGGATGTCTACTTTACATTCCCCTGCCTTTTGCTTTTGTTGGATTCAGTGACAACATATTAAAATCCAAATTCTCTTATGTAGCACAAAGGAGCCTTAAGAATTATCTATATTTCTATCACTCTCTCACATAGTAAGTTGTTTTGTTTTGTTTTGTTTTTTGTTTTTTGCCTTGTTATATGTCTTATTGCCTTTTCCTTTCATTTCCCCTGTCTTGGCCCATCATATGAATACCCATTCTCCAAGATAAGAATTCTCAAAATGGCAGTATGTTGGCAATGCCATTTGCTTCATCCTTATGATTGCAGGGTCTGTATTTGGGTTATAGTATAGTATATTATAGTATGATTGTAAAGGAAGATACTTTCTAGGTCTTCTGTCTGGAAATTATAATATTTAAAAACATAAAACTTTAAATCCAGAATTTAAAAGTTAAATACAAGGAAAACTAAAGCATATGAAATTCAAACGTCATTAGTTATTTAATATGCATTAAATCACTGTTCACTGTACACTCATTTTACTTAGTACTATGGTCCTACTTCCTCTGAGTCTTAGGAAGAGCCAATTGTTCCTGAACTTGTGTTTGACAAAGCTAAAATCAAGTTTGCTTCATTAAGTGCATCAAACATTTGATCTCTGCTTGGTAGAAAAGCACCCCATTTATTTTAATATTCAATAATTATCACAGTGCCTTTTTTACAAAATTCTATCTTATAAGTTTTTAATGTTTATTTTTATTTTTGAGAGAGAGAGAGACAGAGCACAAGTGGGGGGGGGGCAGAGAGAGAACGAAACACAGAATCCAAACCAGGTTCCAGGCTCCGAGCTGTCAGCACAGAGCCTGACGTGGGGCTCGAACTCACAAACTGCGAGATCATGACCTGAGCCGAAGTCAGATGTTTAAACCGACTGAGCCACCCAGGCACCCCTAAACCAAATTTCTAAAGACAATGTTAAAATTCTGATAGATGCCTATTAATATGATTTTGGCTTATTTGGATATTGACAAATACCTTGTATATTCTAAAGAGACATGGCTCTCACTCATCCATATGCAAATTATCCACTCATAATTTTAATAAGATGTTATTTAATATCTATAATAATCTGAGTTAACTGTAAATGTTATAGATACAAAACCAAGCACTACTCTATATTACTCTACCGGGTTCTTACTGAATGAATCAGTGCTTTTATCTTTTTATTTAATAATCATTACAAAAATAGTTACATTATCTCCAAATCATGCTGAGAAAATAAAGTATGAATTTAAAATAAACTAGATTCCGAATTGTGACAAAATTGAAAAAGTTATTAAGCATGACATTTTATGTTGCAGAAGCATATAACAACATCTATAACATGAAGTCATAAAAAACAATATTTTAAAAAATAGATTCTTTATAAAAATTACGTCATAAGAATTACTGGAGATAGTATTTCTGATGACATTACATGTTCAAACTTAGTAGGGCTATGTGACATTGTACCATGCTTCTGGAATCTGACTGTTAAGGTCACGGTAGCATTGTGGAACATAATTAGCTCAGAAAATTTAGATGAATCAATGATAAAGTGGCCTTTTATATTTTCATGTATAAATATTACTTAAATAGTTGTTTAATGTAGTTTGAAGACTTTAGTAATAATAAGCATTTCCAAGATCCAATATCCAACCTTATACTGTGAAAATCTATCCTATCAAGACATGAAGTTGACCTTAATACATATAAATATTAATTTACAACTATGTTGTGGAATTTAATGCACTGCAAATTAAAACATTATAAAACACAAGAAAACCATCATTCTATCATTCATATACTCTTCTAAACCCTCTTCACTCATTTAAGCTACAGTTGCTAATCATCTACTATGTTCAAGGAAACACAGTTTAAGTATTTTAGATGACATGAATAAGCTGCTAAGAGTATTCTTTTAGAATTTTAACTTGAAAGTTTCTTTAAATATTAAGGATTTTGTAAATTACTTTTGAGTAGTCAAATGTATAAATATAGGTTATTTAGTGTGCTGATTTCATTTCATTGTTATGCTATTTTAAATGGAAAAATGTAGGATTTATAAAAAATTCTCTAAGCTCAAAACAAGATTTAAACAAGATATAATCTATATAAAAACCGGTAGTTTTCACGGATGACATGAGAAAGTTAAAAGGAATTATGTGTCAAGACCATATTCCAGCATATTCTGATGTAATCAATATGCAGTAGTGTTCAGGCACTAATACAAATTAAAATGTAATTTTTTGATTTTTTTTTTTTTAGAGAGAGAGCATAAGTGGGGGAGGGGCCAAGAGAGAGGGAGAAAGAGAATCTTGAGTAGGCTCCATGTCCAGCATGGAGCTCAACATGGGGCTCGGTCTCACCACCATGAGATCATGACTTCAGTTGAAATCAAGAGTTGGATGTCTAACTGACTGACCCACCTAAATTAAAACATAATTTTAAAGATCCACAATTAAAAGGTACATAGTTTTGATATACTGAGTATTTACAACACTCAGTTGTAAACTAGTGAACAGTTTTATGAGAAACTTATGATTAGAACATCTGAAGGTATATATAGAAAACAAACTAATGTTCAGTTTTAATATTAAAATATATTTAAATTTCATCAGCAGTTAAAATATTACAAAGTCCACATTATTAATGTCTGATTATGTGAACAAGAAATGAATGTTTTCCCATCAGAATTTTTAGTGTATATGTGTGCATACACTATACTTAGACATATGTACACATGAATATACACACAAGTATATGTATCCATATAAGTATATAATTTTTATAGAAACATCCACTAAATATCTCACATGTCTGTCATTACAAAGAATGAGGCATGTGCCTATAAAAAGGAAATAGAAAAATTAAACAAAGGGTGTAAAAGAAAAATGGAAAGTGGAAGTAACTATTATCAAAGGATCAAGGTCCATATTAATGTAGAAACCACAGGCAGGAGAGCTACAATAGTTCTTTGCTGTGCATAACATCCCATAACATTCCAAAAAGCAATTAAGAAAAATATTTGCCAGATGGCTGTATGCAATGATATGAATATATTGGCAACATGCCAATTTTTCTAAAATCTTTTACTATATGTTAGAGAGCAGAAATATCACCAGTCTGAAAAAAGGTTATTTCAAATAAAGTAGACAATTCCATTTCAGTCTATGCAAATATTTATGGTTCAATCTAAGGGGTCAGTTTTAACCTTAGTGCCAAGGTTAGATGGCTCTTTATCAGAATATTAGCTGGGATCCAGATCTGATTTCCAGGGTGGCCTTTTTTTTCCAGTTTTAAAAATTATCCCAGGTTTGAAAATGTTATTTAAGCAAAAAGAAATGAACAAAAAAGGCTTCCAAAGAAATCTCTCTGTCCTCATTGATTTATATATATATATATATATATATATATATATATATTATGTACCACAAGGTTATAGAGTATGTGTTTATTATCAAATACAACAAAGCTTTTGGAAATCTCAAAGATAAAACATGCCCATAAAAATAATTTCAGCAGTAACTATCTTGAGCATCATAAATATTCATTTTATATTTTTATTATGCTGGCATGGCTTTCTGTGAATAACTGTCATGCTCAGATGTTATAAGTATTAGATGTCAAAGTCAAAGCTTAAAGCTAAAATTCCAAGAATCAAGAAAGAAAAATAGTAAAATCACTTCTAGGTGAAAATTCTGACTCAGAAAGTAAACACATTTCACAATTGAAGATGGAGCATATATTGTAACCAGAGGTCAAAGTAACCATGTATATCAGGAAACACTTGCTAATACTCAGTAGACACTTATTAAATGAATAAATGAAGGACTTTCAGCATTTAAAAAAAACAAATAGCAAATACTCTGTAACAATGTCAAAATCCTTTACTGATTAATAAAAAGAAACACAAGCAAAAGTAATTGATTTTAAATTGGCACGGTCCAAAGGAAGAACTCATAAAATAGATGCTTAGTAAACTTAACTTACAAATAAGCCTCTACACTTGTAAATCAATCAATTCTGAATCCCAGTGACAGAACAGACATCAATTTCTCAATATCAATAAATTTTCTAAAAGAATTAGGAAAGCCATTACATTCTATTTGTTTCAAATGCTGAGGATTATCCCAAGTAAAGTCACCTGTGAAACACTCACGCTGCCATAGAGCACAGGCTTTCTACAGCAGATCAATTCACGCTTTTTACTCCTTTATTTATAAAATATCGCTAGAACATCTACCATGTGTTAGGAAATGCTCTAGACTCTGGGGATTCAGGAATGAATAATACAAAATTCCTATCCTATAGGAAATCATACTACTGGAGGATATTATGAGCAATTTTTTTTTTAATTTATAGTTTATTGTCAAGTTGGTTTCCATATAACACCCAATGCTCTTCCCCACAAGTGCCCTTCTCCATGAGCAATTTCAAACTTACTCTGAGGTCATTACTAGATATATGAAATGATATACCCCCAAAGAACTTGAGACTGGCAAAATAAATTTCATTAAATCTATGTGCGAAACGTTTGTACAGCTCAATCTTATGAGCTTGCAGAAAATTATTCTAGAGTATAAAGGCTAGCTTTTCAGATTTCCTTGGTGAAATACACAAGAACAAGTAAACAAATAAGCAGAGCTAGAGCTAGTTATTAATGAGACAAAGACAAGAAAACAAAAACAGCAAAAGAAATAATGACCATAGCTATGAGGAGCCAATTAATTTAAAAGTCAATTATTCTTACACAGGAACCCTTAACCTTTTTTTGACCTTTTTGAAATTTTTGGCTCAATGACTTATTAGTCTGATAACTCTGTCTCAGAATTATAATTTAAATAAAATATAAATATTAAACACAGGGGCACCAGGGTGGCTCAGTCAATTAAGCATCCAGCTCTTGATTTCAGATTTCAGCTCAGATCATGATCTTTCAGTTCATGGATTGGGCCCCATGTTGGGCTCTACACCGACAGTGCATTGTCTGATTGGGATTCTCTCTCTCTCTCCCTCTCTTTCTGCCCCTCCCCTCCTCACAAACGCTCTCTCTCAAAATAAAAAAATAAACTTTAAAAATAAATACTTACAAACATATAATATATATGATACAATTATTATATTATGTGGTATTATGCATATTGTATAACTATATTTATAGATTACATATAAATATAAATAAATGAATAATAAATATAAGATAAAATAGAGTTTGCAAATACTTATTACATTTTTAAAAATTTTTTAATGTTTATTTATTTTTGAGTGAGAGACAGAGACAGAGAGTGAACGGGGGAGGGGCCGAGGGAAAGGGAGACACAGAATGGGAAGCAGGCTCCAGGCTCCAAGCTGTTAGCACAGAGCCCATCGTGGGGCTCGAACCCACGAACCATTGAGATCATGACCTGAGCTGAAGTCCAACGCTTAACCACTTAACCCACTGAGCCACCCAGGTGCCCCTAAATACTTATTACATTTAAATAAATTTAAATTCATGAAATCATTGGTGTTCTTAGACCCCACTTTAGTTTTCCCACTTCAGTAGCCTCTGTAATTGGAGGCAAACACTGGTATTTATAATGATTACCAGAGAGGCAAATGATTACATCCACAATACTCTGATGAAAAGGTGGGAAAACAGTACACATTTTAGAAAGTTCCCTCTATGAAACTGATCCAGAGCTGCTGGCTTCTGGCTGCAATCAATGGAAAAGGAAAATCTAAGGGTGGGTATATCTCCTCAATGAACTAAGAAGGGCAGGCTATGGATAAGAACACTGCTTCATACTATCTACTTCACTGTAATTGTTGGAAAGTTTTTTTTTTTAAGTGTATTAAAAACAAGTGAGGGTGAATTAGTACCCAGTTTAAGGATCACAGATATCCATTTGGTGGATATTTAAACTGCCTGGGTCTTCCTGTTTTTTCTTCTTCTAGATTGTTTTTCTTTCCATTTTCTTTCTATTAATTGTACAAATATCATTATTTTCCTTTTTCTATCAGAAAAAGGTCTGTGGGCATTTGTTGTCACTGAGCCATATTTGGGTTACATGAGCTGGATTCTTAGGTGGGAAAATTGCTGTTCTAGAATTCTGGCCTTCACCTACTAACTATAAGGGATGGCTCCTTAGAAGAGGCAATCCTTGCTAAAAGGGAATGGGAGCAGTAGAACTCAAGGTCATAAACTTGGCAAGTTGTCTTGTCTTTAGGTCTTGATTAACTATTTCAATCAGCCCCAAAACAAGACCTTTGAAACTGGAGGCTATAATTATATAGTCTTAGTTCTCACATCTTCTAGTATCAACTCATAAACTATGAACATGTAAAGTAATAGGATGAAAATGGGAATATTGCTTTACTATGGAGGTGAGCTTAATTATCTGCACCTAAAGTATCAGCAAGCAACAGAAAAGTCTCATTATATACCACTTCCATTATATTATTTCAGCAATCTGCTTAGGAGGTGGAAATATACATAAAATAAAATGAATGATGAATGTATCCTTTAATCATTCACTCTCCACTACAGCTATAGAAAAAAAGATCTACAGACACATTATCCTATTATGCCTAAAAATGTATAGTCTAAAGTTAAGCGAGTGTAAGATAAGCATGCACATTAACGTGCGTGTGTGTGCGCATGCCCCCCCCCACACACACGCACACACAATTTAAAAGACTAATATGATTCTTCAAAAAATCAAAATGTTGTTGAGAGGTTTGAAGTTCAAAGAAGTGAAGGACCACATTAATTAGAATATTATTTTTAGACCGATCACATTTTGAGCCTTGTTAGTAATTTAGTCAAATCATAACCTGATAACTAGAAGACAGCATTATAAATTAAATATCACAGGTTTAAAGGTGTAACTTTCATTTTCTGTGTATCTGATTCCCTGTTCCATAGTGACCAGAAAGTTCTAAGGCTTTCCAAATTTGTACCGGACAGTTTTCTCTGGCCACTTATTGTTTTCTATCCTTTTTATCTCTTAGAACATGAAAAAATAATAGATGGAAAAATATTAATGAAAAACAATGAAGATTTCAGTTTTCTAACTGGTATGGTATTGTCTCATTTGAAATTCTCAGAATCCACTCCTGAGGGTTGATCAGCTACATGAGTCATTCGACTTCTGAGAACCATAAAGAAGTGTTTCCTGGTATGAACTAAATATTGACCTCAACGTAAATTCATTTCATTGTTATCCAAAGTAAAATACCCCTTTTCGAAGTACATTTTCTATGTATCCTTTCATGGCACAATTACTGGGGGTTCAGGCAGGATTTAATGGCATATTGACTGGATCTATCAGCTAAGTTAGTCCAGACTCAGCACTGCCTTGGTTTGTATTCTCTTTTCTCTACTTTTAAGTCTGCCTCCTTAAGGATTTAAAAAAACAACAACTTTTTTTTCTTATTAGAAATCCCTGAAATTTGTGGGCCAGTCTTGATGTAATGGCAAAGAAATATATTCAGTTAATATGTACATCAATAAAATTATGAACAACTGAATTATCCTAGAATTTGATTTTCTTCTTCAATGGCCATTTATTAGACTGCATAAGTCACTGTATAAATGTTGTGGGATATTCAAAGGGCCAGGCTCTAACCTTGAAGTGTTTTGTCTAACAGGAGATTTAAGATATGGTATAAATAACTCACTACTTAAGTATTTTATAGGAATTTTAGACAATTATATAACAGAAAACAAACTTGTATAATAAAGCATTTACAAACTATCTGACATATGCTTTATCCTATTATACTACAGTCACTATGCAGTGTATACGCGCATTTCTTATATATATGTTAAATTTATTTTATTCTTATCTTGTTCTCTATTGAGATCATGAAGTAAGGTCATCTATAGTTGGTCAGGTACATCTTCTGAATAAGGTCACTAAATTCAAGGTTAAAGGTGGAATGTTAATTTTCTCTGTTTGGATTCTTTTTGTTTTATTCCTGACCTGATAGTAAAAACACTTTTTAATGCTCCATTTTGGTCTCTGACATTATGTTCATTAAGGAATTATGTATGTTATGTGCCAAGCTCTGTGCTGTTGACTTAGGTTCTATTAAAGGACTGAGAAGCCTAAAGAACACAATCAATGTCTTTTTCTGTTCCATATCCTTACACCAGTTTTTATTATGAACAGACCTTGAGAAGAAAGTTAATCTTGAGGACAAGAGTCAGAATGGTAAATATTCGTTCTCCTCCACTGCAGCCTTGAATTGCCAATGTTTGATTTTATTAAGTGAACCAGCAGGTTTCCTTACAATTTCCAAAGCATTTTAATTCATCTTTCTCTATTTATGGTATGAAGGTGCTAAATCAAGTCATTTTTATATAGTTTTTTTTTTCCCTGTATAATACATTCTGGCTAAATTGAAAGAACGTATTATTTTTTCTTTGTATTCTGCATGGTTATGCTAAATCAAAGTAAATGCAAAAAAAAACATCATAACTTTAATTGTATTAAAATGCAAATATAGAATAGAGTTAATGATATTAAAAATTGAAAAAAGACAGATCTCCAAAGGGATATATACAGTTAAAAAATATATGAATTCACCTTGGGTAGATGGGAGGCAGCTGAAAAAACTCTGAAGAATACACACAAATGTGTGTGTGTGTGTGTGTGTGTGTGTGTGTGTGTGATGAAGTGATAAACACTGATATTTTCATATACATTAACTCCCACGATCCTCACAAGAGTGTGATGAACCAGGTCAAGTGGCATGTATTAGTATTAGCATAATTTAACAGAGAAAAAGACCAAGGCATAGAAAGTATCATTTATATCCCTAGCTGTAGTAACTATGGAGACAACCTTCAGACCGAATCTTTTGTCACCAAATGTTCAGTGCTTCCATTTTACGAAGCCTAACTGATATTTCAGTGGCATGTTAACCATGGTCAAGAGAACTTTTGATTTTTTCTTTCAGCATTTTCCTGGTAAATTCCTCAGCTCAGTCTCCTGTCATTTTCTTACTGACCTTCCTCATTTCTATACTGACAACAGTTTAATCATGGACTGGGAAGGACCTTGGCAAAGTACATTCCTTACACAAAAACGTGCAGAAATAATTTGCATTTGATTTTGTACATAGTATAGTTAGAAAATGTAACACGTCATTCAGAGTTTAAAATCTGAAATTGCTGAGTATTGCTTTTATTTCTGTTCTCCCTGCCTTGCCACACATGACTTTATGCTTTGAAGATATAGCAACTGTGAGCCTTATTCCCTTTTGGTTCAAACATATGTTGTTTGCCTCACATTTATTTTTATTAAGTTTGTTTTGTTTTTTAGAGGAGGCTCATGCTCTCCAGTTTCTGGTCCCCATGGTACCATTGTCATACTTCCTATTATTTGATGCTTAGACTGATTCACTCAGTAAGTCACCCCTGGGCTCCCACTATGGTCTAAATGTTTGTGTCCAGGAAAATGTAAAATGCACATATTGGAATTGTAGTGCTAAGTGTGATGGTACTAGATGATGAGGCCTTTGGGTGGTGATTAGGTAGAGCTCTGGTGAATGGCATCATAGCCCATAAAAAAGAGCCCACAGAGCTCCCTGTCCTGCAGCCATGTGAGGACTTGAGAAGTTCACTGACTGAAAGCCGGCCCTCACCAACCATGTTGGCTCCTTGATCTTGGATTCCCAGTCCCCAGAACCATGAACAATAAATTTCTGCTGTACATAAGCTACCCAGTCTGTGGTATTTTATTATAGCAGCCTAAACAAACTGAGACAACTCCTATAGAATTTGATCTTGTGACCCTAGGTCCTAGATGATAACTCTGTTATGATCTCCATATTCTTATGTCATAACTTGGATGCTCTATGCAGCAAATCCAAGAAATTTTAGTGTTCAGAAGTCAACACCTTTGGAAAAGAAGTGAGGAATGCAGGATTAGGTGGGGAAGAAAATTCAACTGTGAGGCAGGATGAAGGTCCCGTAGGGTCAGCGATCCTCACAGGGAGTAGGAGAATGTAAATAGTTCCTCAGAGTGACCTTGTACCTGGCTGGAATGCATAAGTCCCACCGTAGTCTACCAGACCACACTGTTCCAGCAAGAACCTGACATTGTGAGAAATCAGGCTGCAATTGCCCAATCCCAAAGTGGACTGACAGCTGAAGTTTCTTAACAAATCTCCCAGAAGCAGGAACAAGTCCTTTCTTGAGGATCTGAGCCGTGCCTGTCCATCTTTACCACACCATATGACCTTACTCAAGCCCAAGTGTAATTGGTTAGAATTTAGATTAACTACCTTCACAAAAGCTTCACACTCTAACACAGTTTAGGATGACTGAGAATGTGAAATATATTTTTGGAGTTCAGATTATTTTCATAATCTAAACTCAGACTAAACTCAGATATTCATCAATCTTACCAAATTTTAACGTCTTTCCCTTCTCAGTACAAGTTTATAAGGTCAGTTTAGCTCACAGGCTTACTTCACAGCCAATCATTTTCCTCCTAGGTTTGGCGTATCTGAAAATCTAAAATTGAGGAAATATTACTGGAGTCTAACATTTCTTATTCACACATTGAACTGTTCATGACAGCTACAGCAACAATATCTGCAACACCGCACAAACTGTCAAAATACATGCTGATGAGTTAGTTGATCAAACATATCAGAGTAATTTTTATTCCATCTTTTTTTATCATTTATATAAAACAGAAAATGTGGTCCACATTCCAGATCTTGTTCTTTATTCTTCTATAAAAAACTACTTCTTGCTGGGTGTCTGTGTGGCTTTGTTGGTTAAGTGCCCAACTTCCCCTCTGCTCATGAACTCTGCGGTTCATGAGTTCAATCCCTGCATCAGGCTCTGTGCTGACAGCTCAGAGCCTGGGAGCCTGCTTCAGATTCTGCATCTCCCTCTCTATATGCCCCTCCCCCGCTCACACTCTGCCTCTCCCTGTCTCTCAAAAATAAATAAAATGTTTAAAAAATTAAAAAGTGATGCCTTGCTAATGATGCTGTATTATTATTAATTTTTAGAATCCCATGACTCTGGGATGATCTACTATAGACAGAATCTCATGTCATAATTGAAACAAAAATATAGTGATATTGAAAAGAAAATATGCACAGTCACCTAATCATTTTACTTACTCTTTTGAATCTGTTTTTTTAACTTATTATTTTAGGTTAAGTATGTATTTCTTTATAGATCTTTAAGAATAAGGTAAATACCTGAAGCTTTTTCTGTAGAACAAAATTTTCCTTAAAATTTTCCTTTCCATGTTTATGGAATACTTTTAACTCAGATTTATTCTTTTTCTTTTATTCTTACTTTTGGACACTAAGTTGAATGTTATAGTTCTTTTATCTTAACAATTTTATACATTTGATTCACATTTATTTCCTTCTGTTTGTATTTGTTTTTCACTGAAATACAGCAATAAAAATGACCAATGTTTATTAATGTTCTCCCTTCCTTTACTGCCTCAGTGGTGGCTATAAAATTTATTCCCTTGTCCTCAACTTACGATATCACTTCTACTCTTTCATTATCATCAAGTATTACAGGAATCTCTGCCTTCTCACTTTCAAAATGGGAGTCAAGTCGAGTTAATTATTTATATTCCGAAATATTGAAATCAATTGTATAAGCTTGTATTTCTTATTTTAATTTTGTAAATTCTTTTTTTAATGTTTATTTTTTTATATTTTTGAGAGAGAGAGAGAGAGAGAGAGAGAGAGAGAGAGAGAGAGAGATGAGTGAGGGAGAGGCAGAGAGAGAGGGAGACACAGAATCCAAAGCAGGCTCCAGGCTCTGAGCTGTCAGCACGGAGCCCGACACGGGGCTCAAACCCACAAACCGCAAGATCACGACCTGAGCTGAAGTTGGATGCTTAACCGACTAAGCTTCCCAGGTGCCCCAATTTTGTAAATTCTTAATATAATAACTACTAGTAAGATTTATTACTTCTATTAGGCTCTGCAGAAAGACCTCAGTGCATAATTGAGTTGTTAGAATGACATTGGGTTTGCCCCTTTCTGGCTAAACTACTTTGGACAAGTTAGTCAAACTCTGTGTCTGTCTCAGTTTTCTTGTCTTTAAAATGAAAGATACACCTACCCATCATCAAAATTAATGAATTAATACATGTGAAGCCATAGCATATTATAAGAACTCAGTAATTCTGATTATAAATGGTATTATATGTGCATGTATATCATATGTAAGTGTGTCTGTGTGTGTGTGTGTGTGTGTAGCCACACTTCAAATTCATTCTAACCCGGAATGCTTTTCTGATAAATTAAAAGCATATGATAAAGTAAAGAAAATCTATACACTAATTCCAATTATAGTTTTAATAAAAGAGAAATTAGAACTATTCACTAATGTCAGAATTTATCTTATTAAAGGCAAAAGTTATACACTGGGGACTTATTTCAAATGATTAAATGTGGGTTGTTCAATTATAATATTTCATTCTCTCTTTTTTAAATCTATTTTTGAAACGTTGTGGTCTGCTCATATGAAAGAGAAACATCTATCATATATAGTACAATTTACTACAAAATTATCACTAGGACAAATAAAAAGGTTTAAATTCAATACCAGTATTAACTATAATAACTATATTTACCTCTAAATTTGAAATAATAACTCATTATTGAGAACTTCTAAATAGGACTGTGATATTAACTGTGATAAAATTAAAGGATGTATATAAATTCTTTCCACTTAACTGTTCTTTCAAGTTTCTCATGTCATTTTTACTGTCATGGCCACAATTATTCCCAGGACAGTCTGTTTTTACTTAAACTTTATGCCAGTGATAGGTAAAAGAAAAACCTTATCTTCTCTTCTCCTTAGCAAGGTTCAAACAGGTCAGATTATACAGGACATTTTATTAAATAATAAGGAAGGAAATAACCAAATAAAATTTAAATATTATACACCTAAAATCCATTCATTCATCCAATTGAAATCTGAGCGTTCACTATGCACACAAACTAGCCTGGGCACGACTGATACAGATGTGCCTTTTAGGATGGACTGGGATGAAAGAGAGAGATGAGCACAGAATTGACTTTTTAGGTAACTTGCATAATCAAGAAAAGGAGTTTAAATTTAAGGCTAATGTCTGTTGAATTCAAACCTAAGTATTTCAAAAAAAACAAACTACCCTGAAGAAGAAAAAAATAGCCCATTATTTTTAAGCATATAAAAGAATTCTTTTATCCTCCTTAAAGCTATGTACCTTGGTCAATCACTCTGGCCCACTAGCCCCACCATACTAAGAGATACACATAAAACCTTAAGGCTGGTGTTTAGGCCCAAGAAAACTCTTCATTTCAAGTCTCTTCCCAGCAATAGATTGGTATTGCTGACCTCAACCTGCAATTTTGCTATGCCCTCCTCCCATTCTAGAACCATCACTTGCTCATTCTTAGGTTTCTCACCTACACCACCATTTCAGCCCTGCAGGGCTCATTCTGTTTTGCTCTAATATCCACTGCCTTTAAAACTCACCCTGAACCCACATTTCCCTCCAGCAAACATCCCAATTCTCTGGCTAAACTTTGTGTAAGGAACGTTTGCCGTACAGTCACCACTTCTCTTTTCTGATTGATTCCTAAGTCCTCTTCAGTTTGGTTTCAACTGCCACCCTTGCCATGAACAGGGTCTGTCAAGATTTCCAATAAACTCTATGTTTCTATATCATACATGAAGTCTCAATGGCATTTGTGGAATTTACCACCTTCTTCCTTTGGTAACAATCTCTTCTGCTTCGTTTTAGAGCACTCAATATTTTCATCCCACCTCACTTGTTCTCTTTCTCACTCACTGACTTCTCTACTCAGCTTTTAAAATCAACCCCCTTTTCAAGTTTCCCCACGTGATCTAACCCCATACCCTCAAAATGCAACAAGTCACACATGTAAGATTGTTGACAATCCATTCCGTCCTCAGGTTGTAAGAGTCATGAGGACACTGACCCTTTTTGTTCACATTTGTATCTCCAGTGCCTGGCTTTTTTCTTGCTGCACAGCAGAAACTCAATAAAATACAAGAATGCACTAATGAAAATAATTTTAAACCCCCTTAAAACACACTTTTATACAAGTGTGTCTAAAGAATCTCTGACTCAGAGTTTCATAAATCTTACCAAAGGCAAAGGAAATTAGGTAATTCCTAAAACTGCTTTCATCACATTGTTATTTAAATAACAACAACAACAACAACAACAAAGACTAAAGCACATACAGAAAGATGGATTTAAAATAAAATACGTAAGGTTATTCTATGACATGAAATATATATTTAAATATATAATTATGAAACTTTTAGCTGTTTCTGAAAACACTGCCACATGCTTGAATATGAAAAGGTCACAACAGGATTTGAGAACATTAAGAAAAGAAGTCAAGGAAATCCATCATTGGTCTTATAGCCTATAATCAGGACATCATTACAAGCCAAATGAGCATAATTTGTCACTTTGAAAATTCTCAAGTTGAGAATCGGGTCAATTCAAATACCAATTTTCACAGGGCAAACGGGTCATACAGTCCACCTGTTCTGTGTATTTCTCCCAAATAACTTTCAAAGAGGCTGGCTCTCTTACACTGTCATTCACTGCTAAAGGAACCTCCTGATGTTTTCTCTCACATGGCCTCCATTTATATATAGCTTTTGCTTTTAAATCTAAAGGGAGATTATTTGTAAATGACTTTTCAGAGCATAGTTTGACAGTTTTTAATAAATATGTAAATATGTCTGACCTTTGATCTAACATTGTCAGGAACAAGATACCCAGCTTACCAGCACTCTCATTTATAACAAAGTTAGCAATAATAAATAATTTTATGGAACTTTACATATGATGAGACTTGTTCAACTTATTTATTCCTTGAAAGAGCCCAATTAGGTAGGTACAGTTCTTACACATATTTTACAGAGAAGCAAACTAAGGCACCAAGACATTAAGTAAATCACACTGTTGGTAAGTAGTAGACATGGACTATAATCTCACCAAGTCTTGATCTAGAGTCTGTTTTCTTAACTTCCTGTACTAAGCTCCTAAAACACACACACACACACACACACACACACACACCCCACATACACATTGAATTCTGTCAGTTGAAAAGAATCAGGAAGCTTTATAATCTTAACTAGGCGTGTGGACTTAATCCTGCTCCCAAATGTATTATTACTATAAATGGTAAATTCTTGCATCAATAACTACAATACTGAAAAAAAAGGTTCAGGGTCTGAGCATAAAGCAAATTTATTTTTCTACTGTTGTCTCATTTCAAATGTGTTTAGTGGAAAAGTTTCTTCTCTTGGCCCTACGTAACACCTGGTAGGCTGGAGTAGGTAGTGGTAGTAGAGTGTGGATGGGTAGGCAGATGGGTGGGTAGATAAGACAGGCAAACCATCTTATTTGATATGACAATGCCTGGAGATGGCCCTGTGCTTTCTAGAGTTAGGAAACATTTAAAACTAATTTATTTGTTCACAGCACACTTGTGATGATATTTGGAGACCTGTCCTCACTTGAAGTAACTTGCCAGCTGTCTCTTGCTCACTTTTTAACACCTAGGAATCCAGTGGTCTCTCTTCAGCTTCTGTTTCATCAGTGTTCATTGCTCAGTTGGATAGAGCTTAAATCAGGCCCTCTCTTCCTCAATGCCCCAATGCCTCTCTTCTGTATGGCCCAAGTCATATGCATTCTTTTCTTGGATAATTCTATAAATCAAGAATGACTGCAATTTAACAACTACTTCCTTTATTCCATCACCAATATGACCCTCTTGCCCATCTCTCTCCTACAGAATATTCGGAGACTAGGTAGACACCATTTTACAGTGTTCCTCTGACTGCCAGGGATACATCTCTAAGTGGCCCTATAAAGGCTGATCAGAGAAGACAGGAGCACCAACCTGCATTTTGGCCTTTGGAACAGAAAGGAGTAAATTCCTAGCAGTTTTCTCTAAAGAAATGTACTTCAAAAATACTGTTTCCACTACAACATCAAACAATTCATCAATTTTATACCCTTTCGTGAATGAGGATTCAAGAGTAATTCAAAAGTAACCAGGTTTAAAAGAACTGTTTTGAAAATGTGAATCCTGCTCAACTTTGGTTTATGGTTCCATTTAAATCTTGGGACTGCAGTCAAGTCTGAAAACTTAACATTCAATTACTAATCCTTAACATCCTTACTTACACAATATTTAAATTGAAGTAGCTTTTCTTAAGTTTTCATTATTAACTGCAAAGCCACTCTGTAAGAGATGACCCATTTTTATTCTTTTTTACTTTTCATTATATATTGAAAAGTCACCTTTAAAAAAATGATTTGCTACTCAAATAGGGCCCAGCTGAGCCAATTTTCAAGAGCCAAGTGGTTTTAAAACCCCCAATTTGGTCTCAGAAGACAGCAAGTTTCTGACCACTTCCTTTGGGATTAAAAGACAAACCCCCAAACCCGAAGAACTTCAATATCTCATTTGTACAATAAAGGAGTGGGATTAGATAAACGCTGAAGTTTTATTGGGTCTAATGTTGTACAACCTAAAATGCACATGTGTTCTACTGAAGGCTTGGGATCCCTGGAGGTTTCTTGTAAGTTTCTGGGCTGGTTTCCAAGACACCTGCCCCATTTTAATCAGCCCTCCTTTTTATACTTTGTGTACCAAGGGACTCTACATAAAATTGCACTTGATAAAAAGATTCTGTAGTTTGGAAGTTTAAATTTCTTTTGTTTTTCAACTACCGCTCAAGGCACAGTGCATGAATCTAGTTCTCATATGCTGTCATTTTTTATATGGACTAAACTATCTGCCGTTAGACAGAACCTTTTGTCTCTTTTGATGTGTCTTTTTGTGATACACGGAACCCACATGAGGCAATCAGCTCAGTCCTTTCCTGCAATTCACTGGCTTTGTTTACTTTTGCCATCAGCAAAGAGCATGAATGTGGGTACTCCTTTATGGCTAGAAAATCCAAGAGCCCTTAGGAAATGATTTCTCAAACCCTTATTTTAATCCAGCATCTTGCTGATTGTTAATGGAGCATCTCTAGTCAGAATTATATCCAGCTTTATTTTAATAAGAGCTTCCTTTAGAGATAAACACCATGAAATGAAATTCCTGTTTTTTTAAAGCACAGCCAATTGTAGAAATATTTCAATCTTCCATATGAAATAACTCATTTTTATTTTAAAGTGCATTTGTTAAAGAACTCTAATGGTTAGTAATTATACCTTTAGACCATCACTGAACATGAAGAATAATTATGTCCAAACTCTGTTCTGATTTCCCTGCACTACTGAATATTTGCTAAAACCACAATATTTGAGGAGTTATTTCATAACTGTTTTTTTTTCATTCATAACTTTAGTACTCAATTTGAAGTCTTTTATTTGTGCTCCTTTTGAACTCTGTAAAGCACACAGATGTTGGGAAGTAAATGCATATCCTCTGTATTTGCCAAAGTATTTATTCATACTAACCCAGTGAATATAACGTATAGCACATGCATTTATTTTATGTTGCAATACTGTCTAGAAATATATTTTTATAAAATTTGAAGTATACAATTTCACAGATATTATCTATCTGACTATGGTGACATAATCTACTCTTTTGATTTCACCTCTCATGACAATTTGATGTGTTATCTCACTAATGTGCTCAGTCACCAGGGAGACAAGTTTAATGAATACCCAAGACACAACAATTATACAAAGTCATATGGCGTAATCCCAATGAAGGGATAAAGTTTTAATAACTAGAACCACTTGTGTCATGACCTTCTATTTGCTTGGTTTATGTCACATAATAGCTATATTTTGATCAAAAAATTGATTCAGCCCTTCAGTTTACAATGACATCATTAAAAAGGAAAGAAGAAAGAAAAATATGATGATTTCTCCTTTCACAGTCCTTCATCATCCAAATAGTACTTATTACTGAGGATGGATGTTTGGACATAACCAAGATTTATGTTCAAGTAATAATACTTTTCACATAACAATCTTATATTTATTTGCAAAGTACATTCAAAATTCTTACAATATCATTTCTTAAAGTTCACTTTTATTGCTGTTTTGTGTAGCTGGAAAACAGGATGAAATGAATTATTGCCACTTAATAATTTCTTATATATTAGTGGCATGAGATACCATAGTCTTACATATTTTTTTAAATTTATGAGGTTGAAATTATTTCTGAAATTGTGAATTTAATGGATGTCACACAACTCAAAAAAAAAAAAAACTCTTGATTTTTCCTTTTATTTTGTTGAATTGGACCACTTTCAAATATAATCTTGAAATGCTTTTTAACAGTGATCATGTTCTATAAACTCCTGGCTAATCTGGGCACACGTATCAAGTTAATTAGACAAAAAAATTAAAAGACAGATTCTGGTCCTTACTCAAACAACTATTACCCTTGTGACCTCTGGAAAGTCATTTAACCCATCTGGGTCCTAATTCACTTCTCTTTATAATGGGATTAATAATAACTTATTTTCCCTATTCTTTAAAGTTTCCCTAAAAACAATATATTTGGGGATAATAAGATAAAGATAAAACAGTAAACACATGGAAAACTGTAAATCATTAAACTGTGGAGTACAGTATTTACTATTTTGTGTAGGTGTCCTTACAGTATTTCCAGACTTTTATAAAAATATAATTAGTTTTAACAGATGCAAACTCACAAAAACATATTCTATATGACCACTGATGTTTAACCATGACTAATAACAATGCTTCCTCATGTTCAAGGCAATTAATAATAAATTATACCCCTCCCACCCCATCATGCTTAGTTACTCAATCTGGTCCTTTCCAGACTGACAGGGATTAATATTAAGAAAATCATTTACAAATGTTGTCCATATTTGCAGCATTGGTGGTACAGTGGTGAACACAACTGTCTTCCAAATAGCATCCATATAGTTTTGCTAATAAAAAATATGTTGCCAGTACTTTAAAAATGGTAAATGCCTGCAAATTTTTCTTAAAGATATAGTGAGTTCTTAAAATAGATATTTGTTGGGGACAACTTTTAGGAGTAGTAGCTAGAGCAAATTTCATTATTTTACAAGTATTCAATACAAAATATAAGATCTTGTGAAGCATCTAAATAAAAAAGGAGTGAAAAAGAAGATATGGCAATATAAGAAGAATTGATCAAAGCTCCACTCTCTTTACATCATGATGACTTGAAATCAAGAGTCATAAAGATTTTAAGTAAACAGGTATATCTTAGTGGGCATATTTTAATGGCACTTAAATTTTATTTTTTTTTGGCCTTTTGAACCTTTATTACCGTTCATATCATTTCAATAAGATGGCCAACAGACACATGAAACGATGCTCAGCATCACTCATCATCAGGGAAACACAAATCAAAACCACACTGAGATACCACCTCATGCCAGTCAGAGTGGCTAAAATGAACAAATCAGGAGACTACAGATGCTGGCGAAGATGTGGAGAAATGGGCACCCTCCTACACTGTTGGTGGGAATGTAAATTTTATTTTTAAAATGTCATTTAAGTTAGGAATTCATACACGCGCGCACACACACACACACACACACACACACTTATTATCTCTCTCTGTCTCTGTCCCTCCTTCCTTCCCTCCCTCTGTCTTTTCCTCCCTCTCTCGCTTCTTTTTCCCCTTTTCTCCTAAGAATGTTAGGTTCCCAATCCTAAAAATATATCATGAAAAATTGTAATACAAGAACTATTGTATATTTGAGACAATAAAAATAGTTGAATTTCTGGAAAGGCTTTGAAACAAGAAGTTTCTAATCATAATATTATTTATGTGTATAATTATTGCACTTAAGAATCTCTTTAAAATTGTCATCTGTTTTTAAAAATTACTTTTAAATGGCACTATGTCTTTATAAGGCTGTCACGTGTCTTTTTAAAAAAGACAGTATGTTTTGCTAAGATTAGTTCATTCCTGGGACAATTATGGAGACAAGATATATAAATAAGAAATAGGTAATTCTGTCATACATAAAAAGTAATACTCTACAACTTGAATTAATTAGCATGATTTATCCTTTTAAAGAATAGTGATAATAAGACTACATTTAAAGATCAGGAACACATCTATTTTCTTATAATTTCTAAATTTTAGTAATCTTAATTTCCATTTACTACTTTTTAGATTATGATTATGTATATAAAAGCTATCTTAAAACTATCTAAATTAGCTACTTAGACAATGAAATTGAAATAAAAGCACTAGAATTTCCCCCCAAAAACTTATTTTTCTTGTTTTTTATAATTGACAATGAATTCCAAAAAACATCTTTCTCATTTGCAAACCACCTGATTTCTCACTTTTGAACCTTTTGGATACACACACACACACACACACACACACGCACACACACACACACACGTAGATTTTCCTAGAGATTAGTTTAGACCTAATTTTAGCATGTACATATGGCATATAAGTTGAAAAGCTTAAGACGCCTATTAGAAAAAGTAGGATAATGGTATACCTAGAATAAATCCCAGGACTCTTGCAGGTCATATAAAGGACTAAACCTCCTGTTGACTAGATATATAAAAGTAAGGGAGTAGTTGATTTTTGAACTGGGAACTACTGATGATTTAGAACCCTACAAATATATTTTGCTCTTTGCAATAATTTCAAATTCCATATTTTTGTACTCTAAGTTATTTCTAAGACAATGCCGACAAAAGAAAAAAAAAAGAAAAATAGCTATCCTTATATTTTGGTATTTTTAAGGTTGCAGCTCAGGTTCTGGGAAAATTTTGGATTTTTCTTTTAACATTTTATTAAAGTAGGACAGACATAGAAAAAAAAACATGCATTGTAAAGTACATCTTTATGAATTATCACAGCTGAGAATAACTAGGGTCTACATCGAGAAAGATGACAGTTATCTTTGCCCTAGAAGCACCTCCTGTGTTGTCTTCTAGTCATAACTTGCTCCAGACCATTTATCCTGTCTTCTAAAATAATACATTAATTTGTCTGTATCTTTACTGTATATTAATATAATTGTATATTATGCGCTTTTATTTTTCTCATTCTTTTTCCTCATCATGATGTATGGAAAATCCACCCATATTATGCATAGATCTTCATTTGTTATTGCTGTACAATTATTGTGTGAACACACCGCAACATTTTTTTTCCTTTTTATTACTGATGGGCAATGACACAGTTTCCAATTTGGGGGCACTTGAAATAGAGCTACTATGAACATAACCTTCTCATTTCTGTTGCTAGTTATATATGACTAGGCAAGCTGAGTGAGAGCACAACAAAGTAAAGTTATGGAAGATATGACCAAACAATTTTCCAAACTGGCTATAAGGCAAACTTTTAAAGGTAAAAGCAAATAATTAACTTTATTAATTATACTCCCATAAAGGGTCAGTGAAAACTAATAGAAAAGGTAATTTTCTGTAAGTGGAAACAATTCTAGAAGAAAAATAGCAATTTTAAGAATCAAAAAGGGTATGCATGAAATTAAATATGATAAGCAACTTAGTCAAACGTAAATTTGCTGAACGAATATCTCAATAAAAAATGGCTCATTGCCACGTGGCCTATGAGTTTAACTAACCTCCAGCATGAGTTAGCTAACCCCCGTCTAATGTCAGAAGTAACAAGTAAAAGTGGAAACAATTCTAGAAGAAAAATAGCAATTTTAAGAATCAAAAAGGGTATGCATGAAATTAAATATGATAAGCAACTTAGTCAAACATAAATTTGCTGAACGAATATCTCAATAAAAAATGGCTCATTGCCACGTGGCCTATGAGTTTAACTACCCTCCAGCATGAGTTAGCTAACCCCCGTCTAATGTCAGAAGTAACAAGCACAAAACAAAATCTAGGGCACACTGGATGAATGTGATTTTTTGGCAGGCATTCTTATAAATTTATATGCATACTTTTGAAAATCAAAACACTAACATTAAATATCTGTATGCATAAAAGTGTGTTAAGTGTTAGACTTCATAACTGCACAAGATTAAGCCACTCTTTTAACTTGCTTTGTGGTACTATCAAATTTCTGAAAAATGCATCATTTTGCCTATATATTTTGCATAATATTTTGCAGAGTACTCTCCTCATACTGAGAATATAGTGTCATTTGTCCACATTGACCAAATTAAAGCTGACTCCTCTATCACCTCTGACAAATGTAAGTGTATTCTATGTACAGTTACCCCTCCATTTGAAATCATGAGCTCCTTTTGTAAAAATAGGCTACAGAAGTGCTAATATGACAGTATTTGCTGAACAGTTTCCCAAAGAATACATTTCATTTGCTCTTCCTAGAAACAGCCTAGGCTTTTCAATACTGATTCATTTCCTTAGATGTTCCTTGGGAATAAGGGAGAATTTCAATTAATAACACTCTCAGTATTTACTAGACTGAAACATTATTAAGAAATTGAGACACTGTTATCTGAATATTAACTCTTCCCAACAAATAATCTTCCCAACTTTAATTTACTATGGAGCCTTGAATTATTTGTTTTCAACAATGTCTGTGCCTTAGAATCACCCTGGAGCTTTAAAAAATATATTCATGCCCAGGTCTTCATTCAGGCCCAATTAAATCTTAATCTAGAGGCGGAGCCCAGGCATCAGTATTTTTAACCATTCCCTTGGTGATTCTAAGTAGCAGCCACTTTTGAGAACAAGGGCATGAGGTCATCAGCCTTTTAAGTGCCAAAATATACTCTACAGTTAAAGCAGGGGATGTTCAAGTACTCTTTCAAGTTAAGAGATACTTTCTTGTGTGTCTTTTTTCTCTTTCTTTTCTTTTTTTCTTTTTCTTTTTTTTTTTTTTTACAAATTTCAACCATAAAGCACTCCCTTGGCATATGAAGTCATTAGTATTTCCCATATCTCACAGAAATTGACTCCCTAGTTTTATTCTTTTCTCCACAGATTCCTAGTCTTAACTATATGTTTCTGTCAACAGTATAACCTCAATAAACTAAATTATCTCTCGTAAAAGCATTTTAAACATAACAGAAAAAAAAAACTATACAATAATAGTAAAACCGCTACCGAGCATTGAAAATAAAATGCTGGAGCACATTCTTCGTGTAATTTTTTTAAAGATTAATTTTATTT
Source organism: Cryptoprocta ferox (assembly GCA_028646485.1). Classification (NCBI taxonomy): domain Eukaryota; kingdom Metazoa; phylum Chordata; class Mammalia; order Carnivora; family Eupleridae; genus Cryptoprocta; species Cryptoprocta ferox. The sequence goes on from CM053573.1 coordinate 21,799,124, forward strand.
TGAGAGAGAGAGAGAGTGCATCATCAGGGGAGAGAGGCAGAGGGAGTGAGAGAAAGAGAGAGAGAGAGAATATGAATCTTAAGCAGACTTGACACTCAGTATGGAGACCTATGTTAGACTCAATCACACAACCCTGGGACCAAGACCGGAGCCAAGATCAAGAGTCAGACGTTCAACTGATTGAGCCACCCAGGTGCCCCTTCCTATAATATTTTTATGGATATATATATATCCATACACACACATATATATAACATATACATAGGATATATATATATGACAGTGAATGTTTTTCTCCTTTCTCATATTTTAATTCTGGTAAATGAATATTTTGGTCAGAAACTTTAAAATTTGGTGATTAGCTTTCAAATCTAAACTTCTATTAAGTTGCTATATCGTTAAATGAAAATGTGAGTTTATGGAGTTGGTAGGATTTACTTTGGTTTTTATTTACTTTTTGTGGCTTTTTCAATTTAGTCTCAGAACAATAAAGTGGCCTTTGACACCTAAGTCTTCTTGGTCAGTAAAGACTGTGGTTATTCTTTTAGATACAACAGATTAAGAATATGACATGGGCTATAAAAAGTACTTTCAGCTCATCTCAGCTCAGATTCATATGAAATTTTCAAAAGAGAATCCTCCATATTTCATACTTGAGGTTTTTAAGATTTTGTTTAGATGTCACCTCTGTTTAGTGCATTTTCTCACAAAGTACTGTCTTAAGCAGGTTGGGAAAAATAACAATGAAAAGACAAATGAAGTCTATATTCTCACCAAATTTCCTCAACTTATTTCCTAGCCACCTAACACTCCTTTAGCTGGGTGCTGAGTTGTGTTCTAATGGCATCCCTTACGTACCCTTCTCATAAAATTCACTGCACAGAAAAGATAAACCTGTTTGTTTCTCTCTCTCATTGACAATAACTGCAGCAGGTCAGTTATTCAGTTATGTGGGAGGCAGCATAGCATTGGGATTAAGACACTGGCTTCTACACTCAAACCACAAGCATTTGAATCCTGGCTTCATAATTTATCAGTTGTATGACCCAGGCAAATTATTTAACCTTGGTGTCCCTGCATTTCCTCTTCTGCAAAATGGAAATAATAAATCAATGCCTCTCTCATAAAGTTGGAGCACAGGATGCATAAAGTAATTTATATAAGGTAATAGCACAGTGCCTAAGATACAGTAACTTTTCAAGAACTGTTACCTGTTATTATATTCCTATTTTTAGCACCAAGTGTGTCATCGAATATATGCACAATTGGTGCTTGTTGAATGAATTATCATCTGTATCATACTATTTAATATAAATATCATAAATACATTTTCAAAACTTAATTTTAAGGATAATTTTCATAAAATTATCTTACTCTTCCTAGACTATTTTATTTCACATTAGAGAAATTATTATTATTCAATTATTTCAAATGTTCCATGGAACACTTTGAGCAAGTGACTAAAATGATTTGGATAAGGCATAACATGCATCTTAGTAAGAATAATACTGCCCAGCCTGTCAAGTTGTCAAGTGCCAATCTCCATCAAAATCATAACTAAAGTATATTTTTACAAAAATATTGGCTTTCTAGTGCATTAGGGCTATGATAGCAATTGTGTGTGAAGTAATATTCTAAATTGAACAGATAAAATAAAATTGGTTTGGTGAAGATTGCTAATATAATTGTTTTATTCAAAGCCAATTCAGCTAGAGCAAAACACTAATGAACATTTTTAAAACAGACACATGAAAAATTTATAGACGTAATTTGTATCATGAAATACATTAATAGCTGGCTTAATGGAGATGGATATCAAAGTTGTCTCTACCATCCAAGGCCAGAGTAAAATTATAGGGATTTATGTCCTTTGAACGTATTTGGAAAATATGAGTACAAACGTAAGAGACCATCAACTTAATATACACTGCTATATGCATAAGATGTTACACAGGAACCTAATGGTAACAATAAACCAAAGTCCTATAATAGGTGCAGAAAAAAAAATAAAGAGAAAGGAGTCCAGAATAACACTAAAGAAAGCCATCAAACCACAAGGGAAAAGAGCAAGAGAAGAAGTAAGTAACAGAAGAACTACAAAAAAAAAAAAAAAAACTGTAAAACAAGTAACAAAGTGGCAATAAGTATATACCTATCAGTTATTACTTTAAATGTAAATGGACTAAATGCTCTGATCAAAAGACATAGGGTGACTGAATGGACAAAAATATGTATTCTGAAATTACTATGAAAGTAGTAAATATCACACTAAATCTCAACCAACTGTTAAAATATTTTTATACTTTCCAAAGACTTCATGTTATATATATTTGTCTTTTACATTTAGTGAGATGTGTCAAAGTGCAAACTAATACGTATTTCCTATTACTGTTGGGAATTTCACCTTGTCATAAGGTTACTAAATAATTCTCTAAAAGAATCAACTTAAGAAGGTATATGCGAACACCAGTTAAATACCTATGTTAAATATTTCTTTAGCACTAATGCTGAGTTATTATTACTTCAGTAATGACCCATTCATTCATTAAACAAGATTACTGTCTACTGTGTATCAGTAGCTATTGTAGGTACCACGGATATAGTTATGAATAATATTAAAATAAAAATACTCCTGATATTTACAAAGATTACATCTAATGGGGTAGGGAGAGAACAGATTGATAAACTAATACAATATATTATCCACCTAATGGTGACAGACACTGTGCAAAAAACAATGGAAAGGGGGATAAGAAATACTGGAAGACTGAGGTGTTGCCACAGAGAATGTAACATTTCAGTAAAGATCTGAGGAAAGTATGAAGAAGCCAAGTTATGAAAGTATCTGTGGAAAAGCATTCCAACAGAAGTTTCAAAAAGTGCTAAGGCCCTAATACAAGAATGGGTTTAATTGGTGAGCAGTTGTCCTACAAAGGGTGTGTGGCCATTACAGTCGTCAACATAATCATAAAATGCATACTGTAAAAGAATTATTTTATTGTATTGCACACACCAAAAAAGATTTAGGTAAGTATGAAAACATTAGTTTTTGTAAATTATATATTTCTGCATCGATATTGCTTATTCCACTTCTATTAAATAAAACATGTAAGGTGAGAACAGAATAGGTTTTTACTTGAATAAAATGCTGAGATTATGTGCCGCAAAATGGTAATTTTGTGAAAAGACACATTCAACTACTACCTGTTTACAGAAGAAACCATAGAGTTGTGCCCCATAGAAGACAATGTGATTTTAGAACTTAAATCAAAAGTAATTTTCCTTCTATCAGCACATTCCCTTATTGCATTGAAATTCAGCACTAGGGAATAATATGTAGGAAAGGCATACAAAATTGAGTTTGCATTTTTGTAAAATGTAATTCAATCTTTTTTTTCCAATGTGAAAATGCACAGTTGTATCAGTGAGCTAGATTTGAGATTATGGCTTGTTTTCAACAAAACTGAGGTTGAAATATCCATGAACAAAGGAAGACTTAAAAAAGAAAAATATCCCTTTCACACAGCTGACATGATTGCAGAATACCACAACATTCTTTTGTTTTAAATGTTTATTTGTTTATGTAGTTTGAGAGAAACAGAGTACGAGCAGGAGAGGGACAGATAGAGCCCAATGCGGGGCTCAATATCACAAACCCCAAGATCATGACCTGAGCCAAGATCAAGAGTAGGACACTTAACCGACCAAGGCACCCAAGCGCCCCCCCCACAACATTCTTTTAAAATATACATGTGCATATACACACCACATGCTCCTCAAAAAGACCATATTGATAGCTAAGAGAATGTTCCTGACCACAGCTTTGCTATAGTCTGAGGGCTAAGATATCAATACTATATATACTATTCTCTATAAGACCTACTTCCTACTTCCTAGGATGATGGCTTTCTATTTTGTATTGCTCTGTTTGTGATACTGTTTTACAGTGTTTTACCTCAAGCTACAACTAATGCATTAACCTTTTGTGAAACGAGGCATAGAATTAATAAGTAAATGAATGAGAAAAACTCAACTTTCTGCACTCAAAATCTACAAGATGTTCAAGATAAGCAGGCAATTAGTTAACTTTTGTTGGATAAGTAAATTGTGCATACTCATGGTCAGGGGAAGGAAAACCTATTTTACTTCTCCTTCTGTGTCTCAATCCACAAACTCTTTTGAAAAATTGTCTGTGGCAAGAGTGATACTGTGTAACTTTGAGGTCTGGATCTTAAGAGTTTCACAGTTTTTGCCAACACCTAGTGGAACTTTCCTCATTGGGATCTAGCCATTATTCTCTGATCTAGCCCAAGTAGTGCTGAGAAGAAGCCAGTGTGGAGGACAAATGAAATCCCTGCCCCCAAACTCCAGATGATCTCTCCTAATGCGGTGTCACTACGGGCAGGCATTTAAGGGAGGTCATTTTGACCTTTGTAGGTGTCCCATTTGACAATGAAAGGGAATTCCCAATGAACCAACAACATTATGAGGAATAATAAATTGGTTCTTTTACTAACTATGAAGTTTGGGTCTGTTTTTGTTATACGCCAGTAGATAACTGAAACAACATATGGGAGGTCCCTCTGTGGTGGATACCCTGCTACTTTCCGGAATAGTCCTGACACTGAAGTTTCCAGTAGAGTTAGCTCATAATGTCCTACGTCTGCTCAAGCAAAGCTGACTGTGGAACAATTACATGTTCCTCATGAAAATGACACATGTACTAATCAGAGATATTTATTTCTATCATGAAGTAAACATACTTCCCCATTTGGATAAAACTGTCCACATATGCAATAAGCTGAAACGATGAGGATGGCTTTGTGGCAAATGTGACACATAAAAGAAGACAACAGCTCTCGGGATTAATCATAGTTAACGTTCATTGCATTTGGGGAAAATGTCATTTTAGAATTGACTGGAATTTTCTCATTAGTATTTTTACACACACAAAAAAAAATAATGTCATAAGGCCAAGGAGTTCGTGAAGGGGGAAAAGGACGAATGTACATGATAAATTCAGTCCGTTTCAGGTACACGTGATTTTGCACTGCTTTCAAATATACAGTCTGAGAAATACATCAAATAAACTATTTGAAAACATTAATAATGTAATAAGCAACTATTGTTAGTACATTCTCTAAGTAGTTTTTAAGACACAAAAGCTCCTAAGTTCTTCAGAAGGAAAAAAAACAATATTTCAAAACTGAATTTCATGAATACCTTATAAGAACTCAGAGGCAGACCTGAAAAGTACTTAGGAGGACTCTTTTCCTCAAGACTGAGCAATGTTCAGGTATTCTGGTCCCTCACCTCTGACTCTGCACTCACCAATTCTAAGACAACTAGTAAAAATGTGTAAGGTGGACATGACCTTTGTGACAAAGTTTTATCCTGCTCTATGGAAATATCTGACACTGGTCTGCAGCTAAAATGTATGCTTTCAAGTGTGAGCCCTACACATAAGAAGGCCATTTCATAGGTAGTGAAAATAGATAATTCTTGAAATATTTTAAAATGTTAAAAATATATTATTTGAAACAATGTAATTATAATATTCCTTTAGATAATCTCCACCACTGTTAAAGAATTAATATAAGACCTGAGTAAGAGTTTAAACCAAATGATTACATAATAGAATGCAGGTGAAGGTAGATGCTAAATCATAACACACTTTAAAAATATACATTTGGAAATTCTGGAGTATATGATCAGCAAGCATGTCTAATTCATCTCTTTAAGTCTCAGTCATAACGTGGACTCAACATATAGTATTATTTTGTGTAAAGTTCTTTCCTAGAAAATGCCTGGTTACTGACAAAAAATTAGATTTAATGTTTCCGAAGCTGAATTAACAATTTATATAAGAATTGGCAATTTTATAGAGAATAATGAAGCAATCAGAAATTAACTTAATAAATCTATGGGACTCCTGGTGGCTCAGTTGGTTAAGTGTCTGACTTCAGCTCAGGTCATGATCTTGCCATTTGTGAGTTTGAGCCCCAGCAGGGCCCTGTGCTGACAGCTCAGAGCCTGGAGATTGTCCTTGGATTCTGTGTCTCCCTCTCTCTCAGCCCCTCCCCTGCTTGTGCTCTCTCTCTCTCTCTCTCTCAAAATTAAATAAACATTTAAAAAAATTAAAATAATTAGAAATTAACTTAATAAATCTAAATATTTAAATTAAAATAAAAAGAAAGGAGCGCTTGGTACATTTAATGTTTGCTATGAGATGAACTATGGCATGCCACCTCCCTCTCTCCATCCCTCTCCTTTTTCCTTCCCCCACCTCTTCACTGTCTGGGTCTCTGTCTTTTTTTCAGAAAAGGGAAATTAGGAGTACTAGTCAAATTCAGGATTGTAACTGTTCTATCAGAAATAAAAATGAAGATGAAATAATGCATCCAGACTGGTTGCTTTGGTAAGAAAAATTTTATGTGAATTATCATAAGAAGAAAATAGCAATAATATTCCTTAGTGGTATTTCATTTGCCAATATCCTTATTATTATTATCATTATTATCCTTTCATTAGATACAAAGGACTCATTTCCAACTTAAGTTTTTAACTTCAATAAATGACATTAAAATTGGGTGTGCTTAATTCTTATCCAATCCTACTCAAAATAAAATTATAAACGTGTAAAATGTTTTCGCAAAATATAAGTCAGGAATTATAAAGCAAATACTCCTCTTTTTATGTCAGAAACTTACCTATCAGTAATAGTATCCCGGGGCAAAAGCAGTGATGGTCAGTATGACATGAAGATGATGTACAGTTCATTTCATTGAGAGGAAAATGTGCCATTCAGTGTTGGAAGGAAGGAGAAGAGAAAGGGAAGGAGGGAGAGAGGGAGGAAGAAAGGTCCAGTAAGAAGGAGAAAAAACAGAGAGAGGGACAGGAGAGATAGGAATATATGTTAATATGCTGTTATATTAATATATGTTATACAAAATAATTTTTTTATAAAAACCTATGATTCCCTTTCATTTTCTCGGCTTTAAATATATGTATGATATATGATAAATAATTCTGATAGAATATGAAATATAAACACCTTCACAAATGGCTATTATTATTATTGTTGTTGTTATTTGTTGCTCGTGTGAAATGATAACCATTTTAAAGGTATTTAATAATCCTAATTAATAAATGTTTCTACCACTGCCCAAGATAATTCTATGAATAATAGAATATTAAGTTTCTAGATATGCTACAAAGTCATTCAGAAACATTATCAATAAATAGAAATTTTGAATCAGAGATATATGTTAGGTTAAACCTTCAAAAAATACATAACTGATATTTAGAAAGTAGTTACAGGAATACAAAGGAAAAACGTATGAAGATTAACATTAACTTATTTGTAGGAAATAAGTCACTAACACCAAATTAGTAAACATAGGTTATGCACAACATGGTCTTCCTCTAAGTTTCTAATAGAGCTAAAGATCATTTCTAAAGAAAAATAAAAATAAAAAATAAAAATAAAAGGAAAAAAGTTGAAAACAGTCGTTTGGGAGATAACTTTCATAACAGCTCCTATAAAATTCAGTCTCTTCCTCTTCTCCTTCTCTCTCTTTCCCTCCTTTTCTCCCCCTCCCTCTCCCTCTCCCTTCCTGTCAATGTGGTTGGCATTGTCTTATGAAAATACATTAAACTTGAGCCAATAAAATAACTAGAAATATTGTAAGTAAATAGGCATTGACACTTAATATGGCTTAGACATTTCTATTTAGATGTACTTTTTGGTTGTAATAGAGAATGATGTTGGGAAGATTTTAATTTCGAAGGCTTGTTATGGTTTCCTCGTTCGGTTTCCCTTCTTATCATTACATCAACAAACAGCTCTATAATCCTGAACAATAAATTAGTAGTATGACAACTATCTCATACTGTTAAACATTGATTCTGTAAAGAAAAATATACCACATATGATACCTGCTTTAACAAAACCATGGTTTACTACAATTTCATAAATGTATAAGTGCTGGGAAAAAAGCATATATTTTCATTTGGAAAAAATGTCACAAAAGCCATAAATTATAAATAAATTTATTTAATAAAATTTATTTAATAAAAATTCCAACATCCTTCATGGAAAGTGAAATTCTAAAAAATACATTTTAAAGTATTTTTCAAATTTTTAAAATATTTTACATAAAAGCCATTTTTTAATGCTTATTTTTGACACAGAGAGAGCATGCAGGCACAGGCATGTGAGTGGGGGAGGGGCAGAGAGAGAGGGAGAGAGAGAGAAAATCCCAAGCAGGTTCCCTGCTGTCAGCACAGAGCCTAAGGCTGGACTTAATCCCAGCAACCCTGAGATCATGACCTGAGCTGAAATCAAGAGTCAGATGCTTAGCCGACTGAGCCACCCATAAAAGCTATAACTATGTTATTTTTTTTCTTCCTCTAAATAAGTTTACTTCTACTTTGATTACATATTGTTAAAAACAAGATGACAGGCCAAAAGGGAGTCACTTATGCTAAGCCCCACATCACCAAATCAAGACTGAAATCCAGTTTTAGCTCTCCCAGAAATGGATTCTTAAACCAGTCAATCAGGAATCGCCTGATCAGAGCTAGTTCATAATCTGCCTGAGACACACCTGCCATCCCTACAGGAAAGCACCCTTGCAATAACCAACCTGCTTTCTTCCTTGTAGAACTTCCTCGTTCCCACTTCCTTCTGCCTATAAAAGTCTTTCCTGTCCTCCAGCACTTTCTATCTGCTAGACTGTATGCTGCCCAATTCGAATCAGTTTTTCCTCAGATAAAACTCTTAAAATGTTTAATATGCCTCAGTTTATCTTTTTACAGTCCTGGTGTCAGAAGGGGGAACTGGAGGCACCCAGGAACAATGAGTGATCAGGCATAGGTACCTGTGAGCCCCACAAGCTCACTGCTTTCTTATTGCACCTACAGGCTGCAAGTAAGTCTCTCTCAGATCTAGCTCTCAGTTTTCTCATTATGTGCTTTCAGATTTTATTTGAGAGCATTTCTTTTTTATTTTTATTTTTTTTTTAACATTTATTCATTTTTGAGAGACAGGTGTGATCCGGGGAGGGACAAAGAGAGAGGGAGACACAGAACCCGAAACAGGCTCCAGGCTCTGAGCTGTCGGCACAGAGCCCAAAACGGGGCTCGAACTCATGAACCACGAGATCATGACCTGAGCTGAAGTCGGACATTCAACCGACTGAGCCACCCAGGCACCCCTTGAGAGCATTTCTTTATCCATATTGGGTCCAGAAATTAGTTGGCATCACACTGGGTCTGACTTAGAAACTGGACTGGGTCCAATATGAGGCCACAGGGGAATAAAATTTTGTTTTAAGGCTGAACAAGCAGGTTAATCTTAACAAAGATAATCTCGAGTTACAGTGGCCACAGTGGAGAACTTTTAACCCTGATAACCTTGACCATTTATGAAATGACAAGTGAAAAAGGGGTCTCAGCCACATACTCACCATAAAGGGTAGAGAAAATATTATTTTTCATCCTCTAAATTTCTGGTGACCAAGATGAGATCCACTGGGACACCCCACTCATTCCACAGTCTACAGCTGGGATTCTGGATAAACTAGCAGAAGCTGGCAAAGGGTGAGAATTGTTGCCAAAGCCAGCTTTCTCTATCTGTAGTGCCTGCTCAAGAGAGGAAGGTAATGTTTCATATTGTCCCTTTCTTCCCAAATTCAGACTGGAAGGCAACAGTTTGGCTTTAAAAACCTGACTCCTACTGGGGTGCCTGGGTTGCTTGGTTGGTTAAGCAACATCAGACTCTTGGTTTTGGCTCAGGTCATTATGTCATGGTTCCTGAGTTCAAGCTTGGCATCAGGCTCTGTGCTGACAGTGTAGAGCCTGCTTGGGGTTCTCTCTCTGTGCTCCTCCTCTGTCTGCATGCACTTTTCTCTCAAAATAAATAAATAAACTTTAAAGAAAAAAAAATCTCACTCCTTTCAACGGGGGGGGGGGGATGGGGCTATCTTTGTTTCACTTTTTTTGTCTGTGATTGGTTTGGGTTTTGAGGATCATGGCTCCAAAGTGCACTCCAGACATTGGGATTATCCTGTTTATAAGAGTCATAGTAGTTTCTGTGGTATTCTGTTTTCTCTCAAAAAGTTTAAATACATGTTCACAGCCCTCTAACCGCCAAGCAAATGATCTCCCTATGACTAAAATTCAGGGAAAGAAACGAAGAGTATGGACGGGTCAAGACTGTGAACCCAACATCATGACCTGAGGAACCCACACAGAGATCCAGCAAAAACTGAGAGGACTCCAAAGCACTACCTGGGAGTAGCTCTATTATCTTACATTTTTTATCACATCTCCCAGTTTAAGCTGAGAGGCTCCTCAAAACGGAGGACTTGTCAAAATTAAGGAAACAAACCCAAATGAGTTGTTTTTATGGAAAGCCCCGTGTCACCAAACTAAGACTTAATTACAGTTTATTGAAGTTTCAGCTCTCCCAGAAGTGGAATTTTAAGCCACTCAGGACTTATCTTTGTTCCCCCAAAGATAAGGAACCTGCATTTTTGCCTATAAATGTCTCTCATTTTGTACAGCTTTTAGGAGCTCCTTTTATCTACTAGATTGGATGCTGTCAAATCAAATTGATTTTTGTTCGAAAACATTCAAAAACATTCAGTGTCCCTCAGTTTATCTTTTAACACTATGTTACATTCTCAAAATGTATCATGCCCATTTATATTTTCATGGAAAAATTCTAAATTCAATATGTTTCTAAAAACCAGATTGATATTAGTCATGATATTATTAGAAAACCACATCAGCAAATGGGTGTGAAAGACAGATGGTTAATAATGAAATTCAATTATGATTATCCATCACCATTAGAAGGATATCTCAATTATACAGAAATTTTTGAAATGACACTCCCATTTCTCAATATTTATGGTTATAGAACTTGCTGTGAATTATTCTGATGATAACTTTTAGTCAAATAAACTGGAAATGGCACTGAAGTCATCAATATACTTATGAAGTATGATTGATTTAATCTAAGGTCTCAAGTCAAATGACTTAGAAATGGTAACAGAGTAATACAAATAGTTCATTTCTTCAAAATCAAATAATTCACAGGTGTTATCCCTTGACTGAGAAAACTGGGTTTTTCAGGATCATTTCACAGCTACCTCAATGCTCTTTTTTTCTTTTTTTGAATATTGTGTATTGTTTAAACATGCTTCATGTTTCTGAAATTTGAGGGAAAGTTAAATTTTAGACATTTCTGTTTTTAACCAAAGTTTCTATAGAGAATTAGTCTTCTAGGAGATAAGGTGAAAAAGTTAAACAAATAAAATTAGTTGTTTTGACTGTTAGATGGAAATGTTGGCCTCTTTCATTCTAGGAATCAAACAAAATTAATTAGGATACCTGCCAGAGCATATGTCCACTTGTCACTAATAAACACTGACACTTGATTTTATTTCATCATCCCCTTCTTTCTATCACCTTCCTTCTCTGAGTAAGTGCACTGTTACTACTCTTAGCTAAAATGCTGAGTCACCCTTTATTATTATTTTGTCTTAGTCCCAACAACTAAACCTTTAGCAGGTCTCACATGCCCTTATCACTACTTCCAAAGCAAACCTTACATTTCTCCACTTCTTGTCGTTCTTACTGCTACCCGTCTGGTTTTTCTAGTCTGTCAACTTTCTACCTGCCCCCCAGACTACTGCGTTTGCATCTTAACCTGCCTTCCAGTTTGTATTTTTGCTCTTCTCCCATATATTCTCCTTATGCTAATAAAACTCATCTGAAAATATAAACCAAAATTTGTTATTTTTTCTGCGTTATACAATCCGATGGCTTTCCACTCTGAAAAATAAAAAAACAGAAATCAAAAAGAAAAGAATCTAAATTTTTACTATGATGTGCAATGACCTACTTAATTTCTCCATAAAACATTTCACTATAGGGGCGCCTGGGTGGATCACTCAGTTAAGTGCCAGACTATTGATTTCAGTTCAGGTCATGATCTCAAGATTCATGAGTCTGGGCACGGCATCCAGCTCTGCACTGATAGTGCAGAGCCTGCTTGGGATTCTTTCTCTCCTTCTTTCTGTCCCTCCCCCACTCATGCTGTGTATATGTGTGTATCTCAAAATAAATTAATTAAAAAACAAAACAAAACAAAAAACTAAGAAAACATTTCACTATGTTCCATAAATAATTTTCCCTAACATTCCATATTAAGCCCTTTCTTGATTTAGGTAGGGCATTGTTATATATGGATTCCCAATCCCCTAGCATGCTCTTAACTCAGATTTTGGTATGACTAGTTCAGATCACTCGTATTTTTTAGGCCTCAACTCGCTTTTCCTTGGACCTTCTGTTTAAATATGGCCCTCCTCTCTCACGTTATTGTTTTATTTATTTCATACATCTTTTTCCATTTATAATTACTGATTCATTTTGTTTACCTGTCTCCGAGCTTAACTGGTCTCTCGCTAAAGTCTGTGATTTTATGTTTTCACTGCCAAGTAAGTACCTTGCAGAATTTCTTACATCTCAGTAGGCACTCAATAAATATTTGTTGAATGAATTGAATTTTAAAATTCAATTCATGCTTATTGCCTTGCAGAAATATAGTTTTGTGGGAAGTTCATTATCCTTCAGACAGTGCTGGTCATGTGGCACAAATGGTGTCCATCCCTGCCTGCCCCTGAGATGTCTCACATAATACAGGGCTGCCAGATTAAACACAGGGGACCCATAAAACTTTTAAATAAAAATCGATTTTTAAAAGTATAAATATGTCCCAAATACGGATGGGAGATACTTACACTGAGAAATTACTCATTGTTTATCTGAAATTCAAATTTAAGTAGGAATTCTGTGTTTGCATTTGCCTAATCTGGCAATTCTATCACTAAACACATTGTATATAGGGGGTGAATGGCCCACTCTTTAAGGAAAAGCTTTAACCCTATAAGTTTCAAATTATATCAACTCTAGCTCTTGTGACTGTTAAAGCCTATAGATATGCTACTTATCCGCCACATGGATCCTTATGATCTAGGCTTCCTAGAGAGTATGACTGTGAACAGATTCCTGCTTATTTTTTTTAATATAGTTTACTGTCAAATCGGTTTCCATACAATACCCAGTGCTCATCCCACCAAGTGCCCTCCTCAATGCCCATCACCCACTTTCCCCTCTCCCCCACCCCCCATCAACCCTCAGTTTGTTCTCAGTATTTAAGAGTCTCTTATTGTTTGCCTCCCTCCCTCTCTGTAACTTTCTTTTTCTCCTTCCCCACCCTCATGGTCTTCTAAAAAGTGACAATTATAGCAGATACTTTTAAAGTATCAAGCATATTTATTTATATATGCATACTACTTATTATTCCAAGGATGTAGTAAAATGTAGGATTTAATACCCAATAATATTAGTGTCTTTGTGTGAGATTGTCTGGCCCTTCTACAAAAGAAGTTTCATGGCATTGCCTTTGGAGTTGTGCTCTGAACTTACCCTGAGGTAACCTAAAGAAACAACTAAATAAAGTCATTTTAGCATGTTTCATAGTGATATTCTTCAGGTCATTCTCTGCTACATTTCTCAATGTTCACTAAATGAAACTGTGCATAATGCATTATTTTCTATACTTCACTGCCATGGTGCACATCTAACTGGATACCAGGCTCACTGTCACTGACAACCTTGAAAAATCTGTTAACGTCTTTAAGCAAGTTTGTGTTACTCTGATATACAGAGACTGCTAATTCCATTGAACTTTATCCACTTTTTTCCAATGAAGAACAAAAAATGAACACGTAAGTACAAATAGTTCCTTTCTGAAATACACTTCTATATCAACAGAGAAACTTTCTTGGATGTTAACAAATAAAAATATAAAATGCTATCATTTTATAATTCACTTGTACAACTCTTGAATACCCTCTCTGCTCCAGGCATTGTGTTCTATTAATTATTTACATTACTCTGCACTCTCAAATCCCCATGCAAGAAAGCAAAGTGAAGATACATTTTACCCTGTAACTATTAGTCAAGTCCACTATTATTGAGTCTCATAAATAATATTACAGGGTAAAAATTGAAAGTCGCAGAAGATCAAGTAGGAGAAGTGAATTAAACATATTTTATTTTACTGTTTATTTCTTCTTTATAAAATATACATTTGGAAAATAATATTATGAGATATATATGAAAAATGATTTCATATATCTGTGATTTTTACAAAAAATCTCAGCCAATAGCATGTTTGTTGCACTTTATGTGTTCAGTTTTCAGTTAGATAAATATTTTAAATGTCATATATTCATCTGCTAAAGTATTAATGAATTGCCTGAAGCTCTAGATGAAATTGATGGTGTTATTTAGTGAGAGGAGACACTATACCAACTTAAGCATCGAATTACTTTTAAACCAATGCCCTTGCTTCTCCCATATAATTATGCCAAACCTATAAATGGCAAACAACTGATTATATGTTTATATATGACCTCAACTGTGCAATATGCAATGTGTATGTAAAATATATACTAGGAAGCAATTATTCTAATGTGTCTTTCTACAGGACAATATTCCATGCTTATAGATAGACTATAGTAGGAATAAGAAGTCTCTCACTCACTCTCTGTCTATATATATAGACATATATATATCTATAGACATATAATGTCTAATATATAAACATCTATATATATAGACATATATATATCTATATATAGAGAGAGATAGATATACATGTATTTCTTTAAAAATTTCTCCAGGGCGCCTGGGTGGCTCAGTCGGTTGAGCGTCTGACTTCGGCTCAGGTCATGATCTCGCGGTTCGTGGGATCGAGCCCCGCCTCAGGCTCTGGGCTGACAGCTCAGAGCCTGGAGCCTGCTTCTGATTCTGTGTCCCCCTCTCTCTCTGCCCCTCCCCTGATCATGTTCTGTTTCTCTGTCTCTCAAAAATAAATAAATGTTAAAATTTTTTTTAATTTCTCCTAAAGATTAAAATTAAGTTAGATCAAAATGATTTAAATGTATCAAGGAAGAAAATGATTTTATTATTGGGTTATTTGTAAGATATCACAAACTATTATGATATTCTTAAATAAAGGTATTATTAGTGTCTAAAGAATCTTTTTTTAATTTAGCCTGAGGTTCCAGCATGTGAAAATCTGTTATTTTTTCCTCCCAATTTACCAAACTGATGACTTTGTCACTATTCTGTCAGAAAACAATTGGAAACAAATGCAAGCTTGCTAAAAAAGTTTAAATAGGACACTAGACCAGGAAAAAAAAAAAAAAGATCATCTATATTTGGTAAGGCAAATAAATAAATATGTGGAAAAGTCACACTCTGTCAGGACTGTGCTGTTTTATTAAGGTTACTGGGGAATAAAAGATATAAAAAGTGATTCATTTGCTTACAATGATTAGGCTTTTTTAAAAATATAAGGAGAAGTTGTTGAAATATAAAAATATAAATAGTATATAAACATCCTACTACACTAACTAGCACAATTCCATTTATCTAGCTACCTAAACACTATTCTGATGATTTAATATTGACCTCACTGTCCACCCACATTAGCATTCTCAGTTAAAATAGTTTGTTATGTTTGTTATCCAGTCAACCATACTCCTCCATCTTAAGCTACAGAAAATATTCCTGATATTTTGTTTTGTTTTGTTTCCTTACCCATCAATCTTCTCAGATGGCTACTGACCTAGAAAATGGTAGAATGCAATTTTTTTTCTTTTAAACTCACTGCTCCTGCATTTCCAGTCAGTGACAGTCAAGAGTGATCATGAGAAGCAAGAGATGAAGGTGGGAGACAAGATAGGAAAATAACTACAAGGCACACTCTGGCGGCAAGACCTTTGTCATCTGACCCCAACATTCTCTATTTGTGTGACTTTGAGTAATTTACTGTGTAGGTCCGGGTGCACCACAAGTTTCTTGATGCCAAAATGGGGCAAAATATACCATACAAAACAGGGATAATCAAAAGATAAAATAATATTATTTGTGCGATGTTTCTTAGTACCAATGTCTGGCACACATGGAGTGCGCCACACACTTAAGTTTTTATTACTATAGTACTATTACTAATGTCTCACCATTTACAAGGCATTGAGCACAAACCTTTGTTCTTTGAAATCATGTCTTAGGAGAGTATCCTACAAGTCTTTGTCTTCCTCTAGTTGGGAACCCTGTACAAACAGTAATAATCCCATGATCATTACCAAGTGTGGTTTCTCAGCCAATGTTTAATGCATGGCAATTAATCACAATGGAAGCTGAAAGTGTCACATTATAAATGTATTACCGCACCCTTGTCTAATTGACCGTGTAATCTATTACAATATCAAAATTTAAAGCTGAGTATGTGTCCAAGTATCTCTTAAAAAAAAATGAAGATCACCAAATATATTTTTTAAATAATCTTTATGTTAGAGTAGCTTGAGATTCACAACAAAGTTGTCTAGAAAGTATGGAGAGTTCCCTTATGCCCCCTGTTCTCACATGCACACAACTTCCCCCAATGCCAACATGCCCCACCACAGCAGTGTATTTGTACCAATCAATCTACATTGATATATCATGACCCAAAGTCTATAGTTTACATTATAGTTCACTCTTGGTATTTGACAAATGTGTAATGATATGCATCCACTGTTGTAGTAATATACAAAATAGTTTTACTACCCTAAAAATCCTCTGTGTGCCTATTCATCCCTCTCTCTGCCCCAACACTTGACAAACACTAATTTTTTAATGTCTCCAGTTTTGCTTTTTCTAGAATACATACGGTTGGAATAATGTGGTATGTAGCCTTTTCAGGTTGGCTTCTTTCACTTAATAATATGCATTTAAGTTCCCTCCATGCGTTTTCATAGCTTGGTATCTAACATATTTTTAGCACTGAATAATATTCCATTGTCTGAGTATATCAAAGTTATTAATCCATTCACTACTGAAGGACACTTAATTGCTTACAAGTTTTGATAATTAAGAATAAAGGTCCTACAAAGGTCCATGCGCAAGCGTCTGTGGTAAACATACGTTTTCAAATCATGGGGTAAGTATCAAGGAGTGTGATTCCTGGGTATGGTAAGACTGTTTAGTTTTGAAAGAAGTTGCCAAACTTTCTTCCAAAGTGCTTGTACCATTTTGCATTCCTATCAGCGATTTCTCCACATCCTCATCAGCATTTCGTGTTTTCAGTATTTTAGATAATGGCCACTCTAATAGGTTTGTAGGGGTATCTCGCTGTTTTAATTTGCAATCCTCTAGTGACATATGAGGTTGAACATCCTTTCATATACTTATTTGCCATTGTATATCATCTTTGGTGAGGTTTCTATTCATGTCTTTTGCCCATCTATTAATTGCATTTTCCATTTTCTTACTGTTCAGTTTTAAGAGTTCTCTGTATATTCTGGGTAACAATCTTTTGTCAATTGTGTCTTCTGCAAATATTTTCTCCCAATGTGTGGCGTGTCTTCTCATTTCTAGAAAGTATCTTTTGTAATCTGTTTTCTTTGTTTTGTTGTTGTTGTTGTTGTTGTTGTTTAGTTTTAATAAAGTCTAGCTTAATTCTTTCTTTTATGGATAATGCCTTTAGTATTGTGTTTAAAAAGTTATAGCCATGCCCAAAGTAATGTAGGTTTTCCTCTATTTTATGTTTTAGGACTTTTACTGTTTTATATTTTAAATTTGACACTTAAGTCTATGATCATTTTGAGTTAATTTTTTGAAGAGTATAAAGTCTGTATCTAGATTCTTTTTTTGTTTTTGTTTGTTTGGCATGTCAATGCCTGGTTGTTCCACCATTTGTGGAAAAAAAAGCAGTATTTGCTCCATTGTATTGCCTTTGCTCCTGTGTCAAAGAGCAGTTGACTATTTATATGGACCTATTGTTGCCTCTCTAATATGTTCCACTGATCTATTTGTCTATTATTTAATCAATACAGAAGCTTTTTGGTAAGTTGTAGAAGCTGAGTTGTGTTAGTTCTCCAACTTTGTTCTTCAATATTGAGTTGGCTATTTCAGGTTTTTTGCTTCATAACACAAACTTTAGAATCAGTCTGTTGATATTCACAAAATGACTTGCTAGGATTTTTGACTGGGATTACATTGAATCTATAGAGCCAGTTGAGAAGAACTACATCCTGACAATATTGGGTCTTACCATCCATGAACATGGAATATATCTCCATTTATTTAGTTGTTCTTTGATACCTTTCATCAGAATTTTGTTTTCCTCACATAGACTTTTTGTACATATTTCCTTAGATTTATGGCTAAGTATCTCTTTGTCTTTTTGGTACTATTGTAAATGGTAATGTGTTTTTAATTTCAAATTCCACTTGTTCATTGCTGTACATAGAAAAACAATGGGCATTTTGCTTATTAGTACTTATTAGTTATAGGACATTTTTTTCATTAGTTCTTTCAGATTTTTTTATTTAGATAATCTGAGAACAAAGTTTTGTTTCTTCCTTCCAAAACTGTATGCCTTTTACATCCTTTTCTTCTTTTATTGCATTATATAGGACTTGAAGTACAATTTCAAAAAGCAGTGATGAGAAAGGGTATCCTTACCTTGTTCCTGATCTTGGTGGGTAAGTTTCAAGTTTCTCATTGTTTATTATGATGTTAGCTGTAGGTTTTTTGTACATGTTCTTTATCAAGTTAGAGAAGTTCCCCCTCTATTATTGGTTTGCTGAAAGATTTTAGTCATGAAAGGTATAAGAATTTTTTTTCAAAATATTTTCTGTATCTGTTGATATGACCATGTGATTTTCTTCATTAGCCTGTGATGTGATGAAATGCATCAGTTGCTTTTTATTATATTTTATTATTTAAAGTTTATTTATTTATTTTGAGAGACAGAGAGAGAAAGCATGCTTGAGAAAAAGGGAGAGAAAGAGAATCTCAAGCAGGCTGCACACTGTCAGCACTGTCAGTGCGGAGCCTGATGAGGGGCTCACACTCATAAATCATGAGATCATGACCTGAGCTGAAATCAAGAGTCAGATGCTTAACTGAGTGAGCCACCCAGGCACACCACATCAGTTAATTTTTATATGTTGAACCAACCTTGCATATCTAGAATATACCTCACTTGATCATGGTGTAAAGGTTTGTTTATACACTATTGGATTCAGTTTGCTAACATTTTATTTAAAATATTTGCATCCATATTAATGAAAGGTATTGGCTGTGGTTTATCTTCTTTTATTTATTATTTATTTTTGTAATGGCTTTATCTGGTTTTATAATTCAAGTCTAACAAAATGAATTAGGAGGAATTACCTCTGTTTCTTTTTTTCTGAAAGACATTGTTGAAAATTAGTATAATTTCTTCTTTCATTTTTAAAGTTTATTTGTTTGAGAGAGAGAGAGACAGAGTGAGTGAGAGAGAGAGTGCTAGTGTGGGAGAAGTAGAGAGAGAATCCTAAGCAGGCTCTGTGCTGTCATAGTAGAGCCTAGTGTGGGCCTCAGTCTCAGTAACAGTGAGATCATAACCTAAGATGAAATCAAGGGTTGGACATTCAACCAACTAAGCCATCCAGGTGCTTCTATAATTTTTTCTTTCAATGTATTATAGAATTCACCAGTTAATCCATCTAGACATGCTTCTTTCTTTTCTGGAAGTTTATTAGTTGTTGTTTCAATGCCTTTAATAGATTCAGACCTATTTGGATTGTCTATTTCTTATTGTGTGAGTTTTGGCAGACTGTGACTTTCAAGGAATTTGTCCATTCATCTAGATTCTCAGATTTGTAATTATAGGATTGTTCATAGTATTCTTTTGGTGTCCTTTTAATGTCTATTGAATCTGTAGTGACAGTCCCTCTTTCATTTCTTCTGGTATTAGTAATTTATGTTTTTTCTCTTTTTTTCTTTCTTAGCCTGGCTAGATACTTATCAATTTTTTTGATCTTCAAAAAAAAATACTTTTGGTTTTGTTCATAATCACTACTGATTTCTGTTTTCAATTTCATTGATTTCTGCTCTAAATTTTATTATTGATCTTCTTCTGCTTCCTTTTGATTACTGTGTTCTTTTTTTTTAAAGTGGAAACTCATAAGATTTTTAAGGACAATATGTTGTAATGCAGTAACTTTCTTCTAAATTATTCAAACAAAAACAAAGTTTTATTTGCCATGTGACAGTAAATCCTATCCCCTTCGGATATGCCTTTTATCCATTTCAAAATCTGATCTAATCATGATTAAATCTTTTTGATAATCTGATTATAAAACATAATAAATTTCAAGAAGAGAGTGAGAAAGAGGATGCCATTCTGTCTTAGGTAAGATTGGCAGGCCTCTCTGGAAATTGGAAAATATTCAATATAATTCCCACCCACTCCTTTCCATACTTTACTCCTGGCCAAAATTGAAAACCACTTCTACAGAGTTTAGTTCAATTAAAAAAAAATAGAAATAGAAAAAAAAATGAAACTAAGAACATCAGTGGAAGATAAGGCAACAATTAGAGCCGTGTACTTAACAGGTAATGGCAAAGGATGTGAATATTTCTTACATTGGTATTGATAACATTTGATGGAATGGAATATTATAACTGATAAGAATGATTCTATTCCACCAAAAATATCTTTTTAGGAAGGGATATAGTATGGTAAAGGATAAACCACCCATAAAGCATTAAGGAAATGCAACAAATTGATTTTTATTGTATGGACTATGACAACTAGAAACCCAATCAGGTAAAGAATATTGATGTTTCTCTTGAAATGCATCACAAAAAAAGAAGCAAATTAGAGTTAAGAGGATCAAGTTACCTGGAGAAATAATGGAAGTATTAGCTCCAACGCCACTTTTTCAACAAGACCACACTGACCACTCTAGTCAAGGTAGTGCTTCTTTCTTTTCCTCTACTCCTAATCTCCCTTTCCTTGTTCTACTTTTCCATATTACTTTGATTTTTAACATATAATTTACTTTCTTCTTGTATTTATTGTGTCTTTCTAAAACAGAATGTAAGCTCAGTAAAAACAAAATTATATGCTGACTTTTCACTGATGTATCCTAATCACCTCCATGTGTTCTGGATTTTATTTCCAAAATTTAACTGAAATCCATCTCTTGTTGCATTGCTCACCATTATCCTACCTAGAACTACAACCTACTTCCATCCACCATGTCTTCATCTACCATAAAGAATGATTCTTTTTGAAAAGCAAATATCATCATATCATTCTCCAATTCCTTATTCTTGTAAAAGCTTTAAAAGCCCTGAATAATCTGGCCCAGCCTATCTCTTGAATTTTATCTCCCATCATGTTCTCCCTTGCTCACTCTTGACTATGTTATATCCTCATTTAACTTTCTACAATCCCCTGTACATTCAGGGTTTTCTCTGCAGACTTTACACTAGTTACTCCCTCATTGGAGTGCCTTCCATTCTATTCTATTATTAGCCCCTTTTCATTCTGTAGGCTTTATTTAAATGTCACTCTCTCCTTTGGTCTTCCTTTCTAAAGTAGCATCATTGGACTTTGAGAAGGTTATTAACCTCATGTCCAAGTTTCACTGTCAACTGGGGATACATAGTCGATACCTGGGCTGCAGTAAAGGGTAATCTCAACAGTCCTGCGTTGTTCAAATTCTGCATATTCCAAAGAAAGATCTCTTAGCACAGTTATCATACCAGATGTGCAAAAGCGTGAAGCCATTTGCTTTCCAAGACAATCTCTACTTTGGGAAAGAAACAAGTTCAAATGAAAACCTATAAATACGAGTTGCATTGTTCTGGGAAACATTTTGGTCATACAGTATGATGGTGCCAATCATGGATGACAGAGCAGAATCTTAGTAATGTACCAGTATCTTTTGGATCCTCTTTTTCTGGTTACTTCTACTACAAAAGATACCATTTGGGAAGAACTTTCTAGAAACTATTCCCCACTAGGCCAGAGTATTAGGTGGTATACAATTCTTAGCCTACTAATCACTATGTAACTATGAACAGTGATGACTACATGCTTAGAGAGGTCCCTGATTATATGGACAAAACAGGTAACCACATGCCCAATAGGCCACATTTTATTTGTGCTGTGTACAAATACTTATGACCTGTGTTTTTGTCAAGCTATTAAACAGAATTATCAAAGACAATGGTTTTCTAATGAGAATAAAGCAGTAGGCATAGTAGAATGGATCTGAAATGCCACAGAGGATGACCTATCTTAAAAAGATAAGGAAGGCTTAAACTAAATTATTACCCCCAACCAGTCTCAATACAAGCCTTAGACTAAGACAGAGTGACTGGCTTGTCTCCTGACTTAGAATCCAGAAATAACTTGATCATGGCCAATTTTAATGATGCTTGTCCATAATATATCTGGTATATGTGCAAAGGCTGATTCTGTTGGGAAGGCATAGCATAAACCTTTGTAATTCTCCTTGGTTTATTGTGTGATGGATATGCTATACTAAAAGTAGATGTTCAGAAACATATAATTGCTTTAAAATAAAAGAGCCTATGACAGAACCAGGTAGGTGGACTGAGAAGTCAAATTTAATTCAGCAGACTCAGGTTGTTCTAAACCTTCACATTCCAAAGAAAGCTTGGCTGGTTCTTGGGGATAATCTAGCTCTTGGAATGATCTGCCTGAAAGAATGTTTTTGTATGTCTGAGGCCTTTATCCATGTGGAACCAGTTTGGACAAACTGTGTGATTTACGGTGAATGTTTGTTTTTTGCTGGGGGAGGGGAGGGGAGGGGAGGGTAGAGTCTGAGTAGCTAAGGTCAGTCATGAGGGTACTGCATGCCTATGTGACTGACCTCAATAAAATTTTTAGATAATGAAGCTTGGTTGAACTCTCCTAGTTGACAGTGCTTTGCATGTACTGCCACACATCATTGCTGGGAAAAGTGTGTGTCCAGTGTGACTCCACTGAGAAGAGATATTTTGAAGCTTACACCTGGCTTCTCCTGGACTTTGTCTTATGCATCATTTCCTTTTTCTAATTTCAATCATTACCAGTTCACTGTAATGAAAAGTAACACAAACACAAGAGCTTTGCTGACCCCTCTGAGTTCAATCTAGTGAATAATCAAGGATGGTTTAGGGGACATACAAACACTAACAAAGTCGTTGTAAGAATGAAATATAATAGTGCATGAAGAGTACTTACAACATTATCTGGCACATAATAAGAACTGGATCTTTTATTTTCATTATTACTACCTCAAATCTTTCTCTTTTCCATTCAGAGAACTTAACACAATATATAATCACAATGTTTGTCTAACTTCGAATTGTCTGTTCTTCCCATTAGAATATAAAACCCACAATGTTCAGGGTTTTGTCTGTTTGACCCACCATTTGACCCCTGACCATTTGACATCTCACAAAGTGTCAAGCTTAGAGTTAATCGCTCAATATTTATTGAATAAGTGAATTAATAAATATCAACATGAGTAAGAAGCAAAAGAATTGTGACAAATTGGCTTCAAAATTAGCTCTAAAGAGTATCATAATGTTTTTATCCAGGTATCTGAAGAAAAGTTAGATTGGAAAGGACTCATTTCCTTTTGTAACACCCTCCCCCAAATTTTGGCTGAATTTTAAAAGAGCACTTTCTAACTGTGATTTGACCAAAGATGGCACAGGTATTCTTCAGAGACTGTGTTACTGTGTTTCTCATCAGAGAGGTTCAGGCAATAGCTCTTTTTTTTTTTTTTTAAGCAGAGCTACTATAAGGGGAATTGAATCATTCCATCTGTTTAGATTAAAAGTTTTTAAACTTCTTTGCAAGTCTCAGATTCTTACCCAAACAACCAAATATAGTTTTCTCTAAAAGTATTTTCAATCATCCATAAAATTTTAATATTCTTCTTTCCAGATTTTTTTTCCAATTTCAAATAAAATATAGAAAACTCCACCATAACAAGAATACGTGAAGTCCAAAAATTCTCACTACTGTGAACGACAGAATTGCAAAAAATTATAAGGCTGAACTTTAATCTAGAGTACTTGATATCTGGGATACTAGCTTATCCATCTATTTCTGATTGTATTTGGTGCCACCTGGTGGCAACTGTCCACTCAAGTTTAATCTAATTAGAGACTTTTCTAGGTACCAGAGTGTTAGCTAAGACTCCCAGTACACCTGCAGTGATTACAGGTATCATTCTTAGTTTTCATTTCACTGCAATAGTCCAACCCAGGGATATTGGGCCAGGAGAAAACTAGAGTTATCAAGTCCCTATCTGGTTCCACTGTAATAATTAAGGGCGCAAACACAGGACTCTGGTAGCAAACATCAGGCTCGTATCTTAGTCCCACCATTTGCTAAATGTATAACCTTTCATTTACCTGAATTTGTTTGGCTTTAACTTATTTATGTGTAATGAGAAAGAATAACAGTAATTTCTCCATAGGGTTTTAGTAATGATTGAACAGATAATCCATATAAGTTTCTACAAGTGCTCCTGGCATTCAAAAAAACAACAAAAAAAGTTCTTTAGGTGGTTTTCTGTGTTTCCCTTCATGTGGAACAGAAGAGGACAGAAGCAGACCACTCTGTGTATCAACCTAAAAAATTAAAGAGAAAAATGCCTTTAGAACGTGCTGCCTTGTCTAAAGGTGGTACGAAGACAGTTTTAAAAAGCTTATTCCCTGCATTATTTTTTTTAATTATGAGTTGAAATGCCTTTCAAGCATTATCTTATTTTTCTTCCTGCTTTTTTGACCCCAAGATTTGGCAATCAGGTACTTATTGCACACCTATTACACTATAATTTGTTGTTGTTGTTGCATTCTTCAAACCACTGGTGACTCAGTAACTGCCCATCCTTTGTCTTATCTACCAAACTTTGCCTGAGGGGTAGAAAGGAAGTGAACACGGATCTCACTGTGTAACCCACATCCCATGAAAACATGGGTACCACCAAATATCTGTACAGCCTGACTGCTGCTGGCTTTTCATGACTTTAAAATAAATTGTGATCAATAATAATAGATATGATTATACATTTATTACTGAATACGTGAGTGTTCAGTTTGAGAAATGTGTGTGTGTGTGTGTGTGTGTGTGAGAGAGAGAGAGAGAGAGAGAGTAATTAAAACCATAAAATACCACTTTTCAAAACAAAATATCTTCAGTAAGAAAGAATGCTGATTATTACAAAACATTTAGCATAGTAAAGGGAAGCAGACGAACGGGCTGTATTGTTAACAACAAAGGAGTTTTATTCTCCTTTCTATCTTCCTACATCTTTCTCTTTTAGTGAACTGCCTTTGAAGTACTTCAATCATGCTCTCTCCTACAGGTAATCACTGACCTTGATTTTGGCTCTCACCACTGAAAATAATGCATTTATCTTTATTTTTACTGGAGTATAAGCTTCTTCAGGAGTTTATTTTTCAGTCTGCATCCCTGACATCATTAATTCAATGCCACACATAAAGGACAGAAATATATGATTATATAAATGTCTCTTTTTGCTTCTACATTACTATTTAGGAAAGGGGATGAAAGAATATGCTAATTGGACACTTCATTATTTTAAGCACAAGGACTGAGTAAGCAATTGGGACTTCCCTTTTTTATCTATTCATAAAAGCAGTTTAATCTCCTCACAGGAACTGCCAAATTTCTTCCAAGTGACAAACTTAAACTACTTATTCATGATACTTTTTGATAGATGAAATGTCAACTTCTTTTTTCCACCATAAAGGATGTATTTCATATCAGTGTCGATGCTGGTAACATTTAGAAATAACAATTACTTGCTTCCTAGGGTTTGGGGTAATCCGACAGGTTTTTTACAAGCTTTTGTCTGTATCTTGGTACATGCCAATCATTACCAAGAATTTTTCCCTTCTTTTCCATGCCTGTAATCATTTAACGTGCATATGTCAAATGTAAGACTGGGAAAGAGTAATGCAAAATAGGGGCTTTAAAGCTAAATGTGAAGACAGAAGGTATATGAACTTGAGAGGACCTTCATTTTTCACATCAAATTTTTGATTATCTAAATATACTCCAATCCCCTTAAGAACCTACAGTCATATGTAAATTATGATATTTTATGCTAGTAATTTGCTAAACTGGTATTTAAACAAAGCTTTAAGCACAACTGCTCATGAAAATGTACAATCTGGTGAATCAGCAAACATTTGCCTCTATGTTTTATGTATATTTTTCATACACATGACCCATTTTATTTTCCTATTCCATAGGAAGAATGTTTTTTAAACTTCTGTAGAGAGTTGTCCTTCATTATATGCAATAGTTCTGAAATCATGTCTAGAATTTTATTTTGTGAAAATATGATTATATTTCAAATGAGTTGCAGATGAATATCTGTGCGAAATAAATCATTCTCTGAATTTGCTTCTCAAATGGATGTAGGGTAATAGTTTTTAAAGTAGTATAAGAAATGACTGAATATGCAAATATGAGTATTGTAATAAATATCTCTAAATACATCATAAATGCAGTGAGATACACAAGGAGATTCTAGTCACAGAATTCCTACTGCCAAAACCCAATTATTTTTGAGAGATATGATGCAAAGACTAAATGAAAAACAAATGAGAAGTGAAATATTTTTACTCTTTACATTCCATCAGGTCTCTTCTGAGCCAAATTATTCCAAAAATGTCTAAACTGTACCCAAGTACTACATACTTCTATCCTCATGGATATAGCTTTGAATTCAAATATGACATAAAATGATGGCTCTTATATAATAAACAATCTGAGTAGCTTCATCCCTAGTTCCTGGTAAGATTGTAACTCCTTGGAATTTCATAATTTCAGTCACATGCCAATGATTTCAGGCACATGGTCACTGATTCTATCAATCATGGTATGGGTCATGCAAACTTAATAAAAACTTTGGACCTCATAGAATGGAGCTTCCTGGTTAATGCACACGTTAATGTGCCACTTGCCCTGATTCCACTAGAAGAGGACACCAAACACTGTTTAGGACTCTTCCTGACCTTACTCTGTGTCTCCTTATTAAGCTCTTCTTGGGTTGTAAATTGATAATTCCTTTATAACATAATTATAAATGTTGAGTGCTTTTCTGAGTTCTATGGGTTATCCTGGCAAATTATCAAACTGGAGGGAGTCATGCAAAACTTTCACTTGAGTTCAGGCACTCGGGAGTATGGGTGGATTGGTGACCCCATGTGCAACCTGTCTCAAATGAGGGCAGTCATGTGGAGCACTAAGGCCTTAATTCATGGGGTCTGAGCTAGTCAGAATTAAATCACCGTACACCAAGTGGAGTTGAAGCAAAATAGTGGACATTTTACTTTATTTTATTTTACCATTTTATTTCATTTTATTATTTTTTTCTTAATTTAAGAGAGGGTGCAAGTGAGGGGAGAAGGGCAGAGGGAGAGAGAGAGAGGGAGGGAAGGAGTAAGAGAGAGAGAGAATCTTAAGCAAGCTCCACATTCAGCACGGAGCCAGAGGTGGGGCTTGATCCCATGACCCTGGGATCATGACCTGAGCCAAAATCAAGAATAAGACACTCAACTGACTGAGCCACCCAGACACCCATGGACAACATTTTTAATGCCATATATCCTAAATATATACTCCATACAGTAAATTTAAAATTTTTCCAAACTTATAAATATATCTAAAAATCCTATAGGAAAAAAGATTCTCATGGGCACTCAAAGTTGACTAGCTTGATAGAAACTCCTAAAACAAATATAAACTGACTAAAAATTTTAAACTAATTTAAAAATATTAAAGTACAGGCATGTCTGGGTGGCCCACTCGGTTAAGTGGCTGACTTTAGTTCAGGTCATGATTTCACCGGTTTGTGAGTTCAAGCCCCGCGTCGGGCTCTTTGCTGCTAGCTCAGAGCCCAAAGCCTGCTTCGGATTCTGTTTCCCTCTCTCTGCCCCTCCCCACTCACACTCTTTCTCTCTCAAAAATAAATAAACATTAAAAAAAGTTTAATAATAAGGTACAAAACTAATAAAATTAAACACACTATTGGGACAAATGCTTTTGCTACTGTCATACAGACCTGGAATGCTGCCTGATTTGCACATTTGCTAATGTCTCTTCAGTTAGCCTTCCCTTGGTCTGAATGCATCAATTATCAATTATTCAAGGGTGCACTTCTCGCTTTCTAGCTCTTCTTTTTAGCTTATGGCCTTCATGTTTATATGGCCCTTAAAGGAATACTAAAATATATTAATATGATAACATTCACTCAGATCACTCAAAGTGCACAATTATGAGATTATCATAAACCTAGTATAGTGGACTGTCGTTAGAAATAAACTTTTAGTGATTATCTGGTTGTGAATGTGCTAAAAACAACTCTCACCCCCAAAAAATTAAAATTTGGACATCATAAGGGCTTAACTCATATTTGTTGAACAAATAAATGAAAAATATATAAATAAAAAATGCAGCAAATGCCTTATAGGCATTTAATCCCTAACTTAGTCTTTTTTTCTGCATTAAGATTACTGATCATTTTTGTTGCATATCCATGTATTATAATTTTGTTTTCAATGATCTAGCTTTTTTTTTTGTCTAAGTTGATACAGGAAAATTTTTTTTTCTG
Source organism: Cryptoprocta ferox (assembly GCA_028646485.1). Taxonomy (NCBI): domain Eukaryota; kingdom Metazoa; phylum Chordata; class Mammalia; order Carnivora; family Eupleridae; genus Cryptoprocta; species Cryptoprocta ferox. The sequence continues at coordinate 21,827,704 of CM053573.1, forward strand.
TGTTTTGTAATGGAGGTGTGTTAGATAGCATGAGAAAACCCATTTGCAGTGTTTTGTAGATAGTCCAAAGTTCTCAAACAGTTATTTCAGGGACTTCTTTGTTACAGTATGAAGTGATCTTATGCATTTATAGTCAAAATCCTTTTTAATCAATAACCTAAACGGAATAAAAAAACCTTTCCAACTTTTTCAGTGCTTCAGTGCTCATTCAGTATAATATATCATCAAGACTAAACAATTACATGAATAACTGAAGCAAAATGTCATTGCAAATCAGGACTAAAAAGTAATGATGTTGGAGCTTTGTTTTCACACTTCACTGATGTCCTAGAAAATTAACCTTACCCAATATTCTCTTGTACACACACACTCTGTTATGTAGTTAATTTTTTTTAAATTAACATTTATTTATTTTTCAGAGTTAGAGAGAGACATAGCACAAGTGGGGGACTGGCAGAGAGAGAGGGAGACATAGAATCCGAAGCAGGCTCCAGGCTCTGAGCTGTAAGCACCAAGCCAATGCTGGGGCTCAAATCCACAAACCTTGAGATGACGAATGACCTCAGTCAGTCAGATGCTTAACTGACTGAGCCACCCGGGAGCCCAGAGAGTTAAAATTTAAAAAGGAAATAGTAAGAAATAAAGATATTAATTGCACAGATAAGATTTATTCAATTTTACTGATAATGAGGGTATAGTACGGTTCCTAAATCTTTTCACCTTTAGATTGTTTTTCAACTTTAAAATTGTTCAATTAATTTTAACACTCTTTTAAACTTCATATAAATATTTCAGAAAATGTAAGATTTTAGTATCTTGGTGGGAAATAAAATATTTATCTTTTTAAAAATATTAATGTTTATTTATTTTGAGAAAAAGAGAGAGGGAGAGAGAGCAATTGGGGGTGGGGCAGAGGGAGAAGGAGGGAGAGAGAAAGACTCCCAAGCAGGCTCTGAACCATCGGCACACAGCCCAACGTAAGGCTCAGACTCACAAACTGCAAGACCATGACCTGAGCTGAAATCAAGGGTCAGATGCTTAACCGACTGAGCCACCCAGGTGCCCCTAAAATAATTATCTTTAATAAAAGAGTCATCATTAATTTTAGCTTCATCTGTTATGTGGCACAAATATTCACTAGAAACTAAGTTGTGTAAAATTCTTGACTGTGATAAACATAGATTTAAAGAATATTTCTTCTATAAGGAGATTATATTTAAATCAAATTTTATATCATGGGAATAGATGGATCAATCATATTACTAAGTAAGCTACTATTTCTCTATGCTTATTTTAAACTTTCATAAACTGTCTTTTTTTTTTCCTTTTTTCACATGATGATCTTAAATATTCACATTGTGAAGATTATATAAAAATAATTTAATCTGGGGCACCTGGGTGGCTCAGTTAAGCATCGGACTTTGGCTCAGGTCATGATCTCACAGTCCGTGGGTCGAGCCCCGCATCAAGCTCTGTGCTGACAGCTCAGAGCCTGGAGCCATCTTCGGATTCTGTGTCTCCCTCTCTCTCTGCCCCTCCCCCACTCACTCTCTGTCTCTCTTTCAAAATAAAATAAAGACATAAAAAAATTTAATCTGGTAGAAAAAATTACAAAAGGAATATAGTTAGAAGACTTGATAATGAGAAATGATGACTCAGGAGTCTAATTAGGGCCCACAAAGGCACAGCATATTTGGGGACATGACAAGCATATACTGACTTCTCTCAGTTAATAAATACCTACTTTTGGAGGCCCATTTTTCCCTGTATAAATCATCCAGTCCAATTCTAATGTTAGAGTTCAAATATTTTATGTATATACATATATATTATTTTACTTGATAAAATGTTGACATTGTAAAAATTAAGGAGATTATAACACACATACACAATATATACACACACCATATGCACACATATATACATCTACATGTGTGCATGTAAAATTATGTGAATGAATTTTAAATTATAGTTAATTTTAGATTTTAGAAGAGGAGGAAAATCTAAATTCTATACTGCAAATACTGTGTTCCATATATTTAATTCATTAATCTAAATCAATAATTATATTTAATTCTTAGAAGCCAAGAAGGTAGTCTTGCCAGTATTTTATATTTATGCCCATCATAGTTCAGCAACTTTTTGAGTAAACAAATATATCAGAAAAATACTGAGGTTAAATTTCCAAAGATAACATGGCTAGTAAAAGTTTCAGAGGTGAAATTCAAACCCAGGTCAAGATGAGTTCAGAATCCAGAACTTTAACCTAAATAGCTCCCTTCTATTAAGTACAAGCATCTATGTCTGAGAGCCTGGGGAGTGCATCCAAGTTTTACATTTCTGCAATTAGAGGAAGAAGTTGTGATAAAGGATGTTCAATTTAGCTGGAAATTAAACAACAAGAACAACGACAAAACTTCAAAGACTCCACCGTTTTGCCCAGAGTGGATCCTTCTAACCTTCACCTGTCTTCGTGCAAATAGAAACTGTGTACTGATGTATTTCTGTCTTGCAGCTGCATGTACAGGCAGCTGTTCTTTGCATGTTTTATGAAGATCTTTTTTAAAAACGCAAATGATTCCATATAAAGGAAGTTCTCATCCTGAAGATTTTATAATAGGGCACGCATTATAAACTGTAATGCATTTAATTCTCTGCCTTGATTTGCTTGATAATGTACAAATATGATGAAGTACAAATATGGTGGTACATCATTATTCTCTAAAATATAAATATATTATTGTTTTCTGATCAGAAGACTACATACATAGCATCCTAAAGACTTCCAACTATCCTGTGTTCAAAATAATTTGTGATGGTACAAAAGTGGAATTTTTACCCATTTTTAGAGCTACTGCAATCCATAACATCATGCATAAAATACAGTTAAGACAAACCGTAGTGCGGCAGCCAGGGAAAAATGTTCAATGGTATTGCATAGGACATAACAAGGTGTTCATATTTCTAACCAATGTGGAGGCTAATTTTAGCTCAGATTCAAGCAGTGAATTATTCTTCCTGCCAAAATTCTGGGGAGGATATAACTCCTTTCTATTAATGCAGCAGTGAGTAACACCTCAGTTGAGTGAAAGATACAGCCATGAATCCACAGATGAATAGAGAAGCCATTTCATGGGAATAAGGAACACGTGGAAACATGTTACAGAGCCTATCAGAGAAAAGCGAAAAAAAATATGTATCTGTAGGAATATAACTGCTCCTTTGTGGTGAAATGAAAAACTGGTGGGTACAGAGACTTGGAAACTTCTACCAGTAATAATCTGGATCTGATAAAAAGAAGAGGAATTAGGCAATTGATAGAGAAGAGAGGTGGCACTTAAGACAATGAATGAGGAGACACTGAGTCCTTATTAGAACAGATGCAATCTTTCTGGCCAACCCTGGATAAGATTTTCTCCAATGTCTGTTAGAAGATCAATTACAACTGCATCATATGCACAGTTATGTATACAGTTATGATTGGAGTTTCCAGAAGAAATTTTTCATTCTTTTTTTATATGCTCAGTTCTCAACTAATTTTCTTTGTTATTTCTAGGAAATGTCCATAAAATAATACTGTCTAGATAGGGTGACACATATCTGTAATTATAGCCACATCTATGTTTATACCTTAATCTATGTATCTATGTATCTCTGCAACTATTTATGTCTGTCTATTTACCTATCTATCTACAACTGATTCCATAGTTATTACTTACTGATTATTACAGGCAAAGGAACAAGCAACCAATTAGTATCACCTTCATAGGATTATCAAGAAGTTCCTAACAAGCTATACCGCACTTGTATGTCATATATGCTTCACAGAACCACACCAAATATGAGGGGTAAACATTTGTTATGAAATGACTTAATGTCAAAATGTTGTTCTTGCTGACTTTATTACCATCTAATCAAAGATGTTTATGGGGAGCCTGGGTGGCTCAGGTGGTTAAGCATCTGACTTAGGCTCAGGTCATAATCTTGCGGTTTGTGAGTTCCAGCCTCACGTCAGGCTCTGTGCTGACAGCTCAGAGCCTGGAGCCTCCTTCAGATTCTGTCTCCTTCTCTGCCCCTCCCCTGCTCATGCTTCATCTCACTCTCTCTCTCTTTCTCTCTCCCTCTCTCTCTCTCTCTCTCACTCTCTCTCTCTCTCAAATAAATAAACATTAAAACAAAATTAAAAAAAAAAAAAGAAGTTTAGGTGTGTCCAGAATCACTTTATTCCTTTGCAATTCAACACTACTAATTTGGAATTTACCTTATTTTTGGTTTGTTTCTGTTAAAGAGAAGAAAAACATTTCATCCTTTATAAGAAGAGACAAATATTATAGAAACAGAATTCTATAGTAGCAAGAGCATTTTTATTTTTTACATCATCATATATAGGTGCCTGAAAATATTATGGAGATTCAAAATGAGTTGGAGTGGTCTCTGAATATTTTCCAGATATTGAGTCCATATTGAGTCCAAGGGAAGGAAGCAGAATGTACATATTACTATAAGCTTATCAATGATAATTTAACTAAAGAAAGACATTCTTAATAGATGGAAATTAAGGTATAAGATGGTCATTTTACACCCAATTAAACTAATTATCAAAAAATTTTAAGCTATTTTAAATGGTGTTTCCCAAGGTTTTCTTGTATTTCATTCATCTTCACATGGGATTAAAATATTTTAAAAAAATCTTCTTATGAAAAAATATGTCCCCATGATTTTAAAGGATAGAATCAATACCTGATTTTATTTGGGAAAAATATAACCGAATTAAATTGCCTAGCAATTACAAAACTCAAGTTTAAATGATCTACAATTACTCTGCATATTTTGCATATTACAACGATTTTTATTAAAATGTTATTGATTTAAAGGTCTTATTTCAGAAAAGGAGCCCATACCACATATGAATGCCAAAGTAAATGCACAAATTTCATCATACCACAAATATATCATCTATTTAGCCAGAAGTTGACCAAAAAGAAGAGTAAAATGTCATATGACAGTCATAATGACGTTATGAATAACCATGATCAACACAAGACTAGAGTGCCCTGTACTAAATTTTAAAAACAAGAAAAAGGGAAGTATAAAAGATCCACAAGATATAGACATACATATAACTAATTTCAACATGTTAATGATCTGCTATAAAATGTCAATATTTGAATGAATCCAATGTTTAAATATATTTCAATAGTGGCATTAAGCAGACTCAAAAATCAGAGTGTGTGGTAAGAGATAATGGGTTGTCACTCACTGATGAGAGAACTCATATGGCAAACAATTTCTGAAGTGTCTTTTCTTTAATGTACTATCTTACAATTAGATAACACCCATCATATTCCCTGCTAAGGCTACAATCCTTTCTCTGCTATTTTGGTTAATGGCATCACTACAATCAAGTCCAAAATCTTTGGTTTCTAAGTTGAATTTGCTTCCCTCTTTTATCCAAAAACTTGAAGCAGTTGCCAACTCCTTGGATTTTATCAAAACAATGGTGCATCTTGCATCCCTTCCTTTCCTCATAATTTTAATTTTCATTATCATAGTGAAAGCCCCACCACCACTACCATTTTTGCAGATGTTTGTATGGCTTCTATATCTAATCGTTTTCCAACTACCTAATGGTTGTTAGCTTTGAGATATCTCCTGCTGGTCTGCTAATTCTATATTTCATTCTATAGCAATTTCATATATTTTATAGCTGTAAGTATCATATGCACACATACACATATATGTGTGTATATATTATATATATGTATATTTCTCTAAAATCTGTAGATAAAACTTTCTCTTAAATGCCACATTTCAATTTTTAATATCATAAAAATTTTCAAACAGATAAAAATAGAAAACATAGCCTTTAGAATGATCAAAATGTTTCCACTTTTGTTGTATGTCCTTCCCTTATTGGCTTTTTATTACAGTATTTTAAAGCAAATCTCAGATAAAATAACATTTTATCTATAAAGTTATCATGCATCTCTTACTAATACAAACCTATCTTTTTAGACTTCGTCTTTTTAAGATTTTTAAAATGTTTTTTAATTTGTTATTTTTGAGAGAGAGAGAGAGACAGAATGCAAGTTGGGGAGGGGCAGAGAGAGAGAGGGAGACACAGAATCTGAAGCAGGCTCCATGTTCTGAGCTGCCAGTACAGAATCTGATGAGCTTGAACTCACAAACTGTGAGATCATGACCTAAGCTGAAGTAAGACACCCAACCAACTGAGCCACCGAGGCACCCCTTTTTTAAGTTTTTTAATTTTATTTTGGGAGAGAGACAGAGAGAAGATATGGGGGAGGGGCAGAGAGAGAGGAAGAGAGAATCCAAAGCAGGTTCCGTACTATCAGCCCGATATGGGGTTCAAACTCATGAGCCATAAGATCATGACCTGAGCCTAAACAAACAGAATCCTAACCAACTAAGCCACCCAGACACCTCTAGACTTCCATTTCAATGGAACCACTATTTTATCCTTATATGGAATTAAGTTTAAAACAAACTTCAATATCAAATAAAAACAATACACATTCAATTTCCCTGATAAATATTTTTTATAGTTGGTTTGTGCAAATCATCATCAAATAGCATTCATATATAGCATTGTTGTCAAATTGCATAAAATTTTTATTCAATAACAATTCTCCTTTTTTTAGATATAATTAATATGCTAGGTAAGTGGGTTATTTTATCTATATAATTTCCCACATGAGATTGACTACTTCCCTCTTTTATATTGTTATCTACCTTATTATTCTATGCCCTATACTTTTTTGTTACCTGGAAAGTCCAAATCCAATTTCCAGATAGATATATCACCCAAACTTGAAGCAGGCCTCTTCAACCTTACATGCTAAAATTTACGTGATCTCATCCCCTCAACTTTTTATGTATCATGTATTCTCCAGCTCAGTTACAGAAACATAAGCAGATAACAGGCAGGAAAAATAAAAGCCAGGCATACCCTTTGAACATTCCACCTCCCTCATTCCCATACATCTATTTGAGTGTTGTATCTTGACTTTGCTACTCTAACAGCTTCCCATTAAGTTTGCTTCGTCTACCATTACCACTGGCCTCTTGGTGAAAAACTTTAATGAGTTTAATGTCATTTTTCAATCATCACTATATTATTCAACACCCTTCAGATATTTCTCTGTTATATTTATATTCACTTTTGTGTTTTCGATTTTTCAAATTTCCATGCCTTTGTTCACACAGCCCCCTATATGGCTACCTCCTGTTCTATATTGCTCACATTCAGTCATGCCCTATGAAGGTCATAAAATTTTCTTTTCCAACTTGAAACTAATTTCTTTCTCTCCCAAATTTGAGTTTAGTTATTCACATTTATAGGACTAAATATTTCATTATTTCCTATTACAATACTTTGAGCATACTCTCTACTTACGCACATAAACAAGTCAATGTCAAATAAATATGGTGTAATATAGTAACTGGACCGATGGAGAAAGCACAGAATACAATGGCAGCAAATAAAGAGGATATATGGACTCACAGATCCCAGAGAGCTTCCAGTGGGGAGTTGGTGGGAGAGGGGGGCAAATGGTGGGAGGTGGGGAAGATGAAATTTAACTGAGATTAGAAGGATTCATAACAAAAGAGGGAACTATGTTCTGTATTAAAAGAATGAGGTTTTAGGGTCACCCGGGTGGCTCAGTAGGTTAAGCGGCTGACTTCAGCTCAGTTTATAAATTCACGGTTCATGAGTTTGAGCCCTGCGTTGGCTCTGTGCTGACAGCTCGGCACCTGGAGCCTGCTTCAGATTCTGTGTCTCCCTTTCTCTCTGTCTCTCCCTTACTCACGCCTGTCTCTCCCAAAAAAATTAAAATAAACACTAAAAAATTTTTAATAAAAAAAGAATGAGGTTTTAGAAAGGCTTCAAATAAAGAATATATTATTAAAAAGAAGATAGTAGACCTCCCATTGCTGGTCATGATGGTAAAATTGGTTCCAGACAAGTCCTCTCATCTAAACAACTTGAAAACTAACAAAACATTTAAAACATATTTCCATTGTTGGACAACAGGCTGTATGGCACACTGATCCATGAGAATTGAAAAATAATTAGATGAGACTTAAGATCACCCTAATTTTCTGCCTAGAGGCATATACTAGACACCAGTACTGGGTGGGAACAGAGAATAATAATTTCTATTTATTTATGAAGTCAGAAAGTTAAGCTCAGAGGAGTTAAGGTGGATAAAATTTGTGTCAGAGTATTAGAAAGAAAAGGCTACATAGGTAAGGAGCTCCAGTATCTACATATGTCCCTTTGAGTCTTTTGCTGAATACTAACTAAAATTTTAGAGGAAAAGAACAACTACTGAGGAATGATAAGTTTAAAACCACTAAAACTTACAAGGCTGAGGATTTACAAGCTTGAATAAGGCAGAGTAATTTGTTGAGTAAATTAAACATTCAGTATGGACTTCAAAAAGGCCAAGACTTTGAAGTTGAGCTATGCTAGTTTTAAAGTATTGCCACTTCAGTCTCCCATAAAATTCTTTAAAGAGGTGCTTAAATGGATCAAATTAATCCTCAAATAAATCTATTGTTATCACAGCAAAACACAATCCTCTTTAGAGGAAAACATCAAGATCCAGAACCTCAAAAATGTGATATTCACAATGACCAGTATACAACAAAAAATTGTAGACTAATTAAGAATCACAAAGAGAAAAAATACATGAAAAGAAATAGATGGAAATGCCAAAAACAATGGAATTAGTAGACATGTTCAAGGATTTAAAGGGAAATATGAATTATAATAGAGAAATGGAATTTTAGAAAAAAAGAATCAAGAAATCAAATGAAACCTTAGAGATCTCAGTACAATACCTAAAATTAAATATTCACTTGGTGAGTTTATTGCAGATTAGAAACTGCAGGAAAAAAATATTAATGAACTTGAAGAAATATCAGAAATATTATCTAATATAAATAAATAAATAAATAAACATTAAATAAATGAGTAAAGTATCAGTGGTCTGAATGAACATCAAGAAATCCAATATACATGAATTACAAGTCCCAGAAAAGTGGGGTAAACCATGTTTGAAAAAATAATATAAAATTTCCAAATTTTAAGAAAAACTACAAACGCATGAATTCAAAAAGCTCAACCAACTCTAATTACAATGAATATATCATCAGTGATATTTTCAGAGGGGCGCCCAGTGGCTCAGTAGGTTAAGCATCTTACTCCTGATTTTGGCTCAGGTCATGATCTTACAGTCCTGAGATCAAGCACCACATTGGGTTCCATGCTGGATGTGAAGTTTGCTTAAGATTCTCTCTCTCCCTCTCCCTCTGCCCTTCCTCTGTCATGCATACATGCGCTCTCTCTATATCAAAAAAAAAATCAGTGGTATTTTTAGAAACTCACATAAAATGATAAGGTACTACTAATTAGATTTATTTAAAAATTTAAAAATCACACTGAGGTACATTAAAACAATATTGCTAAAAATCACTGATAAATACAAGGCCTTACAAACTACTGGAGGAAAAAAAGTCCTTCATGCATACAGGAACAAATATTGCATCATAAAAAAATGCAAATCAGAAAACAGTGAAAACACATATTTAAAAATATAAGCAGGGAAAAACACACTATGGAAACATTAATAATAAGACAGCAGGGAAGCCTATATCACTATTGGGAAAAACCAAATTCATTATTATATGACCAGATATAAAGAGGGATGTTTCATATAATAAAAGACTCATTGCATAAGAATGATATAAAAATCTTTTCTATATATGTCACCAATAACTGAACTTCAATATAAACGAAGAACTGAAAGGAAATACCTGACAGGACTGAAAAAAAACAATGAACAATTATTGTTAGAGATTTTAACACTACTCTCTGAGTAATTTAAACAACTAGACCAAAATGGGAAAAAATTTAGAAGATGTATATGATCCTATTAACAAATTCACATAATAAACATTAATAGTACTCTATAACCAATCATTGTTGAATAGATCTCTTTTCTAGTATGCGTTGAATATTATCCAAGACAGATGATATTCTGCACCATAAAATAAATCTGATAAGTTTGATATAACTAAATCATCCAAAGTATATTCTCTGAACATAAGGTAATTAAATTCAAAATAGTAAGAATTAGGCATATTACAGATATTTAAATTTAATACACACTTCTATATAACCTACAGACCAAAAAAAGGAATAAGAAAATGTGTGTTGGGGCACCTCAGAGGCTCAGTTGGTTAAGCATCTGACTTTGGCTCAGGTCATGATCTCACGGTTTGTGAGTTCGAGTCCCACGTCGGGCTCTGTGTTGATACCTCAGACCTTGAGCCTGTTTCAGATTCTGTGTCTCCCTCTGTCTCTGCGCCTCCCCTGCTCGCTCCCTCTTTCTTTCTCTCTGTCTCTCAAAAATAAATAAAAAATAAAAAATAATTAAAAAAGAAAATACTGTGTGTTAATGAAATATATAAAAATTTGTCAGATGCGGAAGTATTTTTTAATGTTTTGGTTTAAATGATAATATTAGAAAATGAAGATGCAAATTTAATTATCCATAAAAGACAACAGACAAAACTGGCATAAGAATAATATCAATTAAATAAACATGTAAATATTAAAGAAATAGAAATGACATTTTAAAAATATTTCCACAAAGAACACTCTAGATCAAGATGACTTTGCTGGTGAAATTTATCAACTAATTTAAGAAAGAAATAACATCAAACTTATTATATAAACTCTTTCAGAAAACAAACAACATTTCCCAACTAATTTATACCAAATGCAGAAAAAGATATTACTAGAAAACAATAGTACAGTTAGGAACACAGACTTGACAATCAAAAAGAAAACATTAGCAAGTCAAAACCAACAATATATAAAAGAGATCAAGTGGGATTTATCCACAGAATGGAAATCAAACAATATAAATTGCCACAATGACAAAATCAAAGAGAAAAAAAATATGATCATCTATATAGATGCCAAAAATATATCTGATCAAATTCAACATTTGTTAATAATAAAATATCCCACCAGGGGCGCCTGGGTGGCTCAGTGGTTGAGCCTCCGACTTCGGCACAGGGCATGATCTCACGGTTCGTGAGTTCGAGCCCCACGTCAGGCTCCATGCTGACAGCTCAGAGCCTGGAACCTGTCTTCCCATTCTGTGTCTCCCTCTCTCTCTGACCCTCCCCTGCTCAGACTGTCTCTCTCACTCTCAAAAATAAATAAAAACATTAAAAAAATAATATTGATATAAAATATCTCACCAAACCAGAAACAGAAGAACATTTTCCAATCTGATAAAGAATACCTGCAAAATACCTACATTTAAATTTATACTTAATGGTGAAAACCTGAATGTTTTCTCCATAAAATGAGGAACCAGACAAGGATGTCTTTTCTCACCACTTCTATTCAACATTATGCTGGAATTCCCAAGCAGTGAAATGGGCAAGGAGAAAAATATACAAAAGAAACTATCAATACTGTAAGAAGTAAAACTGTCTAATTCACAGATTATTTGTAACAAACTTACAGAAACTATATAAAAAACTATAAGAATTAATAAGTAAAAATATTTGCGGAGAACAGGTCAATATACAAAAATTATTTGTATTTCTACATATCAGCAAATAAATATATCTTTGCTGTAAAAACAATACCTTTTAAAGTAATATAAAAACATAAGATACTTAGAAGATTAACAAAATACATGTGACACCTGAACACTTAAGAGTAACAAAAATTCCTGAAAGAAATTAATGATCTGAATAAATTGAAAGAACCAATCTATAGATTCAATTTAATCTCCCCCAAATTCTCTATGGACAACTTTTTGAAGACATTTTCAAGAAGTTTCTAAATTTATAAGAAAAAGAAAGAAAATACTTAAAACAATTTTGAAAAATGAAAGTAAGACAATGCCTATTACCTAATTTCAATAATTTATATAAACCTATAGAAATCAAGATAGTTTGGTGTTGGAATAATAACAGAAATATAGATTAATTGAACATAACAGAGTCCAGAAATAGATCCACAGATACATGGTGGGTTGGTTTTTCAAAGACCCTCTCATATTAAAACTGGAAAAACAGACTTTCAAGAAGTGTTGCTAACTGAAGTAGATTCCCATTTGAAAACAAAAAACAAAGGTAGCTATGTGTGCATTACTAGCAAAATCAATAAATAAACATTGTATGATGTTTACAACTTTAGGATCACATTTTTTTTCTGCTCTAATAATTATTTGCAGATTAGTAAATAAATTCAATTTAATGTGTACGCAAAAATGTGAGCCTTAACTGAATATACTGGGAAGTCTCAGGGCAATTCTCAGAACTATTAATAACTATGACAACTTAAGCTCACTGCACTTACTAAAAAAGCTTCCCACAAAGAAAACTGCAGCCCAGCATTATTCTCTACTTTTAAAGATCCCAATAAATAAATAAAGGCTTCTGGAATGAAATATTTTAAATCTGCCTTCATTTAGGTTTGTTTTAAAATCTCTACTTTAACAGTATCTTCTCTTTACAGGAGAAATAGATTTTTCCAGGGAGTCTACCTGAATAGAAAGCAATGAAAGAAAGGTGACACTAACTATGAAGCAACAGTAATTTGCTCTCTTGCCAAACCATGCTGTGCATCCTCCTTCTTGTTCAAAAAAATCTGAAATAGAGAAAGCCTTCATTTCTATGATCCTAATATTTAAGCACAAACCCTTCAGGTAAAGTCAGTCCATATTAGGTATTTAAGATCACCACAGAAGGCTTAAAAATCTGCTCAAAAGAATCAAATCACATTCATGTCAGAAAGACAGTTAACTTTTTATAACATATAATAGTTAGGGTGTCCAGGTGACTCAGTCGGTTAAGCATCCCACTCTTGGTTTCCGCTCAGGTCACCATCTCGCAGTTTATGAGTTTAAGCCCTGCACTGGGCTCAGCACCACCAGTGTGGTATAATGAAAGTTTAGATTCTCTCTCTTGGGATTCTCTCTCTCCTTCTTTCGTTGCCCCTGCCCCGCTTTTGTGCTCTCTCTTTCTCAAAATAAATAAGTAAACTTAAAAAATATAATAATAATAATAATAATAATAATAATAGTCAATGCAAAAAAAACTGAAAATAAGCTAAAGGTAAAGTAAGACTGTGATTTTTACCTATAGAAATAGCTTCTCTTCTTAAAACAAAGTTAGGTGAAGTATAATATTTAGGAATACTTTGTTCAGTAAAAGTATGATGAATATTTTAAATAATCACAAATTCTCATTCTTACATTTTAAATACTTTTATAGTAGCACACAGTGATAGAATTTATTCAATTCATATTCTCACTTTATCCATTATTATTTTTATTTTTGAAGACTGTAGAAAAATGTGCCTCTCTACTGCAAAAGTTTCCAGGCACAGCTGCTATTTAAAGAAAATGCCATCTTTCCTGTCTATAAGCCTCCTCCTCTGAAGACTTACTGGCTCTCTTGCTTCCCTCAGGCAAATGTAATCATAGTCTTCACTACTTTACCAAGCTCCTCTAAGTACACTGCTATTGTTAAATGTATCACACTCCACCTGAGTCACTGCCTATCTTTCCCACTAGACTGTAAAATCCTTAGGTTAAAAAAAATCTTATTTATTCATCTCTTTTATCCTCAGGGTCTTGTATTGTTCCCTGGTTCCCTACATACTGGAGATCATAAACCTCTTATAGATAAATCTGTAATTTATAAATTCTCTTGTGTTGATCATAGTTTACTATTCATAGTTTCCTTTTGCAATAATCCTCTTACCCTCTTCTATTTAGGCTTCATCTTGTTGTTTGTAGCATACACATTTATAAACCACCCTAAACCACCAGAGAATAACAAAAGACTAAAATTATATTATATAACAAAACCAAAATCAAAATAGTTTTTTATCAATATTTAATTCTGCAGAAGACAGTGCATGGTAACATGGGGGAAAAAAACTTGTATAAGATTGTTTTCCTCATTGTGGTTACACATATAAATTTCAGTAAGTTGTTAGTAATTTATACTCCATTTCATAACTATTCAACTTAAAAACATCTCAGTAATAATCAAGATGGTGAAAAATATTACCAATAAAAACAAATAACACAATTTAAAATTTTTGTTATTTTTCTTGTAATATTGAATGAAGCCATTGTAAAAATAATTTGCAATTCCTATTAGCATTCAAAACCTTCCATCTGGCTTTTGCTTCATCATTACCAAAGGCTTTCTTGTTTTTCAACAATAAAAATCTTTGAAAAAGTTTAGTGGAGTAATCATGAAATAAAATAACTTTGATGTATCAAAATACTTTGGAATTTTCTACTAGGAATTCATTCTTGCATATAAGATTGCTTAATATTCATATCAGTGACAATAAAGTTTTTCAATCCTCAGTGATCATTCTTTCGACTTAAACATTTGTTTGCTTTTCCTATGCATGCCAATCCCTGAATTTTCAAAGAAAAGTTCCAATAATGTTGGTATGCTTTCTGCCTGTTTCTCTGTATTTCCTGTATTCCATTTATTGATTAAGCATTTCATTAATCGAGAAGTCTCAGATTTCCTATTCTGGCTTCTTTTTCCAATAGGTAAATCTTTGAATGGAAAAAGATGGAAAAAAGAATGATGGAGGCATTGTGCTGGGCATTTAGGAGCAGGTATGTTGGACCTAAGCTGGGGAGGATATCTTCTGTGTTGTAAGGTGATAGGACAAAAGAAATTCAAAGATGTGTCAGGAATGGAAATCCTAAAGTTTATTAAAAATATATATGTATTTATAGTATATAATATAAATAAAAAGACTGGAATTAACTGAATGTATGGATCATTTTGGGAAGAAGTGCTACCTTGATACTGTTGAGTTTTCCAATACATGGTCATGGTGTGTGTCTGCAAGCGTTTGGGTCTTGATTTCTCTCAGCAATGTTCTTCATTGGCAGTGTACAGATCTTGAACTCATTTTAATATATCATTTTTAAATGTTATTTTAACTATCTTTTTATTTTTTTATTTTTACTTGCCTTTCAATTGTATAATGCTGGCATATAATAAAATAAATATACTGTGAAATATTGAAAAAATACAATCATAGACAGGCATAAAAGCAGACATACAGAACTGAAAAACAAATACTGTATCCTGGGATAGGAAAACCCCACATCATAAAGATGTGATTTATCTATAAGCTAATTCAAGATTTTTAGCAATGCCAATAAAAGCATATTTTTAACTGTTGGATGCATAAGAATATGATTGAAAAGTTTTTTTAAACAAACAAGTAGAATTAATTATTAGCCAAAACATCCTGTGGAAAAACAAAATAAGCAAAAAGGAGAAAAGGCCCACAAGATGCCAAACATTTTAAACATTCTAAACTGTGTTTGGGTGCAAGAATAGATAACAAAACAAAACAAAAACAAAACAAACAAACAAAACAGTGGATCAAAAGAGAAAATGGTATATTAGAAAAAAGACCAAAAAATGTATTCTTAATAAGAATAAGTGGTGTTTGGATAACTGGAGACCTTACAGAAAAAAGATAAAATTGTATCTATTCATCATATCATACATGAGGATAAATTCCAAAATGGCTATAGATTTAAATATAAAAGGATAAAACTATGCTTGGATAAAATGGATTTATATATAAAAAGATAAAACTTGGTTGTCTTTTCTATAAATGAAGGAGGAAAAATATTTTAAGCTATAATTCAAAATCCAGAAGCAATAAGGAAAATAATGAGAGAAAACTGATTACATTAAAAACTTGCATAGCAAAAGACACTATAAGTAAACAGACTGATGTCAAACTGTGAAAAACATTTGCAACTTACAATATCAAATGGCTAATATGCTTAATAAAGTGCTTTAAAGTTAGAGAAAATCTTCAACAACATTCAAAACTAGAGAAAGGAATGCATAATTCATAGATAAAGAAATGGAAATAATCCAGAAACTGAAATGTCATTTTCATACCTCTTCCATTGGCAAAAAGTCAAAAGTATAACAACATATTCAGCTAATAGGGAGCAGCTAAATATTAACCTTCATGCATTGCTGGTAGGATGACAAAATGATAAAATCACTATGAAGAGTAATTTGGCATGTGTGCTGGAGGAGATCATCAAGAAGATGTGACCACGAGTTGACTCGTGAACTGGATGGGGTGATCAGAGGCTTAACATCCATCCCCTCTCCTGTCTTTGGAATGTGGGTTCTGCTTGCCTTCCCTGCTCCCAGAGGTTCCTTCAAGGACATGGCCTTGAGATAGTGATGTGGTGTTAAGACCATCTGGAAGGTGTACTTGACTGAACCCAGTTAAGGACTCTATGTAAAGTTTTAAGATTTGGCAGCAGGTGTGGACATCTACTCATCTTGCAGCCACTGAAGACAAGCCTCACCGAAGACAAGCCTCACACTGAACCTGGCACCTACCCATCTGGAAGTGGCCTGTGTCTTTCCTCAGTCTCTCTCTGTGCCCTCTGAGTACAGGGACCAGTTTCAGAGTACACCTGGGAGGGACCCCAGGAGCTTGTAAACCAGTAATATGACAAATTTTTAAATTATTTACTCTTTGACCCAAAAATAAAACTTCTAGGAATACATCTAAAATATACACTAGTAAAAATATTTTTGAAAAGAATTGTTTTTGAAAACAAAGCAAATAATTGCAGCTTTTAAAGGGAGTGGGATCCAACAAAACTAGCAATAATCCAAATTTCTGCCAGTGGAGATCCAGTGGAATAAAGCCTGTTGTATCTCTGAAATCACAGCTCTACAAAGGAATGAGTACTCTTGTATATAACTCTCATTTGATCCCCATGTGTCATAAGTGCAAAAAAAGGGAGAAAAGTAATACATCCCTATAATACACACTTTTCTCTACTTTGCTTTTTGACTGGAAACACACGTACAATATTGTACACAAACACAATGGAAAAGAAACAAAAAAATGAAAAAGTGAACTTACATATGTGTCTAGTTTGAACAGACACAACACACACAACCACACACACAGATGAATGATTCCAAATGACTGTAACCATTGCAATTTGACTCTATGTTTATAGTGAGATACAACCTAAAGACAGAAAGTATTATCAAAACAATCTTAAACTATTTACAGTATTCATTATTGATTGTTTATATTGTTTAGAATCTTTTGTGTACTTTGTGGAGTAAAGCAAATGTTAATTCAATTATTTCTAATGTTGCTTAAAAGTAGAAGAAAGGTAAAGATGGAAAATGTATTGATTATGTAAAAACACTTAAGAGCTGAATTTGGGTTGGAAAACTCACTATGAATGCCTGACTTATTTCATCTCTGTATCTACATGAGACAGATCAGAGACCTATCATCTATCTATGTATCTGTTTTCATAGCTCTGTTCTCTAAAGTATATAGAAACCAGGTATAATGTAGTAGGAATAAGCATACTTAGCACCCAGATTACAGTGTCCAGATACAACTGCCCAATGAAAGTAATCAGTTCATTTTGGAGATATGTCTGATTCCTGGTCTGTGGAAGGAGACATATCACTTGAACCTGGAACACTATTATTCCAGATAGCTTGGAAGCTACCAATTACTTAGGAGGGTTGTATCAGAAGAACTTTGCTAAACTGAAGAGGCTCCTATTGAATAAATGTTGAGAAAATTTGATTATCAGTAAGAGAATAACGTGAGTGGGCTGAAATCCATCAAATTCATTCATATCCAATAGTTTGTAATGTTTATAAAAACTAGTAATTGTTCATTAATGAAGGTTCTAAATAAGCAAATATTTATGTTGAAAACTAGTCACTGACAGGAAAGAATCAAGCACTTATCCTACCTTTCTATATGACTGGTGACCACGTAGTTGACGAAGTGATGTTTTCCTTTTGTTATTTTTTTTTCTATTTAACATGAACGGAGATGATCTTTAAGGTGAAGGGAAAGAAATATAATCAGGGGAAAGAAAGGACTGAAAGAGGATGTGGAAGACTGGCACTGGAGTGAGAACACATGGATTTCAATCCCAGCCCTACTGCTTCCCAGTTCTCCTGTCCATTTGCAAGCCAATCTCTAAGCCTCAGTGTTCTCATCTGTAAGACAGAGATGACATGATGATACCGGTCTCACCTATATTACAGTGCTCGTCTTAGATTCAAAAGATTTAATCACAATCATGGGATTATAATCATGGGTGTCTCATGGCCCACAATTTTGAAATCATCCTTCATTAACTGCACAAAATTTCTAGAAGGCATTCAGGATACACTTAAAACTGATGTTTATCATTGTCATGAAAGCAGAATTGTATCACAGCAAAGCTTGCCATAATTTGGGGATACAAGTACATCCTAAGTGTACTGGGAGCAGGGTGGGGGAGAGAAAGTGGGCAGGTGGTGGGCTGGAGCAGGGAACTGTCCACAGCAAACAAATGTATGTGTATAACTGATGTGGTCGTTTTTGTACTCTCAGGGCACAAGTGGTTCTTATCTCCTTTATGATGTTCAGTTAATCACTGGATCCCTGAAGGGATGTTTTTCTTTATAAAAAATATCTGCTAATAAGTGAGGAAAGAATGATGGAATTAAAATAGCATCACTTTTAACTGCTGGTGAATTAATGGATCAAGCAAAGATCACCAGCAGCTGTTACCACCATGAAAGGAGACACCAGACAAGCTGTGTCTCCTGATGGAAGCACAATTTCCAGGAAACGGAAAAGGGTGTCAAACTACATCTCATCGTGTTCATGTACATACACTTGCAGCCACTCTACAAATTTTCTAGCAACAAAACCTGAAAAATATGTTACATAAGTATAAAATTAGCAATTCTGAAATGCTGTGTTCTCCGATTTTATCAAGAACAAAAAGTCAAACTTACAAAAAAATGTGCGAAGATGGGAAGATGCTCATTGTTTAAGATATTATGTCTCCCTCAATGGAGAGAATCTACTGCCTCCAGAACTGTGGAGAAACAGTCCATTTTGAGAGTTACAAAAGGCCTTCAGGGCAGGGTGCATCTCAAGTCAGGGTTAAATTAAGAAAATAGTTTCTCTCCATTCTATAAACTGTCCCAGAGAAGCCTCTGCACCCTGGCTACCAGCAATAGGCAGAGATTTTTTTAATTTTTTAATGTTTGTTTATTTTTGAGAGAGAGAGAGAGAGAGAACAAGTGAGAGAGGGGCAGGTAAAGAGGGAGACACAGAATCTGAAGCAGGCTCCAGGCTCTGACCTGTCAGCACAGAGCCCGATGCAGGGATCAAACTCATGAACCGTGAGATCATGACCTGAGCTGAAGTCGAACACTCAACCGACCACCCAGGTGATCCATGCAGAGATTTTTATTAACTAATTAATTAGGCTCCTTAAACTGAATTAGGGAGCATTTCTGAAAAAACCTGTGGATTAAAAAATTGTAACCTGTTTAAAACATTGAAAAAAATAAAGTGATTTTTTTAAGATTTCCTAGGAGGCAATTTGAACAAAAGTGAGGAAAAAAAACACTAAAGAATAATGTAAGCTCTTGCTGAGCACCTCGGAGTAAAGTAACAGCTGTAATCAAGAGTACAAGATTCTGGACCCTGGTGATCCCACTAGAGAAAGCAGTTGATGAGACTCATGCTGAAAAAAAATCTGTTGATCTCATGTGATTTTCATTATGTATTTTCAAAAAAATACACCTTGCTTGTTAACATCATGATAATTTATTGAGCTCAAAAGGAAAATAGCACTAATGGCAGGATACAAATTATCATGTTTCTGTTAATAGTTTTATTTTTACTAAGAGTCATTTACTGAAGGTCTGGCTTACTGAATGTATTTGCTGTGCCCAGAGTCCCCATCTGGAGTTTTCAGATGCTCTAGCCAACATTACTAAAATAGAAACCTTTACCTTTGATATCCAGGTACTGAAATACAATAATTTATCTTTATATCTTTTTATCTTTATATCTCACAAAACTGGGTTTAAATTTTCAGTACCATTTGTTTTTTAAGACTTAGTTTTCTTTATGTTTACTTTTCGATGACTTCTGACATTGATACAAAGCAACAACATTATACCAATTCTACTGATTAAGAAGTGGATTTTAATATTTTTCTTATTTTCTAAATAATAACCTGACAACTTATTCTAGCCACAGAGAAGTTTTCTTTAAAAGGAAACTCTGCATAAAACTCAAAACCCATCATTACTATGTCCTATATTCTTTGAAATATCATCTTCTTCAGTGAGGAAACTGTTCATGGTGAATACATTCTTCTCATAGAAGTTACCAGTATATTTCCAATGAAGCAAATCTTTATGGCAATAAACTGCAAATAATTTTAGATTTATTTATACTAGATAACTGAAGTTTATAATTAACAATCTTAGCAAACTGCATTTAAGAACAAGGGTAGTAGTATTTTTTACACATAGAACTAAATATTCCTTATGCATTGGCATTTTGAATATTTTCATATATAGACAAATGCATATATATGTTACTGGCAAATCCTTATAAGGTTATACCATAGACTTCTTTTCTGTACACATATTTTCAAACAATCTTAGTTTTCTCCAGCATCTTGAAATTTTAAAAATAAGAATTTAAAAATTTCTTGTGTATTTATCCCACATCCAATATAAAAGACGCAAAATGAAATAAAGACATCTATAGACAGTTGTAATTATATATGTATATGTATACATATTACTGTGTATCTTGTGTATTAATTTCCTTCTTGTATTCTACAGAAACAATTAAATAGATTAAGGGCGTTTATGAAAAATCATTCTAGATCTTCAGCAACAGGTGCCAAGAACTAGAGACATTAACAAATGCGTATTAGTTTTCTGAGGCTGCCATAATAAATTACCACAACCTTGATGGCTGAAAACAACAGAAATGTATTCTCTCACAGTTATAGAGGCTAAAATTCTGAAATTTGGTGGGGCCATACTCCTTCTGAGGCTTTAGGAGAAAATCTGTTCCTCACCTCTTCCAGCTTCTAGTGTATGTTTGCAGTCCTTGATTTGTAGGCACATTTCTCCAATCTCTGCCTCTGTGGTCATAATGCCTCCTTCTTTTGTGTTGGCCTCAAATCCCCCTCTAACTTTTTCTTAGAAGGATGCTTGTCCTTGAATTTAGGGCCCACCTAGTTAATCCTCATACAAAATCCTTCATTTAATTACATCTGCTGCTATGGGCTGAACTGTGTCCCCACAACATTCATCTGTTAAAGGCCCCACTACCTCGGGATGTAGTTATATTTGGAAATAAGGTCTTTAAAATGGTAATTAAGGTAAAATGAGGCCATATGTTTGGGTCCTAACACAATCTGACTGGTGTCCTTATCAGAAGAGGAAATTCTTACACAGAGAGACACTAGGGTGGTGCACACCCAGAGAAAGGACCATCTGCAAGCAAGGAGGATGGCCATATCTGCTGAAGTATTCGCTGATACCTCAGTCCTGGACTGCTCATCTCCAAAACTGTAAGAAGATGAACTTACGTAGTTCAAGTCCTCAATCTGTGGACCTAGCGAACTAATAAATTCTGCAAAAACCTTTCTTCCAAAGAAGGTAAGTTTTTTTTTAATTTTTTTAACATTTATTCATTTTTTGAGAGAGAGAGACAGCATGAGCAGGGGAGGGACAGAGAGAAAGGGAGACACAGAATCTGAAACAGGCTCCAGGCTCTAAGCTGTCAGCATAGAGCCCGATGTGCGGCTCAAACTCACAAACCGTGAGATGATGACCTGAGCCGAAGTCGGATGCTTAACCAACTGAGCCACCCAGGCGCCCCAAAGGAGGTAAGTTTTTATAGGTTCTGGGGAAGGCCACCATCCATCTCACTACCTTATATAACTATTCTTTATTGTGAAAGTATCCTAGCATGAACAAAGTGATGAATAACTATGTAAAACATTACCAAATAAAGACTGCATTGTAAATGCAAAAGAACTTAATATCACCTAAAGTCAACGACCACATGTCCAACAAAGAGCCAATCAAGTACTGAAACATGAAACATATTTTTGGCATTAAAATGCTTGGCTATAAAATTGTGTTTTAATTTTCGGCCTATTTTTCAAAATTACCAAAACCAACACATATCAGATTTTTATACAAATATACCACAGCTAAAAGTAGTTATCTATCAAGAGTCTAATGACGTATATACCGATTGCATTCTGCTTGCAATATTGCTGATTTGGGATGTGATGATATGAAAAAAATGCAACCTTTATTCTCATGTAGTTCACAAAATGGTGGGGAAGACAGTCAATTGATACAGACAAATTATTTTTCATTGATTCTTATGATGCAGTAGGCAAATAAAGACACTGAACAGAAGATATAGCTTAAGATTTGGGAACTATGGGGGCGCCTGGGTGGCTCAGTCGGTTAAGCTTCTGACTTGGGCTCAAGTCATGATCTCACGGTTCATGGGTGCAAGCCTCGCATTGAGCTCTGGGCTGACAGCTCAGAGCCTGAAGCCTGCTTCAGATTCTGTGTCTCCCTCTCTGTTTGCCCCTCCCTTGCTCATGTTCTGTCTCTCTGTCTCTCTCTCAAAAATAAACATTAAAATATTAAAAAACAAAAGATTTGGGAACTATGATTATCATTACCATCTCCAATTTTTACAGATAATGAAAATGAAGTATAGAAAAGCAAGTCAAACACATCTGTCTGGCTCCAAAGCCCCTGTTTTTGTTTGTTTTTGTTTGTTTAATCTTCACTATCACAACAAGGTTTGAAAAGTGCTGTAAAGGTGGTTTGCACAGTGGATTGGATAGAATTGTAATACCTGGGTCAGCTCAAGGCATAGCAGTGGAAGAAATTTCACTTTGACATTTTAGTCCAACAATCAATGAAGTCTATGCTTGCACATACTTATTGAATGTGAAATGCAGCTGTTCCCAAAATAAAGCATTAGCATGTGGAAGGACTTGCTTTTTGAAATGCCTTGATCCAAGTTTGGAAGGGGGACTTAAGATGTGTTTCTCTGTCCTAGAAACGTAGTCCCTAGAAGAGGTGGCAATAAGCTGATCTGGAGTGAGCTGAGTTAAGGAAACACTGTTATAAATGCTCTTGCCAAGTATACCAATACCAAGGAAAGAAAAGAAAGAAAAGGAAAGAAAAGCCATAATGAGGAGCACTGAAAAGAATCTCAGCGCACGCGCACACACACACACACACACACACACAATCCAAAAAAACTGACAACTGTCTTCAAAGGATATCCTCTAAGTCTTGGAAGCAACTAAAAGGAACTATCCCTTATGCTGTCAGCATTGTCCTAAATCATACTGATGCCACACAAGTCTCACCTGATTTAAAATATTTTACTGGCACTTTTAAGTACTAACATTTTTTTTTAAAAGTACGCTATGATGTGAAATGTCACAATATAATACGAAACCATGCTTCTTCCCAAAGTTCTAATTTTGTAAGTGATTTTTTAAGATAAAATCATTTTTATATATTCTGGCATATGCAGTTATATTTTTAGCACAATACTGGTAGTTGTAATATTCTATCTTTCAAATTTTACTATACAAGTAGCATGTTTTACCCACATTTTAAAATAGGTTCACATAATTTTAACTTGCTAATTTCATTTTCCTAACATTGTTACCAATTAATAATGTACTTTTTATACTATCACCCTGTACCAGAGGATCATTTTGTGAGCAGAAAGGATAATAAATGGAGTATTTGATGGCTAATTAATGGGGCAGTAGCAGAACTGATCAGGGCAGTTCATGAGATACATCCAGGTCTTTCCCCTCCAGGTACACAAAGTAATTGCACTTCTCTACCTTCTTGAAATCAAGTATGGGGCATGTGATCTACTTGGTTTATAGGAAAGCCAACATATTCCTTTATTATTATCATCATGATTACTGTATCTTCTTATTCCAGTTTGTGCTTTTCAGTATGTTTCATTCTAAGACTATCATAAATGAAATCGGTGGAATGAGGTATAAAAATCATATAAATAATCCACATTTATATACAAAATGATGGATTTTTACAAGTATCATTTGAGCAAAGAAAAATTACATCATAATACATAGAATGTAATTTGATTTATATTATAAAAGCAGGCAGGAATATATTGATTAAGGACATATTTCTAAGGGTTAAAAATGTCAAGGAAGAGATTACTAGAAGTTAGGGAGCAGTTATCTCTAAAGATTATGTCCTGGAAGCAACATGCAAATGTTTCTATAGTGGTGGCAGAGTTCTCTTCTTATAGGGTTCTCTAGTGCGCAGTAGTTGTGAGAGGAATCCTTTTTTTAAGTATTAATTATGGTGTAAATTTCTGCTTTATGTACTTGTCTCTGTTTTATATCCCATAATAAAAGGTTTTCATAAAAATAGAGATTTATCTGTACTGATAATACAAAACCAAAATCTGTGTTTCTACTATAAAGAACCTTACATTAAAATCTTTAGTAACATTTATGAAATTTAGTAGTAACTTATTTTAATATGTATAAAGACTCTGTTAAATCTAAAATTAGAACACCAAACATTTTTTCTCCCATTCAAAATGTACCCATATATTATAAATGCAAACTGTAGCAGAAATACAGATATACCTCCTGCAGGTGACAGAAAAATGCTCCTCCCACTGAAGATGTCCATTAGTAATCTCTAGAACACATGTTTATTTATATGGAGGGGAAAGATCTTTGTTCATAGGATTAGGTTAAGGTTTTGCTATGAAATGGGAAGATTACTGTGGATTATCTGTGTGGACCCAGTGTGACCACAAGTGTCCTTGTAAGGGAGGAAGATGGCGGGGGGGGGGGTGGTGTCAGAGAACAACATGTAACTAACTGGAGGTCAGAGGAAAAAAGAGGAGAGCAAGACTGAGAGTGACGGAGAGAAAAAAGAGACAGAGTTGAAGACACCACTTAGGTGGCTCTAAAGACAGAAGTGGCTGCAGCAAAGGCATGGAGGCGGCCTTGAGAAGGAAAATATGCCAACACCTGGATGTTAGTTCTTTATGGTTCATTTCAAAATTCTAGCTTCCAGCACTCTACAATGATACATTGGTATTGTTTTAGACTACTGGCTTCGTAGCCAGTTGTTAAGGTAGCAATAGAAAACTAAGATATCTACTTAGCTATTTATATAAATATATATTTTCTATTTTTCACTTCTATGTATACAGAATCTTGTGTATGATCTTGCACCTAGAGAAGTCCTATATATACTGAAACAAAGGAATGAAGGATAAGAGACTAAATAAGTATCAAATCAAGAAAAAGAGAAAGAAGTAGGTAAAGTTACTGCAGGAGATAAAATTTTTAATTAATCCTGCAAGAATATTTTATGTGATAATGTTTATGACATTTGTTCTAGCGTTAAAATCTTTTGAATGAAGTATAAACTGAATATATGAATATGAATATAAATAAGTTGGTGTTCATTTTTCCTCCAGGCCTATTATGTAGGTGGTGTCAACTACACATAGAACTGCAGTAATTACCAGATCTCTAATTAGAAAACAATATGGTAGAATTCTACACAGAATACAAATCAATACATAATGTTTAAGACAGTAGAGCATAAATACTAATTTGGATATATAAATTATGCTCTAGAAATAAAGTTACTAATCTGACATTCCTTCTAGACATGGTTACTGAATTGTGATCCCTGCTTCAGTCCCATCACTACCTCCAATATTTTCCCCAAGCTTCAATCAGAAATGTGTGTGTTAGCTACCTTTTTCATAGGCAGCAGCATAACTTGACATTTCTAGATGACAATTTCAACCATATTAAAATTAACTATTATTTTTTATTTAGATATAATTACACTTTTGCCTGTGCATATTTGGATTACAGAGACAAGCAAAACATCTAAGGAATTTCACAATAAAACTTTAAATATATTCTCTTATGTTTTACCTAAAATCGAGTACTCACTTTATACTTAAAACACCCAGTGTAACTGAACAGCATTATTCCTGCATGGCTAACCATATGCCTATGAACTAAAATATTAATAAATCTATGGCTTACATTTTTGGATATATGACTTACCCTTTTTAATATTTAACTAAATCATATTTTCAACTGGTTTTAATTTAATAAGCCAATTTATTAAGTACTATGAAAATTTGGTAATTTATAAAGAAGCAAAAGTTATAGGAAACAGTTTTTGCCAAATAATATTCCATGGCATGAATCTACCACATTTTATTTATTCATTCATCGATCAATGGACATTTGAGTTGTTTGTACTTACTGGCTATTGTGAATAATGCAACAAAGGGGAATCAAGTACTAGTACATGTTATAACATGAATGAACCTTGAATAAATACATCATGCTCCATGAAGGAAATCAGACACAAAAGTTCAAATGGATTGTTTAATTCCATTTGTATGAAATATCCACTGTAAGCAAAGCCATATAGACAGAAAGTAGATTAGTGGTTTCTTAGTATAAGGGAAGTATCAGAGGGAAAGGGGGAGGCACTGCTCAGAGATAAACTGGTATGTGGGGTTGAAAATGCTCAATAACTTTGTGGTTTTTTGAGGGGTAATGAAAATCTTCCAAAATTTATTATGGTAATGGTTGCACAACCCTGTGAATATACTAAGAATCAATAATTTTTAATTGTTGAATTATAAATGTGAATTATAGCTTAATAAGGGTGTTCTAAAACTAAACCTAAACTAAAGCAAAACAAAACAAAAACCTGTTTCTATTCCTAGAGGACAACATTGTCAATGCAGAAAATCCCAAAATAACTGAAAAAGAAAGCCTACTAGACTAACAAGCAATTTATCTAGGTTGCAGGACACAAGGTTAATATGCAGAAGCCAATTGCTTTCCTATACACCAGCAGTGAACAAGTGGAATTTGAAATAAAAAATACAATACCATTTTCATTAGCATGCCCCCAAATGAAATACCTAGGTATAAATCTGAATAAATATGTGCAAAATCTGTATAAAAAAAAAAAACTAAGTAAACCTGATGACTTGAATCAAGAAAGAACTAAATTATTGGAGAAATATTCCATGTTCATGGGTAGGAAACCTGTATATTGTTAAGGTGACAGTTCTTTCCAATTTGATCTACAGATTCAGTGAGATCACAATCAAACCCCTAGCAAGTTTTTCTGTGGATACTGACAAACTGATTCTGAAGTTTATATGAAAAGTTAAAAGACCCAGAATAGCCAACATAATTTTGGAGGAAAAGAACAAAGTTAGAGTACTGACACTAACCTCTTCAAGACTTACTAAATTCTACTCCTGAAACCAATATTACCCTCAAAGTTAACTAACTAGCATTTAAATAAAAGCTTGAATCAAAAACAGTGATTTCAGTAAAAGGAATTCAAATGTCAGATAGCCGAGAAAATAAAAATGTGGAAAAATCGTTAAAAAAATACTTACTATAAAGCTCCAGTAACCAACACAGTGTTAGTATTGGCCAAAAAGGAGACAATTAGATCAGTGAAACAGAACAGAGAGTCTAGAAGGACATCAGCATAAGCAGAGCCAACAGTTCTTTGACACAGAAGCAAAGGCGATACCAGGGAGCAAAGGATTGTCTTTTCAACAAATGAACAAATGGTGCTGGAACAATTACACAAACACACACACACACACACACACACACACACACACACACATCTAGATATAGACTTCAAATCCTGTACAAAAACTAATTCAAAATGGATCACAGACTTAGATGTAAAATGCAAAAGTATAAAACTCCTAAAAGATAACATAGGAAAAAATCTAGATGACCTTGAATATAATGATGCTTTTGTGGGTATAGCATCAAAGGTATGATCCATGAAAAAAGGAACCAACAGGCTGGGCTTCATTTAAATTTAAAACAATTGTTCTTTCAGCTATACTGTTAGAAGAATGACAAAGCAAGCCACAGACAGGGAGAAAATATTTGCAAAAGACAGAATTAACAAAAAACTGTGAACAAAAACATAAGAACACTTAAAACTCAAAAGTGAGAAAACAAACAACCTGACGAAAAAATAGGTCAACAACCTTAACTGATACCTCATCAAAGAAGATACACAAATGAAAAATAAGCATACGAAAAGACGCCTTTCATCATATGCCATCAGGGAAATGCAAATTAAAGATATAATAAGATACCACTCGTATTGATTACAACAGTCAACATTTAGGACATTGACAACAACAAATACTAGTAAGACTATGAACCCATACAACTCTCATACATTGCTGGTGGGAATGCAAAAATGGTATAGCCACTTACCAAGAAGAGTTTGGTGGTTTCCTGAAAAGCCAAATATACTATTACTAAATGATCTAGCAGTTGTTTTCCTTGGTATTTACCCCCCAAAACTGATCCTTATGTCCTCAAAAAAATCTTCACACTGATGTTTATACCAGCTTTATTTATAATTGCCAAATGCGGAAGCAACCAAGATGTCCTTCATTAGGTAATGGATGAATAAATAATGGTAAATCTAGAAAATGGAATATTATTCAGCATTAAAAAGAGATTAGCTATCAAGCCATGAAAAACCACAGAGGAATCTTAAATTCATATTACTAACCAAAAGAGGCCAGTTTGAAAAGACTACATAAGGGCGCCTGGGTGGCTCAGTCGTTGAGCGCATGTCTCAGGTCATGATCTCACAGTTCATGGGTTCGAGCCCCACATAAGGTTCTGTGCTGACAGCTCAGAGCCTGGAGCCTGCTTCAGATTCTGTGTCTTCCTCTCTCTCTGCCCGCCCCACCCCCCCGCCATCTCTCTCTCTCAAAATTAAATAAACATAAAAAAAAAAAGTAAAGACTACATATTGTATGCTTCCAACAATATGAAATTTTGGAAAAGGCAAAACTATGGACACAGCAAAAAGATCAGTAGTTAGCAGGGGGTAAGAGGAAGAATAAATAGATAGGATAGAGGGGAGTGAAGCTCCTCAGCATATTATCATGATGAATACATGTCATTATACATTTGTCCAAATCCACAGAATGTACAGTACCAGGAGTGAACCCTAAGATAAATTATAGGCTTGGGTGATAAGGATGTATGAGTGTAGGTTCATGTGTTGTAACAAATGTACCACTCTGGTAAGTGATATTGATAATGGGTTTGCCTATGCATGTTTGTGGACAGGGAGCATATGGGACCTCCCTGTATTTTCTTCTCAATTTTGCTGTGGATTTAAAATGGCTCTGAGGAAAATTCTGCCTTTAAAAGAATATATTTTTAACTTGTTTTGATTTTTATTAGTTAATACCTTTAAAAAAATATCACAACAGGTAGTAAATCACATAAAACCAAAGTTATAGTGCAGAATAGGCAAGTAAAATTAAACTATTTCCTCAGCTACAGATAGTATTCAATGGTAATGATATTTTACCACGTCAAATTAATATTTGATCATAAGAACTCATCTCTACTGATTATCCACTATAGGTCAACAATTAGCATTTGTGATTAGTTATGATTATATACGTAATTTCTCAGGCAAAGACTCATTTACTCTTACACAATGATTGCATTTTTCTAAATCAAAAATCCACCTTGCCATTTCCCAATACCAGGACCACTAAAAGCTTCAGAGTGGATTTTTGTAAAAACTGCATTTTTGGGGCTCCTGGGTGGCTCGGTTCTTTAAGTGTCCAACTTCAGCTCAGGTCATGATCTCACAGTTTGTGGGTTTAAGCCCCACATCAGGCTCTGTGCTAACAGCTCAGATCCTGGAGCCTGCTGCAGATTCTGTGTCTCCCTCTCTCTGTCTCTCTCTCAAAAATAAATAAACATTAAAAATTTTTTTAAAACTGCATTTTCATCATACAATGAATTTACCATACTTTTAATCTTTTCTTATATTAAACTTTCTACTGCCTGCAGAATTCATAGTTAGAAGAACTGGTTAAATTATTATTTAAATCTTCTCATTTTCTCTAATTAAATTAATAAGGTGTTTGGTAAAGAAAACTATTAACTAATCTAAATTGTTTTCAATCTATCAATTTTAAAAGACTTAAAATTGTGATATTGTAAAGATTCATGTGATCAATAGATTTGCAATAAACAGCCATGTAAAATCATGTTTTAAAATTTGTCTGCAAAAGTGATGACTGCTATTCAATAAGCAACCTAAGCATATTTTATAATTTAATATGTTACACAGATTTGTGGTATTTGTCATATTTATTTTAAATCATTTCTATCCATTATTCTTTTCTTGGTTATTTTTACCCTGATCTTGCCCATGTATAATATATTAAGGTGTCTCTAGTACTTTTTAACATTTCTTATTTCCTGTATTCTTTATCATACCATTCTGATTCGATTTTGTACAGAAATAATTATGTTCTCCACCACCTCAAAGGTAGATTTATCTATTGATTCTTTGTGTCATGACTATCTTATTATGTCAAGCCACTTTTTATCTTGAGATATGCTTACAACTCATTTTTATTTCTTGCCTTACAAAGTCCAAATATTTTATATTTCATAGGTATCTTACATTTCATTCAGAATCAAATAAAATGTTTAAAAAGGATCAATAAATTATACTACCTTTGCTCTGTTTCTACAGGATCTTATAAATCTCAACTTTTGTATGTAGTAGTATAGAATTCTCAGTTTTTATTTTCCTTCATCCTTTATTTTTTATTTGTCTCAACTGTTAATTAAAAAGAGATCTTGATCTTTTCAGCACGTTATGTGAAGCGTTTACTATATCAGTTGCCCTGTCTCTCCATTAGCATACTGCTGAAGTTCTCCGATCAGATGTTAAGTTGGAAGCCATGGTGATATGTACAATACTTACAAAAATGTCCTGTGAGTACTAGGCATCATCAATTTTAATTCTGAACTAAAGACTTGACTTTAATCTTATGGCCTTGTCCTTGAAATAGAAGAAAAATAATTATTCCTGCACAAATATGATTCACTCTGTATTTCTTCTTTGACCAACACAAATAAGCAAAGCCAGTGTTAACCACAGTCTACCATTCAGAGTATATTTTCTGTCTTATTTCATTTTTAAAACTCACACCCCAGATGTAGTATGTGGTAGCATGGTCACACTACTCCACTCCCAGCATACAGTTCTTGTTTTTGACTGAAGACAAATGGTAAGTAGTGATAAAGGGTAGTAAATACACTACATTTGCCATCACAAAATACCAATCCCATCCATGAGCTGAATGCCAGCCAAATCTGGACAGCTTAGCATATAGAGTATATGTTTAGATAGACATACAGATAAATTTCTATTGAAATATTTTTAAATAAAAATATGTTTATTAACCATACTTGCAAGTTACTTAACCATACTTGCAAGTGTTTCATTTCAACCCTTTTTTCCATTTAAAGCTGTTTCCTGATATTTATTTCTGAATCTATATTAAAGTATTCATTTTATACCTGTGCTAAACTTATTATTAATGTAATAACTTCCTTAAGGGTTAGGTGAAAACTATTTAAAACAAAACAAAATCATGTATAAATTATAAGGTGGACATATTTATATAACAGTGACTGATTCTTATTCTTTTGTAATAATGGGAAAATATATAATGAAATACAGAATAAAGATGTACATGCATTACTCAATTTTTGAAAGTTCTTATGATAAAAATACTTGGAAGAGTAAAATTTAGCTGTAGTATTTTTGCTATCTATTTGTTTCGTTTCTGGGAAGCAAAAGTACCATTATGCTGAGCTTGAAGATGTTTCTTTGAACTTACATAATATGACGATGACTTGAAATACACGTAATGCCATTTAGAAAAATAAAATTAGAGATATAAAAATACATTTGTCTTTTTCAAAATTACTGCTAAGCAAATAAATTGGTATTTTATTTAATTGCTATTAATTTTCTATTACGAGGTCGTTAATTTTTATAAAGTTTATACATGGCATAAGATGTAATAAGATTTTTCATGATAAGATGAGCTTCTATTTCCAAAGAAGTGCCAATGAAATTTCACTTTTTTTAAAAAAATATATTTTTTAATGTTTATTTTTGAGAGGGAGAGAAACAGAGCATAAGCAGGAGAGGGGCAGAGAGGGAGACACAGAATCTGAATCAAGCTCTAGGCTCTGAGCTGTCAGCACAGAGCCTGACACGGAGCTTGAACCCATGAACCATAAGATCATGACCTGAGCTGAAGTCAGATACTTAACCAACTGAGGCACCTCGTTGCCCCGAAATTTCACTTTCATTATAAGATTAAGTGGCTTCAAAAAATATATCAGATATTTGATATTCCACAAATTAGATGCACATACAACCACAACACTCATATATGCACATATACCCTCAATAAAGCATGCATATGGGGCTATATTAAATATACTTAATAATATGCTCATATTTTGGTTCTTATGTAGCTGTGATAGAAATAGAAACATATAGATCAAAGGATAAAAATAATCTCTTGTATTTAAAGTACCTGTATATATATGTGCAAGTGTATTTAGCCCTAATGAAAAAGCAAATCTATTTGGAAATATTTTACCATTTTATATAATCTGAGAAGGGTACAATAATAATTTTAAAAATAAAAAATAATATTTTCACTAGGTTACATTAACTCAAACAAATTTTTTTCTCCATAAATATTTTTAATGTTCCATGACAACATCAGAAATGAAACTCAAATTTAACCTCATCTTTTCATAGCACTTACCCCATCAAAGTTCCCTCACTAAACACTGTCAAAAGCAATTATTTCATTATGTTTTGCTAAGAAAAACACTCTTGATAAATGAGACTAATAGAACATTCTTATTAGGAAACATAATTGGATGTGGTCAATTTCTGAAAGCATGTTAGATAAATATTACAATATTAGTAGAGGATTAGAGATTCTCTGGCACAAACAGAATAAATGCTAAAGGGAAAGCTTTGCAGAGAGTATTTTGTTGGGTAAACTTGATACACTGGAGAAGAAAAAAAATGAGGTATTTGCTTCACTCCTTTTCCATCATTTCTATCCATCAAATCTGAAAATGAATGACATATGAAGTTCATTCAAATTCAATTTAGAGGCTATTGTGCTGTGCCAGTTCAACAATTTTGGAAAAGTAGATTTGTTTGGAGTTTAAGGGGATCACAAAGAAAAGAATATGTGGTTTCTCCTTTGGCTGAAATAGCTTGATTTAAAAAGTATATGATTATCTCCATGCAGAAATTTCAAATCAGGTTTCCAAGAAGCAGTTAGGTTAACTAAATCCCACACCAGAGTATTATATAGTTGAAGGAAGATCTTGTGTAAAGAAATAGTAAGACCTCATTGGGAATAACTGCATAGGAGGTCCCACACAAAAGTGTTTAAACAGCCATTAAGGTGATTAAGGTGACATTACTGAATGTGGTATTTAAAGAAGAGGTAAATACTAAATTATATAGTATTTCTACCATACATACACAATAGACGTAAATAACCTAAAGAGCACAGATAATAGTGATATGCAATGGAATAATTACAAAGGGAGGAGCTTTGAGTATTTATGATCTTTGTTTTTAATAAACCTGTGTTTGTAGTTTATGTAATTTAATTCTTGATGTCTGTGCTTAACAGCCAGCTCACCAGTATATTCCAGCACCAAAGATATTCAGGAAGATGGTTAGGGACAGAGGAGTGGTAAAGTCTTAGTTACCTGGCACTGACACAATTTAGTGTGTTTTTTGTAAACGTTTACTTATTTATTTTGAGAGGGAGAGAGAGAGAGAATGTATGCATGCATGAGTGCACGGAAGGGGTAGAGAGAGAGAGAGAGAGAGAGAGAAAGAGAGGGAGAAAGAGAGAGAGAACCCCAAGCAGACTCCACAGGGCTTGATGCCATGACCATGAGATCATGACCTGAGCTAAAATCAAGAGTCAGAAGTTTCACTGACTGAGTCACCCAGGCACCCCACAGTTTGGTGTTTTGATACTTTCAGGGGGCACATGCCCAAATGTACACTCCATGGTTTCTCTCATTGAGAGAATGACCAAAGTGTCCTCATGTTGTCTCTTTTCATCTGCTTTGAGTATCAAGGACTTTCTAGTTATAAAGCTGTATGCCCTGGATTACTGTTTATGAGCTCTGCATAGCAACCTTGACTGATAGAGGGAACTGGTGCTGGTTCCTGCAAGACCTCATCCTCTAGTTTTACATATTCCATTATTTTTCCCAAAGTAAAAGCAGCGATATTAATGACTCACTGAGACCATTCCTAAGAGAATCAAGATCCAGTATTATTCTTAATTCTAATAGGATGGCTGTAGAACTAGGATGGGAACTCAGGTAATTTAATAAACGGGGTCGCAACCTACGAAACAAAGCCTAGAAGAGAAAAAAAATGTACTTAAAATAATTACAATATGGCTCAAGTTGGAAACTATTTGTTAGGTTTGGTTCATGGTTCAGAAATTCAATGCAATGGATTTATTTACGTTTCAAATGTTTTGTGAGCATAAAGTTTTTCCCTGATTCTATGTCCCTATGATATTTTGCTCTTTCTAATATTCTAGTTAAATTAGCAAACATAACCTTCAAAAACTGATGGTTAGTTAGTGTTTTAGAAACCTACACTAACTATTGAAAGGCCAAATTATCTCAGGTGAGTAACAGATGCTATTTGATATTGCTTTCTCTGGGTCAGCCAGACAAAGTCCAAGTTGTCTAATAATGTGTGTAGATCGTGTTAACTTCTAAATGCTATATAATTATTCACTATAATTTCACAGTAAATGAATGAAAGATGGTATTGTGTTAAACGGCATAAGTTTGGGCAACATAACCTGTGGGCCACTTTTCAGGTATTCTTTGACATGGCCCCTACATTTTGCAAAAGATAATCAACTCGAACATAATTTGAAAATCAGGAATGAATTTAAATTTTGTCTCTTTTCTGTGCCTCTGATTCATCATCTGTAAAACAGGATAACAATAACATCTAAATCATCAGTTGTAAAGAATAAGTAAGGTGATTAATATAAAACTCAATATATTTTAACTCTTCTAATTTATTTTATCATATGCAGCAAAACCTGTTATCCGCAACATCCATCATATATATTTGCTAAAGAAATAAAGCAACCAGAGAAAAATATTCCAAGACATTCCTCACATCAGGCAATAGCATGGCAGGTTAAATTTAGTAACCAGTGTGTTATAATCCTAGGTCATGGAGTATAGGATTTAGAGTGAAGAAAGGTAGAAGATAAAATCGAACCGGTATGAAATGAGGACAAATGTAGACACCACTCATTGTTTATTTTTAAAATAGACATGGTTTGAAGTAGTCTTAAGTTCATAGCAGTTTTGAGCAAAACGTACAGAGATTTCCCAAATACCCACCCCCTACATATGCCTAACCTCCCCCATTATGGACATCCAGCACCAGAGTGATACATTTGTTATAAGTGATAAATTTTGATGCACCTAAACATCATTACCATCCAAAGTCCACAGTTACTTCAGGGTTCACTCTTTGTGTTGTAAATTCTATGGATTTGGACAAATGTATAATGATATGTATTCACTGTTATAGTATTATACAGAATACTGCCCTAAAAATCTTCTCTGTCCTACCTATTCACTCAACCTCCTTCCTAACCCCTGGAAACCACTGATATATATATTAATTTTTTTAATTTTTTCCAAAACCTTGTCTTTTCCTGAATGTCATATACTTGGAAATCATATAGTAGGTAGCCTTTTCAGATTGGCTTCTTTCACTTAGTAATATCCTTTTAAGTTTCCTCCACAACTTCTCCTAGACTGATAGTGCATTTCTTGTTAATGCTGAATAATATTCTATTTTCTGGGTGTACCACATTTATCCATTTACCCACTGAAGGGCATTTTGGTTGCTGTCAAGTAACAGCAATTATGAATAAAGCTACTATAAACATCTGTATGCAGGTTTTTGTGTGCACATAAATTATCAACTCTTTTGTGTAAATACTAAGGGGCACCACTGCCAGATCATTTGGTAAGAGTATGCTTAGTTTTGTAAGAAATTGGCAAACTATCTTCCAAAGTGGCTGTACCATTTTGTACTCCCACCAATAATGAAGGAGAATCTATGATGCTCCATATCCTTACCAGAGCTTGGCGATGTCAGTTTTTTAGATTTTGGCCATTCACATAGGTATGGAGTGGTATCTCCTGATTGCTTTAATTTGCAAGTCCCTAGTGACATGATGTAGAACATCTTATCACATGTTTCAATAAGGTCATCCATATTCAAATACATTGTTGTTATTATTTTGAACAGATTGTAATCTTTTAGGTCAATTAATAATAAGAAGAAATAAATGTTCTTAACTTAATTTATTTCTTGTTCCATTCTCTTCCTTCCTTTTTGTAGATCTGAGTTTCTGACCTATATCGTTTGCCTTTTCTCTAATGAACCCCTTTTAACATTTCTTGCAAGGCAGTTTTACTGGAACAGAGTCCCTAAATTTTTGTTCATATCAGAAAGTATTTCTCCTCCCTTTTTTTAAATTTTTAAATGTTTATTTTTGACAGAGAGAGAGAGAGACAGAGAGAGAGAGAGACCGAGCAGGGGAGGGGCATAGAGAGAGGGAGACACAGAATCTGAAGCAGACTCCAGACAATGTAGGACTTGAACTCACAGACTATGAGATCATGACCTGAGCCAATGTCAGACACTTAACCTACTGGGCCACGCATGTGTCCCTCTCCTTCACTTTTGAAGGATAATTTTTCAGGGTTTAAATCTTGTGGACTCCTGCCTCTGATTTGAGAACACAAGGCTATGTTGTAGAAGCTGTGAGACCATGTGAAGGAGGACTGAATAGCCCAGCTAAGACCCAGCCAATTGTCCTGTCAACCTACCAGCTGAATGCAGATACCTGAGCAAGCCCAGCCCAAAGTAGCCAATGGAAGCTGAGGTTAGAAATATCACTCAGCCAACCCACAGAATGATGAGAAATACAAAATAGTTGATGCTTTATATCAATAATTATTGAGATAGCATCCTTATGGAAATTCACAACTAATATAAAAAGAAATAATATACTGTGGGACAAAGTATTCAAAACTATTTTTCTTCTGCCTGTTACTAAATTTAGGACTGTAGATTGCACATTTTATGAAACTCAGGCTTTATATAGCGTATGGAGTATCTTTGACTATCATACAGAAAATACTGTCTTTTTAAAATATTGAACCATGTGTCAACTCACATAATCACCTTACCAGATTATATTAGGAAGTTTAATAAAATGTGTCATCACTACTGAACTACTGAATTATTGTTAAATTGTGCATGGACAATCACAGGACAGAATTCCTCTAACTAAAATGTCGGTTGACTCCAGTTTCTTTTCCTATCAGTGTTTGCTGCTTCTGATACGTTACTTCATAACTTCTAAGCATTACCAGACTTCTGCTAATAATAGTAATTGATTTTGGTTTCTTGTAAAACCCAAATGGCCAAATTCTCATCCAAAGGCACTATCTTTAAAGCTCATTCTCTTATATTCACAGTTGTTTTTGGAAACAGGTGTAAAACCCATTTGAATTCAGCTCAATGAATTGTCCTTCAACCTTTCTCACCACCTCTTCTGAAAGCAGTGTCGATCTACAGCCTATAGGTATTAGCTTCCTGATTTATCTTATACCCCATCATGATGGAGGCGTCAGATTCATTGGTGGACCATGTGAACAGCAGGATTCTGGCAGGCATTCCTGAAGCCTCAGCCTATATATAGCCTTTTCCATCAGCTCTCAGAACACTTCAGTGAGCAAGCTATAATCCATAATAAGTCCTTTTCTGTTTAAACTGGCTAGAATGGATTCTCTTATCTTTAAGAGCTCTGGACTTAAAAGAAAGATTATGATTACTTTTGTATCCTTAATCATACTTGGACACATCTTAATTGCTTAATAAATATAGCAGACTAAAAAACTCTCATAACTTTAACAATCATAATTAAAGCCTCATCAAAGCTATTCATATTTTTAGCTATGATATACAACTAAATATGAAACTGTGACACAAAAGAATTTCTTTCATCATTTTAAGTTTATATCAAACAGCAAATATCAAATAAGACTACTAATGTCATCCACTCTCTCCTTGACATCGATTAATGAACTTGGAAGATTATAACTATCTTAAATAAAATTTAAAGAATAGTTTTTATTAAATAGCTTAAAGACAAAAAAAGGGGAAAGTCAGAGAACAGGAGGAAGAATCTGTGACATTCATTGTAAAAAATCAGAGGTGCTGAAATCAACATTGCCAGGGTGTAACCGTTTATATTTTTATACAAGGAAACATCTATGATATTTGAAGGAAACTACTGAAATATTAGAAAACAATATTATAAATAGTAAGTATATGAAATATCAATGAAAAACAGAGAAATTCAATACGCATGGAAAGAAAAAAGATACTTTCACTAAAGTCCTTCACAATATACAAATAGATACCAACCTCTTTTTTTAAAAAAAATATCAATTCCTTTTAAAATTTTCATTTACTTTAAAAAGGTCATTATATTCCTTTCCATGTGGGACCAAGCTGGTCTTTTCCCCTTCCCGTCGAACCCAATCTCCCTTTTATTGTAGGGGCTCTGCATAAAGAGTTTCCACTGCCTCTAAATACATATTTCCTCCTTTCACCTCGTACTTCCAATATCATCTTTAAACCATGTCCTAAGGAGACACATGCATGCACATACACACACAGAGATATAAATACAATGACACCACAGAAATTCATTTTATATCCCCAAAGTAATGTTACTTTCGTCTTTAGCAAATCCCTTGAATTTTTAACATGATATGACTGCCAACAGTCAAGTGACATCATTTTCTTTTCCAGCTTTTCTCTTTTAAACAAAGTTCTGGAAAACTTAAATTTATATGTCATTATCTTCAGAAGATAGATTAATAGAGCTATTAATATAAATAAAATCCCTATACTCAGTAAATGGATTATGTCCCCTAATAAAATAACAAAGCCTAAGAAAATATCTTTCATTCTCTATAGCACGTAAGGAGCAAACAGAACAGGAAAACTTTCTAACTAAAGGCAGTATATTAAATCAATTATAACATGGATGCGTTTCAATGTCATCATCACTACTAACTGGGCAACAAGTCAAACACATTGGTAATGGGGAAAAATCAGTGCTTAGGGATCAAGACAGGTTAAGGTCACAATGGGATTTTGCAAAAACTCAATGTAGAAAAAAGAAGTAGAAAGATTATACTTGAACACAAACATTAGAGTTTGCTTTAATATGAAGCAATTTATGTTTTCAGATTCAAATTTTTCAGTGGAGTAATATAAAAATATGAATTTCAAAATTTTTAAGCTGCATTTGGGATTATTTTTTCTAATAGTTTAGATGTAGTATTAATAAGATGTCTCTAGAGAATTTCTTCCTTTTTTGTTCCTAGACATTATGATCAAAGAAAAAATTGAGTTCCTGAACAAATCTTAATGATTCTAAAAAACTTGCATTATTTTCTATATTTGCTTATTAAATAGGATAATAATAAAATAAAACAGTTATTCTAAGATACATCTGATTAGATTGTGTGCGTTTTCTGCCACTTTATAAACTATGAATGATTGCAGCAATAACAAAAATATATTAACTGAAGAGCAATTATTGCTTAATATGCAACTTAGGGCCAAGAAACAATACTACAGTGCTTTTAAAATCAAATACCTAATAGGATAGCAGAAAATCCTTCATTAAAACACTAATTTCTTCTTATTGATGGGAACACAGAATAGCTATATGACTGTCATACCACCAGAAATCTGAGCTTATACTCAGCTAATTTAAGAAACAAGATATGAAATTAGTACCCTGGGGCTGAAAACAAGCACTTAGAATTGAAATGTGACATTAATTAAAGTAAGAAAAAGACTATAATATTACTGCGAAGTAATCATTATGCTAAAAGGAACATATAAAAAGAGAATTAGAACTGAAGGAAAATGCCCAATTACCTTGCTCTGAATGAGGTTTAAATGTAGTACCATAACCCTCCAAATGAAAAATTACAGTTGAACTTTAAAAAAAAAATCATCAACAATATGCTCAAAACAAAATACAATGAAAACAAACAAAAACAGCGGCCAGTAAATCAAACAAGAACAAAACAGGGAGATGAGAATGATTATAAGCACCCTTACAATAGTGCTCACTAATCCAAAAACCTAGGAGTGAGCATAAAATTAAGAACCAGCATAACACAAACATAATTAACCATAAATGTGTTCCTAAAAACAGCCATAAAGAAACACTGGAAATGAAGTGCTGATTTCTCTGTATTAGAAATTA
Organism: Cryptoprocta ferox; assembly: GCA_028646485.1. Taxonomy (NCBI): domain Eukaryota; kingdom Metazoa; phylum Chordata; class Mammalia; order Carnivora; family Eupleridae; genus Cryptoprocta; species Cryptoprocta ferox. Next base: position 21,868,070 of record CM053573.1, read on the forward strand.
GCGAGCGTGGGGAGAGAACAAACAAGCTATCTCAAACATCCTAAATTCACAACAGGCACAAGAGTGTATGTTTTGGGGACAGAGATGGAGAAGGGAATATTAACCGGTGGAAAGGGAAAGGTAAGAATGAGCTGGAAGAATAAAAAGAGAAGAAAAATGAAACAGGAGGGAAGGAGGGGACAAGCAAAAGAAAGAAGGAAAAAGAAAGAGAAGAAAGAAAAATAAAGCAAAAGCCTTTCTTTCAGTGTTACTCTAATTTAGTGTGGCTGCTAATCAGTTCAGAGTGCATACTGGAATTTAATATGCAGCGTTCTTCCTTAGTAATGTCTCTCCAGCTACTGTGTTCCTTCCTCTTAGCTTGTTTGAATCGGTTAAATCTGCAGAGTCCAGGTCAGATCACCCATCTCGCAGAAGACAGAATGACCTCTCCCATTCCTGTACTATCAAGGCGACTGCTCTTCCACTCATTTTCAGATTGAATCATATCCTTCCTCTTTATGTCTTGGTGGTTATTTGTAATAAATAATTCCTTAGAACAGATGATTAGGCACGTACAGTGATAACCTGAACTCCTTTCCTGCTGATGAAGTGATCCATTTAACCAATCAAGGGTATTGAGCATGAAAAAAAGAAGGTGATGAAGTCTCATTTTGAAGAACATCCGAAGGTACCAAATAGTGTCATCACAAGCATTTACTGTTTTATTTTTTGTTGAGAGTCTCAGTAGGCACTCTAACATGTGGGCACTTTGACAAAGGGAAATTGAGAACCTTCCTCCAATTTATTATTCACTGATTATTCCATGAAGATTTGAAAAGTTATTCCCAAATAAATTCATAGTAATTTCTAGTTCTATCAGTATAATTAAAAGTCATGAATACCATATAACCTAATCTCATTCATCTTTTCATTATTCCATTCGTTACACCAAATTGGGTTAAGTTTTCAGTATGTGCCTAACATGGAGCCAGGTTCTTGGTTAAACTGTCAATCAAATGAGACACAAGTCTGTTTTCATAGAACTTGAAATCAAGTGAGGAAAACCACCGTTCTGCAAAGAAACACACATAAAAGTATGGATCATAAACTATGATTCATACTTTGAAGAATAAGGACCAACTCCTTTAATTATCAATAAATCATCACAAGCTGAATCAAATGATGTAAAAGCAGAGTATGTATAGAGAATACAGGCTTTCTGTTTTTCTTCAAAGACTACTGCCTTGCAACTTTAATGACTTGCATGATCCATTCATTTTTTCACATACTGGTTGAGTCAGTGAACAACTATTTCTCACTATGCTAAATAGGTCAAACAGGGGCTGAAGACAGTGACCAAAATTAACACAGCGTTAAACTCAATATATAGTTGCATAAGGCAAAAGCCCCAGATAAATGATTACCCAACTGGTGTTTAAATAATAGAAAAAAAAAAATACAAAGGGATTTGAAGTCATTTGGAAGATCTAGGAAGATTCTTCAAGACTCCTCAAAGATGTGATCTGAGGAAGCTAGTTAAGAGAATTAAAGAGATAAATAAAAGAGGTGTCCAAGATTAGTAGGCTCAACATTAGGAAAGGACTTAACACTGAAAGAAATTCAGGGAAGGCCGTATGTCCAAACTACTTTGCCCGCTCCCTCTAGACATCATGTATTATATATATCAATAAACTTCCAAAGTACTTAAGGGTACATTTTCTTTATTGCATGTCATCTCCCACACAATCTAACAATGTTCTAGAAAACAACTATTTCCCTATTAAGTACTATACTAGTCAGAGTGGTGGTTTCCCCAGATTATTCACCCAAGGAATCATGATAATCTGTTCATATGGGGCACATGCCTCACTTCTGGCCGATGAGATATCTGCTGGGAGAATCTGAAAATTCATTAATTTCATCCTCAGGTGAGAAATGCAAGAAGATAGAGTTTCTTCCTTTGGACATTACTGTATCTGGAAATGATGCCTGGAACTGCTGTATCCAAACTGCAATCAGTCCAACTGAGGAAAAACCCAACCCATGAAAATGGAAAAACGAAATCTCAAAGAAGTGGACTGGAACCCTGAACTCCAGAACTTCTTGTTATGTCACAAGATAACATTTCAACATCTCTGAGCCAATTTTAATTTTTACTCCTCTCCATAGAAGACATTGCAAATTACACACACACACACACACACACACACACACAATTTCCATAGTTCTGAACTCATAATTAAACTTTATCCAGGAAAATAATGTGTAATCATTGGAAGTTTTTAGAAGCATGAGTACCCAAAAAATGAAGGCGCTTAATGCAGAATGTAGAGGTATATGATAGTGATCTGGGAAAAGTCATGTTAGGGAAGATTTTCTTAAAAGACTCCAACACCAGGAAAAGAAACATTGAACACAGAGACATTACATGAACCTACCCAGAAAAGCTGGTAATGGGACTTAATTACCTGTGAGAAAAGCAGTTCTAACAACTTATCTGGCCATCAGCACCAGAAAGAACCTCATATTTTAACTGCTGAGAAGAGACTCAGTGAAGAATTAAATGGAATGGGGAACTAAAAATAAACTTGACGTTTTTCATGTTTTTATTTAACTTAACTAACTCTTACAGAATTTGTACTTTGAGTCTGTACTGTCTGGTAGTTAAATAAGGATGCTATATGATGTCTGAGCATTCAGGGCTGGGGCAGACAGTGAAGAGAAATGCTAGAAGCATGGACAAGAAAAAGCTCTAATAAAAGTTATTTTTTTCATGTTAGTCAATACTGGTAGATATAGTCTCAAGCAAACATAAAAATGACTTCAGGAGCAGTCATTAATGATGGCTTCCTTGTATCTTTTTCACACTATTTCATGCAGGAAAATTGTGTCTTCCAGTGAAAGCAATAGACAAAATGAGTAAACCAGGTTATTAAAAGAAAAAATAAAAACAGAGAGCCTCTAGGTAAAGGTGAGGAAGCCCTGGAAAGCTCTGAGCTCTATCATTCAGTCTCCCACCCTCACCCTAAGAAGTCTGCTCAGGGGTTCACTGTGACAGTTTTTCATAAACCACTCTTTCAGTACTCTTGGTATCATTAAAATACCCTACACTACACTGTTTGCCATGCTCTTTAGATGTAAGAAACAGCTTTTGGCACAGATGTCACCTCCACCCTTGTTACTAACCTGTTCCTATGGCAATGCATTAACACTGACCCTTGTAAGCTAAGGGTTATATCCCAGGAGATCCATTAGTCTTGATCACACTTGTATTCCCAAACAATTTTAGAAAAACATTCATGCAAAATCACTTGCAATTTACAAACAGTGTTTTTAAATGTACTATATAGGTATAGGACATATTGCTTATGATAGCTCACATTCTGTTTAAAGAATAAGGTATTGTACAAAACAAAGACCTTTTTTGAAAATTAATATCAAAAGAAGAATAAGATATCAGATATTTAATATTACTTTCAATGTGTATATGCCTGGATATTCTCAGGGAAGCCTGCCACATTCTTCTTCCAAAACCTGGGTAGAGAATCAGGATCTTGGAAAGTCAGGTATAATCTAAAAGGCATACTCAAAAAGTTTATCATATTTCTATTAAATGCCATTTTTTTGGTTCATGAGTATTCACAGACTAAATAGTAAGAATATATTATAGAAGCCCAGATTAAAAGAGGGATAGAAACAGGGGCTAAAAATGGCATGGCAAAATTAGCTGATTCACATGAGTGATTATAACTCAGAGAATGATGTGGCACTTTTAGACTGTCTTAACTCTAAAATACAACAATTAGTGTGAAGTCGATGTCATACAAATTTGAAATCAACTGCCTAACAGTATTACTATACCTAGTAAAAGCCAGCATTAATATTGGATTACCAGAGGGTCAATCAAAAATGAAAGGGGCATTAATTTAAGTCCTAAAACTTAGATAAATAACTGGACAAAAAATCTACATCAGGGGTGTCTGAGTGGCTCAGTTGGTTAAGCATCTGACTTTGGTTCAGGTCATAATCTCGTGGTTCTGCAGCTGGGGCCCCATGTCTGGCTCTGTGCTGACAGCTCAGACAGACACTGGAGCCTGCTTCAGATTCTCTGTCTGTCTGTCTGTCTGTCTCTCTCTCTCTCTCTGTCCCTCCCTCCCCCACCTCTCAAAAATGAATAAACACTTAAAAAACTTTTAAAAATTCTACCTCAAATATTCTTAGTGTAAGATATTTCTTACTATTTAGAATTAGTTGATTAAAAGCATAAATTATATGAATGACAACAAATACTGTTAGTATTTTCCTCAAAGTGACAGGCTTACTTTGCATATTTTAGGGGGAAAATGTCTGTTAACCCAATTCTGAATAACCATATTGTGTCATTTTTTTCAAGTAAAAATAATCTCCCATGTTAAAACACACACACACACACACACACACACACACACACAGCTAGTTCAGTTCACACTTAAATAACCCACATTTGCTTCTTCCTCGAGATAATTGTATCTTTGTTTGCAGCAAAAATGCTCTATATGTAGTTGCAATTTTGTCATACTGAATATTGAAAAGATGTGTAGTCAAGTGTTGGGATGTAAAACATTACTACATTTAATGCTTATTGAAGAACACTCTTAAATGAAATTAGCTTTCTTCTCCCTGTGATTATGTGATAGTGAAGAAAATGACCATTATTGAATAATTTCATACCAATGTCTAATTCCTGCTAAGGGGCAGCAGTTTTGCCCATCACTGCTTTTACACCACTAGTGCAAAAATCAATACACTGAAAAAGTCCAACTAACTGTCTTAGATTATGAAAATGGCTTGTTTAATTCACAAGCCTCTGAAAGTTTTAGTCCATGGATCTGAGGATACCCTTACTTTGCGAATTACTGGTATATGTCTAAAATTCTAAAAGACCAATAGTTTAATGCTAACTCTTAGCAAAGAAGTTTTGTGAAAAAAATGGCCACGGGCAGGACACCAACACAGGCATCGCATTTCAGGACCATGTGTAGGAAAGCCACAAAACACAGTGCATTCTTTCTTATCCTAGGAAGCCAATTCTAAACCTAAGCAGTTTAAGGAGGGGCCTCAAGATATGCTTTTACTAATACCTGTTATTGATCCAACAGTGAAAAGATGAATCCTTTGCAACTTGCTCAATCTTACTGGACAATCTCCTATAATAATCTGCTTTGGGCCATTCTTTATGATCAGCACTATTCTTCTGGCTTGACCACTTGCCTGTGGGTGATAAGGCCTGATGGTGGCAGACTGATAAAGTTTTCTCTTCGTACATTTCTTAAATGGAGTTATCAGGACTGATACCATCTGGCAATCAGTGTGTCACAAAATAACTGCCAGAGAGCAGTGACTGCAGCCCTTGAAGTAGGAGAAGGTACTGAGACATTTCAATTCCCTTTGAGGTATATTTAAAGTACATTCAGGTTGCCTGTTATGGTTCAACTTTATTTCAAATAGGAAAGCAACACTGTTGATAGAAGCTATAATAGAAACAAGTAAGTAAGAGAAGAATGAGAAGGATGGGTCATGCTTTTAGAAAAATAGTTACTTTTTTCAAGCTGCCTCTCTATTCTCTATAGGCAAAAAGAAAATATTTTTAAACACAAATTCAGAATTCAGAGCAGAATTTAAGAAAAAAATATGTTTTAGGAGAAAAAAGGAAAATATAGAAAGAGAGAGACAGTGAGGGAGAAAACAGTGCAAAGCAGAATTCAAACACAATGAATCATCATATAATATTATGTCTTAAAAAAGACAAAAGAAACTTCAAATATTAAGAATGCAGTACTTTGTTTTAAAAGAAAAGGTAAAAATAAAATAAAAATTTTTGTATGATAAAATTATGGTAGATAAAATGTTAATGGGGATGTTCATACTAAATTAAATCTGTTTAACCATTCAGAATATTAATATAACAGGCTTTAACAGAACTACAGGCATACCACCTTGGAGATAATCGTGGCTCATAACAGGTAACCACAATAAAACAAATACTGTAATAAATTGAATCAAGCAATTTTTTTGGTTTCCCACTGCATATAAGTTGTTGTGTTTATACTAAACTGTAATCTGTTAAGTATGCAATAGCATTATATCTAAAAAATGTACATACCTTAATTAAAAATGCTTTATTGCTAAAAAATGCAAACCATCACCTGAGCTTTCAGTGAATTATGGTTGCAGATCAACATAACAAATATAATTATAATAATAATAAAATTTGAAATACTGTGAGAAAAAACAAAATGTGACAGAGACACCAAAGTGAGCAAATGCTGTTGGAATAATGGCACCAACAGACTTGCCTTGAGGCAGAGTTGCCACAAACTTTCAATTTATAAAAAATGCAATATCTGTGAAGTACAATAAAGTGACATGTAATAAAAGTAGGTATGTCTGGATAATGTGATTCATTAAAATAATGGTTTGGTTTCACACAATCAACATTAATCTACTATGCCATAATTCATCTATTGCACTTTATATCTAGTGGTCCTGAGACTGTTTATGCTTTGAATAATGCACAAGCCAGTAAGAGGACACAGAACTTCCTTAGTCAGTGAGTTCCAAGTCTTCTGGTGAAGTGCTCCACACCTTCTCCACTTTTCTCACCTCAAATATTCCCTCCCACCTCTTTGCATCCATCAGATGTTGAAAAATGTTGAAAAATGAAACAGTAGAATCAGTAAAGAACTTTCACCTTTCACATTTACTCACTGGTTTTACCAAGCATCTGGTTTCTGTAACCACCTACTTTGCCTTTCTTCTTGTACCAGTGAGTGGATTACCCCTGCTCTGCATCTAATCTGCCTGATCTATAAGAGGATTTAGTCAATTTCTCCTTCCTTGAATCCTTTCTCCACTTGGCTTTTAGAGCAATTCCCTCTTGCTTCTCTTCCACGTCAGTCTTCTCGTGAGACTAACCTCATCTGGCATACCTCCAAATGCTGTAATTTCCCAGAGCTCAGCCTAGAATCTCTGCTGCCATCCATTTTCCCCCTGTAATGGATCACATCCAACCCCTTAGCTTGAAATAATATCTCTGTGCTTTCAGTTGCCAATGTACAATTCTAGTCCTGAGTTCTACTGAAATATGGATGTATTTTAAAAGAACTGTAGGGTAATATGCTGGGTGAAATAGTCAGAGAAAGACAGACATCATATGTTTTCATTCATATGTGGAACTTGAGAAACTTAACAGAAGAGCATGGGGGAATGGAAGGCGAAAAATAGTTTCAAACAGAGAGTGAGGCAAACCATAAGAGACTCTTAAATACAGAGAACAAACTGAAGGTTAATGGTGGCGAGCCGGGGTGAGAGGGAAAAATAGGAGATGGGCATTGAGGAGGTCACTTGTTGGGATGAGCACTGGGTGTCGTATGTAAGCAATGAATCATGGGAATCTACTCCCAAAACCAACAGCACACTGTATACCTGTGTGTTATCTAACTTGACAATAAATTATATGTAAAAAAAAAAAAAAAGAAAGCAATATTGTATGAATGAAGTAAAATAAAATGATCAGCACTTAGAAAAACACAGTCACTGCGAATGTATCATTCATTTAGGTTTGAGTTTCTTCAAAATGTATAAAGATTGACTAGAAAGGAAAACTTGATGGATATTATAATATCCTATTTCAGATGAAAATAAGCATACTTTTTTGAGAATAATCCTGTGCCTAAAACTATATTCTATGAATTAATTTTGCTGTCTTTTAATTTTTTTATTTTTATTTTTATTTTGAGAGAGAGAGAGAGAGAACACGAGAAGGGGATGAGACAGAGGAGAGAGAGAGAGAGAGAGAGAGAGAGAGAGAGAGAGAATCTCAAGCAGACTCCACACTCAGCATGGACCCTCACATGGGGCTCAATCCCATGACTCTGGGATCATGACCCAAGCTGAAATCAAGAGTCAGACACTCAACTGACTGAGCTACTTAGGCACCCCAATTTCGTTGCCTTTTAAACAAAACATAGTACCGATGGTTACCAGAAGGGAGGTGGGCAGGTTATTGGTTAAACAGATGATGGGGATTAAGGAGTGTACTTGTTGTGATGAGTACTGGGTGTTTTATGGAATTTTTGAATCACTGTATCATATACCTGAAACTACTATTACACTGTATGTTAACTAACTGGAATTTGAAAAAAAAACTTAAAAAAAAACACAAAAGATGGTACACATAAAATATGTTTCCAGAACAATATTTATGTAATGAATTCTTGTGGTATTTATTTATTTATTTATTTATTTATTTAGAGAGGCAGAGAGACTGAGCACGAGCAGGGGAGGGGCAGAGAGAGAGGGAGACACAGAATCCGAAGCAGGCTCCAGGCTCTGAACCATCAGCACAGAGCCCGACATGGGGCTCAAACTCAGGAGCTTTCGAACTGTGAGATCATGAACTGAGCCAAAGTCGGCTGCTTAACTGAATGAGCCACCCAGGTGCCCCTAAATTCTTGTGTTTAGTACTTTGATATGTTCCATTATCAGCTGTTGTTATTAAACATGCACAACATCTGGACACTTTTTCCCCCAACTATTTTGATAATATCACCAGTCTGTAATTATTAGAAGCTTCTAGTTTAAGGTACTCAGTGTGCTCCATCTGTAAGTCGTAGAGCCACTATTCAGTCACAAATTATTTTCCTTGTTCTTGTTCAATGTTCACTGATGGTTTTGTAGCAGAGAAACATGCAGTTTCCAAATAAATGTTTTAATAAAATATTTGAATAGGATGTTTTCAAAAACTAAGTCGCAGAAGAAAGCATTCTGTATTACTTTCATGAAAAGTAAGATTAATGATAATTTGGTGTGTTAATGTGATAAACCACAATTTATAAAACAGAAGAAATTGCTCTAACATTACATATCTGAATTTAAAGAATTACTGTGTGTGATGTTTCACACTTAATTTGCAGTTTGGACTGGAAATACTTACCCTGTTTCTCTTTTACCTAACTGGACTGGCATTCCATGTTTAAGATTCTTCTCTTTGAATATTAAGTGAGATGCTACTACATTCCAAATATTGCGTTAACAGCTGGGGAATAAAGAGATGAATTAGACACTGATCGTCCTCAAAAAGTTAATAGATATGAAAAATAAAATAATACTATAATTGAATTACCAGTTTGACTATACATTTATATGAAGGTTCAAGCTTAACAAATAAGCTTTTAGAAGTTCAACAAGTCAGTCTCACAACTACATTAAAAAATGAGATGAAATTTAGCAAACAATTTTTATTTCACTAAAATGAAATGTTAGTTTTATTAATACTAAAATAAAATGAAAATAAGACAAGGAATATAACATTAGGAATAGTGATAGAAAACAGAGTTACAGTTAATTTCCTCTATGAAGGAAAAAAGTTCACTTTTATACTGTGAAAGTTATTTCATGAATTTAGCCAACTTTTAAATAAAAAAAATCAATGATGTGTGTATATGTATATTAAAACAATGCAAATCAAATATTTGAATTACTTTATTTGAGAGTTTCCAATAAACGCAGATCTATATTTAACTAGCCATTCATATCATTAATCTTAAACAATAGAATCATATCTTACTTATACAAGGCTTATCCATAGAAAGACATTTTTTTTAAGTTTATTTGTTTAGTTTGAGAGAGAGAGAAAGAAAAAAAAGAGAGAGAGAGAGCATTCAGTCATGTGTCAGTGGGGGAGGGGCAGAGAGAGAGAAGGAATGAGAATCCCAAGCAGGTTCTGTGTCACAACAGAGCCGGACTCCAGGCTTGATCTCACAGTTTGTGAGATCATGTTCTGAGCTAAAATCGGGAGTTGGATGCTTAACCATCTTAGTAACCCATGCATCCCCTTAGACAGACACTTTAAAGACAAGATGTTTTCTTTCCAGTTAGATCTAAATATATATTCCAGCCACTGCAAAAAGCATTATCTTTTCCTAGTAGCAGAGACCCTAGCAACTAAACAACACTTGCATATATGTTATGTTATTTTTACAACAATTTAGACATCAGAAACATTATTTTAAAAAAAGCTAGATACCATTACCATAACTACAATCAAAATCAATAGACTCTCACCCCAAACATGACCTTTGGTGACATCTGAGAGTTAGTAAGTAGTGAGGTTGATGTATCCTGTATTTTTGGATATATAATCTGATATAAAGGATAAAAGCATATGATTTCTAAGTTTGATTGCCAATTCCTGAAATTCAGTATTTTGTGTACCGGATAGTCTTCCAAATCCAACCAACAGAAATTAAGGAGAAGATTCAAGAGCTATGCCGTAAAGAATTTTAGATCCAAGTAGAAATATCCTTAGTCCAATTTCTAGGCAGTCTTTACAACAAATCAGAAATTGAAAATTCTATCTACTATAGGATTTTCTAGTTGCGACCGACTCTTACAATTTGATAATCAGTTTGCCTTAAAACCGCTGCATTATATAGAGTTCTTATCTCTGCTTGATAACTGCAACACGGCACTTCATAGCCAAAGCTTTTCAATTAGAATACTCATTTTTGACAATCATTTGGATGGCAGTGTGACAGTTTCAGATAGCTTCAAAATTAAAAGTGCCATTGATAGCCAAATGTATTCTACATTGCTGTTTTTCAACTTTTACAACAGAAATTAAATGGTGTGAAATAAATTTAGTTGTCTGAAAATATGACCTCACTTGGTAGAATTCCTGAGTGAGACTTAAAGCTGGCACATATTAAAGTATTTAATGAAAAAAAATCAAGTATTTATAAGCCAAATTGCTTTTTTAAAATATTTGATTACAACTGGGTCAAACAATTTAGATTTTCAGACATAAAGCCATTTTTGAGACATAATGTAATAAAAATGAATAAAATAAAAAATTCAATAGTAAATAAAATAGACTACTAAAAATTCAAAATTATCACTATAAAGAAAATGTTTGAATGGATAAAATGACTACCGCAATAGAACTGTTTCTGTAGTTATTTGTTATAATAGAAAATCGTGATATAGATTAAGATCTGTGTTTTTTCTTTATTTTTTCTATTTTTACATAGTTTTGGATTCTTTATATTTGTAAAAATAACCTGTCAAACCAAAGGCACGGTCCATGAAAGAAAGAAGTGATAAACTGGACTTCACTGAAATCAAAACTTCTATTCTGCTAAAGACAGTATGAAGAGAATGAGAATAAAAGCCACAGACGGGGACAAAACATTTGTGAATGACACGTTTGATAAGGAAACGTTACCCAAATGATACAAAGAATTCTCAAAACTCAGCAAGAAGAAAATAAATAGCCCAGCAAAAAAATGGCCACTTTAACACATGCTTCACCCTAAAAGATATACAGATGGAAAATAAGCAAATGAAAAGAGGCTCAACATCATGTTTCATCAGAGAAATACAAATTAAAACAACAGTGAAAGACTATCACACACCTATTAGAATAGTAAAATTCCAGAATACTGATAATACCAAATGCTGGTGAGGATGTGGAGCAACAGGAGCTCTCACTCATCACTGGTGGCAATGCAAAACGGTACGGCCACTTTGTAAGACTTTTGGCAGTTTTTTGTTTGTTTGTTTTTGTTTTTGTTTTTTCAGGAGTCAGATGCATTACCAACTGAGCTACCCAGGCATCCATTTTGAAAGTATTTTAAAAAACTAAACATACCCTTACCATATGATACAGCAATATAGCAATTAAACTCCTTGGTATTTATTTATTCAAAGTAGTTGAATGCATATGCCTATACAAAACCCTGTACAAAGATGTCTACAGCAGCTTTATTCATAACTGCCAAAATTTGGAAGCAATCAAGATGTCCTTTGGTGAATGGATAAATTATAGCACATCCAGACAATGGAATATTATTCAGTGCTGAAAACAAATAAGCTACAAAGCATTGAAAAGTCATAGAGAGGAAATTTAAATGCATATTACTAAGTGAAAAAAGTGAAAAAAAAAGTATGCACTATATTATTCCAATTATATAATGTTTCAGAAAAACAAAACTATGGAGACAATAAAAAGATCAGTGGTTGTCAGGAGTTATGTGGAAGGGAGAGATGAGTAGGTAGAATACAGGCGATTTTTACTGAAAATACTCTATATGATACTATAACGATGGACATATGCCATTATACATTTGTCCAAACCCACAGAATGTGAAAGACCAAGGCGAACAATGGACTTTGGGTTGTAATGATGAGTCTATGTAGGTTCATTAATTGTAACAAATGGTCCACTCTAGTGGGGAATGTTAATAATGGGAGAAGCAGTTAGGCATATCTTGTAGGGGTTGTATGGGAAATCTCTCTACCTTTTTGTCAATATTTCTATGAACCTAAAACTTCTTTAAAAACTAAGGTCTATATAAAAAATTGAAAAAAAAAGTCAGCAAACAAGAACCTCTTAAAAGAGAAAAATCTAAAGAAAATAAAAATCATCTCCAAATTTACTATTGAGAAATATTGGCAATTGCTGCACATTCTAAATATTACCTTTTGACATACACACACACACACACACACACACACCCATGGAAAACGGCATGGATGTTTTACATATATCGATTCATGATAAACACACTATCTAAAACCCTTATTTTACTTAACATTATGCCATAAGCATGATTCACCACATACATCAGGATGCAATAAACAATGAGTACTCATTAATATTGCAAACATTTCATTAGAATAAATTCCTAGAAGTAGAATCCCTGGAACAAAGTGAATGCACTTTGCAGCCTAGCATCAGAGAGTTTATATCAATTTAGATTTATATCTACAATAAATGAGACTGAATAGTATTCCAGTCTTGCCAATGAAGAATGTTATCAGTCTTTTTAAATCCGCAAGAAGAAAAATGTCATTATTATTGATTTTTTGCCCATGAGACTGAGCATCTTTCACAATGCATTTTTTGTCATTTATAAATTCATTAGTTACTTGCCTTTTATTTTTCTCATCGATCTTACGTAATCATGTATATTAAGGATATCGCCATCTGTAGTATTTCTTGCCAGTACTATCTCCTTTGTATCCCAAATCGCTCCACTTGTGTTTGTTCTATTAGATTCTAATCATTAACTCACACATATCTGGATTACTCCTATTAACTTGACATCCTGATTAATTTGTATAGGCCTCCGAATTACTGTATCTTCAAGAATCAATATATTTTTATTTATAGGAATGTCAAATCCCTTTATACATATATTTTATAATTTCTAATTACTTAATAACTTAAGGGTTTTAATAACCTAAAATTCAAACTTTACCAGGGTCTATGAAGTCCTACATTGCATCGCTTCATTTCTAACCACTCTTCTTTTGTGTGCTCATTATTTCTTCCTGCATAAAAAGAATCCCCAAATATTACACTAGAGGTGATATGCAGTTACTTTTCCATACTATATCTGAAGGCCAAGAATCTGGGAGGGGTATATATAACTAAACAGTTCTGGCTCTAAAAAAATTGCAATCAAGCTGTTGGCTAATGTTGCCATCTTGGAAGACTTGTTTGGGGCGAGCGGATCCACTCTAAGCTCACTCACATGGTTGGTGGCAGAAGTCTTAATTCCTCTCCATGTAAGCATCCCCACTGGACTGTTCACAACATGCTTTCTCCCAGAACAAGAAATCCAAGAGAAAGAAAAAATATCCAAGAAAAAAATAACAGTGGCTCTTATAACTTAATCTCAGGAGTAACATGCCATCACTTTGGCCATATTCTCTTGTGCATATAAACCAATCCCAGCACAATGTGGCAACAGATAACACAAGCTGGGATCACTAAGGGCCCACTGATGACTTGTTACCATATCTTGAGAAGCAAACTCCAGTCACAGGACCTTCTTTCTATTCCTTGCCATTCCAAGATCACTCTCTCCTTGGGAACTTTGCTTTAGTTGTCCTTTTGGCCTGAAACAATCTTCTCCAGATTATAGCATAGTTGATTTTAATGTATCATTCAGTTCTCAGTTCAAATGCAAATGCCTTGAAAAAAATTTTAAATATTCTAATCTTGTTTTTTGTTTTTGTTTGTTTTTGTTTTTGTTTTGAATCTTTCAAGTTTTTATTTAAATTCTAGTTAGTTGACATACAGTGTAACATTATTAGTTTCAGATGTGGTGTGTAGTAAATCATCACTTACATACAACACCTGGTGCTCATCACAAGTGCCCTCCTTAATCCACATCGCCAATTTAACCTGTCCCCCACCCATCTCCCCTCCAGTAACCCTCAGTTTGTTCTCTACATTAAGAAACTGTTTTCTGGTTTGCCTCTCTTTTTTCCCCTATGTTCATCTGTTTTGTTTCTTAAATTCCACATATGAGTGAAATCATATTGTATTGGTCTTTCTCTGATCTACTATTTCACTTAGCATAATACTCTCTAGCTCCATCCACGTCACTGCAAATGGCAAAATTTCATTCTTTTCGATGCTGAGTAATATTCCAGTCTGTGTGTGCGTGCATCCGTGCATGTGTGTGTGTGTGTGTATACTTCTTTATCCATTCATCAGTTGATGTACATTTGCGCCCTTTCCATAATTTGGCTATTGTTGATAATGCTGCTATAAACATCAGGGTGCATGTGCCCCTTCCAATCAGTATTTTTTTTTTATCCTTTGGGTAAATACATAGTAGTGCAATTGCTTATTAACTTTCTCATTTTCTCTTGTTCACTGGAATACATGGTCCATGAGAGTAAAAAACATCTGCTTTGTTCAATGCCTTGCCTAAAGTAAATGCATGGCAAGTAGTAAATATCTCTATAAAAGCATAAAAGCATATACATATGTAATATATAAGCAACTAACTATGAGATTAAATACACAGATGATAGGAAACCTTTATTATACAACATGTATAGCAAATATTATCCATTTTTAAAAATTTTTCTATCTTATTTATTTTGCATTTGGCATGAAAATATACAAAACATACTTA